>JAGIQG010000004.1:113690497-114429505 GCA_024679065.1 Sphyrna mokarran
CTTCACGGTAGCCCAGTCTTGAGTTGCTGGAAATTAATCCCATTTAGCATAGTGATTTTGCCACAAAAACACTAGTAATTTCCAATATAAAGGCAGAATTTTGACTCCACAAACACCATTCAGTGGTATTCCTAACATCACTGTTAGCAACCATTGCATCTGCAACAGCCAAGTTGTTGAGGGAAAGGTGAAGTACATTTTTCCATCTTAGTTCTCTCACCACCAGCTCAGTCAATAGTAGTATTATTGAGCCGTTCTTGATGATGGGCATTGATATCCCTCAGCCAGAGTATAGTCTATGTTCTTGCTGCTCACAGTGGTCAACATGGTGGAGCACTGATTTATCAGATATGCAGGGGGATGTTATGCAACAATCAGCAGATTCCTTGCTCAGGTTTGATCTGGTGCCACTGGACTTTGCAGGTCCAGAATCAATGAAGAATCCCCAGATCAACTTCCATTTTGTCACCAACTCTACTGCACCTGTCCTGCCTGTGGGACAGGTCAAATATGATGGCAGTGTCTGGGATATTATCTGCAGTATAATTTTGAGTGAATAACCATGTCAGTTTGTTGTTTGACTAGTCTGAGAGTTCTCCAGATGTTAGGATGACTTTGCTGGATCAACATATGGCTGAGTTTACCATTGTCATTTTGGTGTCTAGGTCTGTATGGTTTCATTCTTAAGTTTGATCCAACTGAATGGCTTGCTAGGATATTTAAGAGATCATTTAATAATCATAGTGTTGTGGATATGTAATCATGTGTAGGCCAGACCAGCAAATTTCCTTCCCCAAAGGACCAGTTGATGTGCAAATACATGGATTTGGGCCTGTGTCTGTGGGAGTTTGCACGTTCTCCCCATGCTTGTGTGGATTTTCTCAGAGTGCTCCAGTTTTCTCCCACACCCGAGATATGCTCTTAGGCTGACTGGCAAAACAAATTCTCCCTAAATTGTCTTGCAAATTTGGTTCCAATATATAGATTTACAAACATAGACAGGGATTATGGGTAGAAATGAGAACATCGAGGTGGTGGCGTGGGCTCGTTAGGCCGAAGGACTGTTTCCTGTGCTGTTTTGTTCTTTGTTCTTTGACAGTGTTAGCTCTGACAATCAACAATAATTTCATGATCATTTGTACACTTGTTAATTTCAGATTCATCAGCTGCTGTGGTAGGATTTGAACCTAGGTCCCAACAGCATTGGTCTGGGGCTCTGGATTAGTAGTTTAGTGAAAACACAATTGCACCATCACCCCATATCACTAGAAATTAGTAGAGCTATGAAAAATGTTTGGAAAATAGAGACAGTTATAGTGAAAAAGTTATAATTGTTTGTCAAACAAAAGGATCAGGATGATTTCAAGAATATGGAAGATTTTTGTGAACAAGAATAATGCTCACATACAAGTAAAAATGAGGATAATAAAAGCAAAGGGGGAAGTTGAAAAAAAATTTAAGAGTTTAAAATATGAAACATTTGATAAGAGGCTGGCAGTGGCGGTGACAACAACAACTTTAAATAGTCATTCATTCAGTTTTAAGATTATTTAAACAGGGAAATGGACTTATAATAGGTAACTTTAGATGAAAATCTAGCAGTGACCCAATATCAATGGATTGAATGGACAAAATGTACTCCTTAAGCTGCAATTCACACTAATATATTTTGAAGATAAACTAAGGGTGGATTTTTGGTTTTGCTTGTGTTAGTGGTATTATGGTTTGTCTTAACATGAAGACCAGCATCTAACTTTACAGAATCAAAGCACTGTCAGAATTACCCAAATGCTGTCAGTGCATTTACCTGTTTTTTTTTTAAATGGAGAAGGGGTAAATATGAATCAGATGATTAAAACAATGAGTGCATGACTATCTAATACAAATGTGCTCAAACAGCCTAAAGGCAAATTATGTTCAAACTCATTTCCAACTTCAGTTTTAGCATGCAATAGGAATAGCAAATTATTTTCAATTCTGAAATGACCTAAACCAAAAGTAACTGTGTGTTTATTGTGCGGTCTTTCTACATCAAGTTCAAAGCCAGTTCACTGTCCAAGTGAGGATGCAAAATAAATGGCGCTCCATCCAAATATCATACTATGCGCTTTTATTCAAGATATTGCGCAATTACATAATCATGAACTGGATTTGTTAATGTCTATGTTGAAAAAACAGTGTAGCTTGGTATATAGAACTTGAATACTGCTAAATAAAAATGCTGTCAAAGCTTTTTGTCTTGCGTTCATCAAGACAGATTCAAGAATGCTGAATTTCAAAGGCTGCAACAATTTTCATGCTGCATGAGAAATGGATGCAGATTGGTTGGCAAATTGACCTATTAAAGGTGCTGTCACAGAGAATACACCAGGGGACTATTAACTCCCCAAGTCCCCACCCATGAATAATTGCTGCTGTCATGCAAAAAAGCATTCTGCCTCCCATTCAACTAAGTTATTTCAGTGCTGGTGCAACTCAGGCACTTAAGCTGTACATCCCAATGACTGCTGGTCTTATCAAATTAGTCCCTTCAGCCGTTCTCAGTCGACAGTACTAACTGTAAGCCAGCCTATTGTTGTAAAACTCAGAATATAGGGATAATATCCCCAGCTTGTAGGCTGATTTCTGACACAGAACTGAAGAATTATGTAAATTAGGACTTGCATCCCAGGACTGAAATCTCCAAATCCTCTAGCATCTTTCCCCGATCCACCAGGAGTGTTTCATTCTAGCTGGTTTTACAATAGCTGCCCACTTGTAGGAAGCTGGTGGCCCATTCCTGCTGGAGTGAAGGGAAACCCACAAGAGGCGGGGAGTTAGAGGGTGCTTTCTGGGCATTGCCAACTTGACAGTGCCAGCCCAATCCTTTGGCATTGCCTAGCAGGCATCAGGCAGTACCAATGGACAGGGCCTATAGGGGTGATCTTTGGGTTGAGCGGTCCTGCTGCCACTTTGCACTTTGGGCTTGGTGACTGAGGATGGCCAGTGATTGGGTTGGCTGGTTGGCACAGTGGAAGTGAGGAGGCGGAGGGTGGGACAGAATGGGAAGAGGAGAAAAGATCGAAGGGGGGGTGGGATATTGGGGTTGCTCTGGTGCCAGCAATCGAGCTGGCCAATGATCAGGAGGCTGGCACAGTGCAGGTCACTTTGCATGCGCTGATCTCCATTCTGACAAGATTGGTACATGAGCAGTTGCCTGCTCAGTGCTATGCTGCTAGATCCCCAACAGGAATAGGCTCCACCCCCTAGATTTTTAATGATATTCACACTAGTGCACTTTGCATGGCACAGAGTGTAGGAGATTCATTTTGAAACTCGGTGAAAAAAAGTGAGATTTACTCAAATTTTTATGCAAATTTGACACTTAAAATGTTTTTGGGAAAATCCCACCATAATGTCTAATGTTAGATTCCATTTCTGCAACTGGACAGCGCCTGCTGAATAATCCAGAGCGTGCTAAGAATTACACGGACAACCAATTTAAGATAATAGAACATAGAACAATACAGCACAGAACAGGCCCTTCGGCCTTCGATGTTGTGCCGACCAAAATAAAAAGCAATGCCCCTCCTAACTAAACCATTCACTTCTCATCCATATACTTATCAACTAACCTCTTAAACGCCACCAAACTTGGCGCATCTACAACAGCTGCAGGCAGGGCATTCCAATCCCTAATCACTCTTTGAGTAAAGAACCTACCTCTGATATCCGTCCTATAACTCATACCCTTAATTTAAAGCTGTGTCCCCTCGTGCTAGCTTTCTCCATCCTAGGAAAAAGGCTATCACTGTCCACCCTATCTAAACCTCTAATCATCTTATATGCTTCAATAAGATCCCCTCTTAGCCGCCTCCTTTCTAACGAAAACAACCTCAAATCCTTCAACCTCTCTTCATAGACCTGCCCTCCATACCAGGCAACATCCTGGTAAACCTCCTCTGTACCCTCTCCAATGCCTCCACATCTTTCTTCTAATGTGGGGACCAGAACTGCACACCATACTCCAAGTGCGGCCGCACTAGAGTTTTGTACAGTTGCAACATGATGCTGCGGCTCCTAAATTCACTCCCCCTACCAATAACAGCTAAGACTCCATATGCCTTCTTAACAACTTTATCCACTTGACTGCCTACTTTCAGGGATCTATTGACACATACACCAAGATCCTTCTGTTCCTCAACACTATTAAGAGCCCTACCATTAGCCCTATACTCTACACATTTATTGTTCCTGCCAAAGTGCATACCTCACACTTTTCCACATTAAACTCCATTTGCCACCTCTCGGCCCAGCTCTGCAACTTGTCCAAGTCACTCTGTAAACTAAAAAACCCCTCTTCACTATCTACCACACCACCAACTTTAGTATCATCTGCAAATTTACTGATCCATCCCTCAATACCCTCATCCAGATCATTTATAAAAAATTACAAACAGCAGGGGCCCCAAAACAGACCCCTGAGGCACACCACTCGTCACCGAACTCCACGATGAATATCTCCCATCAACCACCACCCTCTGTCTTCTATCTGCCAGCCAATTTCTAATCCAATTAGCTAAATCAACCTCTATTCCACACATCTGCATTTTCTGTAGAAGTCTTCCATGGGCCACCTTATCAAAAGCCTTACTAAAGTCCATATATACTACATCAACCGCCTTACCCACATCCACCTCTCTGGTCACTTTCTCAAAAAACTCAATGAGGTTAGTAAGGCATGACCTACCCTTCACGAAACCATGCTGACTATCCCCAATCAATTCATTTCTCTCTAAATAACTATAAATCCTATCCCTAATAATTCTCTCAATACCTTGCCCACCACAGAAGTAAGACTCACTGGCCTATAATTCCCAGGAAGGTCTCTCTTCCCCTTCTTAAACAATGGGACCCCATTCGCCATCCTCCAGTCCTCCGGAACCACACCCGTAACCAACGAGGACCTGAAGATCAGAGCCAGAGGCTCTGCAATCTCCTCTCTTGCCTCCCAGAGAATCCTAGGGTAAATCCGTCCGGCCCAGGGGACTTATCCAACTTCAAACCCTCGAGAATTTCTAACACATCCTCCCTATCTACTACAATACTCCCCAATTTGCAACCCTGTAACTCAGTGCTCTCCACAGCTACATTTCCAGCACTCTGCGTGAATACCGAAGAGAAATATTTATTCAGTGCCTCACCAATCTCTTCAGGCTCCACGCACAACTTCCCACTGCTGTCTATGACTGGCCCTAATCTTGCCATAACCAATCTTCTATTCTTAACATATCGAAAGAAAGCTTTAGGATTCTCCTTAATCCTATCAGCCAACATCTTCTCGTGTCCCCTCTTAGCTCTCCTCAATTCACTTTTTACCTCCTTCCTGGCTAATCTATAGCTATCCATTGCACTAACTGAGCCTTCAAGCCTCAGCCTGACATAAGCCTCCTTTTTCTTCTTAACCAGCAAATCAACTTTTTTCGTACACCAAGGCTCTCTTACTCGACCATTTCCTCCCTGCCTGAAAGGGACATACTTATCAAGGACTCGCAGCAGCTGCTCCTTGAATAAGCACCACATTCCAGATGTTCCCAGTCCCTGTAGTTTCCTAGTCCAATCTATGCACCCTAATTCTCTCCTGATGGCCTCATAATTACCTTCCCCCAGCTATAACTACTGCCCCCAGCTTCATGCCTATCCCTATCCATCACTAAGGTGAACGTAACCGAATTGTGGTCACTATCACCAAAATGTTCACCAACTTCCAAGCCTAACACCTGGTCTGGCTCATTGCCCAGCACCAATTCCAATGTAGCCTCACCTCTAGTTGGCCTATCTACATACTGAGTCAAAAAACCTTCCTGCACACTCTGTACGAAAACTGACCCCTCTAACGCGCTAGAGCTATAGCTATTCCAATCAATATTAGCAAAGTTAAAGTCCCCCATCACAATTACCCTACTACTTTCACTCCTAATCAGAATTGACTAGTTCCTCCCCCTTATTGCGAATACTCCTTGCATTAAAGTATACGCATCTCAAACCATGCTCCACCCCACCCGTACGCCGCTGTGTTTTACAACTCTCCTCTATAACCCCCTTACTCTCATCCCTCTCAGCACCCCAACTACTTAGGATCCCACCCCCCCCCGAATCAGTTTAAAGCCCCCATCATAGCCTTAGCAAATTTTCCCCCCAAGATATTAGTCCCCCTCTGGTTCAGGTGTAGACCATCTCTCTTGAAGAGGTCCCACCTATCCTAGAATGAGTTCCAATTGTTAAGGAACCTGAACCCCTCCCTCCTGCACCATCCACGCAGCCATGAGTTCAAACTATCCCTTTCTCTGTTCATCTCTAAACTACCCCTTGGCACAGGCAAGAGTCCAGAGATAACCACTCTGCCTGTTATGGACCTAAGCTTCCACCCTAACTCCATAAATTTCTGTTTAATATCCCCTTCCCTTGGCCTACCTACATCATGTGTCCCCACATGAACAATGACTTGGGGCTGACTCCCCTCACCCTTAAGAATCCTAAAAACCCGATCTGCGACATCTGCAATCAGTCAAACACACAATTTACCTCAGTTACCCTTGCTAGCAGTTATATATATTCATACAGAGACCTGTTCCTTGTAGGCAGGATGAACGGCATTGAATAAAAAGGTTGAGAAAACAATGGCCCACTGATGCATTCTCCATGGAAATGCCTTGGATGATCAGTTGATTTGCTGACTAATTAACACCCTTTTCAAATGCAGTACATTCATTTCATGTTCCCTTTGAAATTTGGCATTCTTTTATCTGTTCTAATGACCACAAAACGAAAAGCTTCCACAGCATTTCTCTTCTTTCAGAAGCTAAAGGAAAGATCTGTACATCCCAATGACTGCTCTGTATTTCATATGACAAAAGACAATTACTGAAATGGTGCATGTCCATATAAGTGCAAATTATAAAGAGAATTTCAAGACAGTATTTGTTTATTCCTGTTTAAGCTCATACAGAAGCTTCATTTTTATATGTACATATATAAAATGTCAGCATACATGTTTATTAGACAAGTCAATCATAGCAACATCGGGATTTTGCAGTTTATTAATTATACTGATGTCTCATACATTCCTATATATTTAGTTTTGAATTATAAACATGATTTATTTCCTTGTGAGATAAAAAACATGAACAATGCTGGTTTACCTTCATTGCTTTAGAAATTTACCATAGTTTATAATTCCTGTAGTAAATGCTACTCTACCAGCTTGCACTACATGGTTTGAAGTGACTTGTAAATAGTTCATTCAGAGGCAAGGATAAGAAACGTGTGTTTTCGTTCATTAGCATCAACTGATGATTGGCTTAACATTCAAACACCTCAGCTTATTACATAGACTACTAATTTTAGACATGGGATGTTCCAAATTGCACTGGGATAGAGTTAAAAATGTAAAAACCAACAGGGACAGTTGCTTTGTGTGTCACTCAAAACCAGAATTATCAAACAGCTTCATCTACTCGACAGGTAAATAGCATTCAGCTACACAACAGCTCTGACATATCATTAAGACATTGACAAAATTCTATAATCCCTGATTACTGAAGTGAAATTTAAAATATATAATAGAACAATTACAATTCAAACTTTTAATACATTAACAAGTGAACAATGCCAAATTATTTTACATATTGACCTTTGTTTTGAAAAGGTGTTCGATAACTACATTACAAAGCCGCTGGACAAGGAAATTTCAGTCTACCTACCACATTAAAAGAAGTGCATTCTCAGAACACAGATCACTGCACTTTCTGATCTACTCAGAAACGCTGTTCATCAAAGTAAAATTCATGTTCAGAAAACCTCACAAAATTCCATTTCGGGTTAGGTCCAAGCAGAAGTTCAGGGCCCTTAATACCACAAGCATAGGGTACACAGGGTGATTTAGTGTATATTTACTAGTCCAACCATAATCATTGCTTCACAGGTTGTCAATTCACTTCAGATTTTGGGCTTGGGCTGAAAAGACCACATTTAATATATTTCAACGTCAACAATTCAGACTCTCCAAACTTTACACCCTGGAAAGGAGGAACACAAATGAAAATAGTTACATAAATTTAATACAAGTTAAAAGCATTACATATACACATTACTTGCAGCTACGTGAAAATTAGAAATGAAAAGTCAGTGGATGCATGGTTTAATCTTTGTTCGTACCAAATTGATTTTTGGAGTTGGACAGAAATTTTGAAAACAAAAAAATGCACATTAAGCTACTTGGATATTTCCCTCTAGCTCAAAATTATTTCTTATCTTTAAATTAAGAATATAATCAATACTCAATCCTTAGCAAAGTTATCATTTATAGGCCTGTCTAATGTTCTTACAATCTATTAGTGACATCCATCCTATTCTGAACATAATTAAAATTTACTTATTTAAAACTATTAAACAATTCAAAATTATGGTCATCTTTCTGCAATTTTTGAATTTTTCAACAGCTTGATTTTGAGAACAATAAAACAGAATTATCAGCGGACTTCAATATTGCTGAAAAAGACATATGCTTTTGAAACCTTTTGTCTTGCACGCATCAGGACTGATTCGCAAGAATACCAAATCTAAATGGAACAATAATTTAAACTGCCTAAGAAGGTGCTGATCAGATTCTGATTGATAGGGGCATTGCCTAGGAGATTGCACCAGGGAACTGTCAAATTTTGATTAAATTCAACCAGGAAGCTTGACTGAATGAATCAGGATTTTTAACAAGTGCTTTCCAATTCTGGAATCACATCTAATGTTGGACCAGAATTCTGAGTTTTGCAAAGCAGGCTTTGCCTGTTGCAAACAGCCAAAGAGACATATTTGTTTGGTATCATCCTCTAGTGGTTGGGACGTACAGCCGACATACCATGCATCACACTAGCACTGCAATTCATATCCCATATTATGTCTATCCCACAAGAAAGTAATGTCTTTTTGAATATAAGAACCAGGAACAAGAACCAAGAAAAATTCAGAATTCTGGTCCAACATTAGATGTGATTCCAGAATTGGAAAGCACTTGTTAAAAATCCTGATTCAGTCAGTCAAGCTTCCTGGTTGAATTTAATCAAAATTTGACAGTTCCCTGGTGCAGTCTCCTAGGCAATGCCCCTATCAATCAGAATCTGATCAGCACCTCCTTAGGCAGTTTAAATTATTGTTCCATTTAGATTTGGCAATTCAGCCCCTCAAGTCTGTTCCACCATTCAATTCGATCACGGCTCATCTCATCTGGATCTCATCTCCACTTTCCTGCCCACTCCCCATAACTCATCATCCTGCTACTAATTAAAACCTATTTCTTTCATAAATTCGTTTAGTGTTCCAGCATCTATGGCACCCTGAGGTACAGAATCACAGATTCACAACCCTTTGAGTAAAATAATTTTTCCTCATTTGTGTTTTAAATCTGCCACATTTTGACCTAAGACTATGGCTTCTTATTACAGAATGTGCAAAGGGAAACATACACTCTACATCTTCTCTACTAATCCCCTTTAGAATTCTATTAGATCCCCTCTCATTCTTTAAAATCCTGCGTAAACTAATTTCTCTCTTTTCATAAGGCAAGTTTTCACGCTTGGAATCAATTTAGTGAACCTTCTGTGAACCACCTCTAACGCATTCACGGTCTTCAAGTGAAGGGACCAAAACTGTACGCAGTACTCCAGATACTCTCATCAATGCCCTATTCAGTTGCAACAGCACTTCCCTACTTTTATACTCAATCCCATTAGTAATGAATATTAAAATTTTGGCAGCATCCAATTCGAGCAGAACACCACTCATGTTACTGCTACAAAGTAGAATCCCGATTGTGTAAGAATTACATTGACAACCAATTAAAGATCAGTCAGGCTCAGTGTGGCTCATTTATGCATGCTAAATGCTATATAAGATTTTATATTTATGCATGCTAAATGCTATATAAAAGTGTGAGGTAATGCACTATGGCAGAATTAATAAATGTGTAGAGTATAGGGCTAATGGTAGGATTCTTAGTAGTCTAGATGAACAGAGGGATCTTGGTGTGTATGTGCATAGATCCCTGAAAGTAGGCAGTCAGGTCGAGAAGGTTGTTAGGAAGGCATATGGAGTCTTGGCTTTTATTGGTAGAGGGATTGAATTTCGGAGCCGCAACGTCATGTTGCAACTGTACAAAACTCTAGTGCGGCCGCACTTGGAGTATTGTGTGCAGTTCTGGTCCCCACATTATAAGAAAGATGTGGAGGCATTGGAGAGGGTACAGAGGAGGTTTACCAGGATGTTGCCTGGTATGGAGGGCAGGTCTTATGAAGAGAGGCTGAGGGATTTGAGGTTGTTTTCGTTAGAAAGGAGGCGGCTAAGAGGGGACCTTATTGAAACATATAAGATGATTAGAGGTTTAGATAGGGTGGACAGTGATAGCCTTTTTCCTAGGATGGAGAAAGCTAGCACGAGGGGACACAGCTTTAAATTAAGGGGTGATAGTTATAGGACGGATATCAGAGGCAGGTTCTTTACCCAAAGGGTGGTTCGGGAGTGGAATGCCCTGCCTGCAGCGGTTGTAGATGCGCCAAGTTTGGTGGCGTTTAAGAGGTTAGTTGATAAGTATATGGAAGAGAAGGGAATGGTTTAGTTTGGAGGGCATTGCTTTTTATATTGGTCGGCGCAACATCGAAGGCCGAAGGGCCTGTTCTGTGCTGTAATGTTCTATGTTCTATATATATTTACATATTGTGCCTTTTTCAATGAAACAAAACTTGAGAGAAGATCATTTCCTGATTTATTGCCCATAGCAATACCTCACTAATTTGGAGTTAAAACAAAAGCTTTGCAATCTCCATGGCAACTCCTCTACCAGATCCCACCCACCAATCAGCCTCTTCTTCTCATATAGTATAAATTTCCTTGAGATTTGGTGTTATTGTGAATTTATTCTGATGAGTGCAGAACAAAAAAACTTCAATATCATGTCTCTTTTATTCACAATACATGATCTCCACATCCAAATAACTATATGACTAGATGCACTTAAATAGGAATGGAAATACCATGCCTCAGATGATATATTGCACCTGATCAGAAATATACAAAGGGTAGATGGAAATCCACCAACATCATGCCATGCTTGCTATCTTCCCCTTCCCCTCCCCGGTCAACTCAGCTTAGTGTGTTAAATAAGAGCCCTGATAGGCATCAGAAGTACAAAAATACATTAAAAGTATAATTATAGCTCGCGAAATACTAGTAAATCAAGTTGCAGTTTTCTCTAGAAAAAGGTAGAAGAGTAATCTGATAAAGATCTGCAAGATAGCCATGATGTGGAGATGCTGGTGCTGGATTGGGGTGAGCACAATAAAAAGTTTCACAACACCAGGTTAAAGTCCAACAAGTTTATTTGTTATCATGAACTTTTGGAGCACTGCTCCTTCATCAGGTGAGTCATTCTGATGAAGGAGCAGCACTCCGAAAACTTGTGATACCTAATAGACCTGCTAGACTTTAACCTGGTGTTATGAGACTTACTTTAAGATAAGGTAGAGAGAAAATGTTTCCACTTGCAGGGATAACATCGTCAGAGTGGTTACATTATGGAACTCACCATCACATGGGGTGTTGAAGCTAAATCATAGATGCATGTGAGAGCACTCTAGATAAGCACAAGGAAGAAATAAGTTAGTAGGATTATAGGATAAGATAGAGGGGAGTCAGAAGAGACTGTTTTGATGCATTAACACCTGCACAGAGTAGTTGGGCTGAATGGTCTATTTCTGTGCTGGAGACTCAATAGCGTTCATATCACCTGTTAAAGGGAAAAATGATTTGAAGAGCAGAGAGATGAGTAATTTTTTTTTAATACATATGTTGAGGAGGCTTAGTGGCAGGTGTTTAGATTGGATTTGACTTTATGTTCCGGTGGAACAGTGATTGGCACTGCTACCTCAGTGCCAGGGACCCAGGTTCAATTGTGACTGTCTGTGCGGAATTGACATATTCTCCGTGTCTGCACGAGTTTCCTCTGGATGCTCCTGTTTCCTCCCACAAACAAAGATACGCAGTTTAGGTGGATCAGCCATGGTAAATGTGTGAAGTTATGGGGAAAGGGCAGAGAAGACGGTCTAGTTGGATGCCCCTTGAGACAGTCAATGCAGACTCAATGGGCCATATGAGCTCTTTTTCCATCGTAGGGGTTTAATGATGCGGGAACTTCTCCCAATTTGGGGCTACAATAATGTTATTTAAAAGCAATGATGTGGAACACTTTTAATGCATTAAATACTGTGACTTTAAACCAGCCTGAAGCCTACTCCATTTTAACCTGAGGAATCATGTTACCTGTTGTGAAATTTACAACCTCACTCTTTACATGCATGGTGAATTCATATAGCAGCCCTTGAAGAATGTTACAATGGCTTCCGGAATGGGGTAGGAAAGAGGCATGTGTCATTGGAGAGATTGGGGTATAATAGAATCATAGAATAGAATCATAGAAACCTTACAGTGCAGGAGGCCGCCATTTGGCCCACGAGTCTGCACTGACCACAATCAGTGGGCCCTACCCCCATATCCCTAGACATTTACCCGCTAATCCCTCTAGCCTATGCATCTCATGACTCTAAGGGGCAATTTTTTAGCATGGCCAATCAACCCAACCCTCACATCTTTGGACTATGGGAGGAAGCTGGAACACCCAGAGGAAACCCACACAGACATGAGGAAAATGTGCAAATTCCACAGATAGTGACCCAAGGGGGCATCGAACCTAGGTCCCTGGAGCTGTGAAGCAGCAGTGCTAATCAATGTGATACCATGCTGCCCTGGTTGGAAATCTCAGTGGGGGTGGGTGACATTTGGGACTGACCCAGCAGGATCGGCAGGGTTTCGAGGATTTGGGGATGTATGTTATGTGGAGCTTGGTTTGGGTATTCAGTTACTCTGTAACAGAATAGAAAATATTCTCAAGTTAGAAGTACTTTAGCTCCTTCTAACTTAACATAAGGATGGCATGGTGGCACAGTGATTAGCACTGCTGTCACATTGCCAAGGACCCGGGTTCGATTCTGACCTCGGGTGGTTGTGTAGAGTTTGTATATTCTCCTTATGTCCACGTGGGTTTCCCCTCAGTCTAAAATTATGCAGGTTAGGTGGATTGGCCATGATAAATTTCCTCTTAGTGTTAAGAGAACTGGCAGCGTAAATAAGTGGAGTTGTGGGGATTGGGCCTGAGTGGGATTGTTGTCAGTGCAGAATCAATGGACTAAAAGACCTCCTCCTGTACTGCAGGGATTCTATCATTCTTTAACTCTTTCAGAGTAATAGAATGAGTTTAAAACTGAGAGAACCATCTTAAGTTGGCAATTTGAATTGCTTTGTTGGATTATTCCCAGCTGAGGGGAAGTTAGCCCTTGTGGGCAATTGCCAGGTAAACTTTACATGCGAACTTCTATGAAGACTATTCAATCTGTCAAGCCTGCTCTGCCATTTAAACATGATGGGTGATCACCTACCTCCTATACTATCTTCCCCAACTATCTCCTTATCCCTTGATGTCATTAGTATCCAGAAATCTATCAATTATGTTTTTAACATGCTCAATGACTGAGCTTCTACAGCGCTCTGCAATAGAGAATTCCAAACATTCACCACACTGAATTAGAAATTCTCCTTATTCTGAGACTGTCCCTGGTTCTAGACTCACCAAAGGAAACAACACATCTGTAAACACCCTATATTTAAATTTCAATGAGATCACATCTCATTCTTTGGAACTCAGAAAATATAGGCCCAGTTTCCTAAAACTCTCCTCATAAAAGGACCTCACCATCCTAGGGATTAGTCTGGTGAACTCCCGTTGAACCCCCTCTGTGGTAAATACATCTCTCCTTAAATAAAGGAGACCAAAACTGTACACAATACTCTAGATGCAATATCACCAATGCTCACTACAACTGCTGCAAGACATTTTACTTCAGTCCTCAAACCCCTTCGCGATGAAGGCCATTTGCCTTTCTAATTGCTCTTCTTGCTGTGCATGTTAGGTTTCAATAGTTCATGAACAAGGACAGCTAGCGTCTTTCAACATCAACATTTCCTAACCTCTCACCATTTAGGAAATATCCTGCTTTTATTTTATTAACCAAAATGGATAATGTGTCACTTATTCACTTACTATTCCATTTATCATGGTCTCACTCATTCACTTGGCCTGTCAAAATTTCTGGAAGTTTTCTTAAATTCTCCTCAGAACACACAATCCCAACTAATTTTGCATCATTAGCAGTTTTGGAAAAGTTATAATTATTATTGATTGTGAATTACTCATTCATCCTGACTCTGAGCTCTGTCTGTGAATCAATTTTCAATCCATAGCAATACATTATCTCAATCCCCCAAGCTCTAATTTTGTTTCTTAATCTCCTGTGTGGGTTCTCAGCAAAAGCTTGTGAAAAACCAAATACATCACACCCACTGATTTTCCTTTATCTATCTTGCTAATACCATCCTCAAAAAAAGTTCCAACTGGTTTGTCAAACACAGATTTCTTTTCATAAATCCATGTTGATGCTGTCCAATCGTAACTATTTTCCAAAGTGTCCAGTTATCAAATCCTAATATATTGTAACATTTTCCCTACTACCTGACAAACAGGGCTATCGCGTTCCTTTTTCTCTCTTCCTCCTTTAAATAGTGGGATTACATTTGCTTCTTTCCAGCTAGCAGAAGCTTTTCCAGATTTATAAAATTTTGAAAAATACTCAGTAATGCATCCATTATCTCTATAGCAACCTCTACCAATAAAGTAGGATGCTGTTCATCTGGTCCAAGAGACTTATCAATCTTTAATTTTTCTGAGTTTACCTCTATTAATACGAATTTCTTTCAGTCCTTCATTGTCATTAGTTCTTTGATTTCCTTGTATTTCTGGGAAATTTTTTGTACCTTCCTCCATGAACACAGACACAAAGTAATGGTTTAGTTACTGTGCCTTTTCCCTATGCTCCATTATAACACTCCTGTCCCGCCTGTAATGGACCCACATTTGTCCTTGTGAATCCTCTTCTTTTCGTATACGTAAAGAAGCTTTTACAGTCCACCTTTGTGTTATGTGCTAGCTTGCATTCTTATTCACTCTTCCCTTACTTTATCGGTTTCTTGGTTATGTTTTACTAGATTCTGAACTGCACTCAATCTGTGGGCATCCCACTTTTCTGATAACCTTATAAGCTTTGGTCTAATGCAAACTTTTAATTTCTTGTGTTAGCCACCTTTGATACACCTTTCCTGTTGGGTTTTTGTATCTTAAAGGAATATATATTTTTATTTGAATGAAAACCCCATGTAATATACTAGCGATTGCCTACCTATCAGCGAATCTTTTGACATATTTTCACAATCCACCAGCACCAATTTGCCTTTTTACTATCATAATTTTCTTTGTTTGGATTTAGGACCCTAATTTCAGAATGAATTGCATTACTTTCAAACAATGTAAAATTTTATCATGTTATGGTCACTATTTCTTGATGGTCCTTTACAACAAGACTGTTAATCAGCCCTTTCTTATTAGAGAGTAGTATATCTAAAATTGTTCAATCCTCATTTGATTCAACATACTGCACCAGAAAATCTTGTAGATGCTCCAGGATCCTTCACAACATTAGTGCTATTTAGATTCACTTCATGTGTAAATTGAAGTCATCTAATATTAGTGTATTACCCAGATCACACACAGCTTGAAGTTTCTGATTTATACTATGCCCAACATTACTACTATGGTTTGGCGGCCTGTAAATAACTCCCAGCAATGTTTGCTCTCCCTTGCTGTTTCTCAGCTCCAGCCAAACTGATTCCACATATTGATCCTTCAATCCTACATCCTTTCTCAATAACGTACTGATCTTATCCCTTATTAATAGAGCTACCTTACTTTCACCTCTTCCGATCCTTCCTAAAGCACGAATATTTCCAGGCATTCAGTTCCCAGTCCTGTCACCCTGTAATCACATCTTTGCAACGGTAAATCATACTCTTTACTTCTTTTTATGCCTTTAAATTATCTATTTCGTTGTGAATTGTGTGTGCATTCAGACAAGAATGCCTTTTGCCTTTTTTTAAAATTATTCTGCATTCTGGTCCTATTTGATATTTGGTTTTGTTTTGTCTGCCTTCTAATTTCACTTACTATTTTCCTACATTCTACTAGAAGTGAAAAAGTTCGCTATTACATTTTAAATTTGACTTACTATGCAACTCCCCTCATATGAAAGCACATTGTACTACTAAGTTCGGATCCAACATTGCTCTGTCTTCAATTCTATGCTTCAGTTTGGGTTGGTGGTTCCAATATTGCAAACTTATACAAGCCACCACATGCCGGATTGGAACAGCAAGCCCTGCGAATACTGCCTCATCCAGCCACCTACCTTGGAGACTTCAATAGCCACCATACTGATTGGTTGTCCTCCAGGGTCAGTGATGGTGAAAGTTCCCTATAGTAGATTCCCAAAAACAATTTCAAAACAACCCTAAGCAACAAGGAACAAACCATTCAGCCAGGTGCAGTTGGAAATATTCACCTACCTGGTGCCAGGTCAGTTCCATTGATAGCCACACTGAATCACGATTCTGTCAGTGTAAAGAAAATGCGATGGCCAATCTGCTTTATAGAGGTTCCAAGATACAGTAGTGTTTTTAGAGATCCACTATAGGGAACTTCCACCGTCACTAACGCTGGAGGACTACCAGACACCATAGTGGCTGTTCAAATCTCCAAAGTTGGTGGCTGGATGAGGCACACAGATGGGTAACCATATCTATTCATAATATGTCTGCAGAGGAATCATACAATTACTATGTGGTGCCATTCACAAAGCTGTTGAACAGCAATCCCTCACGGCGATCAAACCATTTGCAGTCAATTGAATGCAACAATGAACATAGTAAATTGAACTCTGTTCAACACCCCTCTCCTCTTGCTGCCCTTGCAAACATCACTACTGCATATATCTGCCCAGCAACTCATGAAAACCTACAAGCTGATTGTAATCATCCATGTTGCATCTCACTTGCTACTTCCCAACGACCTATTCAATCCACCTTTGGCCACATATTGAAGAATTTTCTTGAAGAAGGTCTACCAGCAAACATCTTTTGGGCCAAAGAATGGGAAATCACCAATAAATTCTTTGTGACAATCCCCATCTGCCGAATGGCAGGCTTTACATTTCCATTCAATAGTAGTCCTTGCTAAACTAGTTCAAGACAGGCCAGGGTCCCTGTGCAGCCAATCTCCACTGCTCGGGCCTCAATTTAAACACAAACAATACTGCATATTACTGCGGAATGGCACATCCACATGGCAGACTAACCATCTTAAACACAGCAAATGATGTAGCTATTACAACTTACAGGAAGGGATACAGAAAGTAGATATTTGTTAGCTGGTTCATAAGATGGGAAGAAAGGAGCTTTGAATGATAGTTAAAGCATCAGTTCAACACGATTGAAGTTTATGAAGTAGTTTAGGTAGTCATTAATGAATAATGAACAACCACAGCACCTTGACTTGAATTTTACCTTTTGATTACAACTAATAGAGAAATAAACCTCACATATCTCAAAATTATTTGAAAATATTTGATCAATAGAAATAGTAGCAGGGCCACCAAAAGGCAGAATAGGCCTATAAACTCCATCAGAATTCATGAATACTTTTCATCCAAAAGTTGGTCCTCAAGGTCCCAAATCCTTAACCAGATATAATCTCAGCCTTGTGCCTTTTGTGTGTTCACGTTCTGGAGTGGGCCTTGAAATCTCAACCTGTGGAATCAGGCAAGAATGCTCCCAGCCAAAGTGAATAGAGGATTTCAGCTGATAACAGTGTTAGATCATCAAAAATAGCACCATCTATGTTATAGAATAGTGTACATGAAGGAAAGGAGGTATTTTCAACTAGCTTGGAGTACATTAATATGTATTTAAATTAAGGAGTCAATGAAGTATCTAGCAAAGTGCAAGGGAGAAGTTAATATTTGGTGCTTTGATTCAGCAGATGCTTTCCCAGCATTAACCAGGTAGACCACAAACTATTGGATGAAGACAGTTTCTACCAGACATGGAAGCATGCTTGTTAGTCACCAGGATGCATATTACAGAGATGGAATGGTTGGAACTCAGCCATGTTAACCATTTTTGGTAAATGACAAAGTGCAGTCGAACATGTGCGCATAAAAATGTTTTAAGATATCCTTCTTCCCTAATGACTGGGGGATCAAAGGCAATTGTAAACCAACAACTGCAAGAATTTGTTAATTTATACATTTAACATACGTGCAGCATATATTTTCAGCATCTTAAAATGTTATTTCAATATACATATTTCAAAACTGCCCCATACATTAGGGCATAGTGAAGACAAAATCTGATCACATGCAAACATTAGTTTAAAATTTTACATGCTGGATTATTGTGCATCTCTCTTAAAACAGATTTAACATTACCAAAGCTTTGCATGCAGACAGACACAGCCGAAGCTACATTCACATGCAATGCACGATGAACAGAACATAGGCACCCCACACGGACAGTAAATAAAAAGCTTGTGTAAAATTGAAACCAGTGGTTATCTATTCATTTGTATCCAAAGAATGGTATGATGCATTGCATAAAAGGGAGACAGTGTAGCAGTGGATGTAATGTCACTAGACTACTAACCCAGAGGCCCAGGCTAACACACTGGGGACATGGGTTCAAATCCCATCATAGCACCGGTGGGATTTAAGTTCAATTAATAAATCTGGAATTGAAAGTCAATTTCAGTAATGGTGATCACAAAACCATTGTTGACTGTTGTAAAAACCCATCTAGTTCATCAATGCCTTTATCGAATGAAATTTGCCATCCTTACCTGCTCTGGCCTATGTAATTTCAGACTCAAAGAATTGAGGTTGACTTTTAATTACCCTCAAACGGCAGAACTGAATAAGCCACTCATTTTAAGGGCAATTAGAGATGAGTGACAACTGCTGGCCTTGCCAACAGGTTCACATCCCAAATAAAATAGTGTGTAATATTGAAAACAATTAACCTGCCAAATCATTTTAGAGCCCAAAAGTAAAAATATCAAACTGATCCAAATTAAACATAAGATCACACTAGGAGATAACCACCAAAATACCAGTACCTGTCAGTGGTAATCATGATTCAACTGAGAATGATCTTGCAAGAAGTGGCTCGACAGGGGATCTGGGGGTCGAAACTGAATCAGCAGCCTTGTTATAGACCAAATATTTCTGTAACAATGAGGGAGAAATGTAGAACACTTAGGTAACACAAACTGTGTGATGTAAATAACTGTCTGGGAGCTTAAATCTCTTCGCAGAATGGATATTTGCACAGTTTTAAATTTGCAATGAAAATAAATACTATTCATAAACATTTGAGTTGACATGGAAACTGAGCTGCGGGCAAATATATTTGAATATAATTTGCATTACTTATTTCCCTTTGCATACTATAAATTGTTTATTTTTTCAGCACAAAAACCATGAACACAATTTCTTCTGTACTAGGCAATTTGTGCCTGTAGTTTGATACTAGAAATGACTTACTATCTGGATACAACAACTTTTAAATCCTCATCACTAGACAGTTTCTGCCTGTTGAATCAGTTGACGTCTTGATGGAGCAGGCTGCATCAGTCAAGGGGGCATTGGTTGTATCAGAGACTGACTCAATCTTCACACAGGCAGAGCTCAATGACCAGTCAGCAACAAATTAGAGCTTTGCTAGATATTTCCCTCAAGTCAGGGACTATCTGATTACATTTCTCCTGCTTAGGATGCACTGGAACACTCACTAAAAATTATGGCAGAGTACAGACTAACTGGTTTAACTGAGTTGCTTCAGAATCTACTTCTGAGATTAAGAGATGTCCAGCCAAATCTGCATTAGGTATTATCAATCAAGTTGGGTCCTGTACCAGTCACCAGAAATCACTAACATGCATATAGCTGAAGAATAATGCAGCTAATAGCAATATTGGGACATTTTTTTCCTTTCAACCACACATGAAGGTGACAGTACACCATTAGAAGAAATCCACAACTGCAACACGTTACCCAATTATAAGCTGGTTCCCAGGGATCAACTGCCAGATCCACTTGTTGCTTAGAGGTGGCAATATTTGTAGCATGTGATGCCAGAGGTCTACATTTGATTTTAAAACTCTGAGCCAGATGTTGCCATTCTGCTTTCTGATTGAGTTTTACCAAAAAAAAACTATGTTAATTAACTATATAAACCTTATTTATTCATTCAATTTCTCTGCCTAATCTTCATTCAAGATTGCAGTTAATTAGGCAGTTTTGTGGAAATTTTATGGAATTTCAATGTGGTTTTTGCATCTTAGAATTCTATAGCTTGATCATTAATTTACTCAAGTACATAGGTTGTACTTATTACAGAAACTTGCAAAAAGAATTAAGCTTTATTAATCCAAGTACAAAAATTGCACACACTTTTTCTATTAGTTTTCTTCTGTTTTTGTTAAATCTGGTTAAGTAACATTTCTGAGCAGCTTGGGATTCAGGGCACAGGCTTGATCATCTTTGGAATGCAGTAACAAAACAAATCTCTGGTTGTTGCAAACACTGTTTTCTTTAACTTAAGGGTCCTCACGTGAGTGCCTGACACAAATGGAACTTGCCAATCGGCTTCAAAGTTCCAAACACTGCTACCTGATAAATTCAGAATGGAAATTTAGGAAGAAAACAAAGTTGTACAATAGGTTCAGGGAGCCAGAGGATGTTAAGGATCTAGAGGCATATAAGACTTGTAGAAGGGAGCTTAAAAAGGAAATTAGAAGAACCAGAAGGGATCATGAGAAGGCTTTGGCGGGTAGGATTAAGGAGAATCCCAAGGCATTCTACAAATATGTGAAGAGTAAAAGGATGAGAAAGCATAGGACCTATAAAAGGTGAAGGAGGAAAACCAGAAGGAATGGCAAAGGTGCTTATTAAGTACTTTGCCTCAGTATTCACAGTGGAAAGTGATCTGGGGGGGGTTGTACTATAGGAATGCAGCAAACTGAAAACATTGAGTATGTGGACATTAAGAAAGAGGAGATGTTGGAACTGTTAAATTCCAACAAGGTAGATAAGTCGCCGGGTCCAGATGAGACGTACCCCAGGTTACTGTGGGAGGTGAGGGAAGTGATTGCAGAGCCCCTGGCGATGATCTTTGCGTTGTTGATGGAGACGGGAGAGGTCCCGAAAGATTGGAGGATTGCGGATGTGGTGCCTATTTTCAAGAAGGGGAACAGGGATAGCCCGGGCAATTACCGGCCAGTGAGTCTGACCTCAGTGGTTGGTAAGTTGATGGAGAGGATTCTGAGAGATAGGATTTATGAGCATTTAGAGAAATTCAACATGATCAGGAATAGTCAACACGGCTTTGTTAACGGCAGATCGTGCCTTACGAGCCTAGCTGAATTCTTCAAAAATGTGACTGAACACATTGACGAAGGAAGAGCAGTGGACGTGTTTACATGGATTTCAGCAAGGCATTTGATAAGGTCCCCCATGCAAGACTTCTTGAGAAAGTGAGAGGGCATGGGATCCAAGGGGCTTTTGCTTTGGCCTTGTGGATCCAGAACTGGCTTGCCTGCAGAAGGCAGAGAGTAGTTGTGGACGGGTCTTCTTCTGCATGGAGGTCAGTCACCAGTGGAGTGCCCCAGGGATCTGTTCTAGGACCCTTGCTGTTTGTCATTTTCATAAATGACCTGGATGAGGAAGTGGAGGGATAGGTTAGTAAGTTCGCCAATGATACGAAGGTTGGTGGTGTTGTGGATAGTCTGGAGGGATGTCCGAAGTTGCAGCGAGACAGATAGGATGCAAGACTGGGCGGAGAAGTGGCAGATGGACTTCAATGCGGATACATGTGTGGTGGTCCATTTTAGCAGGACCAATGGGATGAAGCAGTATAATATCGAGTGTAGGAGTCTTGGCAGTGTTGAGGAGCAGAAGGATCTTGGGGTCCGGGTCAATAGGTCTCTTAAATCTGCCCCGCAAGTGGAGGATGTGTTCAAGAAGGCATATGGTGGACTGGCCTTCATTAATAGAGGAATTGAGTTTAGGAGCTGGGAGGTAATGCTGCAACTTTATAAGACCCTTGTCAGACCCCACTTGGAGTATTGTGTGCAGTTCTGGTCACCTCACTATAGGAAGGATATGGAAGCTATTGACAGGGTGCAGAGGAAATTTACAAGGATGTTGCCTGGACTGGGGGGCATGCCTTATGAAGATAGGTTGAGTGTGTTAGGTCTCTTCTCCCTGGAGAGACGAAGGTTGAGAGGCGACCTGATAGAGGTTTATAAAATGTTGAGAGGAATAGATAGGGTGGATTCTCAGAGCTATTTCCCAGGGCTGAAATGGTCGCTACGAGAGGATACAGGTTTAAGGTGCTGGGGGGCAAGTACAGAGGAGATGTTAGAGGTAAGTTTTTCACTCAGAGGGTGGTGAGTGAATGGAATCGGTTGTCGTCAGTGGTAGTAGAGGCGAACTCGCTGGGGTCTTTTAAGAGACTTCTGGATGAGTATATGGGATTGGGAATTAGATAGTTCTATGGCCTGGAAGGTATAGATATGATCAGCACAACTTGTGGGCCGAAGGGCCTGTTTGTGCTGTAGTGTTCTATGTTCTACGAAATGTGCAGTGCACTTACTATTCCTTTATAGAACTACCTCAATTACCAAGACCAGAAAGCTTAGGCGCAAGTTGTCAAGAGGCAAGACTTTGGGATCCTCTAAGTGGCTGCAGGGTATTGTTGGAATTAAACCAGATTGAGTACTTGAAAGCTGTTTTTTTTTAGTGATTGGCTAAGGAAATTTAACCCTGACAAATAAAGTTATGCAAACTGGAGTGGGAAGAATTCTAACTCTCGCTGAGCTCTCTATTTAGGTCAGAAGAAGCCACATTTAATGACCAATCATCAACAATGCCCGGAAACACTACAGATTAGGGTCTGCCAGAGAGTCAACTCAGATTCACCTTTCTCTAAAGAACATACTATAGTTGCATCTCTTTCCCTGGCAGTTTGAAACCATCACATCTGATTAAGAGTTGAGCTGCTGATTGCACCATCTGTAAAACTGCCTATTTCAATCTTCAAACATCACCTGACTTTGTCATGCCTTTGCTCACCTGATGCTGAAATGCTTGTACGTCTGTGTTACTTTAGAGTTAAGTATTTCACCACACATTTGGCTGGTCACCCACATCCACCCTCTGTAAATTTGAGGTCACTCAATTCTGTGGTCCAGTGTCTTTCCTTGTACCAAACCCACTCGCTCATCATTGTGCTTGCTGACTTAGTAAGAAATCTCACAACTCAGGTTTATCATCATATCAGCAAGTAACATCATACTTGATGGATTCCAGCTAACACCTTACTATCGTTGGTCCCTAGTCTCAAAGCTTTCTCATTCATTCAAGATAGTATTCACAATTTAAGTGGAGCTATCTGCAATGTCAGTCACCTTTTTCGCATTTATATTACATCTCCTTTTTCCACCTCATTGCATTGATGAGCAGAGGCACATTTTCTTGGTTATACTAATTTGAGTACAGTTGAGGTATGCGTAATAACTGTTAATGTAATCGCGCAAATCAAGAGTAATAAATGGTTCAAAAATCATAATAAAGGAGTATACTTATATAGTCTGATAATTCATCCTGCCTTTGCTGTGTCAGGTTACATTTTTTCAACCTAAATTAATGGAACTAAAAATCAAAACCAATGTTTGTATTGTCTTACATCAAAGACTCTTCCAAACACTGAATATACTGCTGGTGTGAGGCAAGAATAGCAAAGCAAATAGCCAAGCATATACAATAACAAGGCACATGTAATTGACACTGAGCATGCATTAATACATTACAAGGACTGAAATGATGAACTGAATACCAAAACTGTACAAATTACATTTCCATCCTCCCAAAAGGGTAAGGGCATCAAGTAAATAAAATTTTTAACAAAACTTCCTGGCCCCAGGTAATTTCTTTTTTAACATTATTCTTATGTAGTTCAAAACTTAAGGCATGTTCCTCCCATTTAGTAACATGATAAAAATATTAAAATATCACATACAAATTTTAGCATGTTAATTGGATGCTGTTCCTACTTGGATCTTAGGAGGTATCTTATCTTGGAAAGCCAAGCTAGAGATGCTTGTAAAAAGGTACCAAATCATCTCTCACTTCTAATGGATATGTATTTATATTATGTCTGCTTTTCTAATTACTGAATGTGCTGCTTGTTTAATACAATATGGTTTCAGTCCGTGGACAAATTCTACATTAACACTTATAGCTATTTTTGATAACCTGGTGGCAGCTTGAATCCCGTTTCAACTAAAACCATGATTCTACTACTATGCCAGAGAACAGGTTTACCACCACAAAATGCCAGGATCTGTTCCACATTTGGCAGGTTCTCAGAATCTAAATTTAAAGTAGAGCAACAGTTTTAGATTCACAAACATCCATAAAGTATTATTCAAGGTTGAGAGAAGCTCCTCAAAATATTTATATGCGTGTGAAAGACATGCTTGAGATTTCAAAGATGTGTATGTGAGTGAGCACTAATACACATCAGAATCCACTTTAAAAAAATGGAAGTACGAACAGGCTGTACATGCTAGATAGAAAATATACAAGTTACACATAAAAACAAGAGATCACCTCAGTCATTCCAAGAGAAACTCTGGTTGCTGGAAGTTTGGGAGAGCATAAAGACTGTAGACTGCCTGGAAGAAGGCAAGTGCTGTCTTGCCTAGTTTATAGAAGGCAGGGGATGGGGAAAGAACAGACAGTGGAGAGGAGGTTAACAGAAGCCTTTCAAGCAAAAAGTACAAGTTTTAAGATGTTAAAGAGGGAAGGAAAAGGAGGAGGAGAAGCAAAATATGACTTAAGAGTCTCACAAATTAGTTTTGTTATTAAGAAACATCACAAACTTTTAAAATGCCACAATTCTGTCCTGTTTACGCATCATTTCCACTCGGACAATGGAAAACGTGGAATAACGATTATCAATTTTCACCTCATATTTAGCATTTAAAAAGTCATTGTCTGAAAATAAATCTATCTTGGAAGGAAATATTCTATACTGCATTGGGTTATTATATTTAATTCACCAACAGTTTTACAGCAAGTTCAGTAGTCATTAAAAGCAAAAACTCAAAGCTGAAATAAAAGTGAAGTTCTGGAGCTACTCAGCAGGTCTGGCAACATTTGTGGAAAAAAATTCAACTTGAAATATTAACTCAGTTTCTGTCTCCACTGGTACACTCAGAATCGCTGAGTATTTTCTGTTTCATTAGAAGCCATTCTATAGTTATTGAAATTGCTGCACTGAAAATTAAATACTAGTGAAATCAGATCAGCCAAAATACTCTTAAATGCAACAAAACTCAAATTTAAAAGGCAGTCTTCCCACTCTCAACCCTTTCCAATATCACCTCTCACTTTTCAGTGCACCCTCAGGGAACCGGGCCACGTCCCAATTGTTTTGAGCTTGGCTCACTTTCTAGTCCTGGCAATATCAGGCTACTGCCCTGAGAGTTTCAGCAGAACTGAATGGATTTAATGATAGGTCTTTTGAACTGCTCCAAAACACAGGAATGAAGGTTTGGCAGGATTGGCTGTATGGCAGTGTTTGAGAGGCAGGAGAAAATTAATTTCTTCTGTTGAATTGCAATTTGGGTGGCACAGTGGCAAGCGGCAAGCACCGCTGCCTCATAGTGCTAGGAACGTAGATTTGGTTCCTGATTTGGGTCACTGTCAGTAGAATTTGCACATTCTCCCCATGTCTGTATGGGTTTTTTCTGGATACTCTGGTTTCCTTCTGCAGTCCAGAGATGTGTGGGTTAGGTGGATTGGCCATGCTAAACTGCCTTTTAGTGTCAGGGGTAAATATATGGATTATGGGGATAGGGTCTGGATGGGATTGTGGTCAGTGCAGACTTGATGGGCCATTGATGGCCTCCTTCTGCACTGTAAGGTTCAATTAGGAGGCAGATTATCACAGATCACTATTCCAAGAAGAAACATATTTCCATCTAAGAACAGCAGTAAATGAGCTTTGAAGCTCCACAGAGAATCCCTGTATCTTAATAATCTGAAGAGATTAAAAACGAGATATTAAAATCATATTCAGCCACAGAAAATAAAACATCTTTTTTCCCAGAAAATTTTTAAAAAACAGATTCTTAGGTCAAAGCTGAAATATTATACCAGAAACTAATTCAGCAAATCTTATAGGATATATTGACCAAGGGGAAATGACTGTTTCACTGAAACACATGGTTCAAATACAAACTGTGATCTCAACTAGTCGATGAGACCAGTACACGAGGAAAAGATTACCTGTTACTCACAGATTAAGAGGAGAATTTTTACTAAGACATACTAGCAGCAAAAGAGTGAAGTGCAAATTTTTCATTACAAACTGCTTATGCTTCCTGACAAATATATTTTAGGAAATCCAATAAGTTTTATCATAAATTATTGAAAGGCACAGATACAATTACTTTAGGTTACAGGAGTAATAATACAATAATATTTTGTCATTTCTATATTCAGCGGTTTACTGTAATGGTTTTCAAATAGTCACCATTGACAAGAAAATATGTAAAAATATACTCCTTGTTTAAAAGTTGTGTATTTTGATGGTTCAGCACCTACCTGTAGCCTGCCTTTCTCTAATGGCTTGCTCAAGAGTTTTACCACAACATCAGGCACCAAACTAACAGTTATTAATAAAATTATAATAAGCCACGCTGAAACAGAAGTCAGCATCTGTGCAAACACAAAGTACATTCTTTGTTGCTTCAGGAAAGGCCTATTGAAAAGAAATTAATATAATTAGGTTCAGCATTTCTTAACCCAAACAATTCACATACAAAGTAGTGAGCAAAGTACATTTGCACAGAGGTTTTTTAAAAAAAACACAAAGCTGATGTAGATAGCCTAGATCAGATAGCTGATGTAGATATAATAGCCTAGAATACTATTAATAAACTTCTAACCTGTGCAATCCAACAACAATCTTGTCAAAGACATGCAGATGCATCACTATATGAATTGTGAAAGTATGCCAGCTAAGTTATATCTTCAAAGCTGACATTATAAAAAAAGCAGCAGCACATAAATACCGTTTCAAATTCAATGTCATCAGTAATCTAAGTACTGAATAGAACTGCTGTCAGGATGCAAGAATTATTCTTCCCAGAAACCTTGAGAACAAAGCCCCTTTAAAATGTATTTTGATTTGTGCAAACTTAGCAAAACTTTGATCTCCAGGATTGCAGAATTATGGTTCAAAACAGTCTACTAAATTTTGTAGATTACATAAATACCTAGTAGAAACCTGAATCAACAAATTCTTGTGCTGAGATGTGGAATGACATTTTAAAACTCCAATTTCAGGATTTTAAATATGCTCTTGCATTCTCTGGTCAAATTTACATTTTCTCAATTAACAAGTAGTTCTTGGCAATCAATAGAACAATTAAGCTATGATAATATAAACTGTAAGCAGTAAATTTAGGATATTGCATCAAAATGGAATCGTTATCCGAATGAAAAAATATACCGTTAGCACTGGGGTCAAATACTATTTCATAGAAAATGCACTTTGAAGATGATTCGGTCCGCCTTGTTGACCAACAAGGGGCATACGCGTGGTGGGTCATGCGAGTGCTGCTCATGGATGTTGCTTACAGAGTTGCCTAGTACTTCACGTTGTTAGTGTACACTTAAACTGGACCATCTGAAGGGCAACATGGTAGCTCAGTGACCATCACTGTTTGTTGTGCAGATACATGGATTTGGGCCAATGTCTGCGGGAGTTTGCACATTCTCCCGTTATCACGTGGGTTTTCTCTGGGTGCTCCGATTTCCTCCCACACCCCAAAAACGTGCTCTTAGGCTGACTGGTGTAACAAATTGTCCCCAAATTAGACTTCCCTCAATCTTCCCCGATAAGTGTAGACAAAAAGTCATAGGTAGAGGAGGATATTCAATGTTAAAATGGTGGCTTGGGCTCAGAACACTACAGCACAAACAGGCCCTTTGGCTCACAAGTTG
This sequence comes from Sphyrna mokarran, assembly GCA_024679065.1. NCBI lineage: Eukaryota > Metazoa > Chordata > Chondrichthyes > Carcharhiniformes > Carcharhinidae > Sphyrna > Sphyrna mokarran. The sequence goes on from JAGIQG010000004.1 coordinate 113,718,652, forward strand.
TGCCGATCACATCAGTACCTACCAGGCCATAGAACTACCGGTAACAACTTCAGCTCATTGGGCCGAAGGGCCTGTTTCCCTTGCTGTATTGTTTTTTGTTCTAAAAGTAGAAATGAGGACCAAAAATAGGCCATTTGGTCCTTTGAGCCTGCTCTTCCATTCAATATGATCATGGCTGATCCTCAATCTCAATGCCATACTCCTTTCTAGCCATACACCCCTTGATGCCATTAAGATTTACATCTTTCTTGAACATATTATGATTTGACCTCCACAGATTTCTGTGATAGAGAATTCCATAGGTTCACTACCCTTTGACTGAAGAAATGTTTCCACATCTCAGTCTTAAATGGTCTACCCCATATCCTGAGACTGTGGGCTCTGGTTTTTAGATTCCCCAACCAGGGAAAGCATCCTCCATGCTTCTGGTCTGTCCAGCTCAGTTAGAATTTTATACATTTCAATCAGATCTCTTAAACTTTTAACCTCTAGGCCCACTGAACCAATCTCTCTTCATAGGGCAGTCCCACCAATCCTGATATCAATCTAATGAACCTCCACTGCACTTCCTTTGTGGCAAGCAGAGCAAAACTGCACTCATACCCATATCATTTTTTAAAAAGCACTCCTATGTGATATCATTGCAGGAGTCGAGACGCAAGTTTTGACAAGGGGTAACCTTCTTAAATGGCACTACAGGTATTCATATTTACTTACCATATAATGCCACCCCAAAAGAAAGAGAAGATGACGAAAAATACTAAAGAACCCCATATTACAAAGTGGTTGGCCCATGTCCAGTATCGAGTGTCCAATACAAGCTGAAAGTACAACAAAATAAGAATGGGAGTTGAAGACCAAGCAATCAAAAATTAACTGTTTGCATGCGTTATTTTTCAAGATAAAATTACAAATGTAAATACAAGTTCAAAATCATAAAAGCCCAATGTTTGCATGTTCAGTTAATTCAAAGTGTGTCACAATAAGTGGTAAATGAAAGCTTGCTCCAGTAACGCAAGGTTTCTTGGTTTGAGTCAGTGTTGGCAAGTTGTGGCGCCCAACTTTCAGCTTCCCAGAAATAAGTTCAAATAGGACTGCTTTCATCTGACACAGAACACAGGGAAGATCTGGCTCATTTATAAACCAAGGTATCGAGCAAAAGAAGAATACCACAGGAAACAGTGAGCAGAACTGGCAGCATCAGCTGAGAGACAGAGTTCATGCTTCACTTTTGTGGCTCTCAGAAACATCACAGGTTTAAAATCTTAACCATGATTCTCTCTCCAGGGACATTGTCAGACATGCTGAATATTTCCAGTATTTTATTTGTAATTTTGGTACTGAAGAAGAATTAATTTAAGGTTCAGTCATTAGTTAGTTGTTTGAATGTTGCCTAAATACAGAAAGGAAATAAACCGTTTGCCAGCAGGAAGTCAGAGTCTCATGATTTTTTCAATGTCCAAAAATCGGATTTGCTATTGAAAAACAGGACTCCAAAAGGATTATGGACATTTTTACTCCATCATGGCCAAAGTTCCAGATAATATAGGCAGATCGAATTAAGACTGTACAAAATAGATGGTACACCAGCTGTTTGTTTCTGAATACAAAAATAATTAAGATGAATTTTATGTTCAAGAGCCATGTTCAAAGCAAAATATCACACCAGAATTATTCTCTTTCAAACAAGGGGATTCATTTCTGAGATTCAAAATTATTAAGGCATACTAGGCGATTTGATTTTTATTAATAGCTTGGTAAGTTTAAAAATCCATGCCAGGGTTTAAGGCTCTCCACATACATCAGTTTGTAAACCTCCTATGAGAAATATGCTAAAGTAAAAGATTTATTCAATATCCTGTCTAAGGGATGGCATAGTGGTTAATATTGCTGTCTCACAGAAACAGAGTCTCAATTCCTGGCTTGGGTCACTGTGTGGAGTTTACATGTTGTGATGGTTTCCTCTGGGTGCTCTGGTTTGCTCCCACAGTATGAAAGATATGCTGGTTTGGTGAATTGGTCATACTAAATTCTGTGTACCTGAACAGGCGGAGTGTGGTGACTAGGGGATTTTCACATTAACTTCATTGCAATGTTAAATGTAAGCCTACTTGAGACACTAATAAAATTAACAAGCTAATATCATCACTTGGAAAGGCCACACGATGTGTCCCATAAGCTGCTCTGCATTACATGTTAATTACATTAATGACAGTGATTATTTCTCCCTTCCTTTCACAAAAAACTTTTGGACAAAAAAAGTCACATTTAATTCTTGGCTGCTATCAAATTTTTGGAGTGCAGCCACTTGCAAAGACACTGAGCCAAAACTCGTTTCACGTGCCATCCTTCCAGCTAGCATTAGACACACTTTCATCCTGCCAGATTGCTGCATCACTCAGCAGTGCAGAACACACTCACTCAATACCATGCAGTATTTTCCCTCTTAGCTTAGAGGAGCTTTACAAGAAACAATCAAACGCTATCTTCAGAAAACCTAAAGATGATTATGCTTAAAAAATAGTGCAATACAGTCAGACATATTTTGGTTCTTTGTTTCTATGTGGGATTTCAGAAATTTGAAAATATTGAATGAATTTAGTTATATATGGGAAGGAAAGAATACTAAAATTAAGCTGTTATCAGGACAGAAGTTTCATTTATTCATGCACAAGGAACAGATATTGTCAGCATTTATTCCTTATCCCTAACTTCTCTTGAAACACCCCAATGGCTTGCTCAGCCGTTTCAGAGGACAGTTAAGAATTAACTGCTGCATATTACCATGGTTTTGTAAGCAAATAAAGGCCACATCAGAAAAGCCACAACGGATTTCTTTCCCCGAATGTCATTAGTGGAACAGGATATCTTTTTGCAACAAATCAGTAGTATCAAAGTCACCATTTTGATGCTGGCTTTTTATTCTTTCCAGAATAGGTTTGGGCTCAATGTTAAGTAATGTTTCTAACGTGATTGTTATAGAAATAATTTTTGATCAACTTTGCACTTTGGGCAAAAATTTTCTGGAATTATCCTTCTGCCTTAAATGGCCTAGGGTTAAAATCTCCTCACTCACTCAGATTACAAAGCTTCCAGTGGAGTACATCAGGCTTATCAACCTCACCGAATGGGACAGACCAATTGGCCTCTATCAACCTGCCTTTAAATTTATGCTCAGTTCCGGCCAAAGTTAGCAACTTGGAAAATTCACGTTGGTATCGTATTCTATAGTGCTCGATGTTGATTGGATCAGTTTTATGTAGAGGCTGTGGAATGTAAACTCAGTATTGTGCAACAGAGATCTGCTATAATCACAACACACACAAGATGCAGTTCAGATATAATGTCACCTTCCTTAGAGGAAAAAGATGAACATTCTCATACTGTCAATGCAAGACTGAAACATCTGCAACTATCTTCTTTGGAAAGCACTGATGGATAATTCAGCTGTGCCTCTTCGAGAGGCCAATCTTGAGCCAATTCAATTCACTGCACATGATACCAAGAAATCATTGATAGTACTGGATAGAGCAAAGGATATGTGTTGCCACAACATACCGTCTGCAGTACTAAAGCAGTTGTGCTCCCAAACAAGCAATGTTCCTAGCCAAGCCGTTGCAGTACTGCTAAAAACCAAAATGTTAGCATCTAGGTAACATTGTAGAAAATTGTGCAGGTTATGTCCTGAGCCTCAAAAAGCCAGAGAAATCTAATTCAGTCAATTACCACTCCATCAATTGGGTTTCAATCAGCAAAATGATGGAAGGTGCTATCAAGCAACACTTACTGTATTCAATCATCAGTTGGGGTTCTGCCAAAGCAATTCTGTCAGATCTTATAATGGTGATTTAAAGTGATTGACAGGAGGATTATAGGGGACATGAGAATTATAGGGGACATGAGAAAAAACCTTTATCATCTAGAAGGGTGATGAGCCATCTAGAATTCACTACCTAAGCTGATGGCTGAGGCTAAAACATGCAACCCATTTAAAAGGCAACGGAATCTGCATTTGAAGTGATGTAATCTGCAAAGTTATTGGCTCAAATGCAGACATAAGGGCTGAATTCTAGATGTGAAAAGAGAGTGACTGCCCTCAACTTCAAGGCTGCATTTGACTAAGTGTGGCATAAGGAATCCAACAAAAATGGAAGCCAATGAGAATCAGAGGGAAGGCTGTCCACCAAGTGGACATTCTAGCACAATGAAGAATGGTTATGGCCATTGGAAGCCAATCACTTTAGTTCCAGGTTTTCCTCAGGGTAGTATCCAAGTCCAGACATCTTCAGCTACTTCAATGACTTTTAATCCATCAAAGGTTAGAAGTAGAGATGTTTGAAAATTATTGCACAGAGTTCAATATCATTCATTAAAAGGTCAGATATTGAAGCATGCAATAGACAATATCCAAGTTTAGCTAATGAGTTATAAGTAACAATTGCACCACCGGGCAACCGCCATCACCAACAAAAGAATATCTAACTATCGCCTTCGACATTCAATGGTATTACCATTGCTGAATACTCAAGCATCAAAATCCAACAGGGGGTTACCATTGACTCAAAACTGAATTGGACCAACCATATAAATACCATAGCTATTAGAGTAGGTCAGAGGCCGAGATTTCTAACACTACAGAAAAGCTACAGCGCAGAAAGAGACTGTTCAGCTCATCACATTTGCACTGGCAAAAAAGATAAAAAAGAAACTAAGTGCTCATTTCAATCTCACTTTCCAGCATCTGGTCTGTAGCTTTGCAGGTTACAGCACTTCAAATGTAGATCCCTGTGCCTTTTAAATGGGTTGTATATTTCAGCCTCAATCACCAACTTAGGTAGTGAATTCTGGATGCTCATTGCCCTTCTAGGTGATAAAGGTTTTTCTGCACATCCCTAATAATCTTTCCATCAATCACTTTAAATCTATGCCCCTGCTAATTGACCCCTCAAGTGAGCAGATAAATCTTTCCTATCTACCCTGTCTAGGCTCCTCATTATTTTGTGCACTTCGATTAGGTCACATCTTAGCCTCCTCTATTCCTTGGAAAACAATCCTTGTCTATCCAATCTCTCCTTATTGCTTCAATTTTTAAGTCCTGGCAACAGTCTTGTAAATCTCCTTTGCAGTTATGCCCTTCCTCTATGTCCTTTCCTACAAAAAGTAATAATCTCCTAGCTCACCAAAGCCTATCCACTATCTACAAGGCAAAAGTCAGGAAGGCAATGAAATAATCTCCACTTGCCTGTATGAGTACAGCTCCAACAACAAAAAAGTTAGCCAGGACAAAGCAACATGCTTGATCAGCACCCAAAAGAAAATCTCGAACATTCACTTTCTTCATCACAGGTGCGTAGCAATGCAGTGTGTACCATCGACAAGATGCACTGCAGCAACTCATCAAGTTTCCTTTGACAGTAATTTCCAAATCTGCAACTTCTACCACTTGGAAGAACAACAGCAGCAGATGCACAGGAACATTACCACCTGCAGTTTCTCTCCACAACATTGACAATATTGTGATTCCTGCACTGTTACTTGGTCAAAACACTGGAAATTCTCTCCTTTCAAAATCTTGAGAACTCCCTCCCTAGCTGTAACATACCTGCGCCATATGGATTGTAGCGGATGAAGGCTGCTCAGTATCATGTTCTTTTAAATAATAGATGGGCAATAAATGCTAGCCTTGCCAAAATTACAATTTTTGGTCTTAAACAGCAATATATAATTGAGGCAGAATGCCTCTTTAATGATAAGTATTAGATAATCTTGATAAAAACTTGAATTAAATTGAACTTGAAACTCAAATGTATGAAATATAACAAACTGAAAATAACTATTTTCATAACCCTCATGAGTTTTCAGCAAAATATGAACATTTTAAATTGCGCATACCTTCAGATTAACTGTAAATACCAAAACAGTAAAGACAATTGTCCCAAAAGTCCAGTTTCCAAAAACCTGCAATAGATAACAAAGTCAAACACAACATTCCAGCTGAAAACACAAAAGTTTAAGGCAGGCCTCTCAGGAATGCTTTCAGCATTTAAATCATCTAAAATTAGACAGCATTTTAAAAAACTGATTCCCTTATTACAAATACCTCTAGGGTCTTTCAACTTACAAAACTCAATACAAACCAAAGCATTCTTTGTAATCAATGTTGCTATGCATTGTGCAATAGAAATCAAATTGTTCAGGGCAGATTGCTAGGGAAATAAAGAACTCTTCTGGGGACACCTCTGCCAATGTACTTCACTAAGATGGTATCCATCAAGGTGTCCAACAAGGAAAAGTTTATCAATTCTCAGAATAATTAAAATGTTATTGCATTTGATGACATGAATAATGTATTATAAAGAACTCATCGTTAAAAATATTCTATGTGGTACACTAAAGTTCAATGCAAATTTATGTCAGTAACTGCAGCCTAAAACCACCAATTTCACCAAAAGAACATACTGCCCCTCATTGTGGAAGAATCAACTTCCCTCTTCCACACAACTAATGGTTGGCTCAAGAGCAAGACAAGTGAAGGCCTTTGTACATCTTCACTACAGTCAGTAAATAGACTGGAGTGATTTTAAAAATTGTGGAGAAAGAAAGCCTCAGATAGAGGAGGTATACCTTCACAGGACTAAATGTTATTTTCAAGATAATAAAATACCTGAATAAGATTTCACGACATTTGTGGAGGTGCTGCTCTTGAAACATTAAACAAAGGGTACATGTTCCCATGATTTACAAAGGGCATTGAGAACTCATGACTATCTAAAGATATTCTCCCAATATTCAGACCAACAATTTGCTTGGGAGGCAATCATTTTATACCTTTACTGTTTACTGGGAACTGGCTGTGCAAGAAAAGGCTATCACATTTGCCTATATAAAGGAAATTATGTTAAAATAAATAATTCCACCCAAAGTACTTGTGAACACTTCCAAAAAACTGAAATTTCTTTGCTTGAGTACGAAGTAAATAGAATGGAAATATAAAATAATTAATGCAACAAAATCACAAACTGCTTAGTGATCAAAGTTGACCAAATGAATAATGGAAGTAAGTCTATACTGACCTGACCATTCTCTGCAAGGGTTGAATTGTCATAAAGGAAATAAACCCCAAAGAAAAATACTAGCCCATTGAATAGCCCTAGAAACGTCCAGTAAAGGAAAGGTTTCCACTGTAGCAACGCATTATTGGCAATATTCCTGCAGAAGATGCAAAAAAAAACAGACATGAGACATCTAAGATTTCAGATTTGAGTATTGCTGAGAAAAGACATGCTGTGAAAGCTTTACCTTGCACTCATCAGGGCAGATATAAGAATACCAATTTCAAAGGGAACAACCATCTGTACTGCACGAGCAAAGGGATGCTGGCTGGCAAGTTAGCTCTGACTGGTCAAGACATTGCTACGATTGTCCTGATGAATGCAAGAGCTTCAGCAGCATGTCTTTTCTTAAAGCAATACTCAATTTCTGTACTACAAAGCAACTGTTTCAGATTCACTCAGAACATTGCTAAGTGTATTGACAGAAAGGTCAATGAAGAAGCAAATATTGCTTACATTTGCTGTACTTGAGAACTGCTGAACACCAGAAACTCAAATGATTACAAAGAGAATATTTAATATGAATACAAACCAGAAGATACTTAAAGCACTCGGGCTGTGTATACTGTTCTGAGATATGCTTCCCCAAAACAGTAGCACAAACAGCCAAACACAGAACTGAAAAAGTACCAATCCCTCAGAAGCATGGAGGTTCACACTTCCTGAGATTAGGGCAGTGATAATAAATAAAACAAAAATTGCACTGCAGTCCAATACAAAAGCCAATGAGCTGAAGAAGAGTTTCTTGAATAATTTATTTCATTCAGAGGATCCTACACCAGGCCAGCATTCATTGCGTTTAGGGGACTTCAGAGCCAATCACATTGCTGTGGTTCTAGAGTCACATCTAGACTTACTGGGCAAGGACAGCAGATTTCCTTCCCTAAAAGGACATTAGTGAACCAATATATTTATAACTGTTTGGTAGCTTCAAGGTCACCAATTTTGATACTAGTTTTTTAATTCCAGATTTTATTTAATAAAGTAAATTAACATTAGCCCAGTAATACAACCACTACGCTACAATGATGTAAAGAAATCTGAATATTTGCCAAAGAATCTTGTCATACATGATATTTCTATGTTGAATTTGGAACAGCAATCATGCAAAGTCACCAGAAAACAATAATAAAAACCAGTTTTGCTATACCATTTTCAAGAAAACTCAATAGAATGATGATCAGTATTATGCATCTCATATTGATAATACTCTAAAATCCAATGTCTCAAAATATAAACTGAATCACTATCAATTGACAGATTACCAAATGAATTCGTACATTCATTTTACATAGCAACATGTCCCATGGCACTTCAAAATGGGCTTCATCCTGCAAAATTTGACTCCAAGCTAATCAGGAGATACTAAGGGAACTTGACAACATGAACATGAAGGGGATGTGGTGGCACGGGCTCGTTGGGCCGAAGGGCCTGTTTCCCATGCTGTTTTGTTCTTTGTTCTTGTGGAAAAATCTAAAACTAGCGCTGTCTGAAAATAAGGGTTGCTCATTTCAGGCAGAAATGAGGGTATTTTCTCTCTCAGAAGGTCTTTGAAATTCTTCCTCAAAAGGCAGTGGAAACAAAGTCTTTAAACATCTTCAAGGTAGAGATAGATAGATTCTTGATGGCGAAGGGGTGAAATGTTATTGGAGGATTTGGGAGAGGTTACGATCAGATCAACCATTATTGTATTGAATGGTGTGCAGGCTTGAGGAGCCAAATGATCTACTTCAGTCTCTAATTCATACATATTGTTTTCCAGGACAGCACAGGCATCACTTTTCCAGCATGCATTAATCTGGGGGTTTGGGAGTGATTGGGGGGGGGGGGGGTCAGAAATAGGTGGGGGGAGCAGCCCTCAGCATTAGCAGATCTTCTGTTCCCACCCACTCAATAGAAATTAAAAATAGAAATTACAAAGTGTACTTTTACAATTTCTAAGTAAGACAGAGCATGCACACAATGTGTGGTACCATGGATATAGACAGCTTCTCTAGTAAGAACAGATTGGTTGCCAAAAATAAGTTTACCCCCCCCCCCACCCTAAACTTTAGCAGGAAGTAGTTAAATTGGAAGAAATGATCACTGGGCAGACTTCCTCAGTTAATAGGTATAGGAAGGCTGCACAAGGAGGTGACTTCATTGACAATTCTTGGAACTGGAGTGGCAAAGTGGGAAGCATAACCAAACAAGGTAGTGTGTGTATATCAGAGAGTGAGAAGACAGCAAGAGTGATAAGGGAGAATGACAGTGTGCATGACAGAATGAGAACAGGAGTATAAGTGAGAGACAAAGTGAGAGTATGGCCATATCTTTCTGCATGGAAGAACAATGCACATTGCCTTCATTCTTCACACTGTATTCCTATACTTGTCCAAAGAGAATGATCTTAATCCTTTTACAACTTCCCAAAATTAGGGGGAAATCACAGACTGGAAACATAGCATGAAATTCAATAAAATTACATTATAAGAACAGGAATTTGACAATCAGCCACTTTCAGGAAGTGGATAAAGCAACACCCTTCTTGCATCTTCCAAATTGGGAGCAAGCTTTGGAAAAACTCAGCAATTCTGCCCCAAGCAGCCCAACAGGTTTTGCAGGCTTTAGGTTTTGCTGCGTAGGTGCCAAGTCAAGGTGCTTGTTTAGATCAACAACTCTTGTTAACGTCACAAAATGTGTTAGAATATTTCACAGGACTTTTATCACGAGGTCCTCAATAGGAAATAAATTATTACTCACCTGTAAAGGGAGGGGTCTTTTTTCAGTACTTCAATGTTTATATGCTGTTCCAGCAGACCATATAGCAGAATTGGCAGAGAAGTGAAGCAGATATTATAAAAAGTGAGATACGTTGCATCATAGAGTGGCTTATGGGAAGAAAGAATAAAAGAAAGAGTAACATTTCGCAAGTACATTTGTGTTTAAAAACAGCAAATAAAACTTTACTTTTACTAGTTCAAAGCAGCAGGTGGGAAAAAAGAGTAAGGCCATGGAAAGGGGTCGGGGTATGTGGAAGTAAAAAGAGTTTATTACTCAACTCAAAGAAATGTCATATGGCACCTCAATCTAGTTTTAATTGAGCCTACGGCTCTAAGTAGCCATCCTAAAGTAAAGTTTAACAGTCACAAGTAAGGCTTACATTAACACTGCAATGAAGTTACTGTGAAATTCCCCTAGTCACCATAGCCCAGCACCTGTTCGGGTCAATGCACCTCACAGCAAGTTTTTCAGGAAGTGGGAGAAAACTCATGCAGACACAGGGAAAATGTACAATCTCCACACAGGCAATGACCCAAGTGGGAATTGAATCTGGGTCCCTTGCACTGTGAAGTAGCAATGCTAATCACTGTGCTACTATACTGCCCCTTCCAAAAGGTCAAAGGCAATCTTACAAATCAGACCCTTGCCACTAATCAGTAATAAAACAACACAGCAACACAAACCTGCTGAGAAAATCCACAGAAGAACTGGTACAAAAACTGAGGTAAGATGAAGCAAAGATTCTGTAAAAGAAAGCACCAAATAAACTTCAGAAATTCACAAGCCTAAGAATCAGCAGAGATTTTTTTAAGTTTAAGGCACAGTACAAATGAAAGCTGTTGCTTAACTGATGTAACTCACACTTCATAGTAAAGGCCATTAAATTCTCTCAATATAGCATTCAAGCTTCTACAGTTTTTTTATGTAAAAATGAACAAAAGACTGCTGGCCAGATTCAAAAAGCCTCCCACCTCCCCAGGATGGACAGTTTGTTTATTTTCAGCTCATGCACATCAATGCTGCAAGGAATTTAATTATAATAATGAACCGGAGTTCATTATAGTTTATTAGTCGCAACTCATATTTGTACTTAAACTGTGACCAGAAAATTCTTAAAATAATGTAAACATTTTCTTTGCTCGTTGTCATCTCATTCATCCCAATTTTTCTCAAATCTTTAAATCTAGTAGACTCTTCTAAAACTCACTTACTCATCTCTCTTCATTTTAGATGCTGTAAAGATTTTACAAAATGGCTTAACTACTTTTAAAGAAACATTATAATAGACTATGTCCTAAAAGCTTATCTGGTTCTAAAAAGGTATGCTCCAAATTGGAAGGGCCACTTTTAAATTGCTTGAATAGTGAAGCTATTTATCAGCCATAGCTCAATGAGAACTCACTTGCCCCTTTAGTCAGAAAGGGCTCAAACCCCACTCCACATTCTTCAGCACAAAATCCAGGCTTACTTTTGACTGAGATAAAACCAAAATTCCAATTTTCCTCTTAGATGATGTAAAAGGACACATGGGACTAATTAAAAATGAGAGATTTGCCCACCTTCCTGGCCAATATTTATGCCTTAACATCAACATTCAGTAGAAACATAGAAACTACAAACAGGAGTAGGACATTCAGCCCTTCGAGCCTACACCATCATTCATTTTGATCATGGCGGATCATTAAATTCAACATCCTGATTCCCTATATCCCTTGATCCCTTTAGCTCCAAGAGCTACATCTAATTTCTTCTTGAAATCAGAAAACATTTTGGCCTCAACTATATTCTGTGGTATTGAATTCCACATTCACCACCGTCTGGGTAAAGAAATCTCTCCTCACCTCGGTTCGAAAAGGTTTATCCCTTATTCTCAAGCAATGGCCCCTAATTCTGCACTACTCTATCATCAGGAACATTCTTTCTGAATCCGCCCTGTCTAATCCTGTTAAATTTTAATATAAACAGTCATTTAATTAATTGTTGTTTATGGGATCTGGGTGTGTGAAAATTACTCGCTGCATTGTCTACATTTCAACACCAACATGATTCAGGGAGAGACAGGCATACACAAATAATGCAACTATTTTGCAAACCATACAAGGTTCTCTGTATAATTTGTATTCTTTGTTGAAATGAATAGCTAATCAAAGCCTGCAGTTCTAAGCTATGAACTTTAGAATTTCATAGGCCTTTGCGTATCAAAAATTATTAGTACAATGTAGCAAAATACAATTGTTAAATAGACAACATTAACACCCAATATAAATTTTTCAGTGTCAAGATATAGCAGTTTCTCCAGAAAGACCAACGCAGGTGTGTAATGGAACCAAATAAATCTTTAATTTTGCCAATCTCATGACAAAGCCAAGGAAAATCCATTATAGCTCGTTTCAATGCTCTTGGATAAACAACAGGGAAATTCAGTTAGGATTCCTATACAATTATCCAACTGATCTGTTGGATTTGCAAGCTAACAATCAAAATTTCAAATTACGCCATTACAACTTGAGTAAATTCAATATATCTGCAACGTGCACACAATAATCATGAGTGGCCAGATTACTTAAAAAATGTAACTGGCTCACTGATACCTCTCAAAGACGATCAATCCTATAATGTTTGGCCAATAAATGACTTCAGGCTCTGACGATATGGTAAGTCACTAAGCTGCAAACAATCACTACAAAGTTCAAAATGGACATACCATCAACATTCAGGATAAAGTTTTAGTCAATCTTGTAACGTCCTCTAACATTTGGGAACTGTTCAAACAACATCTAGTATAATAAATGTTGAATTATATCTAGACAAGTATATTTAGACTCCATGACCTTCAACTAATTCACAAATGATCTTACTTCCATTACATCAGGAGAGAATGGCCTAACTCATTTAATTTTTTATTCCTCATGGGGTAAGTATGCCACTGGCAAGGCTAGCATTTATTATCCATCCCAAATTGCCTTTAAGGTGCTGTTTAGTCACTTTTTTGAACTGCTGCTGTCCATTTGGTGTTCCCATGTCTGAACCCCTTGTTCTTCCACGCTGACGATTTTCAGCGCATGAGAGAAAATTAACTTGGAAAAGCATGGATTTATTGGGAATGTCACAATGGCATTAGCAGGCCTAACAACCTGATAGAATTTTTTGAAAAAGTGATCAAGTGTGTGGATGTGGGAAGTTTAGTTGATATTACTTACATGGATTTGAGGAAAGTCTTTGACAAGGTCCCACATGGGAAACTGATTGAGAAGATTGAAGCACATGGAATTGAGTGAAATTTGGTGAGATGGATCTGAAACTGGCTTAGTAATAGGACACAGAGTGGTGGTAGAAGAAGGTTGTTTGAGAGACTGGAGACCGGTGTTTAGTGGCCTACCACAAGAACAGTGGTGGGCCTCTTAGTTTGTTATGTGCATAAATGGTACAGATGATAACGTGGGAGTAACGTTAGATAAGTTTGCAAACGACACCAAATTTGTAGGGTGGTTTATGGTGAAAAGATTGGTCGCAGATTACAGGAAGACATAAATAGGATGGTGGGATGGATAGAGCCACGGCACTTTGGAAGCAGTAACAGACAATGAAGTATTTAATGGATCAGGACATTAGGAAACGCAAAGGAACAAACAGATCTTGATGTACTTACTCACAGATCCCTGAAGGCAACAGAGAAGGTGAATGAGGTAGTTAAGACAAGATACAGGACATTTACTTTTATCAGCTATAACAGAGTGCAACAGCAAGGAAGTAATGTTAGAGTTGTACACAGCATTGGTTAAGGTACAACTGGACTGTGCGCAGTTCTGGTCACTTTATAATAGGAAGAATGTGATTGCACTAGATGGGATTTAAAGTTTATTTATGTCATAAGTAGGCTTACATTAACAAGTTACTGTGAAAATCCCCTAGTCATCACATTCTGATGCCTGTTCGGGTACATGAAAGAATTTAGCATGGCCAATGCACTTAACATCTTTTGGAATGTGGGAAGAAACCAGAGCACTCCAGAGCAAAGTCACACAGACATGGGGAGGACATGCAGATTCTGCACATACAGTGACCCAAGCAGGGAACTGAACCCGGTTCCTGGCTCTGTGAGGCACCAGTGCTAACCACTGTGCCACTATGTCAGGTATAGAGAAGATTAACCAGAATGGGGTGGAGTATTTGAACTACAAGGAGAGATTGGATTGTTTTTAGGTATATACAGTTATGAGGAGCATGGACAGAGTGAATAGGAGAGATCAATCACAAGGGTACATAGTTGTATGATGAGGGGCAGGAAATTCAGAGGGGGTTTGAGGAAAAGAAAATTCACAGAAGATGGTAAAAATCTGAAATGCATTGCTGGAGATTGGGATGAGCAGTTGAAATATCATTTCAGTGAAGGATATGGGACAAATGCTGAAAAATGGGATTAGTACAATTTTAGTGGTAATTATTGTCAGTGCTGACTCGATTGGCTAAAGGGTCTTTTCTGAGCTATATGACTATCATACGTGCCAAATAGATGGTGGATTGGAGAGTTGGGAAGTGAGCTTTGTGGGCTCCCTAATTTTGCCCTGCTTTTACAGCCACAGTATTTAGATGGCTGCTCCTGTTAAATTTCTGGCAAATGGTAACTGTCACCAAGTCAAAATCCCAGAACTCCCTCCCTAACAGCAATGTACCTACAGCACATTGCAGTGGTTCAAAAAGGTGCCTCACCACCAGCTTCTCAGATGGCCTAGTCAGCAATGTCCCCATCCTGTGAAAGATTAAAAGAAAACAATTCCTCCCGAAAGTGAGGTAGTTCATATTTACAGCAGGTACCGGGTAATCCCAGCCTGGATTCTGTCAACGGGCAGGTAACATCTGTGCCATGAGAAACAATTAAACAAGTAAATGTCTACCTGCCACTGACCTATCAACAACATCACCACTGTCAGGTCCACCACCATTAAAATATTGAGTGATGGGTCATCTTTGACCAGAAGCTTAATAGGGCTAGCTATATCAACACTTAAGGGTGGAGGCCAGATACTTAGTAACATGCACTGATTGACCTTCAAAGCCTCTCCATGAATTTAAGCAAGCAGTGTGACAAAACCAAATGCTTCTCTGGATGGGGCTGCTGCAATACAATTCAAGTTAATGAACTACTGTTCCAAGTAGGATAGCTTAGCCAGACAGCCCTGCTACTGGATTCAGTGTGCAGTTGCTCGACAACTGGCACATTGTACCTTCATGGGGTATTACAGCAACTTAGTAAGCTAATTCATCAGTAAGGCTATAAATTCTCAATACCTATAAACTGCAAAGGACAAGATCATAAACATCATGGGACAACTCATCCCCAAAAATTCTCCTTCAAAGTTACCTTTGAACATCACTTGCAGTGTAAATTGCTGTTGCTACATCACTGTTGATTTAGTATCCTGAAATTCTCACCCTAACACTATCACCAAAAGAGTTGCAGTAATTAAAGATGACAAATTTACTAATGGCACTCATTTCAAGAATTAAAAAGGTGCGCAAGTGAAAGGAAAAGATTTGGCTTTGTGCTATAAGTAATACTAATCACAATCTGTCAATATTCATCATCTGACCTCTGGTCATTTGAGTGAAACACAAGAGAACAAGTAGTGTAGAATTGAATCAAAGCCCATTAAGTAGACTATGCCCCCAGAAAGAAAAGGAAGGAAGATAGATAATTTAAATCAGTGGAAGCAAAAAGGCAAAAGTTCCATAATGTGAACTGAGATGGATACTGAGAAACAAACCTTGTAGAAGAAATACTGCACGAGATGTGCTATTCGAATGTAGTACAAATGTCCATGAGCGAGCAAGAGCTTCCGTAAGTGTTTAAACTTTGGTATTGCATAATCGCTATTCCTTGCTGCTTGACGACCTTCTTTGCCTTTCAAGCCTGAAAAAAAAGGTAAAGGAAAACAATTCAAGATATTAGGAGCCACCACTTGAAAAGACAAAAGATAGAAAATAAGTTACTTATTCACTTAGAAGGGTGGCAGCGCGCAGAATGTGGTGAGAGAAGGCAGGGCTACAGGAGAGGAAGCATTTTTAAAAAGTACACTACATTATCTTCAGTATTGGAAGGATAGGTTTGTCCAGTTTCATCAAATTTATACAATAGAGTGGCTTGCTAGGACATTTCACAGGACAGTAAAGAATCAACAACTTTGCTGAGGGTCTGGAATCACACGAGTCCCAAAAGGTAAAAAAAAGATAGCCTCAGAACGTGATGACTTTTTGCAATTTGTTCCCTGCATACCTTCTAATTCTTTCTACTCTCGTTCACGCTACTAAAACTTTATTCTAACTCTCTAACAATGCTTTAATTCAAACTTTTAACACCCTAGCCACACACTACATTCTACACTCCTTTCCTTCTCTGTGGACAGTAAGCTTTGTCTGCATAGCGCACAAGAAAAAATCCTTTTCACTGTACACTAATGCACGTGACAATAATAAGTCAAAAACAAGGTGGTTTTTATAACAATTGGTACTGGTTTTATGGTCTCCATTACAGAAGCAGATTCCAGATTTATTAAATTCTACAAGCTGCAAGAGTGGGATTTGAAGCAGTGCCCATACAGTATAATCCTGGATCACTAGTCTAGTGACATTACCACAATGCCACCACCTCTCCCTCTTAAGGGATTTTAAAATGGGTGGGATTACCAATTTCAAATAGAAATAAATATTTGTTTTCCCCCTTTCATTAACAAGACTTTCAGGTTTGTAATGGGGACAGAGAAGGAGGACATTAGTGCAGACACCAGTCTCATCCTTCTGAAGCTGCATCAGGCTGGTCTGATCCCAAGAAGAGCTTCCAATTACAAAATGTGGAAATCTCTAAGACTCTTGTAACACTGTCTGAGTCCCCACCTCAGCTCTTCTGCTACCAAACCTTTATTCATGTCTTTGTTATCTCCAGATTTGGTTATTCAAATGCTGACCTCCCACATACTCTCCTCCATAAACCTGAAGTAATCAAAAACTCTGCTGCCTGCATCCTTAATCTCCAAGTCCTGTTCATCTATCATCCTTGTGCTCACTGAACTAAGCTGGCTCCTGGTTAAGCAATCCTCCACTTTATAATTCTCATTCTTGTTTTCAAAGCCTTTTAAGGCTTCATCTCTCCTCTGTAATGTCCTCTAACTCCATATATGATAGATAGCTGTAATGCTCTGAATTTGATCTCATGTGCATTCACAATTATAATTGCTGCACCACAATGGTGGTGCCTTCAGTTTCCTCAACCCAATGCTCTAGAATATTCTCCCTCCACTCCTGCTTTTCTACATTACTTTCCTTCTTTAGGAGACTTAAAGCTTGGAGACATCTCACTTAATATCACCTTGTGACTTTGCTTTTAATTCTCCTGTCAAGTGCTCTGGCGTTCATTACATTATAGGCATGATATAAATACAACAGGATCCCTACAGTGCAGAAGGAAGCCATTTGGCCCATCGAGTCTGCACTGACAACACCCAGAGCCTATCCCATCCCCACAATACCATGTATTTGCCCCACTAGGCCCTTTCCCAATAAAGGAAAATTTAATACAAGTTATATTAAATTTACTATATAATCGCAAATTGCCACAACATAGGTGAATTGTGACTAAAATGAACAAATTGCTGGAGTATTATTTGGTTTTGAACGCGTATCTATTATTGTGTTAAATTTCTAAACAGCTTGAAGTGGATTTCCAACTTAAAACTAACATAGAACAACTGTCTATGCCAAAGGCAAAAGAAAAACAGGAAATAAAAGCTGCACAGTTGTACCTCTGCATGGTGTTCACAAAATACATTTCTACCATCTGACTGCCTTTCAGTCTGCAGCCACATTTCAGCATGTCCTGCTTGGCTAATAGCCTCACATTTAGGGCAATGTTACAGGTTTTTCCCAGGGTGCAAGTATCAATTACATGGAGGCATAGATTTAAGATGAGGTAAGTTTAAGGGAGATGTGGGGGGATTTGTTTTTTTAAATGCAGAGAGTGGTGGGTGCCTGGAAACCAGAGGTGGTGGTGGTGGAGGTAGGCACATTAGCAACATTTAAAGGGACATCTGGATAGGTATGAGTAGGGAAGGAATAAAGGACTACAGACTGAGTTAGGGCATCATGATCAACTTGCGCATGGAGGGCCGAAGGGCCTGTTTCCTGTTGTACTTTTCTTTTTTCTTTTGTTCATGTGATCATGGAATTCATGGAACTGAATCTGGCATTCACATGCCAGATTCAACTCCACCTTTCTCATTCTACAGCTCACATTATACCACCATGCCCAAAACCACACATTAACATTCTGCACAAGTTTACGCATATCCTATATGCTGAAAGTAAATCTGTTCCCATTCTGTTGTTGCACTAGTAAACATACACCAGCAGAGGCAGAGGTCTTAAAATCAGAATAACGGAATTCCACGATCCCAAAATTGGAATGCGACTGACTGGTAGAAATTTTTCAGCTCTGAAAATAAGTTTTCTTACCAATGCCAACATGTGCCTCTAGAACCATACTGACATCATTTGCACCATCACCAATTGCTAATGTTATCGGATGATCTTTTGTGTTCTTCACCATTTTTACAATCTAATGACAGAAAAGAATATAAAGATTTTGTAACTGGTCCAAATCATTTCTAGTAGTTGTACATGCTTCACTGTGTTGAGACTGCTAAAGGAGTATAATTTACATAAATGCAATTATATGAATTGCGATAACAATGATTAACAGTTTTGTTAACTTAAAGGGTGAATGTGGTCTTTGGCAGCAGACAAAAACAGATGACAACCAATTGTCTGTTTATTTTAAACTCTGCCAACTTCTTGTTCTATTAATGGAAATTGGGCTAGATGGGAAACAACTGGATGTTTTCAGCTACTTTGCACTAGAGCCAAAAATCAATTTTACTATGTTGTTGTGTATTAAAAATGTTGTTGGAAGTAAAATTACTTTCAATTACATATAGCTTTGAACATTATAACAGATCTCAAAATACTTCACTGAGACATAATAAGGGATAGTAAGCCAAAGAGAGATTACGTGGTGATCCAATAATAGACTAAAAAAGAGGCTGTTAAGATAGATGAGATGGAGAGCTACAGGGGGTTGGAGAGAGAATTTTAAACTGAGGCTAGATAGCAGAAGCCACAGTAGTCAATAGCAAAGGGGTAGGACACAGAAGATTCAAAACAGACAAAATTGACTGAATAAGAGAAAACAAAATAACGGTGAACGAGTTTTTTCCAGATTGGAGGAAATTTTATAGGGGAGATCACCAGGGAATGACATTAGGACCATTGCTTTCCTTGATACTTTGACCTTGGTATATAGGACGCTATTTCAAAATCTGTAGATAATATAAAGCTTGGAAGCATTGGAGAGGTGGGGCAGAGGGGGGAAGGAGGATAGTGTAGAATTGATGGACGGGTTCATGGAAATGGCACAGAAGTGTGAAGTGATTAATTTTAGCATGACAAAATGCAGAGACTATATGCCGTAATAAAGGGCCCCACTTGAAAATGAGTACAAGAGCAGAATGAACTTGGGCAAATGCTTCAAATATCATTGGGAGCAAGGTTAATAAAGCATCTGGCACTCTGGGATTTATTAATACTGTCATCTAAAATGCAGTCCTTCATCCAAAAAACTGAGAACCAGTGATTTAGATTATTAATCTAACCCTGCTGCATGGAATTCACTGCCCAAACTGAATGGTGGAGGTGGAGATGCTCAACTCATTTAAAAAGGTATCTGGATCTACAGGAAGTGCTACAATCTACAAGGCCACAGACCTGGAAAAAATGAAAATAAATGGCTAGTTTATTTTTTCTCTTTATGGTCAGCACAAACACAAGGGCTGAACTGGAACATTTCTATGGTTCTAAATGGAGGATTATGAATGGGATCCATTTTTTTTTTAAAGATACCGACTGAAGAAGATTGCTATATCTGTTCACAAAGTTACCAAAAGTTCACAAGCAGTCTCACAAACCCAAGTCCAACAGGTTTAATCAGAATCACAAACTGAAGGTGCAGCACTCCAATAGCTCATGATTCCAAATAAATGTATTGGACTTTAAGCTGATGTTGTGAAACTTCTAACAATGCCCATCCCAGGCCAACGCCGGCATCTCCACCTCTTGTCTATAAGGAGTATTAATGGGCAATGCATTTATTGAAAACAGGACATTCCAAAATAAGTTAAATGCCTTTGTAAAGTAATTTTAATATTGACATGGGCTTGTAAATTCCCAATTCCAGATCAGGAGAAACATAGGAAGTGACTTTCCTTCTATTTTCCCAACAGTTCATAAACATCCATGCCTGAGTAATCCCTTGTGCATTGCTTATAGGTAGTCTGGGGTTTGAAACAAAGGGCAAACCTGGCTTGTCTCTATCACTTACTATCAAATAATGGGTTGGACTTAAACCTGGTGTTGTCAGACTTATTGTCGCTTTAAAGTCATGGTTTAGTGAAGCACTTAATTGAGCACACTCTTAATAGTTGTTTCATGACAAAAGTTTGCACCTTCTCAGGTGAATAAAAGTTAGGAGTTTTAAAAAACCTTTACCAAAAATATATGATCAAAAACATATAGAAGATGACACACGTGATAAACACAAAGATGCCTGGATGCCTAGAGACAAATGGTTGAATTTACACATGGATAAATAAACTTGAAAAAAGTAGTCAGTATACCTGTGCTTTCTGTAATGGGGCCATACGGCAACATAAAACTGCAGTACATTTATGGCAGATTTGCAAGAGCAGGCTTTTGTAGTTGCTCGTGCTCCCATCTTGGGTTGGTTTCATTATTAGTGACAGTGCAGCACCATCAATGATCAAACCGTACTCTTGCGTAGCAGACCAACTTCTGTAACACAAATGGAGGCAGGTTTACTTTCGATAAATGCAACGTATTATACAATTCTAATAGAAAAATTCACTTTTACTTCTATATCTGCAAATGCGAAGTGACCAGATCACTAACTTTTGCTGCAGTGCAAATGTCCTGTCACTAGGTGCCAGTATGTTTTAAGCACCAAGGTAGAGGATTACAATATGCATTTGAAATGATATAGCATTCTTTTCCTGTCTTGACAAAATAATTATAAAACAAGTCTGTTATTGCCTTATTTTAATTTGCAATCAAATACTACAGATGGCACAATAGTTAATACTGCTGCCTCACAGCGCCAGGAACCTGCATTGGTTTCCTGACTTGGGTCACTGTCTGGAGTTTGCACATTCTCCCTATGTCTGTGTGGATTTCCTCCGGGTACTTCGGTTTCCTCCCACAGTCTGAAATATATGCTGGTTAGATGCATCGACCGTGCTAAATTCTCCCTCAGTGTACCCAAACAAACGGGGCGACTAAGGCATTTTCACAATAACTTCCATAAAGTGTTAATGTAAGCCTACTTCTGACTAATAATTAAACTTTACTTCAATTTTACTGGACATTGATATTTGGTCATCCCTGTAATCAAATGTTGATTTCTCAGTGTATAAATGAGGAACTTTACAACACTTGCAATTAATTCTGTAAATCATCCAAGATGTTTCACAGGGGTATTGCAAGCTCCTTCAAGAGGCATAGGAGAATTTTATCGCTCCTCCCACCACAGTAATCAGTGCGGACAATGGAAAAGTCTGCTGACCTCAGGCAGGATTTTACAGTTTCACAACAAGCAAGGCTATAAAATATCACCATAGAATGGGTTATCTAAAGCTTGGCCAAAGATGACAGAGTTTAAGAAGTCAGTGAAAGTGACAGAAAAGGGTAGCAAAGCAGAGGGAATTCTAGAGTTTTGGACTTAAGTAGCTGAACACTGGTGGGTTGATGCAGTAATTACAGACCTGTCAAGAACATTTAACCCAAGTGATCACTAGATGATCAATTTTGCTGAAAATATAGGCTTGACAGGCAAAATTCAGATTTTGGAAGGGCTAACTTCATGGGATGAGACACTGGTGATGGCAAACTGATCAAAACAGTTATCAGCTGAACAGAGGCAGAGATCTAAAAAATGTGTTTGGCCTAACAAGAGTATGCACCTGTTGGGGCAAGAGTTCTATATATCAAATAAAAGACTAAAATAGGAGCAAGAACAGAAAACTAAATAAAAAAGTGCAAAGCATAAACTAGAAGAGATGTTAAAATAGCAAAGACAGAAAAAAGTAGTATGGGTCTCAATGAACTTGGAATGAAGAGCAAAAAGATAAAGCTTTCGAATAGAAAAAACATTAGTTAAACATAATATTAACCCTTTCAAATACAGATGAAAGAAAGATTGCAAATTAAAATAAGGCAATAACAGACTTGTTTTATAATTATTTTGTCACAAGACAGGAAGAGGATGCTAAATCCAATATTCCAGACAAACTAATACTTAATAAGACTGGAACTAATTTAAAAAACACGATGTAAACAGTGGCATTATACTGGGACTGCTAGCCTGAACGTTACACTCCAGTCTCCACAGAAGTGACAATCTTGTGACTTGGATGCAGGTGTTACTTACTGAGTCACAATTATTTAAAAAAATTAATGTAGATTTGTAAAAGGATGGTCGTGTCTAGTTATCTTTTTTGTGACTGAAAGTAATAGACAGGGAAATGTCCATGGATACAGTTTAGACAGATTTTCTGAAGGAATTTAGTATGATTGTAAATAAGACATTAGACCAAACTTAATGGAATTGTAAAAAAATTATCTTGTTAGGTGAAGAAGACGTAAAAATAGGAATAACGGATATTAATTCCAATTGATAGTAACTGCTACTAACAAAGCTGTTCTGGAGCTTCAACTATTCATTAGAACATAGAACAATACAGCACAGAACAGGCCCTTCGGCCTTCGATGTTGTGCCGACCAAAATAAAAAGCAATGCCCCTCCAAACTAAACCATTCCCTTCTCTTCCATATACTTATCAATTAACCTCTTAAACGCCACCAAACTTGGCGCATCTACAACAGCTGCAGGCAGGGCATTCCACTCCCTAATCACTCTTTGAGTAAAGAACCTACCTCTGATATCCGTCCTATAACTCATACCCCTTAATTTAAAGCTGTGTCCCCTCGTGCTAGCAAGTGGCATAATTTCTGCAGAATGGCAAATCAGAGTCAGATTGCCATCTCACTCCCAGTTAGTTAGCTGTAAAATAAGCCACACCTTTCTCACCAGATCTAACTCAGGCTGGATGAGTTCAGCATAAAGCTCCTGGGGCTTTGTTTCAAGCGCAGCTTCAGGGGTTAGGAAGACATGGTCCCTTTTCACAGTAGTAGCTGTCGTCCAGCAGGAAAGTTTAAAGGTTCAGCCAGGGAAAAGGCAAATGCACAGGATAAATAATTATTACGATTACCCAAAGTTAAAGTAATCCAGGAGATCAAGGGTAATGCTCAGGGGACCGGGATTCAAATCCCACCATGACAAGTGGTGAAATCCGAATTCAAAAAGTCTGGAATTCAAAATCTAATGATGACCATAAAACACTGTCAATTGCCATAAAGTTTCTTTATCAAAATCAAAAGGAGTTTGATTAAATTGGAAGAGCTGTCGCACAGGTTAGTCAAAGAACAGCCTGACAGTTATATCTCACTTTAAAGGAAATAAGGAATGGCCAATAAAGGCTGCTGAGCTAGTATTGTTCACAACCCATTGAAGAATATTTTAAAAATAATCAGGAAAAATTACACAAACTAGGATTTTCATACAGCAGATAGAAAGAGAAGCTTTCTGCTCTGGTGAGGGAGTCTAAGACAAGGAGATATCAGCTTAAAATCAGAACCGGACGAACTAGTTAGAAATATTTCTTTACACAAGGCAGGTTAGAAATCTGGAACCTTTTTCTTCAAATAGTTGTATACGTTAGCTCAATGAACAATTTTAAATCCAACAGCAGTATATTTTAATTTATGGAGCCAAGCGGGTGGATGAAGCTTCAACACGCGTTAAACTATAATCTCACAAAATGGTACAATAAGAAGTCTCACAACACCAGGTTAAAGTCCAAAGGTTTATTGGTAGCGTGAGCTTTAGGAGTGCTTCTCCTTCAGCTGATGTGTTGAGTTACTTCTTACAGTGCCCATCCCAGTCCAACATTGGCATCTCCACATCATCACAAAATGATAGAATATGCTTGAAGCGTGGAGCAAAGACATACCTTAACAGACTTAAAGAAGAACATTTATTATCTTGGACAACCACTTTGTATAGTTCTAGCAATAGCTCATGCACTTTTGCCTCATTTCTTGCTTTGAACTCTTGAATGTTCTTTGTTGTCAGCTCCAAAAGTTTCATATTGGTGTGGAAAAGTCTGCAGGCAAAACACGTGGCCATTGCTGTTTCCATTTTGTCTCCTGTGAGCACCCAAACACTCATGCCTGCAGAGCGCAAGGCTTCAACTGTTTCTGCAGCTTGATCTTGAAGCCTTTTCAGAGGGGAAAAATAAGGCGATGCAACAGGAATACAACTTAAAAAGTGAAAATTAAGAAAGCATCAAGAAGCAGTAATATTTGGCAATTCACCCTGCATCAAAACATTTATTTCAAAATTACTGAAACAATACTTAAAATATATTCTGTGGCTGATTTTCTAAATCAGCTACGACCCAGAGCAGACAGACAATTTAAGCACAGTAAAAACATCAAGCAGGTCAACAGCACCTGCAGATAGGGGGAAATGGAGTTATGTTTCAGGTTTTTGACCTTTCATTAGAATTTACTGGCAAACTGACATCTACCTGAAACATTAACACTCCTTTTTTACTCGCTAGAGATGCTGCCTAGTCTTGTATGTTTCCAGTATTGTTAGTTTTTGTTTTAAATCTCCAAGCACCTACAGCATTTTCCCTTTTCTTTTGAAAATTTCAGGAATAAAGATGTGGGCAGCCAGCAAGTTGTCATTGATTGACCCAGAAAGCACAAATGACTGTTTTAGGAGGAGAAAATCTGCTCCCTGACTTTATATCTATTATTGTGTCCAAGTGGATTACTTCCTCACTTCCTTTGAGATCATTATTGACACTCGATACCTCATCAGACATCCTGACTCAAACTTTTTGATTGTCATTAGGGATGTTAAATCAATTCCTGATTCAGCAAAGAAAAGTGGATATCTAGAGCCAGAACACTTTGAATGGCCAGATCCTAAAAACGGGCCCCAGTATCTTGCACAAAATAAGCAACTGACTGGAGATGCTTATGCGGCTGAATTTTGCTTTCAATGCAAAAATGGAACTGCAGAGTGGAGATTTGGAAACTTGTGAGCAAGAAGCTGTATTTCATGCAGACAACATTTTTTAAACTAATAATTTTATTCTAATTAGCAAGTTATTTATATATTTTTATGCAATTTAGAAAGTTAAACAATAGAAATACAATGCCTTTGCCAGACAATTCATAGAAAGAAGCCTTCATAGAAACCGAACAGTGCAGGAGACCATTCGGCCATCAAGTCTGCACTGACAACAATCCCACCTCAAGTCTTATCCCCACAACCTCACGCATTTGCCCTGCTAATCCCTCTAACCTACATATCCTGGGACACTGAGCAATTTTGTGTAGCTAATCAACTCAACCCATGTATTTTTGGATTGTGGGAGGAAATCGGAGCACCCAGAACAATGCCACGCAGACATGGGGAGAACATGCAAACTCTATGCAATCACCCACCCAGGTTCCCTAGAGCTGAGAGGCAGCAGTGCTAACCACTGTGCCACCCAAATTCTGGCCAGAAAATGACTGACTTTGTTTGCAATCAAAGATTGAGAATTACTGTGGTCTGTACCACTATTTTTAGGATCTGGCCATTCAAAGTGTTCTGACTCTAGACACTTACAGCACTACCCCAATATTTATTGGCAACAAGTTATTCTGACTAACTATTTTGCTTGATGAACACCTGTCCCTGTCAGGAGACTGTTCATTCATATGGCTGCTGCAAGTGCCAAAAGTCTTGATAGTAAAATGTGAATTACACTATCATCCTAGTCACTTCCTAAAAGCTGCTACACCAAGTAGAATAGAGATTCAGAAACAACCAGCATCTATTAACAGAAAGGAGAGGTCAAGATATTTCATATGTCTTCTTTAAAAAGGAATACAACCATCCCAAACCTGGCTTTATTCCTGTACAGACTGCTGACTGACCTGATGTCCAATTGCAGAGCTCACTTTTTATTTCTACTTCAGCAAGTGACAGCACACTTGGCATATGAAAGTCAGTGGCAGCTGGGAGAAGATTCCACAGCAAAAGCATATGCGGCAAGTTAGCTATCTTTCAGAATGGCAACTCTTAACCAGAATGTATCAAGTACAGTCTTAATGATACTCGCAATATGAAATCTGACCTGAATGCCAACTCTGCCAAGTGGGATCATTAATCTTGTAAAGCACTGATATTTGCCAATGAGTATCAGAATAGCCCCCACCCCTCTCATCAAATCATCTAGTTTCCATGGTTTTGCTAAATCTACTCTAAGCAGAGTCAATGCTACAAATACATTAAAATATATCATTGTAAAGATGAGATTCAAAGTGAGCAATTGTAAGGTATGAAAGTATCAAATCACTCATCTGACTTGACTCTTCATTGACAGTTCAGTCAGAATTTTGCTTATTTTTCTTAAAATTGTAATCTAATCTTAGAATGGGTAACATTTGACACAGGTCCACAGCAGGATTTATAAGAATTAGGCATGTCCCCAAACTGTAACCGAAATTCTACTGTTAAAAATCACAATTGCATATACTGACATCATTCATACGTGGTGACCTGGCAATGCAAGATGCTGAGCTTGCTAATAGAGGAAATGAAAAACCAAAGCAAGTTACAGTTCTTCTATGAAAGCTGTATCAAGAGTAAACTGATAAAAATCATGACAACACTAACTTGTATCCCTCAGTTGATGGGTTATATTGATGGAATATTGTGTGATCCAGCAAAACCCACCTAATGACACATAGGTTGCTTATCCAAGATACTGTAACTCAATCTGAGCACTAATATAGACTTACTTGTCTTCGACAGCTGTTGCACCAATTAAATGTAAATCAATTTCAATATCATCATAAGCTTCTGCTAACTTTTTCTCTCTGTCCTTTAGGGCCATTTTGGCTTCTTGAAGCTGTGCACTGATCTGGTCATATTCATCCGGAGTGAGCTCTTTGTAAGCAACACAGAGTGTTCTCAAACCATCCTAGACATATGGAATATCAGCATAAAATAGAGAATAATTTTCCTTTAGTTTATTCAATTCCCAAAACATTTTTATCTCATTGAATATTTAAAATACCAACATCTCTCAAATTAGAATCTTGGCCAGTTTAAGTAAGGTAAGTAAACTGAAAAAGTGAGTAATGTATTTATATTACTGCCAGCACAAGCAAGGCTATTACATTATTAATAACTTTCAGTGAAAGGTGTGAACTGAACAGTGATTTCACATTTCTTTATTCTAAAATATATAGGGACTGTTCTCCCAAAGAAATCTTAAGTGTCGAATTCACATAAAGACTGGAGTGTATCATGCTGTTTTTTTCAGCGGGAGTTTCAAAATGAATCTTCCACACTCTGCACTGCACTAAGGTAAACCCTGTTGAAAATCTGTGGACAAGGCCTAGCAATGTAGCGTTGAGCAGGCCATTGCATATGCACCAAACTGGCCACATGCAGTAGACCCACACTGCCGGCCTGCCAATCGCTGGCCAGCCTCACATCCCCACATCGCTGGCTGTGGACCCCCTAGATGCATTCGTGTTAGCCTCAACAGCGCCACCCTTCCCCCAAGCTATTGAAAGCATTAGATTAGTCACTCTTACCAGTTCTGCCCCCACACCTTTGAAGGTTTTTTCCCTTTAATCTTTCATCCAATTCTCTTAGAGTATTATTCGCTTTTTCAAATTAAACTTTCTCCAAATGCAAAGAGAAAATTTAAATCATGGGAGGGAAAAAAGGTAACAGCCAGCAATATTTTCAAAATAACCTTCAGCTGAAACCAATGTGATCCTCCTTCAATAATGAAAACAGAAAATGCTGGAAAAACTCAGCAGATCTGGCAGCATCTGTGGGCAGAGAAAAAGAGTCAATATTTTGAGGCCCGGAGAATCACAGACTCAAAACATTAACTCCACATAGTCAGACTTGTTAAGCTTTTCCAACATTTATTCTTAATTCAGATTTCCAGCCCCTGTGATATTTTGTTTTGATCTTCTCTACAAGCTGGCTTATTGTGGTTTCATGCAAGATTGGAAAGACTTTGGAAGCCTAAATGCTCTAATTTTATTTTTGCCTGTTTTATGAAAATGATATTGTTACTTGCAGTATGCTCCCCCAAAGAAGATTGATAAACATGAGATTGAAAGCAAGTGACACATTCTTCAAGGTTATGAAGTTTTCTTAAAGGGTGGCAGGATAAAAAGAGAAGTTAATATGTCATGTTAATACGTACCATGTTCAAGTTAAGAGTGGATAGGTTTTTAATTGACAAGGAAATTAAGGGTTACGGGGAGAAAGCAGGAAAGTGGTACTGAAACACTACAGATCAGCCATGATCTTATTGAATGGTGGGGCAGGCTTGAGGGGCTGTATGGCCTACTCCTGCTCCTGTTTCTTATGTTCTTATATCACAGAAATAAATCCCATTCGAGAGAACCTATAACACTACTATTTGCCCCCATTGAATGTCTTACTTACCACTCATGGCAAAAAGCATGAAATTGAACAAATTCCATACCATTAAGTCCAAAGCTACCTCAGATTGTCATTTAAATTGTCATTTAAATGGACTACATAAACACATGACTTTACCACAGCACTGCGTTCCACGTGCAATTTTATTTCCTCCTGTTTTCCAGCTTTCACTTTTGGAAAAATTGAAGAGTCTGCTCCTTTACAGTAGAGGAAAATTTTTCCTATATACAATAAACAAAATTATAGGGAGGGAATGTTAGAAAAACAGATAAAAGCTAACTTCTTATAATATTTTGTAAAAATCAAATATTTTGACTGAGTTAGTGTGACAAAGCTACAAATGCATCTATTCCCACCTCCCTCCACATTTGAAATTTTGCACCAAATTCTTATTCTTTTCCTATTTTCCTTAGTGAAATGCAAACTACCTGAACACTCTCTCACTATTACACTCATACGTCGACGAACAGGGTCAAAACTGAGAATCTGCAGAAGTTCATACCTGCAATCAAACAGAACACATCTATTAGTTTTAAAATTATGTGAAGTATGGCATGCAAACTCATTCAATCTACAGGAAAATTCCAAACCATTAAAATCAATTTGCAGATTAAATTTACTGTTACTTCACTTTTGCTCTCCAACTCAATATGAGGAAATGCAATCACTGCTTTTGCCAGTTCTTTGGATGAGCTACCCAATTAGTTCCATACCCCTGCAATTGTTTCCTCCTCCTCCCCACCCTTCTCCCCTTGTTGCTAAGATGGTCACTCTCCCTTTTATGCAGTGGACTACACTTGCAATCCTCCAGTTCTCAGTCACCATTTCCATATTTGGTGAGGATTGAAATAATTTCTTGCTGTCGTGGGCAGAGCAGGAGCCATATCAAGATATAATACAACCCGAAAGAATGTTTTCCATGATGTATCTGTAAATGTAGCTGACATGCCAAATTTCCTTGCTCTTCTGAGAAAGTAGAGACATCGGTGAGCTGTCTTAACTATAGTGTCAGCATAGAAGGACTAAGACAGGTTGATCTGAACACCTAAAAACTTGAAGCTCTCAACCACTTCTATTTCATCCTGATTGATGTAGACAGGGATATGTCCTTCATTATGTCTCTTGCAGTCAATGGCTATCTCCTTCGTTTTACTGACATTGAGGGAGAGATTATTATCGTCCCATCACTTCACCAGATTCTCTCTCATTTCTGTACTCTGTATCCTCATTGTTTGAAATCTGACCCACTATGGTGGTGTCATCAGCAAACTTGAAAATCAAGTTGGAGGAGAAATTGGCCACATAATGACAAATGGATAAGTGATACAGCAAGGGGCCAAGAACACAGCTTTGAGGGGCATCAATGTTGAAGCTCATCATGGTGGTGGTGCTGGCTGCCTAGTCTTATTGATTGCGGTCTGTGGGTTAGGAAGTCTAAGATTCATTAGCAGAGGGAGGAGCTGAGTCTGGGGCCACGCAGATTAGAGATGGGTTTTGTAGGAATAATGGTGTTGAAGGTTGAGCTGTAGTCGATAAATAAGAGTCTGACATGGATGTTTTTGTCATCTAGGTGCTCCAGGCTTGAATGAACGTAGCCTGTTTCAACTTCTAACATATTGGTCAGTGGATAAGCATATGGATAACATTGGGATAGTTTAGGTTAGAGGGTCATTAGATTCATTCCACTGGTCGGCACAACAACACAAGAAGGGCCTGTAATATGTTGTAATGTTCTATATTAATCCCCCAGATTATTTGGTACATTTAAACTGATGTCCTCAAGATAAAAGGATACCATCTGTGTATTCTGTCCCACAGATTACTCAAATAAGTTTGTTACATATTTTCTTCTGCTTATAATTCTCACTGACTGTTAAAATGTAACAGAATCTTGAAGTTCAATACAAATGTGATCCTCTCAGTTCCAGACAGAAAATATTTATCTGTAGATACAAATTTCAAAAATGCTATTGCTAACAATTAAGATGACAAAGACCCAGCAATGAACCTGCTGAAAGGTACGTTCAAGATTCCATACAGATATAAAGCATGGAATTTCAGAACACTACACAATCTGCACTGCCTTTTACTTGCATGCATTTCAAGATTTTAACAGTTGCTGATCTCTGTCTGCTGGCTGATAGCACAAAGGATAGTGGTTGTAATGGTTGGAGGTCAATTGTCTCATTGCTAGGACTTCACTACAGAAGTTCCTCAGGAGAGCGTCCAAGGCTCAACCGTCTTCAGCTATTCCATTAACAACTTCGCTATCATTAGGTCAGAAATGGGGATGCTTGTTGAAGATTAAACAATATTCAACACCCTATGTGACTCCTCAGATACTGCAGCAACCCCATCTATAAATGCAGCAAGACCTGAACAATATCCATACCTGAGCTTATGAAGTGGCAAATAACATTTGCACCACACAATTTCCAGGCAATGACCGTCTTCAACAAAAGAGGATCTAATCATCATCTCATGATCTTCAGTGGTATCACTTAAATTCCTCTTATTAACATTCTGTAGGGGAAGCGGGTCTATCAATGACTAGAAGCTGAATTATCTATATAAATATTGTGGCTACAAGAGCAGGGCAGAAACTTGGAATCCCATGACAAGTAACTCATCTCCTGACTCTCCAAAGCCTGTCCACCACCTACAAGGCACAAATCAGGAGATGTGATGTAATATTTTCCACTTGCCCAGATGAATGCAGCTCCAACAATATTGAAGCAGCTCAATACCGGGACAAAGCATCCGGCTTGATCAGCACCTCACCCCCTACATCAACAATCCAGCGTACCATGTACAAGATGCAGTTCAGGAACTCAGCACCTTCCAAACTCAGAACCGCTATCACCCAAAAGAACTAAGGCAACAGACACATGGGAACTCCACTGCCTGAAAACTGCTTTCCAAGCCACTTATCATCCAGACTTAGAACTATAATCTCTTTTCTTTCACTGTCAGAGCCCAAATCATGGAACACACTCTAACAGCATTATGGGTATATCTACACCTCAGGGCCTGCTGTGAACGACAACCATCTCCAGAACAATTAGGCAAGACAATAAATTTAGGCCTAGCCATAAATATCCATGTCTCATGAATGAATAAAAAGTGAGTGAATTATATAGTTTTCAACAAAATACAACATTGTGATTACCAGCATTAAGAGAAGGAAACAAAGTAGCACATCTTACATCTCAATTTCTGAGTCTCTGTTTTGTATTTTCATCCAGTTATTCTCCATTCCTTGAAAGGTGAAGCCCAATCTGATAGGAAAAGTAAATACAAAAATTAAGCAGAAAAATTTAAAAAGTTAGGCTGTCAGAATGTTAAGATCCTAAATACATGTTTGTTGTGAACACTAACTAAAACAGAAATAACACATTAACTATGCTGCTACATCAGTGTGATAATTGGTGCACAAAACAAAGCCCAAAGTAGAATATTTTAAGTTGTCTATTCCAATAATTCTTGATGGAAAGTAAACAAGACACTCTGTAAACAATGAATTCTTGAACTAAGTAGGTGTGCGCTGAGTGTAGGAACAGCATGACGTAACAGATTGGGAGTTGAGGCATCAACTCAGAGTGCTCATGATATCAAAATGCAGGAACAAAGCTTCCAATCCAAAAACAAACAAAGAAAATTACAGCACAGGGATTAACTCTATGACCCTCCAAATGTGCACTAACCATGCTATCCAACTGAACTAAAGCCCCCTACCTTCCAGGGACTGTATCCCTCTATTTCCATCTTATTCATGTATTTGTCCAGATGCCCTTAAAACGTCACTATTGTATTTGCTTCCACTACCTTCCCAGCAAAAACCCATAGATTGAGTCAATGCCACAAAAGTAACACCAGCTATTCTTCTGTTTTTTTTTTGCTTTACATAAAAGCAAATCTTGAAAATGCTGTAAATGCAAACTCACGCAAGGAAAAGGAACAATGATAAAGTAATTCCATCTGCATTTTCAGTGCAGTCAAATAGCGTTCCAATAGCAGTTACAATCAGAAAAATATTGATATTAAATCAGGTTTAATTCACATTCTAATTTCACATATAAAACTCAAACTTTATTCTCCCACATGAACAAACATAGGTGCATCAGCATTTCTTAAATTTTGTTATGGTCCATGTATAACAGATATCTGTACCTTGAATAAAATGGCAGGTATTATACCACAATGCATTCCTTTTTAGAACAATTAGATTCTTACTTTTTAGCACCTTGTACCAAAGCAACTTCATCTGGAGAAGATGAGATGTATGTACACTGGTGCCCTTGCTGTTTTACTAAACCATCCACTTTGTCCTCTGCTTTTACTTGAACAGTGTGGCATAAACACAAAGCACGAAGAAACAATTCCTCTTTTTCCTGAAAGCATAACAAAAGTGAAATTTTAAATAATGTGCAAATGTATGCAAAATAAATAAAAAAACTGTCAGTTTGAAAATAATTTTAAATAGTTGCATGAGTGCCCATTACACAATCAACTTCAAACAAACCTAAAAGTTTGTTCACCTCCATTCAGTCTGCAAGTGAAGCACTGAGCTTCTGCTGCTTGCCGTATTAATTTTTTATCCCATTCTCAGTTATTACCCCACTATACGGTACCAATGAACAAAGAACAGTACAGCACAGGAACAGGCCCTTTAGCTCACCAAGTCAGTGCTGACACAGATAATCCTTAATCTAATATTTTGTTGCCGCTACATGGTTCACATCCCTCTCTTCCCTACCTATTTATATATCTATCCAGATGCTTCTTCAATGTTGTTATAGAATGTGCTTTCACCACCTCCTCTGTCAGTGCGTTCCAGGCATTCACCATCCTGTGTGAAAAACTTGCCTCTTACATCTCTTTTCAACTTCCCCCATCACTTTTGACCTATGCCATCAAGTAACTGGCCCTCTGACTCTGGGGAAAAAGACTGATTATCCACTTATCCAAATCTGTTTAATCTTGTAAACCTCTATCAGGTACTACCTCATCCTTGAATGCTCCAATGAGAGCAATCCAAGTTTGTTCAATCTTTATAGCCCGTACCCTCCAAATCAGATAACATCCAGGTAAATCTCTTCTGTACCTTTTTCAATGCTTCAACATCCTTCTGGCAGTGTGGCAACCAGAAAAATTGTGCACAATATCCAAATGAGGTCTAACCAGAGTCTGAACAGCTGCAACATGATTTTCCAATTCCTAAACTCAATGCTCTGGGTGATGAGGGCCAGCATGCCACATGCCTTCTTGACCATCTATCCACCCAAGTTGCCACCTTCAGGGAATTGTGGATCAGCATGTCTAAACCCCTCTGTACACTAATATCACCCATGACCTGCCCTGGCTGTCTCCCCATTGCCAACACTAGTTAAGAAAACCTACCAATGCCTCTACTTTCTCAGAAGACTAAGGAAATCTGGCATGTCAGCTCCAACTCTCACCAACTTTTACAGATGCACCATAGAAAGCATTCTTTCTGGTTGTATTATAGTTTGGCATGGTTTCTGCTCTGCCCAAGACCACAAGAAACTACAAAAGGTCATGAATGCAGCCTAATCCTTCACGCAAACCAATCTCCCATCCACTGACTGTCTACACTTCCCACTGCCTCGGCAAAGCAGCCAGCATAATTAAGGACACCATGCATCCTGGCCATTCTCTCCTCCACTTCTGTCAGGAAAGAGATACAAGAGTTTGAGTACCAACTGACTCAAGAGCAGCTTCTTCCTGTTGCCGTCAGATTTTGACTGGATCTACCTCATGTTATGTTGATTTTTCTCTACATCCTAGCTATGATTGTAACACTACATTCTACACACTCTCATTTCCTTCTCAACGAACGGTATGCTTTGTCTGTATGGCACGCAAGAAACAATACTTTTCACTGTATACGTGGCAATAATAAATCAAATCAAACCTCCTCTCTTTTTATCTCATGTCCTAGAATGTCAACATCCTCCTTTATACACTCACCATCCATTACATCCTTCTCCTTTGTGAATACTGATGGAAAATACTAGTTAAAGACCTCATTTACCTCCATACACAAATTCCCTCCACTGTCCTTGAGTGGACCTACTCTTTCCTTCACAACCTTTTTTCTCCTTATGTATACATAAAGCCTCGGAATTCTTCTTATTCCTGTCTGCCAAGGACATCCCACATCTCCTTCAGTCCTAAATCCCTGTTTAAGCTCTTTTCTGCTACCTTTGTATTCAAGAGCCTTATCGGTTTTTAATTCCCACAAATTTATGTATGCTTCCTCCTTTTTCACTTAAGCTCACAATCTATTTTGTCATCCAGGGTTCCTCAATCTTAGAACATAGAAAATAGAACAATACAGCACAAACAGGCCCTTCGGCCCACGAGTTGCGCTGATCACATCTATCAAT
The DNA here is from genome assembly GCA_024679065.1 of Sphyrna mokarran. NCBI lineage: Eukaryota > Metazoa > Chordata > Chondrichthyes > Carcharhiniformes > Carcharhinidae > Sphyrna > Sphyrna mokarran. Next base: position 113,753,655 of record JAGIQG010000004.1, read on the forward strand.
CCACAGACCTATCTATAACCCCCTATCCTATTCTTTTCCATATACTCATCCAGAAGTCTCTTAAAAGACCCCAGTGAGTTTGCCTCAACAACCTCCGACGGCAGTCGGTTCCATTCACTCACCACCCTCTGAGTGAAAAACCTACCCGACATCTCCTTTGTATTTGCTTCCCTGCACCTTAAATCTGTGTCCTCTCGTAGTGACCATTTCAGCTCGGGGAAATAGTCTCTGAGAGTCCACCCTATCTATTCTTCTCAACATTTTATAAACCTCTATCAGGTCGCCTCTCAACCTACGTCTCTCCAGTGAGAAGAGTCCCAGCTCCCTCAACCTAAGGCCTGCCTCCCAATCCAGGCAGCATCCTTGTAAATCTCCTCTGAACTCTCTCGATAGCCTCTACATCCTTCCTATAATGAGGCAACCAGAACTGCGCACAATACTCCAACTGGGGTCTGACAAGAGTCTTAGAGCTGCATCATTACCTCCTGACTCCTAAACTCTATTCCTCGATTAATGAAGGCCAGTGCACCGTACGCCTTCTTGACCACTTCCTCCACCTGCGAGGCCGATTTAAGAGTCCTATGGACCTGGACCCCGAGATCCTTCTGCTCTACAACACAACTAAGACTCCTACCCCTTATATTGTACTTCTTCATCCCATTATTCCTGCCAAAATGGACCACTACGCATTTATCTGCGTTGAAGTCCATCTGCCACTTCTCTGCCCAATCTTGCATCCTGGCTATGTCCCGCTGCAACTTTTGGCATCCCTCCAGACCATCCACAACACCACCGATCTTTGTATCGTCGGCGAACTTGCTAACCCATCCCTCCACTTCCTCATCCAGGTCATTTATGAAAATGACAAACAGCAGGGGTCCCAGAACCGATCCCTGGGGCACTCCACTGGTTACCAACCTCCATGCAGAACAAGACCCATCCACAACCACTCTCTGCCTTCTGCCGGCAAGCCAGTTCTGGATCCACGAGGCCAAAGCCCTTGGATCCCATGCCCTCTCACCTTCTCCAGAAGCCTTGCATGTGGGACCTTATCAAGCGCCTTACTAAAGTCCATGTACACTACGTCCACCGCCCTTCCTTCGTCAACGTGTTCAGTCACATTTTCGAAGAACTCAACTAGGCTCGTAAGGCATGACCTGCCCTTGACAAAACCATGCTGACTATTTCTAATCAGTTCAAACTTCTCCAAATGTTCATATATCTTATCCCTCAGAAGCCTCTCCATCAGCTTACCAACCACTGAAGTCAAACTCACCGGTTGGTAATTTCCTGGACTATCCCTGTTCCCTTTCTTAAAGATAGGAACCACATCTGCAATCCTCCGGAACCTCTCCCATTTCCATGGGCGATGCAAAGATCATTGCCAGGGGCTCTGCAACCACTTCCCTCACCTCCCACAATAACCTGGGGTACATCCCATCCGGTCCCAGCAACTTGTCTATCTTGATAGAATTTAACAGGTCTAACACATCCTCTTTCCTAACATCCACATACTCGATCTTTTCCGTATGCCGCAAACCTGCAGTGCAATCCCCCAGTTCACTTTCCACCGTGAATACCGAGGCAAAGTACTTGTTAAGCACCTCTGCCATTTCTTCGGGATTCACACAAACATTTCCCCCTTCACCTTTTATAGGCCCTATCCCTTTTCTTCTCAACCTTTTACTTTTCACATGTTTGTAGAAGGCCTTGGGGTTCTCCTTAATCTTACCTGTCAAGGCCTTCTCGTGACCCCTTCTGGCTCTCCTAATTTCCTTTTTAAGTTCCCTTCTACACACCTTATACTCCTCTAACATCCCCTAGCTCTCTGAACCTTTTATGTACCATTTTTTTCTTCCTAACTAGGTTCACCACTACTTTCGTGCACCACGGTTCCCGCGTCCTACCAGAACTTCCTTGACTCCTCGGAACGTTGTCTTGCAGTGCCTTAGACAAACATTCCTTGAAAAACCGCCACTTTCCTTCTGTACTCTTCCCCAAGAACACCTCCTTCCAGTTTATGCGTCCAATTACCTGCCTCATGTTTTCATATTTCCCCTTACTCCAGACATACACCTTCCTAGCCTGCCTGATCCTATCTCTTTCCTTCGCTATCGTGAAAGAGACAGAATTATGATCTCCATTCCCAAGGTGCTCACCTACCGTGAGATCCGACACCTGCCCTGGCTCATTAGCAAGCACCAGGTCAAGTACAGCCTCTCCTCTCGTAGGCTTTTCCACATACTGTGTCAGGAAACCTTCCTGAACACACCTAACAAACTCCACACCATCCAAACCCCTTACCCCTTGGGATATTCCAGACGATGTTTGGGAAATTGAAATCTCCCATCACGACAACCCTATTATTTCTACATCTGTCTAGGATCTGTTTCCCTACCTGCACCTCAAGTTCCCTGCCGCGGTTGGGCAGCCTATAGAATACATCCAGCAAAGTTATCGAGCCTTTGCTGTTCCTAACTTCCACCCACAGAGACTCCGTAGACAATCCCTCCCCGTCTTCACCTTCTCTACAGCCATGACACTGTCTCTGATCAACAGTGCCACACCACCTCCTCTTTTGCCCCCAACCCTGTCCCTCCTGATGCACCTGAATCCCGGCACCTGAAGTACCCAGTCCTGTCCCTGAGACAACCAAGTCTCTGTAATGGCCACCACATCACACTCCCAAGCAGCAATCCACGCCCTAAGCTCATCTTGCCATCTTTATCCTTCATTTTTTAAATTTCACTTGTCCTGAATTGTTAACAACTGATTTTTAAAAGACTCCTACAGACCATATGTGAATTTATCCTCAAACAGCCACCCTAAGCCTATTTTTCCTAGCTCCTGCCATTAATTATTGTAGTTAGCCTTACCCCAGTTTAGTACTTTAACTCCGGGACAACTTCTATCCTCTTCTGCATGAATCTTGACACTTACAGAACTGTGATCACTCTTCTCAAAATGGTCCCCCACTTATTCATCAAATACCTGTCTGGACTTGTTTCCCAGGACCAGGTCTAAGATAGTCCAACTTGGGAAGGAGTATCTACCTATTGGCTCAAGAAGCACTGTGGACACACTGAACAAACCCTGCACCGTTCAAAGTCTTGGAACGAAAGGAACCCCTGTCTATGTTGGGGGAAGTTAAAATTATTCATTACAACAATCCAATTGTTTATACATCTTCCTTGCGGCACATGGCTTACAATTGGAAAGATTTGAATAACAACATCACATTTTTTTATGCAGCAATCTGTGATCATCTGGAATGTGCTTCCTGAAAGAGTGAAAGGATTAGATTACAAAGCTTGTTTCAAATGGAAATTGAATAAATATTTCAAAAGGGAAAAAAAGGGGCTACGAGGGGTTAACTAACTGGATAGCTCTTTCAAAATGCTAGTACAGATATGATGATCTGAATGCATCTTTCTGTACAGTATCCTTTAAAAAAAATATTCTTTTTTGTTTCTTTGTCACTTTCATCACATACTTGTTTCTTATCGCATTCACTTTATTGTGAATCTTTATCAGTTATTTCATTTAGTAACTCCTGCTTTTGACTGCATCACAAGCTGCTTCCTATTGGTCTTTCATAGCCAGGGAAATGTGGGCATTCTCCTTCTTCAGAAGCTCAGAGCAGGTTTGAGGGGTTGAATGGCTTATTCCATGTTCATATGTTGTTCTTTATCAGAAACATCTTTCGGTTCTAATAAAGATCATGGATCTGAAATATCAAAATGCAGCCTGACCAGTTAAACATTTCCAATATTTTGTTTTCATTTCACTTTCAAAGTTAGCTCCCCTGCAAGAGGCTTTATTTTTGTCCTTTTCTAGTAACTCACGTGTTTTCTAGACCAACCCTGTTCCAAGCAGGAAAGATAAATAGCTTGCACAACAGTCAACAAGACAACTGTCTAAGCTGGCTCTTGAATCAACTTGAAATTTAAATAAAAACAGATGGCTGAAAAGAATCGCTCTCTACAAACAAGCAGCATTTTATTCCTGGGAAAGGCTTTGAAAGGTTAAAAACTGATAAGATTATTTATACCGATTAAAACAGTTAACAAGAGACAGAGAAACACAATAAGAACAAAATGGTGCATTAACAGAATTATCTTTCTCCTCCTATCCTCCCACTAAAGGAAAAACATTGCTTTATCACCAGCAAATATTGAGATAGTAAAATCTCAGCAGAATTGGATATGTATCTGAAAACATAACGAAGCAATTCAGACTCAATGAGCCAAATAGCCTTCTTCTGCACTATAGAATTCTATGATTCTTTAAGGAATGGGCAGAGAAATGGAACAGGGTACAATAGGTAGCTTCAGTTGTCCACCTGCAGTAGCATAGGTTCAGTACCTCAAGTTACCTCCAATGTGTCTCTTCAATGATATCAATCATTTTCAATTTGTGCAAAAACAATCCATTTAAACTTGATTAATCTAAGTTGTGCAGTTTTGAAATTCTGGTTAACAAGAAAAATAATTTTAGTCATATAGCACCTTTAACATAATGAAAAGTCCCAAAGTGCTTCAGGGAAGCATCAAGTAGTATGACATTGAATCAGCAAGGTATTGGGCTGACTCCAATTTGTGTGACAGGGTTCTGGAGGATTGGATCCTTTCATTGCTTCTCACTGAGAGGCCTGACACTATATAAATCTAATCAGTCACTTAACGTGGATAGCAGCGGCCTTACACTCTGGAAATTTCCATTCCAGTAGCTGCCAGTTAGCTAAACTTAGCTGCACTCCATTAGTCGCAGCAGTGTCTACTGTCTATGATGCACTGAAGCTTTCACAAGGATCATCATTTTATCAATGAAACAAAGGCAAGGATGGGATGAAAAGGGAGGGTTTGGCTTTCAGCACTGCCACCACACCGCACCCCATCCCGCCCCTGTCCTTCCATCAGGCACTGAATACCTGAGAACAAAAGATCATCACCTGCAGCTCCTCATTGCAGGTCACAGGCAAACACAACATTGTTGTGTGAGTCCAGTTAAATCTCTGTGCAATAAATAGATTTCAGCAGGCACAGGAACAATTTGCGCATGTGGTTCACTGAAGATAACAGCCACCAACAGGCAAGATTCTCACATCAGATTCTTCACAGCCTCCACACGTTGCCCCTGGCACTCTACCTCTATCCCCGCCCGCCCCAAGTTCCAGTCTGGCCTGAGGGCCTCTATAAGGTCCTATCCATTTGATCAAATAATCAAGAACTGGGTCAAAGAGATAGGTTTCAAGAAGGATTGAAGGTAGGAAGCCAAGCAGAAAGGCAGAGAGAGGTAGAAAGGGTAATCTGGAGATGGAGGCCGAGAAAACTGATGTCACGATCACTGATGCTGAAGCAATGAAAACTGGGTTACGCACAGAAATCTCAAAGTTGTGGTCAAGAAGAAGTTGCAAATGAAAATTATATTTAGAATAAGGAAAAGGCAGCTGAAATTGTGTTACCTTTCCAGCCATCCCACAGACTTTACTATGCAGACCATCGTTTGAAGAGATGCCATCCACAACACACAAATCAATGCCTACGTTTTTATACTTGAATCCATCAATGCAACATTCAATAAATTCCATGTTGTTCTCGGTCAGGGTCCCAGTTTTATCAGTGAAAACATACTGAATCTGCAAGCAGAAAAGTAGGAATTTAAAGGGAATAAAAGCACATTTAAAATCTCTGCAGGTCAATACACAAAAGGTAGAAAACACGAAGGATTCCATATTACAGAAGGTTCAAATGTAAACTGACTATAGTTCAAACAGTAAAATTTGATTCTGGAAATGATTAGCAACTGAAGATCAATCAAAACAAAATTCAGCAATGATAGTTAGATAAAGCACATGAAGGAAAGTTCTTATGTTGTCACAACAGATTAAATACTCTGGTACAGACCTGCCCCAGTTCCTCATTGAGATCAGATGTGTTTACCAGTGCTCCTTCACCCAAATGGTCATCATACATGTCCTTGTCCCATGTAATAAAGTAAGAACCCAAGAATTTCTGCATCTCCACGGTTACGTACATAGAGACTGGAATAATGAAGTTGAAGAGCACCATGTAGGACAGGAAATCAGTGAACATCTTCACAAGCTGTAAAAAGAAGCTTGTTAGCTAAATGTCCAGAAACAATTGGTCATCTGCTTATTTACACTCTCCCATCTACATTTCAAAATTCTATTGTTTGCCTTGATAACAAAGAAAATAGAAGATAAATGTAGCTAAGAATTTGTTTCAAATCAACAGAATGTGATATCCTCCCCCCAACCATTTATTGGGCAACTTCAAGAGAAGCACAAAAGCTGCACTCCATAGTCAGCAGTGATGCAATGGCAGTCACTGCTAATCTCCAAGAGAGCTTGTTCATACTAATTTAGTTATCTTGATGTTATGGATTTCTGCTTTCCCAACTGCAGTTTGAATCTGCCACAATACAAGGGTATCGCTTGCCATCCAGTGATGTCAGCAAACAGCAGAAGCAATCATGTCAAAAATTCTCAAACGAAACCAGGAACTTAAAAAAATTCACAGAATCATTAATTTTGTAAATTAATCAGTGAAATAAATAATTAGGGCTTGGAACATATATACAATTAATGTAGAAGCAAAAATATCATTAATAAAAATACCATTTGCAAACAAGGTTTTTTTAAAATCACAGATTTGACACCATGGTGTGGCGGTGGAGTGTGTCAGTACAGCAATTTAGCACTATCAACAAATTTTACATGCGATTAACATTTCAGTTAACATCCCTTTCAACGTGATCTAACTTTTTCAAGGGTTTTTTTGCAGTGAGACTAACAATGTAACAGTGCAAATTCACGTATTATTAGTAAGAGAGAAACTGACACAGCTCAGCAGTGTGCCCTAGAACAGTGGATGAATGAAGGCAGCAGATGGATTTTCACTTTTTGTGAGATGTGTGGGGATTCCAGAGGCTTCAGTCAAAGAAGCAACAAAGGTGAACACTGACAGTCTAGGTATTATTATTACTACAAAGTTCATGCCATGCATTTGACAGTTCAAACAGCCAATCTGAAAGTTGCAAGTTCAGTTCAGAATTATTCATAACTGAATAAAAGCTTTGACAAAGGGTCATCTGGACTCCAAACAGCCAGCTATTTTCTCTCCTTATGTATGTTGCCAGATCTGAGATCTTCCAGCATTTTCTCTTTAGGTTATTCATAACAGAGTTGTACAGCTCCCAAACATCTGCACTGACAAATTCAAGTGCAAAAGAAATAAGCAAAAGGGCTGTACAACATGTGTACCACTGTTTAAGTGCATCCTAGTTAATTATATAGGAGGATGTGCACCACTGTTTTAAAGGCATCCTATATAACTACATAGTGGGATGCGCTGTCTTTAGGGAGTAACCATAATGGATACTAAAAAATACACATTCCATATTATAGTTAGCAATATGGTTCTCTTAGGTCTGATGCAACATGAACAAAATTACCACTGCTTCCAGCCAATCGTCATTATTTAAGGCAGGAGAACAGAGGAAATGCAGTACAAAGCTATTATCATAACTCCATGTTTTACAGAAAAGCAAATTTATCCAAGACAAAATCTCTCAAGACTGCAGTATTCCCTTTCCAACAGCACTCCATCGACACCAGAGTTGGCTCACTATTACTTTGAGGTACAATTGGGGTTGAGAAATAAATGCTAGACTTGCCAGTGACACATTCTGTAAAATAATTATAAACTGTACACTATTGGTGCATTTCAACACAAAGCGCTCACTGTGCGTTGCATTCCTTATTGTTTTGTTAGTTTATGAAAATTAAACTGGGAAACATTTGGAAGAGGCTTCTTTTGTTCTATGTCATTCATAGCTTAGTTTTCTATAATTACTGATAATGTTAACACTCAGCAGAAACGTGCAATTGTCAAAGGCATTTTATTAATAGGCCATTAATTGCAGAGAAAAAAGGCAAGCGCACTCAAATTTTATCACCCAAATCTTTAATTCCAACTGAATGGAGACCATCATATTATAGAAAAAAAAACAGAATTGCTCCAGAACAGCAGCAGTTGCAAAATGCCTGGAATACATACACTGTTACACACCTCTTATAATTCAAATTATTCCATATTTTATTTTATACTAGTCTTCATTAATGGTTTTGAAATTACCATCAATTCAGCAAACAGCAAGATTACTCAGGGGTGATCAGGTTCTGTTTGCTCTAATGTAAACTATCCCTGAGGGTACGGACCAGGATGGGGAAGCAGGGGAGAAGACAGCTGGAAAAAAATGGCATCAGACAAGCCTTCCCTGCAACCATAACGCACCAAGATAGCCTAAACAAGTCCCAAGTAGGAATTACATCTTTCATTGATAAGGAAGCTCCACCCTACACAGCTCCTGGCTAATCGGATTGACTAGCAGCTCCATTAACTGCTGAAGGGCATTAGTGGTTGCTGCACCAATGAAGTGGCCCAACAAATCCATGAAAATAGTTAAGCCTGGGGTCCTGGGCATTAGGGGTGAAAATAGTGGTGGGTTGAAGAAAGCAGGCAGATAGGAAAGAAAGAGAGTCCTAGCTTAGGGGGCTGCACCACAATTCCCAAGGGCAGATCCTGAGGTTAGACCTTGCTGTTTTTAAGAAAAAGTTAACTGCCACTCCTACCCGTGCCACCCATTTTATGAAACATTTTATGAAATGGGCAGTATATCATTAAGGTCAACAGGCTTGGTGACAAGATTAATTGACCTTTGAGAATTTACTTTTATGGCAGGTGGCCGCCAATTTCAGTGGATGGGCATCCATCCTATTTCAGGTAACAGAGGAGGACAGCAGGCTGAATTTAAGTTTCAACAATTTCAATCAATAAATTTTTTTTTATAGTAATACTTTATGCATTCAAGTGTTTGATTTGATAGATTTGGGTTAATATTGAATTTGAGCAATGCTGTTGGGTACATTAGCAGTTGTCTCAGTATCAGTAGTGAACCCAAAATACATTGAACCCAGCTAGTACTGAGACAGAGATGTTTCCCTGTAAGTGACAGGGGTGTAAATCTCAACAAAATTATTTTCCAGTTACTATGATGCTAACCTTCTCTACTTAAGCATCAAAAATGAATTAATTTATCCCAGTACCTTGTTGGTATTCTTTTCTTTGTCTGTTTTCACACTATACCAGGGCTCATCGTTATTGGGATCACTTTGCCAGACATATTTCAATATGGTGCCTACCAAAGATTTACTGACCAATATGCACAGATACACGATTAAAAAAGCATTAATAGACCTGCAAAGGAAAAAAGAAAAATTCAAAATAAGTTTCCTGGTTATGACGTGATACTGAAACTGCGAGATTATTTTAAAAAAATTTGCTTCAATCGTTGTGACACATTTAATTGAGAATACAGTAAAGTAATTATCATACCTAATGCTGTCAGGTCTGCCTCAGTAATTTCTGCTGTCCCTTTCTCCATTGTTCTAATCCATCCTTTTAATTTTGCCTTCCTGGATTCTGGTCTACTTCTCTGGTATTTCAGCATCCCTTGGTCTCTACTACAACAGTTCTCCTACTTATGTTTATGCATTACCTAGTTTTTCACTCCACTATTTCTTTGCCCAGAGTCTTTTGCCTCATCACCTTTTTCCTGTATTTAATTCTATGTAGTTCACAATCTATAATATCCTGTGATAGCAAAGATAATGAGTTAACTCAGACCTCCTTAAATTACAAAATAACTGTCTCGTACTGAAAATTTATTCTTTGTTTGAAACAAAGCATTGTTGCACAAAATTTTCCAAATCGGCAGCATTACCTACATTTGCAACACTACACACCACCTTGAATTTCTAATAGTATTGCAGTAAAACTCCAATACAATGAACTGGACAAACATTTTATTCACTTCAGAGAGCGTTTGAACTGAACTGCATTTGGTGGCATAGATCAGGGAATTAAGACATTCCACGATAATTAAGTGGACATTATGTTGAGGAGTGTATCATTTTAGGTCAACATATTAAAAGAACACCTCCTAATTACCATGCATCATCCCCGCTCAGCTGATAAATCAGCACTCCTCCATATTGAACATGACTTGGAAGAAGCATTTAATGACAAGGGAATAAAACGCCTCTTGGGTGGGGAATGCCAAAGTCCATCTTAAAAGGGGCACCAGAGACTGAGCTGGCTGCGTCATTAACAAATAGTTGCTACAATGGATTTGTGGCAAGTGATGAGGGAACCAACAAAAGCAAAAAACATACTTAACCTCATTCTCAGATGCATCTATTGCTGATAGTGTACACAAGAGTAACCACTGCATGTTAGACCACAAGACATTGGAACAGAATTAGGCCACTCGGCCCATCGAGTCTGCTCCACCATTCTCCTGCCTTTCCCTCATAACCACTGATCCCCTTATCAATCAAGAATTTATCTCCATCTTAAAGACACTCAATGACCTGGCCGCCACTGTCTTCTGCAGCAAAATGTTCACAGATTCACCCCTTTCTGGCTAAAGAAATTCCTCCCTATCGCTCTTTTAAAGGATCGTCCCTTTAGCCTCAGGTTGTGTCCTCTGGTTCACGTTTTTTGTATTGTGGAAACATATTCTCCACGTCCACTATATCCAGGCCTCACAGTATCCTGTATAGACATCCTGTATCATATATTGAGGAAACCCTCCATTGTGTTGTGTGGCACCACCATGCTAAATGGGACAGATTGCAAACAAATCTACCAACTCAAAGCTGGATATCCATCAGGCACTGTGGGTCATCAAAAGAATTATACTCATTGACAATTTTTAATCTCATGGTCCAGCATATCCCCCACTCCACAATCAATTTGAGTTCAATGATGAGTGCAGGACTAGAAGCAGCATTAGGCATACCAAAAAGTTAGGTTCAAGCTGGTGAAACTACAATACAGGATTACTTGCATGCCAAAATACATCAGTAAATAACAGACAGAGCTACACAATTCCACAACCTGGATCAGATCTAAGCTCTGCAGTCTTGCCACAGAGTCGTGAAAGTTGGTGAACAATTAAACAACTCACTGGAGGAGGGGGCTCCACAAGTATCCATCCTCAATGATGGAAGAGCCCAGCATATCAAGGCTGAAGCATTCATAATTTTAAGTAGTATCAAGTGGTTGATCCATAGCATCTTCCTCTGGAGGTTCTGAGCATCACAGATGCTGGTTTTCAGGCAATTTTATTCACACCACATAATACTAAGAACAGCTAAAGGCTCTAGCTCCTGAAAAGGTATAGGCTCTGACACTAGTGCTAAAATTTGTGCTCCTCAACCTGTCAGACATCTAGACTAGTACAACTGTAACACTGGCAGCTATTCAGCAATGTGGAAAATTGTCCAGTTACGTCCCGTACACAATAAGCAGAGAAACACAACTTGGCCAATTACTGCCTCATCAGTCTATTCTCAAGCATTAGTAAAGTCAAGGAAGAGGTCAACACACTGCAATCAAGCAGCATCTGTTTAGCAATAACCTGCTCACAGATATTCAGTTTGAGTTTCACCAGGATTATACAGCTCCTGACCTCATTACACCCTCGGTTCACACACGAACTAACTAAACTCCAAGTGAGGCAAGAGTGACTGCTCTTGGCATCAAGGCAGCATCTGATCAAATGTGGCATCAAGGAGCCCATGCAAAATTGGAATCGATGGTAACAGGGAGAACCTGCTGCTGGTTAGAGTCATACTTGGCACTGAGGATGATGATTACGGTTACTGGAAATCAATCATCTTGATTCTACGTGTTCCTTGTGGTAGTGTCACTTTGGCTGCTTCCTTCCATCAGAAGTTATAAGTGGAGATGTTCGCTGATGACTACATAATATTCAGCACCATTCATGACTCTTCACATAATGAAAAAGTGCACGCCTAAATGCAATCTGCTTAACCTCCCACAAATATTCACTGACTTTACCACCAATGAATAGTGGCAGTAATGCGTACCAAGATGCTCTGCAAGAACTCAAGATTACTAAAGCAACACATTCCAAGCACACGACTGCTACCATGGGAAGAGATGCATGGGAATGCCACCTCCTGGAATTTCTCCTCCAAGCCACTGACTATCATGACTATCGCCACCATTCCTTCACTGTTGCTGAATCAAGATACTAGAATTTCTTCCCTAACAGTACTGTGGGTATAACTACACTACATGGACTCGAGCAGTTCAAGAAGGCTGCTCATCATCATCTTCTCAAAAGCAATTAGGAATGGATAACAAACACTGGTCTAGCCAGTGAGGCTCACATGCCTTATAATAAAAAATTCTCTACCCATCCCCCACTGCCCTCAAGTTCAGACCATGATAAACTATTCTTTAATAAATGTTGCTAGCAGGACATGATAATGAAACAAAATTAACGTAAAAAAATTTATGTACATAAGTTAGAACAAAATGCATAAGTTAGAACAATGTAATTACTTCTCCACCACTGAGCGTTTCTGTGACTTTCCTTGGTAGTTCAAAGCCATTTTAGTTTCCATTCCGGTATAAATGGAAACACCTGAAAATCACAAAATCAAAAATGAATATCGATTGAACAATGCACACAAATGTATAAACACTGAAAGCATATGATATCTGTGAAGACAGTATAGTCCTCACCTGCAGAACCTAAAACTGCATCATAATTAATATTTCATTGCTTAGAACAAATAACAGATCACTCCACCCTCACAGATGTAATTACTTCCATAATAACTGGTACAGAAGCTTACCATATATCTTGTCAGTGTTCTTCAAGGTGGCTCCTCTTAGTAATAGGTTTTCAGGGCCCAGAGACCTAATATAAATAAGTAAATCTCAGATTGGAAGAAAATCAATAAAACAATGAACATTCCTTGCTGGAAGAGAGTCAGGATCCAGGATCCCAGTTAACATGTGCATACAATTCAGAAAGTGTGCACCTTTGAGCAACCTGGTTACTCATATCTACATAGAGCTTTCTCTAGCACTTACTAAGCCACGTGAACTGAAGCAAGAACCAATTCAAGCTGCTGTGTAAAACAAGTCCCTGAAGCAGGTGGAGTTTCATTGGATGATGTCTGTTTGCTAGTAAGTATGATGCAACATCATTTTTGCCACACACAAATTATGCTGCGCTAGCAGAACATGAACTAGACATCTTTTTTTAAATAGCACTGATACACTTTGGAATTATAAGTTTCAATATTAATATTGGGAAAATGGGGACTACTAAATTATGAATAGGAATTATGGCCATAATTCTCCAGACTCCTAGCCCGTTGGTAGGAGGTTGTGGGTTGTTTGCTAGCAGCAGGATTTTCTGGTCCTGCCGCTGTCAAGGGAATTCCCATTAACTTCACCCTACGTCAATTGAAAATTCACAGGTGGGGGTGCACTGCTGGCGGGATTAGAGAATCCCACTGGTGTGAACGGCTGGAAAGTTCCAGCTATATACCCAGATCAAAACTGCAATTAATTAATCGTCTCTAACTTCATCCAACTTCCTTGACCCATTAGATAGTGCAAGCTTGCGTTTACAAACTTGAAAGCATTCAAAATATACAGTAACAGGTTAGACAAACAATTTTATTTTATATTGGAACACATACCTTGCAGTTGGTTCTTGTTTGTCACTGAAAACGTGAATTCGCCCAACAAACCTACAATCATTAAATTTCATATTAGCGCTTGTGATTCTGTTTTTAAAAAAATTCTAACTGCTGCATCTAAAAATAAATACATCTCCAGCCTCATACGAAAGCTGTTAGAACATTTATAAAAACTGACAAAGGTACAGACACAGACTTGAATTCTTTGACTGTTCATGCCCCGTTGTCATTGTCACAGAGAATGGAGAATTTGACACTCAGTCATATCTCCAGTACTGCAATAGGGCCAGAAAAAAAAAAATTGCATCAGTGTGAATAGTCAGAGCACCCCACGCAAGAGACGAACACACCCCAAATTCTACAGTTTTATGCTATGTTCTACAGCACAGCAAAATATAGAGAACCATGTTGGAGGAGAAACATCTCAAGTTATTCATTACTAGCTGGCCCCCTAATGGCCTGTAAAGAGAGCATGTACAAAGTAGCGTTATAAATGTCTGCGTAAAATGTCAACATTAAATAAAGAATATCCTAGGGCAAGTCAGTGAGGCCACAAACAGTCCTGATCCAAGTACATATCTGCGACTCTCATCGTGCATGCCTATTCCTCACCAAATTAAATTCTGTGTTTGTCTGACTTTGACCTTTTTGTTACTTGTATTTTGGTTTTGTTTTCACTTACCCCAATCTCCAGACAATGTGGGATTTGATGTCTAAAGTTATTTGGCTTAGTAACCAAAGATCAAGCATAGAGTGATTGAGGTTCAACCATTGCTCCAGGACTCAAGACATTTATTAGGTTGGCACCTTAGTGCAGTGCTGGGAAAGTGCTACATGCCCTATTAATGAGTTAAAGGGCTGAAGAGGGCTAGGAGGGGCAAGAGAAGTCCTTGGCAAGTCGAATAAAAGAAAACCCCAAGGCTTTTTACTTTTATATGAGAAATAAAAGAATGACCAGGGTGAGGTTAGGGCCAGTCAAGGAACTTGTGTATGGAATCAGAAGAGATAAGTGAGGCGTTGAATGAATACTTTTCTTCAATGTTCACTAAGGAGAGGGACCATGTTTTTGAGGAGTGTGTGACATAGACTGATAGGATGAAGGAGGTAGATATTCTGAGGGAAGATATATTGGCAATTTTGAAAAATCTGAGGGTGGATAAGTCACCTGGACCAGATGGGATACATCCTAAAATACTTTGGGAAGCAATGGATGAGACTGCCGAGCCTTTTGCTTTGATCTTTGGGTCCTCACTGTCCACTGCGATAGTGCCAGAGGACTGGAGAGTGGCAAATGTTGTTCCTCTTTTCAAGAAAGAAAATAGGAATGACCTGGTATTATGGGCCAGTTAGTCTTAGCTCAGTAAGTTAATGGAAAGGGTCCTGAGATTTATGATCATTTGAGACATTCAGTTTAATCCAGGATAGTCAGCACAGTTTCATGAGAGGCAAGTCTTGCCTCACAAATTTGATTGAATTCTTTAAGGTAGTAACTAAGTGTTTAGACAAAGGTAGAGCAGTTAATGCCGTATAATTGGTTTTATTAAGGCATTTGATAGGGTTCCCCATCTTCTTCATGAGCCTATATGAAGAGGTGTGGGATAGAAGAAAAGTAACGGGTTGCATCATAGAAGACAGAGGGTGGTGGTGGAAGGAAAATTTTTAGACTGGAGGCCAGTTACCAGCAGTGTATCACAGGGGTCAGCGCTGGGTCCTCTGCTTTCTGTGATTTTTATCAATGACTTGGAAGAAGGGGCTGAAGGGTGAGTTAGTAAATTTGCTGATGACACCAAGATTGGTGGAGTAGTGGATGAGTTGGAGGGCTCTTGCCAGCTGCAAAGAAACATTAATGAGGTGCGGGGCTGGGCCGAGAAGTGGTAGATGGAGTTCTACCCTGACAAGTGTAAGGTGATTCATTTTGGTAGGACAAACTTGAATGCAGATTAAAGGGTCAAAGGCAAGGTCCTAAGGGATGTGGAGGAACAGACAGATCTTGGGGTTCACGTCCACAGATCTCTGAAGGTTGTCACTCAAGTGGATAGAGCATGAAGGAGGCTTATAGTGTGTTAGCATTTATTAACATGGGGTTTGAGTTTAAGAACCGTGGGGTTACGCTGCAACTATACCGGACATTGGTGAAACCACATTTGGAATAAAGTGTTTCATTCTGGTCACTTCATTATAAGAAGGATGTGGAAGCATTGGAGACAATGCAGAGGAGATTTACCAGGATGCTGCCTGGTTTGGAGGAAAGGTTGATGGAGCTGGGACTTTTCTATTTGGAGCAGAGGAGGATGCGAGGCGACTTAATAGAGGTTTATTAGACGATGAGAGGGATTGATAGAGTGGACATGCAGAGCCTATATCCTCGGGTGGATGTAGCTGTTACTAGGAGGCATAACTAGTAACAGGAGTATCATGATAGGAGATATAGGAGCGATGTATGAAGTAGATTTTTTTAACTCAGTGGTGGGGTGTGGAATGCACTGCCTGCTGTGCCAGTGGAGGCGGACGCTTTAGGAACTTTCAAGCAGTTATGGATAGGCACATGAAGCATTCCAGAATTATAGGGAGGGGATAGCTTGATCTTGAGATTGGACATAACTCAGCACAACACTGAGGATCGAAGGACCTGTGCTGTGCTGTAATGTTCTATGAGATGCACCCCAAGATCTCATGACATAAAAAGATGTATCTCTCCCGATCAAGAATATTGTGTGAGGAGACGGTGTTACTGCATTTGGCAGTCTGACGGTCAAGGCTACTGTCCTGGGGATATAATTCAAATTCCATCACAAATTTAAATTCAATTACAACCTGGAATTGTAAGCTGGTATTCAGGGCATGGCTAATGCTAAATAGCAAACAGAAAACGAAAAAACTGCCTCATGTTTGTGTTCACAATTTGCATAGTATGAGGAGAGGTTTTGAAGTCCAAAAATGTACCCGACTACTTACAATATTATGGCAAAGCTTACATGCAACTCCAGATGTGGTTGATTTTTTAACTATCCTCTGAAATGACCTAGCAAAGCCACTCAGTTCAAGTGTAATTAGCAATTACCCTTACTTTTTAACTTAAAGCCTCTCTATTGTTCTAGTTATATGATTCACCAGAACATTGGTCTCAGCGCTGTTTAGGTAAAGATCCTCCAAACAGTACATCAAATTTCCCCAGTACCGGTATGAACGCCATATAATTAAAATCCATTTTCTCTCACACTAACCACTGAACCATGCTTTTATCTCTCAATGTTATTTATTTTAATTTACTCTGCCTTCCTGCATCACCCTCAAGATGGTGGTGAGCAGCATTCTCAAACCGCAGCAGAGCACATATAGCTTCATCAACAAGTTAGGGAATAAGGTCCAGCATTTAACCCAATGAAGAAACAACGATATTGTTCCACCCCAGGATGGTGTGAGACTTGTAAGGGAATTTGCAGGTGGCAGCGTTTCAGATGGCCGCTATACTTGTTCACCTTGCTAGGATTAGTCATGGGCTTGGAAGGTATTGACAAAGGAGGTCAGGCAAGTTGTCACAGTTCATTTTGTAGATGGGTGCAAACTGTTGTGATCTGAACTCAAATGTGCTGCATTACTAATCCTGCAAGAAGGATGATGTTACTGCATCCTCTTGCTGATAGCAACAGTTCATAAATAACTTAAATGTATAGCATTAATGAATATTTTGAGCATGATGTATGAACAAGCTCCTGATATACTTCATTTTTCCAGCATTTTGAATTTTATGATTACTATAACTTTTTAACTCAGCACTGTTTCAAAGATTTATTCTTAATTTCTCTATGTTCTCCCCACTTGCAGTGAATAGGATAATATTTTTCCACCCAAGGAATTGAGAACTTGCACTTGCAGGTATGTTGTCTCAGTGTCTGCTCAAATAAGGAAGCCAGCATGTTTATGTAAATATGAGAAGAGTATAAAATCCAGTTTAATTCAGTCTCACTTTTCAATGCAGCTTAAAGTGATAAAATTTTGGGAAGGGATCCTTGTTCCCTTGCTTTGTTCCGCTTGCTCCCTCAGTTTGGTACACACAGATTAACTGTGGAAACCATACTCCACAAATGATTGTCAGTCTTCTAGGTCTGTACGACTCAGCAGCACGTTAACATTTACTTTTACAACTTGACCACCAGCATGTGCAAATGGAAAACATTACTCGTTTCTCTGATTGCTCAGTTGGCAACAAGACCACCTGGCTATAATTTGATTAATGGTCGCAGGAATTCAATCACCCTCTTTAAGAATTGATGTGTTTCAATGAGAAGGGAAGAGTAATATTTATGATTAAATACATCATAAGAACATAAGAACTAGGAGTAGTAGGCCATCTGGCCTCTTGAGCCTGCTCTGCCATTCAATAAGATCATGGCTGATCTTTTTATGGACCCAGCTCCACTTACCTGCCCATCCCATAACCCCTTAATTCCTTTACTGTTCAAAAATTCGTCTATCCTTGCCTTAAAAACATTCAATGAGATAGCCTCAGCTACTTCACTAGGCAGAGAATTCCAGATTCAATCTTTTGCATGAAAAAGTTCCTTCTCAGTCCTAAATCTGCTTTGCCTTATTTTAAGGACATGCCCCCTAGTTCTAGTTTAACCTGCCAGTGGAAACAACTTCCCTGTTTCTATCTTATCTATTCCCTTCATAATCTTAATATATTTCTATAAAATCTCCCCTTATTCTTCTGACTTACAATGAGTTTGGCCGTAGTCTATTCAGTCTCTCATCATAAGCCAACCCTCTCAACTCCAGAATCAACCTAATGAATCTCCTCTGCATCCCTTTCTTTCTCAAGGAGACCAAAACTATACACAGTACTCCAGGTGTGGCCTCACCAGCACCTGATGCAGTTGCAACGTAACCTCGATGTTTTTAAACTCCATCCCTCTAGCAATAAAGGGCAAAGTTCCATTTAATTATCTGCTGCAACTGCAAACCAACTTCTTGTGGTTCTTGCACAAGGAACCCAGGTCCCTCTGCACAGCAGCATGTTGCAATTTTTTTTTCAACATTTAAATAATAGTCCATTTTCCTGTTATTCCTACGAAAATAGTTAACCTCACATTTATCAACATTGTATTCCCTGCTGACCTGCACCCACTCACTTAGACTACGTCCATACATTTAGAAAGGATAGCAGAACTAGAGGGCTCAGCCTCAAAATAAGGGGGGGATCACTCAAAGGATGGTGAGTCTCTGGAATTCTCTGCCCATTGAAGTGGTGAAGGCTATCTCGCTGAATATATTTAAGTCATGGGTAGATAGGTTTCTGATAGACAAGGGAATTAAGGGTTATGGGGAGAAAGTGGGACTCATTTACTTCAAATCAGCCATGATCTTATTGAATAGCAGGGCAGGCTCGAAGGGCAAGATGGCCTACTCCTGCTCCTATTTATGTTATTATTCTTATGTTCTTATATTCCTTTGCAGACTTTCAGCACCCTCGGCACTCTTTGCTCTGCCACCTTAGTGTCATCTGTGAATTTTGATACACTACACTTGGTCCCCTATTCCAAATCATCTATGTAAATTGTAAACAATTGTGGTCCCAACACTGATCCCTTTGTCATTGATCGCCAACCAGAAAAATACCCATTTACCCCCATTTTTTGCTTTGTCAGTAAACCAATCCTCTATCCATGCTAATACTTACCCATAACACCGTGCACCTTTATCTTATGTTGTAGTTTTTGGAGCAGCACCTTGTCAAATGCCTTCTGGAAATCCAAATACACCACATACACAGGTTCCCCATTGCCCACTGCACATGTAACGTTCTCAAAGAATTCCACCAAGTTAGTCAAACATGACCTACCCTTCATGAACCCATGCTGCGTCTTACCAATGGGACAATTTATATCCAGGTATCTCGCTATTTCTTCCTTGATGATAGATTCAAGCATTTTCCCTACTACAGAAATGGGCAACTAGCCTACAGGTACCCACTTTGTCTACTTCCGTTTTTAAATAATGGCGTCACATTTGCTGTTTTCCCATCTACAGAAACGACCCCAGAGTCCAGCAAATTTTGGTAAATTACCACTAGTGCATTTGCTATTTCTCCCGCCATCTCTTTTAGTACCTTGGGATACATTCCATCAGGACCAGAATGTTTGTCTACCTTTAGCTCCATTAACTTGTCCAAGACTACCTCTTTTGTGATAATGATAGATTCTAGGTCCTCACCTGTCATAGCCATCCTGTCATCAATTTTTGGCATGTTATTTGTATCTTCCACTGTGAAGAATGGCACAAAATATCTGTTCAACGCCTCAGCCATTTCCTCATTTTCAGTTACTAAATCCTTCTTCTCATCCTCTAACTGACCAATGTTTACATTCGCCACTCATATTTGTAGAAATGTATCTGTTTTTATATTCTGAGCTAGTTTACTCTCATAATCCTTCTTACTTTTCCTTAAAGCTTTTCTTGTGGCTTTCTGTTGATCTTTAAAAAGACTTCCCGATTCTCTAGGCTCCCACTAATCTTTACTACTTGGTATGCATTTTCTTTCAATTTGATACCCTCCTTTATTTTCTTAGATATCCATAGCTAATTACCTCTTTTTCTATAGTCCTTCATTATCATTGATATACAACCTTGCTGAGCACTGAAAAAAAATTGCTTTGAAAGTCCTCTACTGTTCCTCAATTGTCCCACCATAAAGTTTTTGGTCCCAGTCAGCCAATGCCTCCCTCATCCCTTTGTAACCTTATTTAAGTACAAAACGCTGACTAGATTTTACTTTCTCACGCTCTATTTCAAATTCAACATGAATGGCATCAGTTCTCATCTTAATAGCTTGGACCTACAGAATTTTAAGGTAACAAGTGGACTACCCATAAACAACTTAGTCCAATTTATAACTTAAACATCTATTCTGACCAGTATTACTATCAAGGAAAATTACTTTTCATTCTGAGTAGCCATGCTAATGTTTTCGTTTTAGATCATTCTTGGGATGTTGGCAAGCCGGCATTTATTATCCATTCCTAACTGCCCTCGATGTGAGGACCTCTGACACAATCTCTGTTTCCAGTTAAAATCAAGAAAAATGTTGAGAAGTCTTCACCACACTCACCAAAGCATGTAACTTAGTACATTGCAAGGCTGTGTGGGGTGCTCCCAAGTTTCGATTATCTGAGAAACGTGATCTCAATCCTGCAACTGTTTCATAATGATATGACTGAAGACTTAATCAAGACAGTTGCAAAGTCCAGACCAGTGCAAAGGAAGGCTATTTACATGTGATTATTTGCCTTAAAGATCAATTGTTCTCTGGTGAATATTAAATACAGCCTAGATGGAAGACTTTAAAGTCCATGCCTAAATTAAACCAACTATCATAAACATACACGATCTACAGTTTACAGATGATTCAGTGTAAACAAAACTATACTGACCTCCGTATGACAACTTCCTGTATCTGGTTTCAGATAGTTTTTTTTAAAACTAAGGACGTTAGTTAATAAAAGAGTAAAAACACAGTAGCTTACCCACCAAATTCACTTGCAAATTGCTGCCATTCTGGTCTGCTCTCAAGGAACAATGAGCAGTTGTGGATTCGCCAAATTTAAGGGCATCCAAATGGTCAGTGGGTAGGTATATGGATAGTATTGGAATAGTTTAGGTTAGAGGGTCATAAAATTGGTTCCATTGGTTGGCACAACATCAAGGGCTGAAGGGCTTGTACTGCGCTATAACATTCTATGTTCTATGAGTGTTATTGTGCATTTTGAACCAATTTTGCAAACTGTTCTTGATCTCAATTTTGCATACAAAGGACTCTGTGAATTTGTCAAAACAAAACTTATCCCCCCTAGATCTGGTCAAACAAATATTTCACCCTTCCTTGTATGTTGAAGTAGACACTTGATTCATGTCAAGCACTTCCCGTAACTTGACAGCTCTCTCAAAAGGTTACAATGGAAATGGAGATCCAACACTGGATCAGTTGTGCCAGTTGAGACTTCTACAAATTATGGCAACAAGTGTTTGACAACAAAGACCTCAAAGTCAACAGTCCTGATATACAGAGCAGTTTTCATTACCATCATATTTCTTTGCAGCAGAGAAACCTAAATTGTGCATCAGCAACCAAGAACACTGGAGAAATTCCACCAATTTCTCCACTATATCATCCAGCCTCAGAGAGGACTGTATGAACCCAGTTAACTTGAGAATTATAGTTCTGATTGCACTACTGTACAATGAGTCCTTCTTGAAGCCAGCTTCACAAGCAATCAGGAAAACTTCTGCAAAATCAACTACGATCAACTGGACACTGTACCCAGGTGAATGGAGCTTCCTCTCAAAGTCCCTTTTTTAAAGCTCTCAAATGGCCAACACTCCAGGGAAGGACAAGCAAAAGGCTCCAAGGAATTCTTCTCTGTGAAGCATGGCAACATTAACACTGATGGCCAGAGGAACTTGCTACCAATTGTTTAGAATGGCAACGAATCTTCCCATGAAGTTGCATCATGCTTTAAATCCAAACCCCTTAATGATGAAGCAGAAAAGGGCAGACAAAAGGAAGCAAATTTTGCACTCCGGATCTGTCTTGTGCGATGTCTTGCTCCTTGCATCCAAAGATCTGCAGGTCAAGAATCAGCCTTTTCAGTCTCATGAAGGCCAATGGCAAAAACTCACAACCCTGAGCAAATGTCACCCTCGATGAGGAAGAAGTGGCCAATTGTCCTTGAATAGGTGATAGCAGTCTGCCTTATTGAACCTGCATTTAGTTAAGAATTCTAGCATAGGAAATTTGATGCTGTCCCCATGACATTGCAGTTTTTGTTCTTAGTGTTACAGAAAAAGGTGCTGTTGAAGAAAACTTGGTCAATCACGGCACTGCAGCTTGAAACACTGCATATATTAGCCAACTAAGCTCCAGTGATGGAGGGGGTAGACAGGGTAGACAAGATTTGCCAATCAAGCTGAATAATCATGCTATCAAACTTAACTTAGTAGTGACTATAGGTATCCAGATGAGACCTTAAGATATCAAGAAGTAAGCCATTCAGCCCATCTAGTCTGCTCTGACATTCAATGAGATCATGACTGTTCTATTGTGACAATCCTCAACTAGACTTTCCTGCCTTATCCTCATCATCCTTAATTCCCTTATTGATTAAAAATCTATCTCAGCCTTGCGCAAAATTACTACAGCCCTCTGTGATAAAGAATTCCACAGACTCACTACCCTCAGAAATTCCTCTTCATCACTATCTTAAATGGGCAACCCTTACTCAGATTATGCCTTCTGATTTTAGATTCTCACAGAAGGGGAGTCTCTGTCCTGTTAAGCCTTAATCTATACACCTTAACAAGGTAATATCAATCTTTTGAATTTTAATGACTACTTAACCCTCCTCATAAAATTCTTTCATACTGATCAACTGAGCAAACCTTCTCTGGACTGCTGTTCGCAATTCCAGGAGGGATCTAACTAGAACCTTGTATAGTTTTGGTAAGACTTTTTTTTTACTCCATCTGAAATGAAGGCCAACATTCCATTTGCCTGCTGAACTGGCAATGCCAGCTTGTGAATTATGTACGAGAATCCCAAATCCCTCTACGCTGTAGCTTTCTGCAGTCTTTATTTAAATATTCAGTTCCTTTATTCTTCCTACCAATAACTTCACAATTCCCTACATTACATTCTTTTCTGTCATCACTTTAAAATGACTATCTCTCTGTAGTCTGTTAAATCCTCATCACTTACCTTCACACTTATTTTTATATCAGTTGCAAACTTGGCAATAGTACGTTCACTTCCCTCATCCAAGTCATGAACATAAATGTAAATAATTGGGGCCCTATCACTGATCTCTGTGGAGTTCCACCTAATTACAGGTTGTAACTGAAAATGGTCCTCTTCTCCCAGCTCTGTCTTCTTTTAGTTAGCCAATGTCTATCCATGCTATTTAAGAAACCCCAACACCATGAGTCTTATCTTATTAAACAGCCTTTTGTGCAACACCTTAGAGCTTTTTGAAAATTACAGCCTATCACACTGGAGAGTCAAGCAAAATCTACAAGAGTTTTCATGTCCAATTGACAGTACTTAATAATCAGAGTGATCTTTTAGGTTTTGCACAAATATTAATTTGCTATTACACAGCAGTTTCATTATGTCTTAGCATTGCAAAAAGGCCTAATGCATTTTATATTTTTTTGAAAAAATCATTTTGATTCCATTACACAATAAAATTGTGTTACACTGAAATAGTTTCATTTTAATAGATACACCCAAAATAAAATCTAAAGTCAAAGGTCAACTGCATTAATGATGCAGAAAAAGTGAACATGGCACACATTCAAACTTCTGTTTTTGTATAATTCAATTCTGATCTGCAGTTAATCATCTACAAACACTAAAATAGACAGGATTCAAAACAGAATTGCAAAGACATTTTCAAAGATTCAGATTTTAAAAATAAACTGTGCATGTGTATTTCAATCCTGCGTAATAAATTTTACCAGGATCAGAATCTTAAGTGTCACTCAAAGCTGTTTCCCCGAATTAAATCCAACTGAATTACTATTGCCCAAAGAATTCACACCAGTAGAATTGTTATAGTGGAATGATAGCTGGCTCATTGTACAGCAGTGCAATTAGAACCATAATTCTCAAGTTAACCAGGTTCAGTTTCAGCATTATAAACCAACATCCGGCAACAGCTGGTATATTACAGCCTGGAAGGACTTAGATTCAAACCAAAATTCTTAAAGTATCCCACATTCTCCAGCAAACAATAGACGCTGGCCAATTAATGGACCAATGCCTATTTCCTCTGCCTATGACTCACTTTTAATCAAGCTCAAATATTCTGCAGCTTTCTGTAGTCAGTTCAATATATTTCCTCAGGTTATGACTCAAATGAATTTGAGACATCCAAAGCCATTGAATACGGTTTCCGATTATTACTGATGCAGATGAATCTGTTTTCAAGGCCATCAGAATGAAAGTGTTCACACTGGGTGGACAGGACATATTCAAGAGTTTACAGAGTAAAACCTCTCATGATTACTGCCTTCTACACTAAGTTAAAGGCTGGGAGAAAAACAGTGATCTTCATGAACAAATTAAAATTTGATCATAAATTTCAGACATTTATGTTTCAAGAAACACCACTTAAATGTGTTAATGATAAAATGGTTTATCTTGATTGATTAAATATCAGAAAAAAAAGCCTATTTGAGTCTGATTAAAAATGGAATTGAGCTTTTGACATCTATCTTGGAGATTTTCTTTTGATAAGACCTGCAAGATTCAGTCAGTTTACCAAGTTGCAATTCATGAAAAATTAAGGATGATAAATCAAGTATTTAATTTGAGATCAAACTTCTATGCAGCAGTTGGCAACAGCTCTAACTTAAAAATAAACATGCAGAGAAACAGAGGAATCATACATCCAAATTGTTATTTGAAAACAAGATGACAACGAAAGGAGAAAAGAATACAATGGACAGAAATTACATTTACAGCCATCCGCAGCAGGTAACAATTTCTAGACGGAATTCCCAACCCTACCATCACGCACCCCCAAAGGATAAGCTTGTGTCTGTGTTATCATCATTAAGGAATTGTATTGCAAGGGTGGGGAGTTCAGGACAATAAAGCTGAAAGACGACAAAGGTGGCTGAATGGACCAAATTTCTTTATATTTGTTTTTACATTCTTGCGAATGTGGAGAGCGTGAAGTTCGGAAGTGGCCATTTAGCCTCTTAACCCTGTTCTGCCATTCACAATGATCATGGAAGATCTTTGTTAATACAGTTCCATGTCTGAAAGATGAAGGACACAGCAAAAATCTACATTGTATCCAATTGTCATATGGAAATACACAGGGTCATCATTTCTCTGTTTTGGCAGCAAGCGACTCCGAGGTATGAAGGCTGATGTTTATGGTCTTCACTCACCATACAGAAATTTACGGTTTGGTTTTACTTTTAGATCACATTTTCACTCAAACTTCTCTCAGATGGTTTCCATACCCCAAAGAATTATATACAACACAAACTCATTTTTACTGTCTTGAACTTTGTTGTCATGGCTTCCTCACCATCTTAGAGTAAAGGAGATTGAGGGAAGATTTGGTAGAGGTTTATGAGATTATGAAAGATATTGTGGTAAGGCTACAGGGGTTAGAGAGATACAAGTTAAAGATTTTGGGGAGGAGATGTATACCCTCTGGGGATGAAGAGATTGACTTATTGTACATGCTGGTGTTTAGAAGGATGAAGGAGAATCTGATCGAGGTGTATAAAATTTTAAAAAGGGATTGATAAAATAAATGTAGACCAAATGTTAGCTCCTTCAGGGTATTCCAAAGGAAGAGATCACAGATATAGGCTGAGAAGTGTTGGATTAAAACTGAAATGGGAAGGAACTACTTCTCACAAAGAGGTGAATTTGTGGAACATGCTGCCCCATAGCACAAAGAAGTCTGAATTGTTGAATGGTTTCAAGAAGGAGATAGACGTATTTCTAATAAAAAAGGAAAGAGATATGGGGACATAGGGAGGTGGATTTGAGACAAGGGAGAGATCAGTCATGATTGAATGGCAGAGTAGGCTCAAAGGATCGAATTTTCCTACCTCTGCTCTTAATTCCAGCGTTCTAATGTTCCTATTAGAATTAGATGAAAAACTTATTTTTATTCAACTAATAACTAGAATTGGTTGCTCATGTAGATGGGAGGAGAGATAAGGGGGAGATGCACATTGTATTATAGCGGTAAGTTTGGTGTCCTGGCTTAGAAATACCAACCTCTGTTCTTGCATCAAGCAGAAAGTCGGACTACCAGGCTCTGTATTTATCAATTTTATGCCGTTTGAGTCAAGATGTTTAAATAATTTGACAGACTGTTTTGTTGTTCGTTCATTGTCATCGATGAGGACCTCAACACCATTAGTCATTTTGAGGCTGGCTGCGGTGTGTTCGA
The DNA here is from genome assembly GCA_024679065.1 of Sphyrna mokarran. NCBI lineage: Eukaryota > Metazoa > Chordata > Chondrichthyes > Carcharhiniformes > Carcharhinidae > Sphyrna > Sphyrna mokarran. Next base: position 113,780,247 of record JAGIQG010000004.1, read on the forward strand.
AGATGACAGATCAGGCCAATTCGGGCACGGAATGTCCTGGCATATATTGGACAGACTTGCATAGACACTGTAGTTGTTGCGCTGGTGGGTCTGGACTTGCGCAGCTCATGCTTAAGTTGTGCTTCAGCAATACATCTTGCTTCATGAGCTTGACAGCCTTTGTGGAGGAGGCAGCGCCAGGTAGGGCAATTCTTTGCCAGCATTTCTCAGGTGGTCGTGTCAATGTCAAGCGACTTCAGGGAGGCCTGGAGTGTGTCTTTGAAACGTTTCTTCTGCCCTCTACGCGAGCATCTTCCAGCAGAGTTCCCCCAAAAGGAGCTGCTTGGGTATACGCTCACCTGACATACGGATTACACAAACTGCCCACTGGGTCTGCGCTCTTATCAGTGGTGTGTGAACTGATGGTTGACTTGCTCTAGAGAGAACTTCAGTGTCTGGTACTTTGTCTTCCCAATGGATGCATAATATTCTATGAAGACAAGTCACGTGGAAATGATTGAGCTGTCTTGCATGCCTTCATTACACAGTCCACATTTCACAGACATAGAGGGGGTAGTGAGCTGTAAATCTTCAGTTTTGTCGCTAGGCTGATTCCTTGATGTTCCTATACAGTGGAGCGCAATCTACCAGAAGTAGAACTTGCGTGTGCTATTCTGCAGTTAACTTCAGCATCAATAGTTACTGCTTGGGAGAGAATGCTGCTAAGATAAGTGAACTGATCCACAGCCTGTAGTTTCTGCCTTTTGATTGTTATTATGGGTTCTGTGCAGGAAGGTTTTTTGACTCAGTATGTAGATAGGCCAACTAGAGGTGAGGCTACATTGGATTTGGTCCTGGGCAATGAGCCAGACCAGGTGTTAGACTTGGAAGTTGGTGAACATTTTGGTGATAGTGACCACAATTCGGTTACGTTCACCTTAGTGATGGATAGGGATAGGCATGAAGCTGGGGGCAGTAGTTATAGCTGGGGGAATGGTAATTATGAGGCCATAAGGAGGGAATTAGGGTGCACAGGTTGGACTAGGAAACTACAGGGACTGGGAACATCTGAAATGTGGAGCTTATTCAAGGAGCAGCTACTGCGAGTCCTTGATAAGTATGTCCCTGTCAGGCAAGGAGGAAATGGTCGAGTAAGGGAACCGTGGTGTACTAAAAAAGTTAATTCGCTGGTTAAAAGGAAAAAGGAGGCTTATGTCAGGGTGAGGCTTGAAGGCTCAGTTAGTGCACTGGATAGCTATAGATTAGCCAGGAGGGAGCTAAAGAGTGAGTTGAGGAGAGCTAAAAGGGGACACGAGAAGACTTTGGCTGATAGGATCAAGGAGAATCCTAAAGCTTTCTTTAGATATGTTAAGAATAGAAGATTGGTTAGGGCAAGATTAGGGCCAGTCAGAGACAGCAGTGGGAATTTGTGCGTGGAGCCTGAAGAGATTGGAGAGGCACTGAACAAATATTTCTCTTCGGTATTCACGCAGGGAGATGTAAATGTAGTTGTGGAGAACACTGGGATACAGGGTTGCAAACTGGAAAGTATTGAAGTAGATAAGGAGGATGTGCTAGATATTCTTGAGGGTTTAAAGTTAGATAAGTCCCCTGGGGGGGCGGATGGGATTTACCCTAGGATTCTCTGGGAGGCAAGAGAGGCGATTGCAGAGCCTCTGGCTCTGATCTTCAGGTCGTCGTTGGTTACTGGTATAGTGCCGGAAGACTGTAGGATAGCGAATGTGGTCCCATTGTTCAAGAAGGGGAATAGAGACTTTCCAGGGAATTATAGACCAGTGAGTCTTACTTCTGTTGTGGGCAAAGTATTGGAAAGATTTATTAGGGATAGGATTTATAGTTATTTAGAGAGAAACAAATTGATTGGGGATAGTCAGCATGGTTTTGTGAAGGGTAGGTCATGCCTTACAAACCTTATTGAGTTTTTTGAAAAAGTGACCAAGGAGGTGGATGGGGTATATATGGACTTTAGTAAGGCGTTCGATAAGGTGCCCCATGGAAGGCTTCTGCAGAAAATACAGATGTATGGGATTGAGGGTGATTTAGCTAATTGGATTAGGAATTGGCTAGCTGATTATTCATCATGGAGTTCGGTTACAAGTGGTGTACCTCAGGGAACTGTTTTGGGGCCCCTGCTGTTTGTAATTTTTATAAATGATCTGGATAAGCGTATTGAAGGATGGATTAGTAAATTTGCGGATGACACCAAAGTCAGAGGAGTGGTAGATAGTGAAGAGGGGTGTTATAGTTTGCAGAAAGACTTGGACAAGTTGCAGAGCTGGGCCGAGAGGTGGCAAATGGAGATTAATGCGGAAAAGTGTGAGGTAATTCACTTTGGCAGGAATAAGAAATGTGTAGAGTATAGGGCTAATGGTAGGACTCTTAGTGTTGAAGAACAGAGGGATCTTGGTGTATATGTGCACAGATCCCTGAAAGTTGGCAATCAAATCGATAAGGTTGTTAAGAAGGCATACAGAGTCTTAGCTTTTATTGGTAGGGGGACTGAATTTCGGAGCCGCTACATCATGTTGCAACTGTACAAAACTCTAGCGCGGCCGCACTTGGAGTATTGTGTGCAGTTCTGGTCTGCACATTATAAGAAAGATGTGGAGGCATTGGAGAGGGTACAGAGGAGGTTTACCAGGATGTTGCCTGGTATGGAAGGCAGGTCTTATGAAGAGAGGCTGAGGGATTTGAGGTTGTTTTCGTTAGAAAGAAGGCAACTAAGAGGAGACCTTATTGAAACATATAAGATGATTAGAGGTTTAGATAGGGTGGACAGTGATAGCCTTTTTCCTAGGATGGAGAAAGCTAGCACGGGGGGACATAGCTTTAAATTAAGGGGTGGTAGTTATAGGACGGATGTCAGGGGTAGGTTCTTTACCCAGAGGGTGGTAAGGGTATGGAATGCCCTGCCTGCTGCAGTTGTAGATGCACCAAGTTTGATGGCGTTTAAGAGGTTAGTAGATAAGTTTATGGACGAAAAGGGAATGGTTTAGGTTAGAGGGTCATTGCTTTTTCTTAACTGGTCGGCGCAACATTGAAGGCCGAAGGGCCTGTTCTGTGCTGTAATGTTCTATGTTCTGTGTATGGTGCACGTGGAGCAGGCTGATACATGATTTTGATCTTTTTAATGTTGGTGAGTCCAAAGTTGTCATAAGCCGTGGAAAATTTGTCCATACTGACTTGCATCTCTGGTTCTGAGCCAGCATACAGGGCACAGTCATCAGCAAACAGGAAATCTCTCAGAACAGTCTCTTGCACTTTGATAATAACTTGAAGTCTCCTCAGGTTGAAAAGCTTCCCATCCACTCTGTACTTGAGGCTATTCCAGCAACACTGTCCTGGAAGGTATTATTCAACATGACAGTAAAATCATGCTAAACAATGTTGATGCCATTGGTGACTAGGAATGCCTCAGAGGACTTTCCGCTATCCAGTACTCTGGCCATCATGGAACTGGCGAACCATCTGAATGAATTTGAGAGGACAGTTGAACTTTGACATGATCCTCCACAGGCCTTGTTGCTTACAGTGTCGAAGGCTGTTGCGCGTCAACAAAAGGTTGTGTAGAGCTCACGAATCTGCTCCTGACACTTCTCCTGAAGTTGGCACACAACAAAAATCATGTCAGTAGTCCTAAGACCTTTGTGGAAGCCACACTATGACTCTGGAAGCAGGCCCAGCTCCAGATGAGTGACCAGACAATTTAGCAGGACTCGTGAGGCTTTTCCTGTGATGGAGAGTAGCAAGATTACTCGGTGGTTGTTGCAGACTTGCCGATTGTGCTTCCTCTTGTAGAGGTGTACGATGGAAGCATCTTTTAAGTTCCTGAGGAATGAATCCTTGCTTCCAAAAGGACTGGAACAACTCTGTGAGCTTCTCAATAAGTGCAGGACCAGCAGTTTTATAGATGTCTGCAGGTATGGCACCTGCCCCTGGGGCTTTGCCACTGGATAGCTGACTGACACCTTTCGTGACATCAGCTACTAGGGTGGATCATCCATGGTGCCGTTGATATCAACCTGGGGAGTCCTGTCCATTGTATCATCATTAATAGATGACGGCCAGTTGAGGATGGCATCAAAACGTTCAGCCCATCTCTTCAGGATCCGAACCTTCTCTGTAATAACAGTTGTACCATCTGTACTCAGGAGGAGGAACTCCCGAGAGATTGAGGTCCATAAGAGTGTTGAGGGCTTCATAGAATCGTTTCAAGTCACTTCTGTCAACATATCCCTGTATTTCGTCTGCCCTGGCGCATGGCCAGGCATCCTGCATTTGACACAGCTTATTCTGGACTGTCCTGCGAGCACTGGTAAAAACATTTTTCTTGGGTGCTGAAGATGGGTTGTTCTCATACTTCATCTAGTCCAAGGCCTCAACTGAAAATTTGCATCCCGATTCAAATTCCTTCATGGTCTCATTCCTCCAAACTTTAACTTCCTTCAGCCATACAACCTTCCAACCTTCTGTTTTCCTCCAGCTCTGATCTCTCATACATCCCACATTTTTTTGTCATTGGCAGCAAAGCTTTCAGTCATTAGACACAAGTTCCTAAACGTTCCTTCCTGAAAATTCTCTCCTCTTAATACCTGCCTTAAAATCACCAAATATTTCCTTTCTTTACACATTAATGAATTTTTGTTTCATTGTACTCCTTTGCGACAACCTCCTCGATGTATTAGAAGGGCTACAAGGCAAGTCAAAATGGCCGACTCAAAAGATTTAAATTTAGCTACTACATTTCATGAACATGGGATGTCTCAAAGCACTTTACAACCAATTAAATATTTTTGGATCATTGACACTATGCAAGAAAGGTGGCAGTCAACTTGCATACTGCAAACTCTCACAGATAGCAACATGCTAATGAGCAGGTAAGGTGATTTCGATTGAAGGATAAATACTGGCCAGGGCATCAGGGATAAACTGCTAGTCATCTTCCCAACAATGCCAAGGAATCTTTTACACCCATCATAGTAAGCAGCCCGGTAGGCTTCATTTACTGCCTTATCTATAAGATGGTACCTCTGTAGTGGAACACACCTTCAGTAGTGACTTGGAGAGTTGGCTTCGATTTTTGTGCTTAGATGCAGCAGTGGGAGTTGAACCCTAAATCCAGAGCCTAGGTAAATTGCACTGTTGGAGAGTTGTTGCAGACTTGGACAAAATGGCCTTCTGTACTGTAGAGATTTTATGATAAACTTGTCCAAACCTTTCAATTTAATAACATTTATAACAGCTTATCCTCCACATTGAAGGGAATACAAGATCAATTAATTCAATCTGCTCTCTTAATTTAACCCTCTAATCCAAAAATCATGTTGATTAATTGGTGTTGCTCAAACTTATTGTCAGTATATCTTTCTGTAGATGTGGTGACCAAAACTGAACTCAGCACTTCAGATGGGGTCAAGCAAATAAAAGCTTACTTGTAAAGGTCAGGCTGGGGTTGTTCACATTCAATGCTGGCGTTTAAAGAATCTACTTCCATATCTGTACGGAATGCACTAGTATCCGGCACAGTAAAGTATGTCTGGTCAGAAATAAAACAAAAGCACAATAGAGTCAGCAGCAATCACATTGCAATGAACTTTAAAATAAATTCATGATGTTTGACGCTGGACTACATTGCGCAAAGAATGATTCACAGTAATGTTGAACAGACAGGGAATTAATAATTTACAGGGGAAAAAGTAGTCAAAGTTATAACTGAGTCGTGCAGGTTAATAACCGAGGACTGTGGGGTGTATATGCCTGGGCTCAGATAATTAGTGTAACATTAAAGATCAAAAGTAGAAATTTTAACTTGTGTACTGCACATTGAACTTAGTAAGATATTCACAGAACAGTTATAGATCAGAGAGTTTGTTGGGCTGATGTACTACAGTAGTCACCAGGTATGGGGAGGAGGGGGCTAAAAACAGATTGAAAGTTTTGATAAAATATACTTTATAAACATAGCTGCTTCAAGTTTTATTTACATTTGGACAATGGTACATGGATGTTTTCAGTAGTATTTCCCAGAGGAAGGTAAATTGAAATGTTTCTTTCATTATCTTAATCAGAACACTTATTACAGCCGGATGCAAAGTGAAACAAAGCAACAAAAGGTCTGGATTTTATTTATACTTTGAAGTATTATTGATAGCAAATAGGAGCAATCTTCATTCAAGTTGAAATTACTTGTGTGAAATCACAAACTTTGCCTAACCAAAGTATGTACAAGTAAAGAAAATACAAATGGTCACTGAAAAATTTAAGTATTTTTTAAAAGCTAACTTTTGTTTTTGTCTTAATTGTTTGTGCATTCCATTAACTCACCCTTTTGCCTTGTGCCATTAATCGTTTTATCACTGAAATCTGTCTCATTTACTACTCTATCACAGACATTAACTTTGTTCTTTTATCCGCTCATCACCCCATTTCTCTGTTTCCAGGTTGTTAAAACCTGCTTATTCTCTAACTTGGTTCGGAAGGAAGATCTTGACCTGAAACATTAACTATTTTTCTCTCTACAGATGCTTTCAGACAAGCTGAATATTTCCAGCATTTTTTGCTTTCCTTTAAGCAAACAGAAAAAGCTCAGAATTAAATATGTATACACATCTTATATTTTTAAAAATCTATAGTTTATTTGACTTTGAACTACAGTCTGGTGAAAGGGCATGAAATGACATGATGCCTGTATTATCTAAACAAACACTGTAAGAAACAGAAATGCAGCAAAGTCAAAAACGTGGTAAACTGTTTTGGTGGGCATATTTTGGATGAATTGTATTTAAAGTATTGCATTGCCGCAAGTGACTTAATACCTACTACAGATTTGGAGGGTTTAATTGGGACTTAGATGCTCAGACCTAATAGTGCGCTTTACCTTCTGACTTGATTCCCCATCCAAACTAGCAGTGGTGACATAACAGGTACCGTCATCTCTGCTCGAGGACAGAAGGATGAGATCACATGGAAACGTTTCATCTTCTCTCACACACACAATATCGCCAACCTAAAAAAAGTGCAAAAAAATCAATGTTCCTCCAATTTTTCATTCCATGCACACCTTGCTTTTTTTTTTAAAAAAAAACTATGGGATCCCTTTAAGATTGCTGCATTCCTAATCTTAAACAAAACGTTGGTTGTGGACAGCCTGCTGGATGTACTTCTATATTGTTGCATTGCCAGATGAATTAGAGGCAACGTTGCCAAAGACATTTTTGCTTCAAGCAACAAGTGTTGATCTGACTATTTTTCATCTCAACAAAAGGTAATAATAATTTAATTTAACAAAGAGCTTACTTGGATGGGCACCATAGTAAGCTCTTCCGATCATAAGTCAGTAAGATAAATTTTTTTTTTTTTTAAGATGAAATTGTGAACAATCCAGAACAAAGGGAAAATCATTTTTAAACATTAAATAAATCCAAATTTAAATTTATAGCCCAAGTTTTGTTTATATACTTATGTCACTGTAAAATAAAATCAGAATTACAAAAGGATCAGATGCCTTGCAATTAAAATTCTGAGGCTCTACATCATGAAAGTTATACCTGTTCAGTGCCTTGGCCAAAGTTTACACATTTTTAAACATGTTCTGTTTGGGAGAAATCAAACATGCATATAATTTATTTGAGTCCCTTTGATTTCCAATAATGAAATTTCAAATCAAAATTTGATTTTGAATTCAGCTCCTGCCTCCTCTCCGCAAAACCAATAAAGACATTATGCACAATTAGCTAGAACCCCAGAATATCTGTTGCGCAATTTAAATAAGCAAAACATGCTAAGATGGGAATTCAACTCTTAAATGTAAATAATCCAATGAAGCTACAAAAAGAATGAAAAATGTCCAGCTAAAATGACCAAATGAACCTCAGTGCCGAGAGCAAGCAGTTTGATGGAAACAAGAAATTCTCATACTTCATTTGCTGAAGTTTAGGAATGGAACTTGAGGGGGGGGGTGCAAAAAGGAAATTTAGATGCTCAGGAGTTATTCCATTTGCAAATCAAAATCAAAAATAAGTACAGCATTATAAATTAAGACTCAATGAAACAAATTCCATTTTAGTAATTTCTTTTAAATTTATAGAGGAGGTAAATCAGGCTGGATCATCAAAAAGCATGGTTGTTATTAACTTGAGAATATTTAAGATAGAAGAGAAAATAAAATGCAGCATTGAGGGAGATTTAGGGAGTGTTTGGAGAATAGGGTAGAAATGGCGAATGCTGTTATCAATGATGGAGCAGAACGTGCAGAAACCCAGAGTCTGAGGACTGAAGAGCACAGACTACGAGGTGAAGACCACTCATGGAGTAATGCAGGAATTAATAAAGGAATAATGGATTAGGATGAGGGTTTTGAATGTGCTGAAAATGAACCAACAGATATTGGACAAGGTCAAGGGTGATGAGAAAGTGTCATTAACAGGATACGACGTAGGCAGAATATTTTATTTTTATGCATTGTAGTGTTTGGGAAGCCAGGGAAGGAGGTCAGGAGAAATAGTTGATTGCAAAGTTAAACACAGATAAAACGTTTCAACAACACTGGGAGAAGTGTTGACGAAGATGAAAGCAAGTGTTCAAATGACTTAAAACTCAGCACAGGGTCCAGTAGAAGGCACAGAAATGCAAATACTCTGCTTCAATTTAGTCAATAGCTGGGGTTGTGGATGGATTGGGATGCAAGGGGTGTGTTTTGGCAGTTTGAGTTCAGTATTCCCAGTGTTCACATGGAAGGAAGTCTAATTCATTCAACCAGATAGCAAATTAGTTTGAACTTTGTGGCAAGGAACCTAAAAGTTTGTTTAGGATTGGCCAGTCTTAAAGCTGCTTCTCAAACGTAATTAAAAAAAACTGACTACAGAGAATTCAGGAATTATTATTTCATTCTTTAAGTCACTAAAAGAACCCACAAATAAACAGAAAAATACAAGATGATCAGGAAGGTGAGATTAAATATTATGCAAATAACAAGAACATGCTGACATCAAACCAAAACAATTTTAAGTCATAATAAATTCTGGAAATAATCCAAATTGATTTTGGAGATAACATAGGTGAAGACAGGACTTTTTCCAAAACAGATAAACACATAGATGACTGCTCAGACTTTGCCACCAGCTATACATATGCATACATTTACAAACATAAATTATGAATTAAGATATTTCAATGTTGACTTCCTGTGCAAGATATAAAACAGTAAGTCAGCACAGACTTCAGATCAACAAGAAGAAAGGTTAATCTCTGGTTGACAACTAAATGGAAATTACAGTGACGTCAATTTGGAAAACACATGCAGCATTCATCGTAGTTTGTTGAGATCAACCTTAAGGTCGATCCTTTGTGTCTTTGGAAAATATCAATGACAATCACTGAATGACAGGTTAAATGGAAACTAACATTGGAGCTGGAAAATTTCTCCAAAAGATAGTGCTGTGTATTTTTCTTTTAGACGTTAGAAGTTCTGTCTGAAGGCTTTAGTTCAGCCAATCGGAATAACAAATCTCATTAAAAAGCAATGAAATAGCTAATAACATTAGGAACAGAGCAGGCAAATTTAATTGGAAATAATGACAAATAGGAAATGAAAAACAAAAGTGCCATAATTCTTCGGTAGTACTTCATTTATATTGTTTATATTGAGAAGAAACATAGAAAGCTTAAAACAAAGTTTAAGTAGAATTAGATAAATACTTTAAGAATTGCAAGGATATGGGAAAAGAGTTGGGGGAGTAGGACTCTTCAGAAATAATCAATCAGTATAGACTCAATGGGACACTTGTGTGTTGGCATTCTATGGTTCCTTACAAAACTCTGCATATCTTGCCAAGGTAACTGCACAGGAGATTAAAGAACATGTTAATGAGTTTCAATATTACTGCTATAATCAGCAAGTCTAAATTTCATTAAATGCAAAGTATATGGAATAGCTCACCCAGATAATTTAGAAATGTAAAGTCTTTTAAAAATTGATTTTTTTCTCCTTGGAATTTGATAACTGAAAACCTTTAGTGCAGATTTTTAGAAACATCTATCCAAGTTGAATATTTTCTGCAAAAGGTGTTCCAAGCAGCAAGCAAACTATTAGCCTTGTTATTTATCATTTTAACACTCCCTTCCTCCAACAAGGCATCACTAACATCTTTCTCCTACATTTGGTGAATTTTCACTATCACTTGACATTGCTGGTAAGGATGGCAATGCCAAAAACAATCTGAAACAAAAGAGTATCAGACATGCAGTGCAAACCATTTTAAAGAGAACACAATTATGTCTTTTCATGACCTCAGGCAATCAAAAAACAGTTCACAGCCATTTGAAGTACGCTTGAAGTACAATCACTGTTATAATGTAAGAAATGCAGCAGTCAAATAGAACACAGCAAAATCCCATGAATAGCAGTAGGATAATGACCAGACAATCTGTTGACCGACTCCTAAATATCAGTCAGGGCACTGGAAACAGCCCTCCCACTTTTCAAAATTAGTGCAATGGGATCTGAGACAGGGCTTCAGTTAAACATCTTCCCCAACAGACAATACTTCCAACAGTGCAGCACCCTGTCACTACTGCACCGGAATAATCAGCTCCAAGTCCTACAATGGAATTTGAACGCACAATCGTCTGACTCAAGAGAGGAGAATGTTACTGACTGAGCACAACTGATATTTCAGATAGTCTGTTCGTAATTTCATGCTTATATAAGTTCACGTTGACAACCATGCGGTAACTGTGTGAACAACTGAGCTACCCTCATCTTAAAAGTAGATGGAAAAAAATAAGAGAAATCAGTCTCCTCTGCTCCATCAGGCTGTCCTCAAACTATGCACAACAAGCCAACAGCAAACTATTCTCAGCCTTTTCGCTAAGATCAAGTGTAGAGGTTTCATCCCACATCTCACAGGAGTCAATGTGGTTACACTGAGGCTTCATTTGAAACAATTTTTTAAAATGCCATCTATGTCTTTTGGCTAAGGTGAAGCTCAGTTCAAGCTTAGAAGGGAGGAGTGTAATGCCTGTTCCCATCAGCTGGGTTTGTTGTTGCTTGAGCTCAAGACAGGAATAGTGAGGCCTGTCTTGTCAGCTTGGATCTGTAATGTTTCTCTTGTAGGGACTTTGATTGGACCAATTTGGTTTTTGATCAGATGTAAATAATAAAAAATGTTCAAGTCACATGTAGCCAAGAGAGTTGGTGGAAAGGTACACATTTACATAACAATCCATCAAAACTTGCTGCCAATTAGAGTCATCAATCTGATTTGCAATTTTAATACTGCAGTACACTGACATTCTTCTAAATGAAGAGTGAGGAAGATGGTTTTAAAAGTTACAGCTGCATTTTTAAACTGGTCTTTTCTTACCTCTTTGTATTTGGTATTTGATTGTTATTAGGATTGTCATCAAGTACACATGTTAATTTACTCACAGGTAGCACTATTAAAATCTAACAGACTTGCAAACAATAATCAATAAGAAACACTTTGGTACAAATAATTATTTATTAAATTTTTGATTTTCATTATCATAAAGCATCAAGAGAATTGGGTCATTTCATGTAATGTAAGTTTTAAAATGCCAGCGATATTACCTGAATTTTTTCACTTTGTTTTTCTACTATTCTTCCTCTATCAACAACATAGACAGGGCTTTTATTCACAGAATTATCTGCTTTGTGTCTGAGCCAATCTTCATAGCCCTGCAAAATGTAAAAAAGTGGTAAGCCATGAATAACGAGCTCAACAAATGTTCAATTACTTTGAATTACTTGGATGCAAGGACTATTTATATACTCCAAAAATATCCTTTTAACTTCAATATCTGCGTATTTTTCCAATGCACAACACAAGAAATGCAGCCTTATTGGCAATCCAGTTCCAAGAAAAAGGAAAGTCTGTTTTGCAAAGAAAAAGCAATTTGTTCACATATTAAGCTAGCTTTTAATAAGCAAGGTTGTTTTAGTACAAATCAGGAGGTTTCATACAGCATGATCATTCAACATCTTACTTGTTTAATTGCAGTCACAATAATCACAAAAAAGAGAGGGAGTCCACTTGTTACCGGGCTAGTTGGAGTATCAACAATAACCTGAGAGGGGAAAAAAATTATTACAGTAAATACTGATTAGAAGTTCAGGAATATTAGAGAAAGTGTAATCTAGACTATGACATGCTTAAACATCAGCACAGCAATATTTTTATTGATTAATATAATCTGCTTAAAAAATACAATTACCAAAACAACCAGGAAAAATGTAAATTTTAATAAAGGACTGCAGATCCATAGCAGCATCAAATCATTTATTTCATATATTACCAATCAAATTCAAGTTATTGCTCCACTTATGCCTTCCCTCAACCAAGATGATCAGCTTACCTGTACAAGGAATATGATAAGAAAGTAGAAATTGGCAATTCTTCTGAACTGTTCAAACAGATTTTTCGGAATAAAGTTCCAGTACGTGTACTGCAAGTTAAGAAAGGGGATGAGAAAGGAGATGTTTAATTGGCATCTCAAATTTTTATTCTTGTTGTTTTCAGTAATGTAAGATTACAAAGCAGACGAAACCTTGCTCCTGGTCCATTATGTGTACTTAGTAAGACGTCTCACAACATCAGGTTAAAGTCCAACAGGTTTATTTGGTAGCAAAAGCCACTAGCTCTCGGAGCGCTGCTCATTTGTCACGAAATTTACCTGGCTTCAGGTGACTTCGTCAGGTCATTTACCTGACAAAGGAGCAGCACTCCGAAAGCCAGTGTCGTTTGCTATCAAATAAACCTGTTGGACTTTAACCTGTTGAGACGTCTTACTGCGTTTAATGCAGTCCAATGCCGGCATCTCCACATCACCATTACGTGTACAGCAGGATTTCTATGACCCACCTATTGTCTATTTCCCTTAATACCCAGCCTAACCTAACAAAAACAAACTACTGATTTCAGCCCTGAATTTTTCAATTAGCTCAACATCCAGCCTTTTGTTGGGTAGGGTATTCGAAATTTCCCTGATCCTTTTGTTGCAAACTACTTAGCTATATCTTAAGATTTCCCAACAGAGAAAACAATGTTTTTTTCCCCATCTACCATATTAAACCCCTTTGTCATTTTAAACATCTATATTATACTCTTTAGGACCTTTATTGCAATGTTAATTAAGCCTCCTTGTGACTAATAAACTTTATTATACTCTTTACACATCACCTTCAAATACAATAACAAAGTAAATAGTCTTCTCTTGGTGTGTTATTCCTTGTGCTCTGATTGTAGACTTCTATGTTTAAATACATTTTTAGTGAATAAGTGTTTGCAGCCAGGACATTACAGAATGAAAGTCAGCTTTATTTAGTATTTTTCTTCTAAAGTTATTTAAAGCCCTTCGTGAATGCAAGCTTTAGAAATGTATATACTTGTTTATTTATTTTATCAGAATGTTCACAGATCAGGTAGAAAGGGACCATATGCAGGACTTCAGCTTTCTATTACTACTTAAATAGACATAACAATTATATTAATTTGACTGATTTTACATAACATAGAATATTACAAAAAAATGGCATGGAACACTCATGCCGGAGTCGTAGGCATTTTCTCCAGGTTTGGTTCAGGTTTAATATATATGCTGCTGAAGCACGCACCAGAAATTGCTTTTCCAGGAATTTTTCTCTCAAGAGAGAAAAGGCCACAACTGAACATGATATATTGATAATTCCAAAAGTTAAATTTTTCTTTCCTTCGCATATTTTTTGAAGATTCATTGACAGTATAGGAATTTTGGAATTAGGAGTAGAGTAGGTAAATTCAGCCCTTCAATCTGAATCAATCAGATCACAGCTGATCTCTCCTTGATCTCAAATCTCTCTCTCCACCTGTTCCCCATATCCCCTTATCCCTTTAAAATATCTTCATCTCCTTCTTGGATTCAGCAATTCAGGCAATGAGGCATCAGCACATTTATTGCCCATATGTGATGGCAATTAAGCGTCAACCATGTTGCTGTGGATCTGGAGTCACACGTAGACCATATTAGATAACGACCACAGATTTCCTTACGTAAAGGATATTAGTGAAGCAGATGGATTTTTACTACAATCGACAATAGTTTCATGGTCATCATTAGACTTCTAATTCCAGATTTTTACTGAATTCCAATTTTACCATCTGCCACGCTGGGATCTGAACCGAAGACCCCAGAGCATTACCCTATGTCTCCAGTCATGCAACCATTCCAATAGGCTACTGCCTCCCCAGTTTTCCCCAACCAACTCAATGCAAGGATTCTGTTATTCAGAAATAGTTATACCAGTCCAATGGCAGGAATGTACAACAACTAACATTTATATAAAGTGCCTTTAACATATAAAAAGTCCCAATATACACTATTATAGGAGAACTCCCATTGAAAATTATTGGTAAGAAACCCAATCATTCCCATGTGCCATCCTCACATGAAAATCTTGATGACTGCACTATATGCAATAGAATTAATAGAACCTTGCAGCAACTGGTCAAGTTTCTTAGGAATTAGGCATGGTCCTTATCATCATCTAAATTAATTTGAAGGGGAAGAGATAAATGCAGTAAAGTGGATGACTTAGTACTATATCTTTATATTTTCCAGTATTTAGAGCAGGTATATTTTAGTCTATAAAGCTGCCACTACTTTTGTGGAAGGAGCTTTAACTTTCCCTAGACACTTTGAGCCTAAGCAAAAAACATTATGCAGCCAGCCAGCAGAGTAGAATCAAAGAACCAAATCAGTTTTACTTTTAGATATTGTTTAGATACAAATAGCAAACCACTAAGATTTTAATTCTAATTCTTAGATTATAGATGTAAAAACTTCTACATGCACACAAGATATAACATTCAACGTCACTTTTGGAGTTGGAAAAATGATAACCAGTTCCATTAAAGTGTTGAGAAGGTGAAAGCAACACCAGGAAGTGCAATGAAAAGGAAATAGGTAACCTAAAAGAGACCCAAAGTATAATTTTCCAAGAAAAAAGGCTGGTTTATAGATTTCTCTGCAGAGTCCTGCATATACCCCAATTTAGGCACATTAGACTGAAAGAGGAAAGTGTTACAAGCAAGAGGTGAAGGTTCATATATGTGCCAAAAAAATCTAGCTTTAGGTTTTTTCATTAACATTCAATTTTATTGTAATTGCTACACAGTACACTGCCTGACTAGTTATAAGTTCATTTAGTTCACTATTAAAATAAAAACTATCCTCTTCAGCTGTTGCCAACACCCAGTGATGCTGCCTTGGACATCATTAACTTCCCTCGCCACCTCAAGCTATGCCCGAAGTGCAATGTTTGCCTTTCCCACTAAACTTCAAGCTACCAGCCCACATCCAATCCATCACAAACATTTCAAGTTTCTGCCCTGTCCAAAGATGTGCGGGTGAAGTTGGTCATGCTAAAAAATTGCCCCTTAGTGTCCTGAGATGTGTTGCTTAGAGGGATTCATGGGTCAATTATGTAGGGATATGCGGGTAGCGTCTGGGTGGGATTGTGTTTGGTGCAGACTAAGTGGGCTGAGGGCCTCTTTCTGCAAGGTAGGGTTCTATGATCTTAACTTTTCCTTTACTATATTGAAACGCTGCCCAAGTCGACTTTAATTTCTCAAATTCTCTTTTTATCAGCTTCCATAAATTACAAAGGGATTCTGGATTCCGTAACCCAGGTCCTCTGCCCCACCTCAATTCTTGCCATCATAAACTAAACCTCATTTATTTGAATAGAATTCAAATAAATCTATTATAAGATTTGCACTATTGTGTCAAAATCTCTTCATGGGCAAGATTCAACTCACTTATGAGATCTCATTCAGGTATTCCTGGACAGAACATCTTTTCCTCCAGTTCTAGGGAGTTTGGGGAAGAATGTTGAGTCCAGAAGGCTGTAAAGTACCTAATTAGAATGTGATGTGCTGTTCCACAAGCTTGCACTGGGCTTCACTGGAGCATATGGTCAGGTAGTAATGAGAGTGCAAGAACAATTACTACATTACTAACCTTCTTGTTTCATGACATCTTTAAAGCTCCATGCTCTCTAACCTTTTCTTAACCTTCCTTTTTGGTCCATCTGGCCCCCCCCCTACTTTTTCAATAGCATAAAACTCATCACATTTCAACCTCTTCAATGCCAAAGAGGAGGCACATTGGACTCATAACATTAACACATTCTCTCCATACATGCTGCTCCATACATGGCAGCATTATGGAGTTTTTAGAACTCTGAAGTTTTTTTTAGAACTCTTCTTTTGTCACCATTTTCTCACATATTTTCATGACAGTGCTAAAGCAAACATGTAGATTAAAGAATGGATTTTACAAAATCAAAACTAAACAATCCAGTTCAAAAGTAATTAACTATGTAGTACAAACATTGCATAAAAGCAAATTGTTATAAGCAAAAGGTGGAGGTCCATATGATTGCCAAAGACATCTAGCTTTTCTCATCAACATTCAATTTTACTAATGTTACTACACAATACTACTGACTGGTGAAGTTATAACTTCATCCAGCTGAATTAAAATAAAAGCTACCCTCCTCAGTTCTTGCCAACAACCAAATTACAAAGCTGCTTTGACAAAGAGGAGGCTTTGACAAGGATCACTGGGTTCAGAATGTCAGCTCTTTCCTCTGCTTACAGATGCTGCCGGACCTGCTGAGATTTTCCACCATTTTCTCCTTTGGTTTCTGATGTATAAACATATTGCACAGGAATATTTTGAGGAAAGTTAGAATTTTACATACCTTTGATGAAATTATTCTGTTGTCACAAAAACTCGGAGGAAGGAATGTTTCTATCCCAGGAGTTGGATGATGACCAACATAAACCGTGCGACTGTCAACTCGCTTTTCCTCCCCAGCACACTTAAAAAAAAAATCACGTTTTGTTGATTAAGTTGTAATAATGAATTTACAGAATTATCTTTGCATTTCGTCCTGTGCAACAGGTGTGAGGAGGCCAAGACACTCTTGCTAATAACAAGATAAAGCTCAAAATTAAATTCATTTTGTATGCACAGACATTTTCTTTCCAACTTATGAACAAAATTAATACACAGGGTGGGATTTTCAAGACAAAGCTTAGCAAAGCTGCCTCCTTTGTAAGTATTCTTTGTTTTACAAAATACTATGCATGTTTACATTATGGAACCAAACATAAAAGTACTGCACTGCAGCTTCAAAAGAACATTCCAACAACCCCATAACAAGCTGCCAAGTTCTGCCTCTGAAAATTACATTTGAGCTGCAAGCTTTACTATTTCTGTAAAACAGCAACATATGAAACGCAAATACTAGTGGAATATCACCTTTCAATTCATCATCAAATAATTTTCCTTATGTCTTCTAAAGCTATCTGAATTCTCAGTCATTGCCATCCACAACAAAATAAGACTGTTTTGCTTTCTGACCACAGCACCAATAGATTATCCATGAAGATTTGCAATGTAAATAAAACAACCCTTTACTTAGATCAACAAGCTAAGAATTACACCCTCATTCTGTAATATCACTGGGAAAACTTAGTTCCTGAGACAATATTTCCATATATAAGAAAATGGTCAAGAAGTTCACAGGCACAAAAATTAGCCCCATATTTGACGGAGGCAAGATTGAATTGTGGTTGAGTCTGAAACTGGGACACCATTTTAAAATATCTCAGTCATCCTTATTGGTCAAAGAGGAGAATTATTTTCTGAGGGTTGAACAACTTTGCACTTCTATCTCAGAAGGTGGTGGAGGTAAATAGATTCCCAACAGGAATCCAAGATAGAAGGAATGTAAAGCTTAAAGACAGGTTCAGCCATTATCTGATTGAATGGCAAAGCAGGCTTGAGGGGCTGAATGGCCTTCTTCTGCTCCTATTTCATGTTTGGAAGTGTGGCAAAAGGTGTGGAAATGACTTCTGTTTCAAAAAGAGGCAACTGAAAATGTTAATATAAATTGAGAGAAATGACTTCAGACCGGCAGTACAAAAGCTTTCAAAAAGCTGAAATGTCAATTATCAAAATAAAATTATTAATGCAGCTTCACTGATTTGTCTATAAACAAACTCATGCCAGCTGGTGCAAGTCCCATCCAGCTGCTTTGCCAAGTTAGTTTTTTAAAACCTCTAACAAAGACTGAGCACTTAGAGCACGATGAAAAACAGGATGGTCTCAATGATTACGGGACAGCACAATTACTACAACAGGATGTGACAAATTTCTTTACTCTAACCAAAAGCAAAGTGTTGGCCAAAATGCAATTAATAAACAGCACAATGAGTCTAAAAGCACTCAGAAGGAGACAATCATTTGAAAATAAAGCAGATCCTTGGACAACATGTTAGTATCACAGAAATGCCTTCTTGACAACTTGTTTTTGTTGTACATTTGTTGTACAAGATTATGCACCTTTATTGCCATCTATTATTGTGACATCACAGCCCACTGGTACAAAAAAGTATAGCATATCACTGCTTTTCTTTTCTGATAAGCAGTGCTTTGAGAAATACAAACAAGACTGTCTAGAGTTTGATGCCATCCCTTTCCTGGCTAGTTTGATGTTAAGGTAGGCAACCTTGCTTTCTAGTAGACTCAGAGTTAAGCTGCTGATCCATTATATTCTTTTTCATTCCTTCTAATTCTTAAGATCACAGGTGTCTGTCCGTGTTCAGCCCATCTGCGACTGAAACCCTAATACATACTCATTACCTCCAGATTCAGCTAATACAATATGTTCCTGGCCACCCACCCATTTTGAGCCTTTCATAAATTTTACCTCATCTAACTCTGCTTTTCACTTCCTAATTTGCACCTAGTGATCCATCATCTGTGATCACTGACCTACATTGACTCTCAATCCAGCAATTCCACAAGTTTAAAATTCTCATCCTCATGCTCAAGTTCCTCCTTGGCAGCACTGTCCCTCCCTATTTCTATAATCTCCTTTAGCATCACAAAATATTCCTCCAATTCTGACTTCTTTTCCCAAGCTTTAGGTCACCTGTCCCAACATGTGGTGGAAAATTTTATTTGATAGTGTTCCTGTGAAGTTTCTTGGGAAGTTTCACTACTTTAAAAATGACTACATAAATGCAAGTTGAATTTGGAAAAACTAAAAGTTATATACACAACTTGTCTTCAAATTCCACGTTTGTCAGAATAGAAAGATTCAATGGTGCTTCAGAGACACAAAGAATGCAAACAAGCAAGTCAAGGTGGAGATACTAGAAGGAGTGAACAAAAGGAAAGAATGATGTTTGTGGTAATGTCAAAACATGATGGCACAACTCTGCCCAATGCTCAACTGAAGAACTAAGACTGGAAACCAGACAAGCAATTTAAAGTTTGAAAGGTGGCGTGTGAGCGGAGCTGAGGTTTTTAAAATTATTTGCTCATAGGACATGGGCACCACTACCACTTTTTAACCTGTCCCTAATTTGAATCAACCGAATTGCTGAGAGTCTGAAGTCATATGCAAGTCAGGCCGAGCAAGGATGGCAGATTTCCTTCCCTAAAAAGGGATTATTGAATCAGATTAATCTTTACAACAATAATAATTTCATGGTCCCCATTACCGAGATTAGCTTTCAATTCAGATTTTTATTAACGGAGTTTAAAAATTCCACCAGCTTCCAGGGTGGAATTTGAACCAGTGTCTCCACTACATCAGCCACAGCCTCCGAATTACTAGCCCAGTAACATTACCATAATGCCTCTGAAACACATCAGTGGTGTTATGATCCAGTTAGGGATCACTAACCTTTTGTTTAGGCAACATTTGAAATCCTACTACGTGAAGATTCTGTGGTTTTTAAACAAACCCTACTATACAACGTAAACCAACATTAAGATGAGGCAAGTATGAAACAAAAGGCAAATAATGGTGAAACACATTGCATGAGGACTAAGTACAATATCCTATCAGAGAGCTAGTGCAGGCTGAATGGTCTCCCTCTGCACGGCAAAGATTGTGATTACATGGCAGGTATGACCAAGGCACATCCAACAGGGTTTTCAGCAACCCACCCAGTGACTAGAGTCAAAAATTCTGTCTGCCTCATGATGATTTAAACTCTTTGCTCTCGAAGCTCAAGCCTCCGAACTCCCTCAAAAGCCATTCTGACTTGGACTGCCTCAATGATTGCTTACCTCCCAACGGTTCATTCTCTCCTGCTACAATTCAAAGCTGCACGCTCATCTCTAATTATTGGCACACTTCCAACTCTCTTGCAGACCGCTAGCTTCTCTGAACTCCAGTATCCTGGCTGCACTGAGTTATTAATGGCTTCAGCTTCCTTATAAATGCCATCCTTCACCAGGAACCTTCTGCTACCTGCTCAGCTCTCCATGATTTGAGCCTTAACTGCACTCTTCGAGGAGTTACAAACATTTTTGTCCGAAGACCCTCTCCCAGTAAATAAACTGCAGGTCCGGTTGTCTCCGTTTCTGAAGCAGGTGAGGTCCTGAGCCAGACCTGCAAGAGACATAGACATCACAGGAAAACAGTAATTTTGTTGGCTGGTAAGTAACTGCTAATTTGAATTTCCTATTCTACGTTGCTTTTCAGATTTAAAGTAATAAGGAGAAATATTTCACAGATCAAGAAGCTAAAAACAAATGGAAATTTTAAAAGAATCAAATTAAGAACTAAGTAAAAAAAGGGATGGCAGGCCACATGATGGGTTGTATCTGCAAGATGTGCAAGTTACTTGACCCCACCATGGTTTCTAATGAGCACATCTATAGAAAGTGTTTGATGCTCAAGGAACTCCAGCTCAGAGCTGATGAGCTGAAGTCTTGCACTTCGGACCCTGAGACACATTAGGGAGGGAGAGGCACCTGGACATTGCTTCAGGGGCATTCATGCCTCTTAGATTAATTACCTTGAATTTGATCAATGATCAGAGATAAGAAGGTGTGACTGTGAGGGAGGCAGGTGGAAAGATCCAGGAAATGGAATTACAGGAATCTCAGTCCTAGTCCAACATGTTCAAGATTTATGCCCCCTTCGTGGGCAAGAGCAGGAACTATCGGGAGGGCGAACAAACTAATCACAGCACTGTGATACAGGGAGCAATTCAAGTGCAGAAAGAGAAATGTAGTCGTATTCTTTCATAGTATAGTTTGGGGCATAAACACTGTTCTCTGTGACCAAGATTTAGAACCCTGGATTGTGTTGCCTATCTGGTGCCAGGACTCGGGATATCTCATGTGGACTTCAGAGAACTTGAATGGGAGGGTAAAGATCTAGTTGCTGTGATCCACTAGGTACGAATAACACAAATAGAACAAGGAGAGAAATTCTACTAAGAGAACATGAGCAGCTTGGGGAATCAAAAGGGCTAGGCAACTAAATCGTTGTTGGTAGCGAGGTGAGAATTAGAAAATCCAAGTTAAAGGAGAAGGTAGGAGTGCAAGTTGAAGGGTTATGCAGAACAGGCACAGATTTGAAATTAGCGATGGATAGAGGGTTGTGAACAGGCAGGATGTGGAATCGAGGTCAAGGTAAGATCAGCCATTATTGTATTGAAGGCAGAGATGGCGCGAGGGGCTGGATTGTCCAGTCCTAGTTCTCATGTTCAAACAAACAGATAAATTGAAACCAAAAAAATCTTGTTACGCTCCACCCATCTCCATGGTGACATAGTCTCTCAGGAGTCACCAAATTAAACTAATTCAATTGTAACACCCAAAACAAAGCAACTCAGCTGCACTTCTTTGCAAGAAGCTGTCTCCAAATAAGCATAATTGAGGTTTCAATCCTTAGTTATGTAGTAAATTTCTTGCAATTGGTGCAAATACAGTACCTCTTTTTCTAACATGCCAACATTTCAAGACATATTGCCACAGAAATATTTGTGCTGTATATGATTCCAAACAAAGATATTTTAAGAGATGAGAACTGATGGGCCACTGCAAAGCATAGGGAAATTTTGATGGCATTTAGGAATGAAAACACCCAACTCTGGAACTGAAAGTCAACCCTGGACTATGAGGGAGATTTACATTTAAGTTGGGACAATAAAACAGATTTCATTAAACCAGAACGTGCATATGCATCAGATATCAAGCTAAACTTTTTAAATAAAAGACTGAAAGTGAGAGAGGATACAAAATATGAGTAAACCAACTGCACGTTGAAAATATAAAAAAGGAAAGAGCAAATAACTTTTCTTCTTTAAAAATTGTATTACATTGTTAGTTTCTGCCATTACTTCATTCAAGAACTTGATGGTAGTTTACCTTTTACTAATTCTTTTAGGCAACATACTTTTTTTTTAAGATGCGTGATACAATCAGAGACAACCAGTAACTTGGTTTTTGTAAAGAGCTCAAGAAATACTTGGTAATTAAGACATGGAAAAGCTATATAGTTCGAAGAACCCCTTTCCATCATCTTTCAATTGTGAATTTTTCATCAATCCACATGACAAAGAACAAACAACTTAACAGAACAAGTCAACAATTTGGGAGCAAAGTCTATTGCTGTGACTTGGCTGTAGTTCACATTAAAGCAAAGCAACTTATGAAACAGATTATCCACTATTGTAATGGATTTCTAACAGAAGCACATTCTGAACAAAGGCTCTGTCAGCCAAACTGGTGTAACAGTTTGAAACACAACTAAATATAGAAGATGTATTGTTAATGGGGAACATGCAGTTTAAAATCAATTTGTTCGGGTTTATCCAAGGTCCTAGAATCCTGGATAAGTTGAAAGCACCAGACCTATAATTTTAGCTTGTTTTCACAACTCATCTAATCATTCACCTCTCCAATTAGCAAGAAAAGCCCAACATTAAAAAAAACACATTTCCACACACAAATTAAATGATGAGCTAAAGCACATGCTGCAAATCTCCATACACTTCAGCCCAATTCCCAAAATGTAATATTGGGAAGATTAACATTAAATATTCAGCGATTATTTCAATTCAGTTAATTCTGACCAACTGATCTCACAATGATGTAACTGAATCAATTCAATCAAGAGGATTGGATTATTTTTAATTTTTTTTCTCAGATTGTAATTAATGCTGGCAAGACTACATTTACAATTCATTGCTGGAAGCTCTAAGCTGGTACTGGGTCCTTCTGAACTTCTGTACTCCATTGTGCATTTCCACAGGCACAAAAAAGGCATTTTTTAAATCCAGGAGAGGTAGCATGTTAAAGTATTCAAAGGGATAGAGGTTAAGTAGCAGATCAAATGCAGTTAACGTTCTCTTGAACACGCAAATCTGTACTAAGTACACCGTTAAATTTCCTTTCAAATTTAAAATGTGCAAAATGAACAAGCTTGTTTGGTAAAGGTACAATATGGGATTAATGTTGCTTTAAAAATTATCGAGGATCTTAAGGGTTGACTAGGTAGGGCAACCAGATATGAGGGTTCTTCATTGTTCACATGGGTGTGTTCAGGTTCTTTAGGAGGACAATAAGATGCATTGATAGCAACTAAACCCAAATTTCCTGGTGCTCCCATGATACGCAGGGTCCTACAAAGTCTTTGTGTAGAATGAGGGGCTTAGCATATATTCCCATCATTAAAAGCTCAAACTCACCAACATTTTCCAAGTGTAGAAACTTTGAAGTGAATGGAACGACTTAAGACAAGTAATGAGGAAGGCCAAGGAAAAGACAGGAGACAAAAGAAAATTCATTAGAGCCTTTTGAGGGAGGGTTCAAGGGTGGGGTGGTGGGCAGTGGAAACAGTCATCCTTGGGCCAATGCTATACCATATTTAGACTCCCCTGTATGGTATTTAAATTACTCTTTGGTCACTAAATTCTGGAAAACCTTAACAGTCACTGCAAACAGTTACATTCTCAAATCAAACAAAAAAGGATTTTTGTGAAAAACAATGTCCTGATGGTGGAATCCCAACACCACCAAGAACAGGGGATTTGGTGGGAGTGATCAAGACCACTGTAATATTTAACTAATATTCAGTTGTTCTTTTGAATGGCTTTGTAATACACACTTTTCAGTCACTGCAGTAACACCTATAATAACTGACAAAATAAGTTACACTTTTGTGATGATAAGCATTATAATTTGTACTTCCAAGGTCCGTATTTCTCACGGACAACTTGTGTTTGCACCACTTACCATTCTATTCCAAAATCTGTTTTAAAACTGCTAATATCCTCAAACTCTGCTTCAAATGATGTTCAATTTTCACTGGTAGGACCGATTATGAAACACTAGTTCATGTCTGCAATCTTTTGCATTTTAACAGAAATATTGATCAATATTTGAACAGGTTTAACTAAACAAAGTTCAAGGTCTCATTTTAGAGTAGATACACTGGCTCCATTAGGTAGTGTGCAAGGGGTCTTTGTCAATGGTTGCAGCCACTGCAGTTAACAAAACTGCCCATATTCAATTTGCAAGCTGTACCAGTTCTAATTAATTTTATCCACCTAAGCCCCAAATGACACTGACCATCATTCACAGCTAAATGAAACTAGAGTACTGATCTTAGTAGAACACAACCTGAAAATTACAGTTTACAATTTAGTACAAGTTTGGTGTCATTTAAACCAGCCACCACTATTTAAGTCTTTTCAGTAACTAAAATTACATACAGACAGTTCAATAAGTTAGGTTCAAGGTTGTATGTGTAGCTCTTGGCCCATCTGCCGTGCATAACGTATATGAACCCCAGGTCAAAATTTTCATGGAACCAGCGTCTGCGCCATTGCTATCTGAATGCCAACCATTTACTTTAAGATAGAACATATAAAGTTAGTACAGTATCAGGATAGTCCAAGAACTCTTGAGGTGGAAAAACTGTATTTAAAAGACAACTTACATTCAAAGAATAATAACCATTATACCTGCAGTGTGTCTATTTCAGAAGAATAAAGCACATACTCAAAGCAAGCCTCTAGAGGAAGGAACTTTTAAATATACTTGACAATTAGTCAAACTGGGGCCACTATTTTATATAAATGCACTTCTACAGGTTCAATGGCAAATTCACAATAACACTCGATTAATTCCATTCTGCTACTTTACAAGACATACTCTAAACTAGGCTGCTAGAAACATGTTTATATAGAGGCCACTAAATCATGAGACTAGTCTGTATACATTACTGGAGGTTTTCATCTCATTACTAATAACTCCCATAAAATGACAATGTAAATCAATTGCCATTTGTTTACAAAGCTTGACCTCAAGACTTTGGCACAATATTAGATTGGAAAGCTACTGAGCTTTCAGAAATCCACTACTACTCAAGATAGATAGGCCATACAACAGTCTCTTAAAACCTTTAAGCTACATCCTGACTGCTATTTGCAGAGGAACTTTGAAAAAAATATTAAGCCACATTTAGAATTATTAGAGGATGTAACAGAGAATGGATAACCAGCAGTTGTAGAGTGATAAGGTACCAACATAAAAGGTTACTTTTATGACAGGATCAAAACATGTAGCTAAATAACAGGAAACAGAAATTGGGTCATTTTCAGGTTGGTGAACTGCAACTTGGAGTGCATTTGGGATTAGTTCTGGGTACTCAACTGTTGATAATTTATATTAATTATGTAGACAAAGAGAGGGATTACACTGCAGCCAGATTTACTTACAATGCAAAGATAGGTAAGAAAACAAGTTATGAGTATATAGATTATTAGGCAAAGGAATACAGATAGGTCAAGTGGGCAGAATTTGGCAGAGAGAGTTTAATCTAGGGAAATGAGGGGGGTTGCTCATTATAAGACCTTAAGACACAGGAGCAGAATTAGACCAATTGGCCCATCGAGTCTGCTCTGCTATTCACTCAGTTGAATTTTTTTCTCTTGAAAAAAGTTTATATAGAAGCTTTTATATTCCAATTCTCCTGCCTTTTCCCCAAAACCTCTGATTCCTTTATTAATCAAGAATCTGTGTCTTAAAGACATTCAATGACCTGATCTCCACAGCTTTCTGCAGCAGAGTTCCACAGATTCACCACACACTGGCTAAGAAATTCCTCGTCATCTTTGTTTTAAAGGATTGTCCCTTTAGCCTAAGGTTGTACCCTCTGATTCTAGTTTTTCCCACTAGCGGAAACATCCTCTCCACGTCCACTCTATTATGATGGGAAGAGTAAAAAAAAACAGTATTATTTAAATGGAGAGGGACTGCAGAATGCTGTGGTACAGAGGATTCTGGGTGAACTTGCACATGAAGCACAAGCAAGTAGCATGCAGGGACAGCAAGTAATTAGCAAGGCAAATTGAATATTGGCCTTTATTGCAAAAGGATCAGAATCTAAAGATAAGGACCCGTTACTACGACAGTGGAGTTCATGTCCAGTTTTGGTTACCTTACTGAAGGAAGGTACACCAGGCTGATTCCTGGGATGAAGTGGTTGGACTAATATTCATTGGAATTTAGAAGAACAAGAGGTGACCTTATTGAATCATAGAAGGGTCCTGATGGGTAGATGGTGAGAGGATGTCTCTTCTTATGGAGAAATCAAGAATTAGGGGACAGTTTCAAAATAAGGCGTCATCCATTTAATGAGAAATATCTTCCCAACCAAATGGCCCACTGCTGCTCTTGTTTGTGTTGTGTTCTTAAAAGCTCAGGATGATAATAAAAAGTTTCACGTTTGCCATTACATGATCATGGAATTTCAACTTAAAACTACTTCCACTGAAAGGAATGGCTAACAGTTTTATCATGCTGTCAGAATAAAGTGCAAAATAAAAGATCAATTTAAAGAGAGTAATGATATGAAACTAACTCGTCACATGGCTGCTTAAAAACCAAGGTTGAGAACACATGTGCTTAACCCACATGAAGAACGATACAATAAAACTCATTCTAGCAATTTATTTTGCAAAATTCTTTCTAGATGAGAAATGTTTGCTAAGGTCAGCCATCCGTTTCATTGGTTTTATGTTCCCCACATTTAATTGTAAGGAACATAAAATTTCTCAGACTACAGAACAGAATCGGGGGATGTGGAACTGCTCCCAGTGCCTAGTGCTAGCGAGGCTAGGAAGAGGGAGATTCTACAATTGAACGCATGGCTAAAGGACCGGTGCAGGACAGAGGGTTTCAAATTTGTAGATCATTGGGAAGTCTTCAAGAGAGGGTGACATCTGTATAGAGGATGGGTTACACCTTAACTGGAAGGTGCACAAATATTGTGGCTGGGAATTTTACTAGAGTGTTTTGACAGGGTTTAAATTAATGTGGCAGGGGGGTGGGGATCAAAACAGAGGGTCAGTAAGCTAGGTGGAGCTGGGGGCCAGGGCAAGGCTAGCAAAGAAGAGCATTCTGGAGGAGGATGACCTGAGTGGGCCTGGAGGTCTGGCGTGCATCTGCTTCAATGCGAGAAGCATAATGGGTAAGACAGACTAACATAGGGCCTTAACACGAAACTTGGATGTGGTTGCGGTGAAGAAGACTTGGTTAAAAGGAGGACAGGACTGGCAGTGAATATTCCGGGGTATAAATGTTTTATGTAAGACAGAGGAGGGGCTAAAAGCCGTGGAGGAGTAGTAATATTAGTTAGGGAATATATTACTGCAGTGCAGAGCGTGGACAATTTGGAGGGGTCATGTAATGAGTCGCTGTGGACGGAGCTCAGACACAGGAAGGATGCGATCACTATGCCGGGGATATACTACAGACCACCCATCAACTTAGGACAAGTGGAGGAACAGATATGTAAGAAGATTTTGGATAGGTGCATAAAAAAAGAGAGTTGTTAGTGGGAGACTTCAATTTCCCTGGTACAGACTGGAAAGTGCTTAGGGCTGGGAGTCTGGATGGGGAGGAATTTGTAAAATGCTTACTGGAAGGTTCTTTGGAACAGTACATAGATAGCCCAGCTAGAGAGGGGGCTATACTGGACCTAGTTCTGGGAAATGAGCCCCGTCAGGTCGTCAAAGTTTTAGTAGGGGAACATGTGGCAAATAGTGACCACAATTCTGTTAACTTTAGTATAGCAATGGACAAGGATGAGTGTTGTCCTATGGGTAGGGTGCTAAATTAGGGAAAAGCTAACTATAGCTGGATTAGGTAGGAATTAGTGACTATTGATTGAGAGAGGCTGTTCGAGGGTAAGTCCACATCAGACATGTGACAGTCTTTTAAGGAACAGCTGATAAGGCTGCAGGACAGGCATATGCCTGTACAAAGGAAGGATAGGAAAGGTAGGATTCGAGAGCCATGGATAACCAGGGAAATTGAGGATTTAATCAAAAAGAAAAATAAAAGAGGCGTACGTTAGGAACGAAAGAGTGGTCAGGCGAGAGAAAAAAAAAAATCAGATCTCTCAAGGACAAAGGAGGTGAATTACGCTTAGAACTCAAGCGAATAAGGAAGATCCTAAATGAATACTTTGCATCAATATTCACAAAGGAGAGGGACATGTTGACTGGGAGTGTCTCAGAGGGAGGTGTTGACGCGTTGGAGAAAACCTCCATTACAAGAGTGTTAGGGTTTTTTTTAAGGGAACAATAAAACTGACAAATCTTGATGTCATCTATCCTAGATTGCTCAGGGAGACAAGAGATGAAATTGCTGGGCCTCTAACAGAAATCTGTGTCTCTTCATTGAACACAGGTGAAGTTCTAGAGGATTGGAAGATAGCAAATGTGGTACCATTATTTAAGGGTAGTAGGGATTACCCACTACGGAAGTGGGAGAGTCATGGTTACAGTAGCTGTGCGAATCTTGTCGCTTCTGTAGCACAGCGAGTTCGCGCCTCCTCGACGGTCCCGCTGGGCAACATCGCTGCTACTCCATCTGTGGTGATGGCTAAAGTGACTGTCCAAGAATCAACGCGGATGTAGTTGTATGTCTGGCTGTACTCAGTCAGACTGCAATTACAAACAGGTGTTTGAGATCAGCTAGTATCCATTCGTGCGTAAAGGCTTGTTTGATAGCCGATCTCAATAGCTGTTCGATTCTTCTGGTTTCTAGCGCACAGTGAGTCAATCCCTTCTGCGGGAGCCACCTGGTATCATCTCCGTGGGCATAGGAGATGGTATTCCATGACAGGCCGAGAAACTAATAGCGGGGGCGACTCATGCTAGGACCACTACCACCGGACTGCCAGCCAGGAGTGGTATTGCTGGAATGGTTTCTGGTATGTTTCGCATAACTGTGGTATTCTTGGTGTTCTAGACCACACAGTGAGTCAAACCTGACCGAGGTCCCGCAGGGTATTCAGGCCTGGCAGGTGAATGGTCCTGAAGGGAATTTGACCAGCCGAGAGCAGCCAACACGCTTCTATACCTGTAAACCCGGTTAATTGTGAAAGAAAAATTTTGTCTTGACAGGTTTCGGCTTGTCCCGGGGATAGTTGGTGATCTGCTGGGGGATGCGGTCACACCTATCAAGGTAGTAGAAGCACCTCCGTGACTTCCTGCCCACACGATCGGCCCAGAGGAAAAGACGTACAGATCTGTGGTGTGACGCAGAGAAGGGATGCGGTGCCCCGTCTCATTCCTGATGATCACTGCCAGACGTTGACGAAAAATATTACCGATACAGACATGTCTTCCACGCCTCAGGGGTCGGACGTGGTCGACAGCGATGGGCGCAGCTCCCAGTGTTGCACGAGCAAGTTTCATGCCACGGTCACGTTTTTGGCAATGTAGTTTGTTCGTTGTGCGGGTGTGTCTCCTAATAAATAAAAATTCATTTTTGTATCAAATGATAATTTATGGGTAAACAGCTCGAGGCTGACGAGCAAAAACTAACCTGCACGTCACGCACTCCCAGAGGTGTGATTCAATCTGCTTGTCTGCAATTATGGTAGCTGTTCCTGCATCATTGAGGTTCTCCCCGTTTCCACCTACGCCCTACAGCTGTGATAACATCAGGTAGATGTCACTCTGATTCCATTCAGAAGTGCACGATGCATGTCGACAAGCGACAATAAAACTCGGATAAGACGCTCTCATGAGTGTCTCTTAAAATAGGCTGGTGAGCTTGATGTCTGTGTAGGGAAGTTGTTGAAGAAGGTTCTTAGAGATATATGCACATTTAGAATGGAACAATCTCATTAGTGACAGACAGCATTGTTTTGTAAGAGGGAAGTCACTCCTTACAAATTTGGTGGAGCTTTTTTTTGAGGTGGTGAAAAATGGTTGACGAATGAAGGGCCGAGCATGTTGTCTGTATGGATTTCAGTAAGACATTTGACAAAGTCCCTCATGGCAGGTTGGTGAAAAAGGTTGAGGCTTATGGGATACAAGGAGAAGTGGCTAGATGGGCAGAGAACTGGCTTAGCCACAGGGAGACAGAGGGTAGCAATCAAAGAGTCTTTTTCTGGCTGGAGGTCTGTGAGCAGTGATGTTCTACAGGGCTCTGTACTGGGACGTCTGCTATTTAATATATTTATATAAATGATTTGGAAGAAGGTGTAACTGGTGTGATCAGCAAGTTTACAGATGACACGAAGATGGCTGAACTTGTTGATAGTGATGAATATTGTCAGATAGTACAACAGGATACAGATAGGCTGAAAAATTGGTCGAAACAATGGCAGATGGAATTTAATCCAGATAAACGTGAAGTGATGCATTTTGGAAGAACTAATGTGGGGCCGGGGGGGAGATAATACAATAAATGGCAGAATTATGAAGAGTATAGAAACACAGAGGGACCTAAGTGTGCAAGTCCACAAATCCTTGAAGGTGGCAGCATAAGTGGAGGTGGTGGTGGTATGCTTGCCTTTATAGGACAGGGTATAGAATATAAAAGCTGGAGTCTGATGTTGCAGCTGTATAGAACACTAGCTAGGCCACATTTGGAGTACTGCGCCCAGTTCTGGTTGCCGCACTATCAGAAGGACGTGGAGGCTTTAGTTAGAGTGCAGAGGAGGGTTACCAGGATGTTGCCTGGTATGGAGGGTCTTAGCTATGAGGAGAGATTGGGTAAATTAGGGTTGTTCTCCCTGCAAAGACAGAGAATGAGGGGAGAGCTAATAGGGTGAACAGTGGAAAACTTTTTCCTAGGTCAGAGGTGAGGATCATGAGGGGTCACGAGCTCAAGGTGAGAGGGGCGAGGTATAATTTAAATATCAGAGGGTTTTTTTAAAAAAAAAACAGAAGGTGGTGGGGGCCTGGAATGTACTTCAAGTAGGGTGATGGAGACAGACACACTGGCATCGTTTAAGACTTACTTGGATAGTCACACGAGCAGACTGGGAATGGAAGGATAGAAACGAATGGTCTAGTTCGACCAATGAGCGGTACAGACTTGGAGGGTAGAAGGACAGTTTCCTGTGCTGTCATGTACTGTTTTTTTGTTCTTTGAACAGGATTAGCTCGGTACTCATTCCTCAAAACATAGAGAAAGTGATAAAAGAAAGTGTGCAAAATAAACAAAAGAATTGCAGAGTGATTATACTCCTTCAGTCTAGTAGAGTTGTACCCTACATATAGTTGATATTATTTGTCAGCAAGCTTTTTAAAATATTTAAGTACATATTTTCTCATTCAGCTCGGACCTGCAACCAATTATGCTCAAACTCAAATTAAGTGTTTTCAAAGTGCAAATGATCTAATAAAGATGATATTGTCAAGAACTCTAGTGTCGGCACATTTTTGTATCTTCTTACCATTTTGCATCAATCCAGACTCCATATGGAATATCAACAGATGGGAAATTAATTAAGTTACAGGAAATTTGCTCCTCAGTATCCCAGAACAAACTTCAAGTCCTTTTAGGGTTGCAGTAACCAACGGAGTCAAATTCATGGAATGCATTCAGAAAAAAGACAGGAATTAACGCACACATTCTAATTGGACAAGTTCTGGTAGTTACTTCAGATGATAGAATGCAGATTGTCATTTAGCCAATCATGACAAGCTGGCTCTTTGATACTGCTCATCCCACATTCCGACTGCTTCCTCAGAACATAAATTTTTTTCATCCCCTTCAATTATTTACCCAATTACTTGTTAAAAATTACTGATGAATCTGCTTTCAGCACCCTTTCGGTTAGTATACTGCAAATTGTCATATAAAGCAATTCTCACTACGTGTCTGGTCCTTTTCCTAATTACTTTAAATCCATGTCATTTGCTTACTGACTTGCCTACACCCAGAAATAGTTTATCCTTATTTACTGTATCAAAATATATCATGATTCGGAATACCTCTGATCAAATCGCTCATTAAAGTTCTTTGCTAACACCAAATTTTATAAAAATCTGGAATTAAAGTTTAACGAATCATAGAATCCTACAGTGCAGAAGGAAGCCATTTGGCCCATCAGGTCTTCACCAACCATAATTCCACCCAGGCTTGATCCCCATTACCCTCTAATCATATGCATTTATCCTAGTGAATCCCCCTGACACTAAGAAGCTATTTAACATGGGCAATGTACCAAATCCACACATTTTTGCACTATAGGAGGAAACAGAACCACTCAGAAGAAATCCACACAGACATGGGGAGAATGTGCAAACTCCATTTACAATGACCCAGGCTGGAAATCGAACCTGGTTCCCCA
The DNA here is from genome assembly GCA_024679065.1 of Sphyrna mokarran. NCBI lineage: Eukaryota > Metazoa > Chordata > Chondrichthyes > Carcharhiniformes > Carcharhinidae > Sphyrna > Sphyrna mokarran. The sequence goes on from JAGIQG010000004.1 coordinate 113,812,732, forward strand.
GTGCCGAGAGGCAGCAATGTTAATCACTGCGCCACCCAATGATGACCATTAAACTACTATCAATTGTTATAAAAACCCATCTGGTTCACTAATGTTCTTTTGGGGAAGGAAATCTGCTGTTCTTACCTAGTTAGGCTTACACATGACTTCAGACCCACAGAAATGTGGTTCACTAAATGCCCCTCAGTGATGGGCAGTAAATGCTGGCGCAGCCAGTGACGCCAACATCCCATGAACAAAAAAAAATTTCACAGTCTCTCCATCACTCCACAGCTCATTTGGTAAATCTCCTCCACACTCTATGCCTTGACATCCTTCCTAAGGAGTGGTGCCCTGAATGGAAAGATGATACTCCAACTGGGGCTCAACGTGGTGATTCAATTTGATTACAACTTCTGATGCAAAACAGATTGCATATACCTATAAGATACTGGCAGTTTGAATGTTCCGTTCTTTGAACATTCTCAACAAATTTATAGATGGTTAGATTTGGAATATATTGGAAAAAGTGTAAAAGAAGGTTTAAACAGAATTTAAAGATCTACAATATACTTATCAATAAATTGCCAGTAACATTGTAAATATTACATGTTTATATTGCTCAAATAAGTGATCATTTATTGGATATAGGCATTTAACAGGGGACTACAATTCAGAAAGACAAAAGATTGTCTTCACGTTGATGGGAAATGCATAAAATAATGTAATAATTCTGAGACTTCTCATTGCAAGAATTCCTAAAATACCCCTGTAGTGTCAGTGGTGGTTCAGTTGATGGTATTCTCGCCTCTGAGTCAGAAGGTCAAATGTTCAATCCTCACCAGGATTTGAGAATTAAGCTCAAAGCTGACATACCATCACTGTAGAGGTAGCACTGTACTGTGAGGTATTACCCTTTCAGCAAATAAAAAGGCAATTAGGTATGGACAATAAACATAGGCCTCGTCAGCAGCACTCACATCCTTGTATTAGAGCGAGCGACAGACCAACTCCAGTTGCATTAACCGAGGCAAGGAGGCAAAGAACTTGCCCAAACTAAACTGGCACATCTCTTTATTGGACAATATTAATGAACTAATTTCAGCTCCAAAGGAGAATCTTGGTTATCTACTGAAATAAATCTAGTTATGCAAAATGAGCATTCCCTCAGCATGCCAAACTTGTTTTATTTCAGCTTTAGTCTTAAAAAGATATCCCTGAGTCAGCAAATTTATCTTGTATAGTGGGAGCCAAATTTCCTGGATTACTCAACATGGACTGCATCATGCTGATGCACCTTCAGAATGATGAATTGCCTCTATTGACAACAAATTTTATAGATTAGAATGCAATTACTGTAAAACAATTAAAATAAAGTTGATTAGGCAGCACTTCAATGAACCCAGGAAATCTAAAAATAGTTTCAACAGACAACTTACCTCTATTAGTTAAAAACAAATGCTCAAGAAGATCTGACTAAGTGAACAGTAAAGTGGAGAATACTTTATACAAATATTGGGATGTTGGTACTTGCAAATGGAACACCCCTTTTTGGACTAAATACTTTTGAATGTATTGTCCCAATTCATAAATTTGCCAAACAGAAGTGGTTGAGTGAACAAGGTGCAGATTAATCCACCAATTTTTAAAATATTTTATTTAGAGACAAGGTGGTTCTACTGCTGCATTTATTCTTTTTAAAATTCATTTGTGGGACATGGGCGCTGCTGACTGGACAGCATTTATTGTCCATTCCTTGTTGACCTTGTTTAGAGGGCAGTTGAGAGTCAGCCACATTGCTGTGACTCTGGAATCACACATAGACCAGACCAAGCGAAAGATTTCCTTCCCTAAAGGACATGAGTGAACCAGATGGGTTTTTCCAGCAACAGTTCCATGTCAGTCGATTCCTAATTCCAGACTTTTTTTTTTATTGGATGCAAAGTCCACCTTCTGCCATGGCAGCATTCAAACCCAGGTCCCCAGAAAGCAACTGAGTTTCTGGATTAACAGGCTAGGGATAGTACCACTGGACATCGCATCCCCTAAACAGTACGCTTAATGAAGTAGTAACTTTTTCCTTTTGGTAGCTGACAACTTTCAGTCGCGGGAACAACGGATGTCAATATTTGCAGGAATGTCATTAAGTATCCACAAGACAAAGGAGCAGAAGTAGGCCATTTGGCTTATTGAGTCTACACCACCATTCTTCTAGGATGCATCATGATATGTTCCCATTTCTCATGGCAAAAATTCTGTCATCCCCAAATGAGACAGCCTTCAATTTGGTATTTACCAACTTTGTGCAATGGTTTAAGGAGATATATTTGATTGAATAACCAAAAATCATTTCATATCAGCTCTAAAACATTCTCACCATCAAGACTTTGACAATTCTAACACATTCCTGGCTGGCATCGCACATTTATTTTTGTCATCTTGACATCAGCAAAACTCAACTGCCCATGACTTAACTCAAACTAAGTCTCATTTACCCAACACTCCTGTGCCAGAGGACTTAACACTCCTCCTGGGTTAAGCAACATTTTGATTTTAAAAATCTTATTTTTAAATCCCTCCAGTTTTCTGTAATCTCCTGTAGTCATACAATCTCCAAGATATCTGTGCTCATTTAATTCTGGACTTAAGTATCCCTGATTTATAATCTTTCTACCATAGGTGACTAAGTCTTCATTTGCCTGGGCATCAAGCTCTTGAATTTCCTAAATCTCTGTGCTTTTCTCTAACTCTCCATTTCAAATACAGTCCTTAAGCTGTACCTCTAAACAAACTTTTGGTTATCTGACATAATAGTTCCTTAGCAGCTGAGTTCCAAATCTTGCTTTACAATGCTCTTTTGAAGCACTTCAGGATTATTTTAATATGTTAAAGGCACAATTTATGAAAGAGAATTAAAAACCATTACACACAATGTCTTTTTATATTTACTTTAACATGACAATGCCTTTTGAATGAACAATAGTTTTGAGGGGCTAAACAGCTTTAATCTGTTCTGCCATTCAATGAGATTAACGCAGATTTTGACCTGGTTTCAAATTACCACCTTTCCCCCAAATCCTTCAATATTTTTGATTTGCAAAGTTCTATTGGTTTTGCATTTAAAATTGGCAATTTATCCCTATACACAATCTCAACAAACCTGACCACTCAAATGAAATAGCAACTTCCTATATGTAATTAATAGGAATAAAATAGACATCGGCTGAGAGGGGATCTATTAGAGGTATATAAGACTATAAGGGGTACAGATAGAGTAAATGGTGGTAAGCTTTTTCCACCATTAGAAATGGATAGAACGAGGGGTCATGGCCTTAGGGTGAGGGGGGCTATGTATAAGACGAATATTAGAGGGCAGTTTTTCACACAAAGGGTAGTGGGGGTGTGGAATGCACTGCCGAGTAAGGTGGTGGGAGCAGGCACGCTAGGGTTGTTTAAGGGTCTCTTGGACAGCCACATGAGCGGTCTGCAGATAGAGGGATATAGCAGGACTGTCTAAATATCTTATTTGTTTCCACAGGCAATTCGGTCCACCTTGTTGACCAACAAGGTGCATGCATTCGGCAGGTCGTGCGAGGGCTGCTCTTGGATGTTGCTTCAGGAGTGGCCTAGTGCTTCAAGTCGTTAGTGTATGCTTAAACTGGACCATCTGATGGGCAACATGACAGCTCAGAGACTATCGCTGTTGCTGTGCAGACACATGGATTTGGGCCTGTGTCTGCGGGAGTTTGCGCGTTCTCCCCGTGGTTGCGTGGGTTTTCTCCGGGTGCTCCGGTTTCCTCCCACATCCCAGAAATGTGCTCTTAGGCTGATTGGGTAACAAATTGTCCCTATATGGGAATCTTCCACAATAGGCATAGCCTAAAGTCATGGATATGTCATTAAGACGTTAGGACGGAGGCGCAGGCTCGTTGGGCCGAAGAGCCTGTTTCCCGTGCTGTGTTGCTCTTTGTTCTATATAAAGCTTCAGCACACTTCTCTGGTTTTACAATCAACACATCTGTTTGTGAAGTGAAAGGTTCCACATGCTGACAAATAACATGCCAAAAAAAAGTAGACATGAAAGTATGCTTTCATAGCATTCAGTTTTTGACTTTAATATTTTGTCAGGTTTACAGAAGAAGGATAGGTGGAGTAGAGAGAGAAGTTTCACCGTACAGCTTTAATGGGAAAAAAATGGGCAGAGAGGCTCCTACATCAAAATCACCACTAAGCTTAAATGTGGTTTATTGACGAAGAAATGCTAAATACATTAAGTATATTAGTTTAAAATTCAGCTCAGACAAGATGGGCAGAATCCAATTTGCTGGACATCATTTATCAAACTTTATATATAGTATCAGTAAATCAAGGGTGACCAATCTTCAAAAAAGATAGCACACAAAAAGGAAGCAAACCACTCTGTTTTTCTTCCTAACGTTGCAATAATCTGGCATTGTTCCAAAGAAATTAATGCAGCAGCTGTTAATTTAGTAGACTGTCAAGAATAATTAGTCTTCAGGAGACCTCCAGACCTATTTAGACCATTTCACTGCGCAAAGTACCTGAACAAGAGTGACCTAAATGGGACAAGCCAGGTCAGTGTCTCAACATCACAAGTATGCACCCTACTGTCTGGAAGCAAAACTGTCTAGAAGGAAAACAGAGAAAATTGTGGCATTGTCCACAAGCACAAATATAGTTGTGCATGGTTTCCTGCATTATTTTTGTACTACTCAGAGATGCTGCGCGAAATCACTCCCAATTTGTGGAAGCAGTGAACTGTTCAAGCAGCAATGTAGACCAAGTCACTGTTTGATTCAAATATCATTTCAACTTCATATCTTCTTTCAGTAAAAACCTATTACTCAATGGGAATGCCTGCATTTTAATACAGGTGCAAGGATTCCTTCCTGAACTCGCATCAAATCTACACCAACTCTAAAAAATCAAAGTGAGAAGAATAACTTAAAATTTAAGTTGATTTTGTCCTGATTATAAATATTAGTCCTAAATTGGAAAGGGTAGATAAAAAAAAAGTAGAACAAATCCATTATAGAGCCAAATTTGGCAATACAATAAAAATAAAACTAGTCAGATTTTTGCCCTAGAGGAGCTGCAACTCTTGTACCAGGCCAGCTCCTGAACATAAAGCTGACGCAACAGCTTTCTAGTAAGTTGTAAACACATGCTTGTCTTCTCATTAATTTGCATGGAATGTCTATCTCTCCACCAACAAAAACAACCATAAGAGACGTATCTTTTCAAAAAAGCACAAATCTCATTAAATAAAATGCAGCCTCTTCACTTTCTCTGCAATTGCAAAATCAAGATGTGGAGACTAAAAACATTTTCAATGAATTGACAGGAAAGCCAGGATTATTATTTTCTCCTTTTGTACTGTCTTGGGTATTCTGCCAAGAGAGACAAACACTCACATACCAGTATCAACTACATGCAAAGGTAGACGCTCAGTTGCGAAAGTGAAAGCTCAATTTAGCAACACATCAAAACAGGCTGAAGGAGAACCATGCACACAGACTTTAAGAGTAAAGATTGCTTGGAAAATTTTTTGGCAGAATGGGAAGAAAGGAACAGAACATTGCCTCAGAATTTATAAGGGAGCAGAGGACAGATAAAAATAGAATTGGCTGAATTTTCAAGAATGAGAATTAAACACCTGGTAACTGAAGCGAATAGAAGTGAAATATGACACTATTCACTCAGGCTTTTTCTGACTCTCATTATCCTCCATACCTCTCCTGAAGATGATTCATTGTCCCCATGTGGTCACACTTCATTTGTAACCCCAAAGAGCACATGAGTCAACCACAGGCAGAATGACAGCAGCAGCTAAATCAGACCTACCCAGACTTCCATTCATGCTAAATTTGCAAGGTATTATTCAATAGCATCAACAAGAGCAATAGTTAGCCAAGGACACCTTTACTGATGTGCTGAGCATAATCAGCTAAATCAGCACAGACCAGGAGCCAAATCTGCTTTATAGTTATGATTGTATGTGCTTTTCCCATACAGATCACATATTTAGTGATGCTATTTACCCACCAAGCTACCAAATGATTCAAGAATGTATTTAATGAGATGAATACTGGGAATAAGATTCATATATTGCTTCAAAAGACAACTGTTTAGTTAGTAACCATTTTGATTTTTAATATGCAACATTTACAATACTATTCTATTGACACTATCAAGATGAGTACATCTCCAACAACATAAGAAGCTCAACACTACCCAGGACAATGCAGCCTGCCTAACTAACACCCCATCCACCACCTTACACATTCATTCCTTCTATAAATGGTAATCTACAGCAGCAGCATGTTCAATTGATAAGGTATACTGCAGCAACTCACCAAGACTCATTTAACAGTACTTTGGTTTAAACCAGTCACTTCTCAACATAAATACATGTAGTCATGAACTTCAAATTATCCACTGCAACTTAAACTCCAGAATAAATATCATTTCATTAGTGCCAAAAAAAGCCAAGTCAAAGTACAATCAATTAGTAAAGAAACTGGATTTCTTTTTATTATTAGGCTCCATAATAAAATGTCCTGACAAAACACTGCTGCTGTCCATTAAACCTGGTAAATAAATTTAATCTTTAATACCCTTGATTTGGGAAAACAAGCTCCTCTCTCCCGTACACACAACCATACCTAATTGTTCACATTATCCCTCATCTCAGATGTGGTGATCTCAGGTTAAATCACCAGTCAGTGCCGACAGTCATCTGGGATCGAGGCAACTTTACCTGTTTCCAAAAAGGTTATGTTCCACAGGTTCTCTTGTATATCATTGTTGAATTTATTTACTTGATATATGCTAAAATGGTCAATTTAGAAAATTAAACTGAATGTCTACTTGATCAGTTTTCAGCACCAAAAAACAAGCAGAAGTTACTGTGAACCAAGTCCAATAATCCCAGCATTATTTCCAGAATGAATTTAAATCCATGAGAAAGATTCTACTGACACTTTTTGTAATGTGTCACATCTTGGTCTACTTAGATGAGACATCTAGTTTGTTACTTACGCCATGCCTGGAATTAAAAATACTTTATTATTGAGAGTTTAAACATGGGTTATTATTCAGTACATGTTGTGGCTTGCTCTGTCAAATTAGTGTAATTAGTACAGTATGGACAGATGCATGTCTGCAACATGCTCCATTTTCTCTTCTATACCTTCTTCCTTTTTTATAGGCTTCAAAGTTATGAAATTTAGCACTTCTCGATGAACAATTCAGCTGCTGAATTTGAGAGGTAAAACAACCTAGTGATCATTGCAGCAATCTTATTGAAGGCATGAAATTCTATCAATGGAGCAGACATGTATTTTGAATAACATGTGTTTGTATTACAAGGCTCATCTAATTATTTACAAAGCACATACCAAAGGATTGATTAGCATCTTGAAATTAGTCCAAGATACGTAGTTAAGTGCCACATTTTCAGCAAAAATTCCAAAATTTGTTCAATGTTTAACCTCAGTGCAATCTTCAGGGGCATAATTATCATTAGCTTCACACTATGCTCAAGTATTTAACAACTGACTCAGATTTCAGACTGCGAGAATGTAATGTAGAATTTCTCACATAATGTCAAGTAAAATTTATATGTAGTTAGGTTTGCAGTTCCTAATTACTATTGTCCAGTCATTCCCAGAAAGTTTGGTGAGAAATAGGCTCAGATATGAATTATCGAACTCTTGCTTGCATAGAAAATAGCTAGCTGGATCAAATAATGCAGGGTGACTGAAAACATGCAACCATACTGTAGTATCAAGTGATCAAGAGAAAACAAAACCTTGCATTAAAAATCCTTGAAATTTGCACTAGGAGCATTCACTAATCTGCACATTGCAAACTGTTCCAAGGTGATAGGAAGCAAGAAACGCAGCTACATCCATTGAATCCTCCAACACAATAGCAAATGGTTCACAACACTTGGCAAGGATGGTGACTGACTAACCTTCCTTACTTAATATTGACTGTGAATAAAATACTTCTAAAATTTCACCTGCAGTCTCGGATTCGCTTTTCTCAAAGATAGCATTGCTATTGAACAAAAAAATCTGGTGCTGGATCGCTTATTTCCACCTTAATCAATAGATGGATTTTTAAATTGTTCTGTCAAAAAACAGTAAGAAGTCCGACAACATCAGACTTCTTACTGTGTTTACTCTAGTCCATCCTGTCAAAAAATGACCGAAGAACCAAAAAGCACGTTGTTAATTTCGGAGAGGATACGCAAGTAACTGGCGTAAATATTCTTAATGTCACTAGTAAAGAAACTTTCTGCATTTAGTTTAGCGCATTAATTTCTTATTCTAATTATAGTCTTAAATACGGCTAAGAATATTGCAGTGTGTAAAAATGGGCTACAATATTAAAAACGTTGCTAAGACTAAGGACCCCCAAAGACCAGGCCAGCAAGGATAAATCGGGAAGCTAACTTATGCAGACTCAGAACACACGGGCAACTTGCATCGAAACCTCAGTCGAACATCCAACATCCCAAAAGGAGTTTAAACAAATAGTTTCTTCCCGGGGATTGCCGCATTTATCAATCGGTGCACGGTGCATATACCCTCCACTCTGCCAATGCTTCCAACTTAAAAATAAATTAAAAGCGGGGCGCCCCGAGGACTTTTACACAGGGGAAAAAAAGGCGATTTCACCAGGAACGCTTGCATGAAACGTTAATGTTGTTGCTGTGAAAACCTGGTGTGAAAAAAAGGGGAAACAACTTGCTTGATAACACAAAAGGAAATGCTGGGAAAATGCAGCCCCCGTGGACGAGAGAGAGAGAGATAGACTGAAGGTGGTAGGTCGATGACCTTTCGACAAGACAACTTTTGCAAACTGACTGGGTTAAGATGTAAAGGAGCAGCGGCTAGATGTGCAGGAGTTGCCCCACTGCTAATGCTGTTTCTTGCAGGAAACTGCCAGGGGCGCGAGGGCTGTGCACGCAGCAGCTCCCGGGCCAACGGTCCGAGCTCGCTCAGTCAACGAGTCCGGCCATCAGTGCGATCGCCGGCGGCAGGTAAGGAAGTTGGATCCTAACCCGCGGGAGGACATTCATTCACTCACCCATCGGTTAATTCCACAGCGGAACATGTCGCGCCGTCTCCCTCCTCTCTCTAGCTCTCTCAGCCGCTTAAATCCGGCTGCGCCGCGACCTCCCGGCGCCCAAACATTTCAGCGGCCGTTGCTCGCCCGCTTGGTCTTCCTCCTCCTCCTCGGGCTGGTCGATTTTAGTCCGTCAAAATCGGACAAATTCCCCTTTCAACAATTCCCACCGCTCCCTTCCCCCCCTCCCACTTCCCACCTCCCACCCCCCCTTCCCCGACCCGCTCTGGGCGCCGCCTTCACTTCATTTCGCTCCTCCTTCGCTGCTCCGGAGGCGGGGAAAATCGCGCGATCAAAACAACCATGAAGCGCCAAATTCACCCCCCCGCAGCAGCCATTACCCCGACCCGCCCTTTTTCAACTCCGTCCTACTGCGCATGCCCTCATGCTGACTGCGCGCGACACACTGGGATTTGTAGTTCTTCTTCCTCCCTCTCGGGAAACTACATCTCCCAGCGGTCAGCACGGTGCCTCCACGGGCCCCGACCCCAGTGCGCACAGTTTGAGTCGACCGTCTCTTTGCAGCTTTGGTTCTGGTCCATTCTGCAACCGTGCCATTTCTGTGAATTCATGAAGGGAAAGTTGTGTTTGATGAATTTACTGGATTTTTATGAAGCTATAATGAGTGTGGTTGACAGAGGGGAACAGGTGGATGTAGTGTTTTTAGATTTCCATAAGACGTTGGATAAGGTGCCTCACAAAAGATTGCTGCAAAAGATTAAGGTATACGGAGTTGGGGGTAAACTGTTAGCGTGCGTTAGGATTAGCTATCTAACAGGAAGTAGAGAGTTGGAATAAATGGGTACTTTCCTGGTTGGCAGTTGGTGACTAGTGGCGTGCCACAGGGATCGGTGCTGGTGCTTCAGCTGTTTACCGTATACATAGATGATCTGGAAGTGGAGACCAAGTGTAGGGTAACAAAGTTTGCTGATGACACAAAGATGAATGGGAAAATGAATTGCGTGGAGGATGTGGAAAGTTTGCAGAGAGATTTGGATAGGCTAAGTAAGTGGGTGAGGATCTGGCAGCCAGAGAATAACGTTGGCAAACATGAGGTTATCCACTTTGGAAGGAATAATAGTAAAATGGGTTATTATTTAAATGGTGAAAAATTACAAAATGCTACTGTGCAGAGGGACCTGGAGGTCCTTATGCATGAATCGCAAAAACTGAGTTTGTAGGTGCAGCAGGTAAGGTGGTCAAGAAGGCAAATGAAATCTTGGCCTTTATCTTGAGGAGGATGGAGTATAAAAGCAGGGAGGTCTTGCTGCAATTGTACAAGATACTAGTGAGGTCAGAACTAGAGCACTGTGTGCAATGTCGGTCTCCTTATTTGCGAAAGAATATATTGGCCTTGGAGGTAGTACGGAGAAGGTTCACCAGGTTGATACCAGAATTAAGGGGGTTAGCTTATGAGGAGAGATTGAGTAGATTGGGCCTGAATTTGGAGTTTAGAAGGCTAAGGGAGATCTTATTGAGACATATAAAATAATGAAGGGGCTAGACAGGGTAGAGGCAGAGAAATTATTTCCACTTAGAAAGGAAACAAGCACTAGAGGGCATATCCTCAAAATAACAGGGAGTCAATTTAGAACAGAGTTGAGGAGGAACTTCTTCTCCCAGAGAATAGTGAATCTTTGGAATTCTCTGCCTATTGAAGCAGTGGAAGCTACCTCATTAAATATGTTTAGACACAGGTAAATAGATTTCTGGTAATAAGGGCATTAAGAGTTATGGGGACCAGACAGGTAAGTGGAATCACTATCAGATTAGCCATGATCTTACTGAATGGTGGGGCAGGTTTGAGGGGCTAGATGGCCTACTCCTGCACCCACTTCTTATGTTCTTATGATCCCCATAACATAAGCAGAATTAGCGATGCTGTTTTCATTGGTGGAGAACTACAGTGTACTTGTTTAAGATGACTGGTGTTGGGGACCAGATCAGAAACTCCATGGAGAAGTTATGACTAGACCCTAGCTATTTTTGATTTTGACATTAGTGTGAACATAAGATGTTGCTCTCCAAGGGTGATTCTATTGACCCACTAGGAACTTTTTATTACTGCAAGTTTTATTTTAACAATGGAGTTAAATTCAACAAAAACCATAACTTTTAACAATTGAAATACTTAAAAATGACGAGTTATAATTTTTAACTACTCTACTTTTCCAATTCAAGCAATATCAGACATGAACCGTTATTCATAATCAGTTAATAAAAACACACAGGCTTACATGGGGTGCGAGGCTTTCAACCTTTTAACACCTCTGGACAGAGATCCAGAAAGACATCTGGCTTCTGATTCCCAGATTCTCCAGAGAATGATCTATCTTCAAATAGCAGAACTTCAGAGAAAGAGATCTGTTTTCTGACAGGTCCCAGGCTCCAATCTCCAGAGACAGGCAGAGCCACTGTACTCTGAGTTCAAAACTGCAACTGGCTGCTTGTTTCTCGTAAGCCTAGCTCCACTCAGATTTTCCTGTTAATTGAACTAATCAAACACTACTCTGAAAATCTCTGGGGAAAATACTAATGTATTAAAGATTAAAGCAAATATTCCAGCAATTAGGATCAATTATGCTTCTGCAGTCTCAATATGTGGGTTGCCAGTTGTAGACAAAGCAGCACCGGGTAAATAGAACTGAGTTCTAAACAAAAAAAGAAGGAAGACACAAATATATTTCTTAAAGGCACAGTACTGTTGCACTGGTAAAAGAAACAAGGCGGCAAGAGGTTTTTTTTAAAAAAAGGAAGAGCTTTTCTGTGACAATTTTCCACACCAATGTCTCAACCAATAGTAACCCACTTGCCAACCGATCAAGCACCCTTTTCTCACATGGTATAACTTGTTTTTCCCTTTTAAATTGGATATTCTTGTATCTGTCTTGATAAGAGCAAGGCAAAAAGCTTCAACAGCATTTTTTTCAGCAACATTAAATGATTTTATGCAACTAACAGTTTAGATCTGAAATACGCTGCCTGAAGAGTGTGGTGGAGGTAAACTCAATTGTGCTTTCAAAAGCAAATTAAGTAGCTGAAGCAAAAAAATGTTTCAGGGCTGCAGGGAAACAGCAAGAGAGTGATAGCTAAATTGCTCTTGAGAGAGCCAGCATGGTTTGGCAGGCCAAATGGCTTCCCTTTGTGCTATAACCAATCTGTGATTCTAGTCTATCCATTTATGAATCTCTCAACTAAATCATTGTTTCTGTTGTTGCTCTTCATGCTGGACTCCCTCACCATACAAGCAGTCACTTCCAAGTTGGTCAAAAAGTATTCTCTGTTCCAAAGCAACATTTTCTTTCAAGCTTATTTTCACTGATGTTGATTAATTCCTCATCTGCATTGATGTCAACCTTCTTGATTAACAAAATACTCCTCCTAGTCAAAATACTCTCAGTTCTCATTCCTGAAATTTACATTGCAACCATACTGGGGCAATGATGGTGTTGTGTTAATGTCACTGAACGAGCAATGCAGGGGGTCAGATTAATGGTATAGGCTCTATGGCAGCTGGTGGAGTTTACATTGATTGAATAATATTAGAATATAAAGCTAGTCTCAGTAATAGTGATCAGAAAATATAATCGATATTATAAAAGATGTAAAAACACATCTCGTTCACAAATGTTTTACAATGAAAGTAATCTGCCGTACTTAACTAATCTCGACGATATGTGAATCCAGATCCACTACAGTGTAGTTGACTCATATCTGCCCTTAGAGTCATAAAGTTCTACACAACAGTAAAGGACACTCTGGTTTATCATGCTTGCATTAGCCATCAAGTACTGATCAATTCTAATCCCATTTTGCAGCACTTGGTTTGTAGACTTGTACGCTAGGAAGTTTCAAGCACTCATCTAAGTGCTTCTCAGATGTGAGGGTTCCTGTTTTCACGACCCTTTCAGGTAATGAATTCCATCACTTTCTGGATGGAAAGATTTTTTTCTCAAGTGCTGTCTAAATCTCCTGCCCCTTACTTAATTCCATACCCCCTAGTTATTGCCCCTCTACTAAAATGAAACATTCCTTCCTTTGTATCCTATCTGTATCTCTCATAATTTTGAATAGTTCAATCAGGTTGTTCCTGTTACCCACTATCCCACCTCAGACTTTAGACTTCACAGCTCGAAAGAAAATAATTGCAATCTAATCAATCTCTCTTCATCCCTGAAATACTCCAGCCTAAGCAACATCCTGGTAAATCTCTTCTGCATCCTTTCTAGTGCAACTACATTCTTCCTGTAGTGCGGTCACCAGAACTGCAAAGAGTATTCTAGCATGGTCTAACCAGCATTTTATGCAACTCAATCATAACCTCCTTCCTCTATATACATATTTCCTCCCAAACTGCATTGCTTCACATTATACAGTGTTAAATTCTATTTGCCATTGTTCTGCCCAGCCAATCTATATCGTAATGTAATATAAGGCTTTCTTCTTCACTATTTAGCAGCTGACCCCAAAATAGGTGGTGTGCTGGTGTGGTTTTCTTTTCAGCCTGTGAGCGTACCTTTGCTATCTGAGGGTTCAATGCAGAGTCAGCTTTGAACTAAGGGCTGCCATTGGCTATCTCCATGGCTCATGGCACGGCCTGCTCAGGCAGGGACTTCCTGGTTCAGTGATGGTCCAAGTGCTTCTTTATGCCTTTACCCTGAATTTTAACCTTGTTAGGTACTGGTTCCAATTTCTTCATAAAGATCCTAGGGATCCAAATGGGACCATCCCTGAAGTTCGTCACACGAACCAATTCACCCATTGCAAAATTTCTTTCTGTCTTTGTAGAATCATAGTTTCTTTTTTTGGATTTTTCTTGGCTGAAATTAGTGTGAAGCCATGATCCCATCAGCAGCACTACTGGAGCAACATCTGTTGTGCACATGGTATGGTCCTGTAATCGAACAAAAATTGTGCCAGTTTAGTCTCCATTGATGCCATTAGTTGTTTCTTCATGCCATCTCTGAAGATTTGAACCACCCATTGTGCCAGTCTATTTGATATGCAGTAGAGACGTGTTGGATACCATTGGAGAGCAGAAAGTTTTGGAAATCACATGAATAAAGGCTGTCGTGTTATATTCCAAATTTGCTAAAACCTTGTCTTAATTTCTCCGCCATAGCTTGAGAAGTCGTGAAGCTTATATGGTGCACGTCCAACCACTTGTGTGCATCCACCACAATTAAAAGCATGGACCACATTTAGGGCCCCGCAAAGTTCACATGCACCAATGGCCTGCTAGGCCAGTAGGGTGGATGTCAGGAGACTAAGGGTGGGAGTTTTTGATTTTCCTGGCACAGATTCACATCTTTTCACTAAGTCTGTGATGTCAAAGTTAAGATCGGACCATCAGAGGTAACTCTTGGCTAACATCTTAATTTTTGATACTTCCGTTAGTATCGGACAGCAGTCTGTGAGCGGAAAAATTAATTGGTATCCCCAACAGATGATCCTGTCTTCAACACTAAGTTCAGCTTTCTTAATGAGGTAGAGTTTCATTTCTTCAGGGGGGAGGTCATCTTTGGAAGCTACCATATAGAATCATGTGCCTTATTTTTGGTGCAGGCTTTTGCATGCCTTGCTGACACAGGCAAAGTCTCCAAAAAGTTCTGCGTCATCATAACCTTTTCCAATGCTAGTAAAGGAACCAGACTTACGGGCAATCATAGGTGACTTGTAGCATCAGAATGCTACATGTTCCAGAAGATATTCAGCCAATAACAACTGCCAGCATTGCATGCAATCAGAGGCAACGGGGAAATTTCCTTGAACCTCTTCAAGGAAATTCAGTCAGATTTTATGGTGATATAAAAAACTTTTGACTATACACATACCAATGAACATCTTCACATCAAATATGACCACCAATCCTTCCTTCGTAATTTGAGAATACCTTTACTTCACATCCGAAAGGATCCTGGAGGCATACATGATGAATTTTTTAGTCCTGTCTTTCCAGTGATTCCCACCACATCAGCTCCATTTGGGGAAGCATTTCTGGGGGTCAAAATGGGCCAGAACGTTAGTTAACAGTAGCTGACATTTAACTTTAGAAAAGACCTCTGCCTGCACAGCTTTCCAGGATCATCCCTGGTATTTCCACATCAGGGCATACAAGGGGACCAGCATGGAAGTGAAATTCAGGTTAAATTTTCCATAGTAATTAACTAATCCAGGGAAGGATTTTAACTCTGTGGTGTTACTTGGCATTGGTTCTTCCTTGATGGCGTTTACCTTATCCTCTGTTGGATGTAATTCCTTGCCATCTACTTGGTAGCACAAATAAGTTACTTCAGTCTCTTGCAAAATGCATTTCTTGCTCTTCAAACAAACTCCCACTCTGGAAACTCTTTGCAAAATCTTGTGTTCCTAAGTCATGGAGGTCTGCAGCTACTGAGCCTTAAAGGGTGCTGAGTGAGTGTTCCATATCAAAGGGGGGCTACTGATGGTGCTTCCCACCCCCCCACCCACCCCCCTCCCATTTCCCAATTTATTTTGGACTTTTCCTATATCCCAAAATTCCTCCCGCCAGCCTGAAAATTGAGGCTGGGTGTAAAATGGCTCTTATGGTCAATAATTGGCTGCTTATGGACCTCAATTATGGTAAGGGTGGGTTAGCCAAGACCTTTGTCAGGCCACCAGCAGCCCCCATTCACCCGATACCAACCCTCAACTGCACCTCACAACCCACTTGTATTCAAATTTCAAACTTTTAGCTTTGGCTGCATGAGTCCCATAGCATGGTGCTGTCTGGATAGATACTTGTGTCTGGCACTGGGTGGAAGGAAATCCCTGTTCTCGCTAATCGAGGCACAGTACTAATCTATGACATTGAAACAGAGAGGTGTCCATGGGTCCAGCAGCATGGTACTGTTCATGACAATCGGCTTCCAAGGAGATGGAAGGCAGAAATCAGACTGCCCTGGGAAAACGGTGAACAGTGTAGTAGGAGCAGCCTAGCATTATGACAGATAGGCTTGATTGCATTCACCTCAAAATTTCTTGCTCGATGTTTTGTATATGCTATCCTAATTCAATTGAATTTTATACTGATATATTTTCACATTGACATGAAACAAGATTAAAAGGCATGATGTAATGCTGGCAGACAGCTGTTTTAATGAACATTCATGAGATTCAAATGGCATTCACGCCACCAGCCCATGGGAAGACTGACCTACCATTAATGGGCCTTTGGGAGAATCGTAAAGTGATTTTATGCAAGTTGGTATCTGACTTTTTCACTTTAGTTAGATTCTCTTCCTGCCTGCCACTATATCCATTGCCAGCTGAATGGGAGAAAACTGCCCATTATCTGTAACAATTCACTGAAATGTTGTGGCTTATAATTAAGCACAATCTTAAATACAAAATTTTGCATTGTGTAATTGCATATTATCACAAGGATTAACAACAAACACAATGGGCCAGATTTTACCATTTGGAGGCTAAGTGCAGGATCCGGACATAAAACGGATCCAAGCCCAAAATCCCTGTTCCAGCGTGCCCATACGCTTTTTGCTGGCTCCGGTCTGGTCCGTGCTGTGGGGCAGGGCTTAGCGCTGCCAGAATGATCGGGGTTCTGAACTGTGCATGTGCAGTTTGAAAAAAAATCTGAAACATCACGCCTGGACAAGAAAGACAAAAAAACAGCAGAGAAAGAAGGGAGGTACGGAAGAGAGAATAAGTCACGATTGAAACCCCTTGTGAGACAGATGTCGCCCCTCAGTGACCCCCCACCCTGAGAGGCAGGCCCCCCCCTCCCCACCATCCACAGTCAGAACCCCGCAGGAGACAACCTACCTTGATTGTTGCTGCTGTCCCTCCACCATCCTTCTGACTTGCACTCATTGATGTGGTGATGCCGGCGTTGGACTGGGGTCAATACAGTAAGAAGTCTCACACTACCTGGTTGAAGTCCTGTTGGAAAGTCCTGTTGGACTTTAACGTGGTGTTGTGAGACCTCTTACTGCATTCGTTGGACATCCTGCAGTACCTTCCTGGTCTTCCGCTGGCATCTGCCGGAGGAGGGGGCTGGCTCAGATGGATCTTTGGTTGTGGATGAGGCAGGCTCAGATGAATCTCTGGTTGAAGGTGGGGTAGGCTCAGATGGATCTCTGGTTGGGGGGAGTGGTGGAGATTCTCCCATGTCCATCCTCCCTCCACCCTCCATCACCCTGAAGCATCTGTTCCAAGCCCTTTGCATTGCAGCCCAAAATTCCATTAAGCTTCTTGATTACTTTTGCATCTTTGCATTAGCTTTGAATAATTTGTGCACATGGACACCCAAATCTCTTTTCTCCTCCATAGTGCCTAGTTTCATATCATAAAGGAAATATTCAAATTTGACATTCTTGGAACTTCTGAGTCAGTAATAAAAACTCACCCATTGAGATAAGCTGATATTTAATTTGATATTTAGAAGCAAAATGAACAACCCTTAAAACAAAAACTGAGGAAACATGAATACAATTCGCGATGGTAAGGAAATCCTAATTGATCTTTCCATACTGAAATATCATTGAATTCAATATTGTTCTGGACTAGGAGACTGCAGACATGATGAAGTTTATCTTGTAAGTAGTATACTTACAATTTAGGTACAAAGCTATTGAACCTGAAATCGCTCATTCATTTGGAACAAAACTCATTCATTCTACTTTAAAATATGATCTGTAGATTTATAACTCCTTAATATAAATATTTAAATGGGTGCACAATCTGTCTCACTCTGCGTTTATTGCATATCACGGGCAACTGCATTTCAAAAATAGTGTTCATAACAGTGTCCTTAAAAAATGTAAAAATTGTTTTGTGTTTGTTTGATTGTATAGCAGGAGGTTCCTTAGATTACTGGCACTTTGTGTAATCCTGCTACGCATAATAGGAGTGCCATTGATGTAGATTGTAGGGATAATTGAACTGAGGGCAATGGAGTGCTTTATGCTGTTGATTAAGTGAACAGAAATAGGGAAAAAACTCAAATCTTCTGAAGGAGCATTGGAGGCTGCTGTTTACATCTGTTTCCAGATCCCTAGTTGCATTGTAAATAAACGTAACACCGAGTTGCACACTGCATGAACACCCATTGCGAGCATTATCTCTGGATTGAGGCTAAGTTACCATGTGGTTTGATCAGTAAAAACAGTGTGGTCTGAATCTGGAATGATGTCAGAATACATGCTAAGCATGTCTGTTTCTTTGTTTTACTCGAATCTCAATCAGCATTGGAGATTGTAATCTACTGCTGTTTGCTATGAAATGTATTATATTCAGTGAAAATATCTCATCATGTTATTGTTGAACTGGATGAACTGTAACTTGTGTAAAGTCCATTCTCTGTCAAGAGAAATCCATTCTCTGTTTTGATTAAAAATACATTTAATTAATTTTTAACTTAAACTCTAGTATACTGTTCATTTGACCTCTCTACTCCATACTTATTGCTAATCTATGAAGCTATCTTGCTCCCACACTACGGAACTTTTCCTAAAACTCCGGTGTCTTTCCCTCCTCACAATAAAATTTATGTAAAACTGTAATGTAACTTTAGCCACATAGCACTATTTAGAAAAAAGGATTTATTTTGGTGTCCTGGTTAATAATTATGTCTTAATCAATATACAAACAGATTTAATTGCATTACTGTTAATATACTGTTTGTATATTGACTAGTAGTAGAGCTTTAGTAAGGTGAATGAATTGGAACTCAGCCAAAGCAGTGAAGCTACAGAACCTCCAACATCACTCTATTCTGAAAGTCTTGACATAGTCACAGAAAAGTGTGAGATCCTCACTACACTCAACATAATTGACAAAAACACAGATTGAAGATAAAGATTGATACTGCAGCAAAGTGTAATGTATTATCCACCCAAATGTTATGTGAACTAGACCATATGCAACACCAGACCTCAGCAACTCAATGGCTTATGGTAGACAAACCATCCACACCAAAGGTGTAGCATCCTCTACTTCACATAGCGCAATGTCATGTTTCATATAGTTAATCAGAGCATAAAACCACCATGAGCACTTTGGGACAGCCTTATTGTGTGGCTAATCCTCCTGGTCCGGAAGTGCATGCTCTACAATATCAAACCCCAGAGATGACAGTACACGAAGACCCTATTAGTTGTGACATTATTGATAAGTCACTGGTTGTACACCATGTGAGACTAGATTTGATACCAGTCTATGCTCTGGAAAGTATATCAGAAGCCATGAAGCAGAAAGTAATTAATAGAAACATAGAAACTAGAAGCAGGAATAGGTCATTTGCCCTTTTGGACCAGCTCCACCATTCATCTTGATCATGGCTGATCATTGAATTCAATATCCTGATCCATAGTGTCATAGTCATAGAGTCATGGAGGATTACAGCATGGAAATAGGCTCTTCGGCCCAACTTGTCCATGCTACCCTTATTTTATTTTTAAACCTCTAAACTAATCCCAATTGCTCCCATTTGGCCCATATCCCTTTATACCTATCATAACCATATAATCACTTAAATGCTTTTTTAAAGAGAAAATTGTACTCGCCTCTAGTACTACCTCTAGAGGCTTGTTCCAGACACTCATCACCCTCTGTGTGAAAAAAAATTGCCGCTCTGGACACTTTTGTATCTCTCCCCTCTCACCTTAAGCCTATGCTCTCTAGTTTCAGACTCCCCTACCTTTGGGAAATGATATTGACTATTCACCTTGCCTATGCCCCTCATTATTTTGTAGATCTCTATAAGGTCACTCCTCAATATCCCATGCTCCAGAGAGAAAAGTCCCAATCTATTGAGCCTCACCTTATAACTCAATCCATCAAGTCCTGTAGCATTCTAGTAAATACTTTCTGCACTCTTTCTAGTTTGATAATATCTTTTCTGTTACAGGGTGACCAGAATTGCACACAGTATTCCAGGTGTGGCCTTACCAATGTTTTATACAACTTCAACAAGACATCCCAACTCTTGTATTCAATGTTCTGACTGATGGAACCAAGCATGCTGAATGCCTTCTTCACCACTTTGTCTATTTTCAAGGAGCTATGAACATGTACCTCTAGATCTCTTTGTTCTGTAATTCTCCCAGCTCTCTACCATTAACTGAGTAAATCCTGTCCTGGCTCATTCTACCAAAATGCATTATCTCACATTTGTCTAAATTAAACTTCATCTGCTGTGCGTCAGCCCACTAGCCCAATTGATCAAGATTTTGCTACAATTGGAGATAACTTTCCTCACAGTCCACCATGCCACCAATCTTGGTGTCATCTGCAAACTTATTAACCGTGCCCTCTATATTCTTATCCCTCCCTTTCTCACATATGCCTTGAACCCTTTAGGCCGAAGAGCTATATTTAATTTCTTGAAATCAGACAGTGCTTTTGGCCTCAGCTACATTCTTTAGTTGTGAATTCCACACTTTCGCTGCCCTCTGATTGTGGAAGGTGGTAAATGAGTTGCATCAAATGACGGCATTAGGAGCTGTCCTAATAACTCCTATTAATGAAGCCACAGAATGGGTTTCAGTAATGATGGCCACAGCAAACATAGGTAACATGGTCAGGCTATGTATTGACCCAATGCTGCTCAGATCTCAGCATTGTATGAAGGCAGGGGAATAGGTGATAGTAGACATGCCAAATACCAAGATGCTCAGAATTCTCAATGCAAAATGTAGGTTCTCGCAGGTCCTGTTACATGAGGAATCATCAAAACTAATCATATTCCTGTCTCCAATAGGCAGATATCATTTTTTTCATTTACCCAATGGGATCTTTACTGGTCTTTCAGTGATGCTTGGAGCAACTCATTGTGGGTTAATCTTGCAAAATTATTGTTGATCACATTCTGCTTTTGGGTCATACTACAAGAATATGATGCAGGTCATTGTCCTGATTCAGGGACCATATAGCTGAAGCTTAACCCTGCGAAATACAGTTTCAGGATCAACCAAGTTCCTTATGTGGGCCATTTATTTACTCGTAGTGGATGGTATAAAGTCCAATTCAGACAAGATAAGGGCTACATGACAGATGGCCATTCCTGTGGACAGACATGCTTATAGTGTTTTCTTTATATGCCAAATTATCTTTCTAAGTTTATCCTATATTATAATGGAGGTCACCAGACTTCTTTGTCAACTTCTGTACCAGGACATTGACTTCTATGGCAAGAGCATCACCCTCGGTCTTCAGCAACACAAACAAGCACTTTCAGCTCTCCCCCCCCACCACTCCCCCAGTAAGTGTAGGTGTTTAAGCACCCATACTTACATCAGACTTGTGCAGTCTGCAGCCAGAATGGCAGACTGGCCTTTTATTCAAGTAGCCTCATTGACATTGAGACTCGTTACACACTTCCAGAAATTTCATGACTTCATACTTTCTCCTGCAACTGTTGAAATAGATCAACAGCCATTCAATAATATCTTGAAAAAAACATCTCCACACTGTGACTACACAGCTGTAATACATGATGCTAAAGATGCAACATTACAATTTGTGTCATCTATAAATTTTGTACGTAGCTGTACTTGGTTGATGTCTTCTTCAGGACCCTCCTATCTACTAAGACAAGGCAGATCATGAGGAAGACATAGACATCATGACAATACGGATGTTGTCCTCTTGTTGAATTCAGAAACTTAAAGGTGCCTTACAGGTTGACACCAGATGGAGTCAATTGCGCAAGACATCACGAGAGCTCTCCATGAGCTTCACCTATTTTTTACCGTCAGAGATGACCGAACTGTACAGGATGGACTGATGCTACATGGCCAGCAATTCTTCATCCCTACTGCTTCTCAGAAATATTACATCCAAAAACATCATCACCTTGGATTTGAAGCAACCAAATACAGAGCAAAGAAATCACTATACTGGCCCTCCATGTATGCAGATATGGAAAAGGACTTTTCCAGATCTGCACCATGCAATAAACTTAAACTGCATCAATAAAAGGAGCTGTAGCATTCATTTAATGTCCCAGGCCTCTAATGATCATTCACAGCAGTTGATGTTTTCAAATGAAGTGGTAAAAAGCATTTGATCTTAGTTAGTTCATACTCTGGATATTTTGAATTCAACTACCTACCAAACATAACATGTACCATAGTCATCATCAAGCTCAAGATACATTTTCCTAGACACAGTATCCCACATAGCCTCCTGCCAGACAATGTTTGGTAATTCGTCTCTGCTGAATTTTGCAACTTTGTTCACAAATGGGACTTCGAGCAGCTTCTTATATTCACAGTCAAATGATCTGGCCGAATGGCAATTTGCTCTTCTAGAGAAATGTACATGGGATTGTACAGATTACTATACTACACTTCTCAGCTTGTGAAATCTATCATGACAGGTCCTGCCCTCATCAGCTCAATGACTCTTTTCCAGATATACCAGGACCACGATTTCTACTGCTAAGGAGACTCTGCTGCAGCTCAAACTTGAAGCTACCATGAAAGATACCCAATGCAACATTAATTAAGAAGCAAAATGCACTATGATCAAAATGCCCACAGACTCTGCCTTCTAACACCTGGTCAAATAATCAAGGTCCATACCATTGGCCATGACAATTGATGGTGGTACACAGCCATGCCCTGCAACCAAACAGTTATGTGCTAGTAGAAATGGTGCCCATTGTGTATGCAACTGCAAATACCTACCACAGGTCACTGAACTAGCACCAACAGTTGCACAAAACTTTAGGCATACAGCTTATTACATAGGCCCACCACACCAATGGCATGCAGACTATGCCAGATACCATTGCAGTGAGCCCCACACACAATACAATGAAAGAGCATTCTAGGTCACTCACACCATAGACATTGGCCAGAGAAAACATACAGAAAGTAGAAATTTATTTATTAGTCACAAGTCGGCTTACATTAACACTGCAACAAAGTTGCTGTAAACATTCCCTAGTTGCCACACTATGGTACCTGTTCGGCTGCATTGAGGGAGAATTTAGCATGGCCGATGCACTTATCCAGCATGTCTTTCAGACCTGGAGCACTTGGCGGATACCTGCAGTCATGGGGAGAACATAAAAATTCTATACAGACAGCGACTATTGAACTGGGTCCCTGGCGCTGTGACGCGGCAGTGCTAACTGCTGTGCCATCATATCACCTCCAACTGGCATTACCATACAGTTAGGGCATTTGAGCGAACTAAACATTAGAGTCCAGAACTTTATTACTATAAAGCCAAGCTTTCTGGCTCTTGGATTTCATCTTTCCATAAAAAAAGAGTGGAGAAAGCAATGGGCTATGCATCAGCTGCAACAACTTAATTCATGCCTCATTGTATATGTAAATATTATACATTGTTAGCTTTTGAACTTGTGCGTTACTCAGTGATCTGTACATAGTTTTCGATGCACTCAGTTACATTTCAAGCTAAACTGGGGAAAATGTAAACCGAGTGGTCATATGACAACATGATGATGCAGCTATAACAGAGGTTATGCAGTGGAATTTGGGAATTATCCCTGAAAGCACTGGCGGAGCAAGTTTTGAAATAGCTGCAAAGCTAGTGAATAACCACTTTCTTTGTTGAAAGTGTTTGCTATCAGTGATTTGGGTATCCAGCAAATCTACAGAAGTAGCATTTGATATGACACCTCATAAAAGATTGCTACACAAGACAAGAGCTCATGATTTTGGGAGTGACATATTAACATGCAAAGTTGATTGGCTAATGAACAAGTAACAGAGAATTGGAACAGTGGCTAATTTATTTTTTGTCCAACCATAACTAGTGGATTCCCATAGAGGTCAGTGCTAAGTTCCAACTATTTACAATCTAAATTAAAGACCTGAATCAAGACATTGGTTGTATTGTATTTCTCAGGGAACACCAGAGTCTACAAAAGGATATAGATAGTGAAGAGAATAGGCACAAGTTTGCAGAGAATGATGTGGGAAAATGTGAACTTGACCACTTTGGCAGAAGAATAAAAAACAGAATATGATTCAACTAAAGAGAAACATCAGAATTTTATGTTGCAGAGAGGTTTGGGTGTTTTTGTACATGAATTGCAAAAAGGTCAACAAGCAGGTATCGCATATGTTGGAAGGCAAATAGAATGCAAAGAGGATGGATTATAAAAGTAGAGACGTCTTGATCCAACTGTATGGCACATTGGTGAGACTACACTCCAAGAGTATGGCATATAGTTCCCATCCAATCCCCTTCCCGCACTTAGTGATGCACTAAGATAGACTTCTGTCTGTTTCCACAGCTAGTAATTCCTGGAACAGGTCAATTGTCTGTTGCCAGGAGGTTATAGCTTGAAGGATGTTTCTCCATATCAGGTGTGGCTGAACAGGATTGGCATGTTTGGAAGGATTTGCAGACTGACACACTCAACCTGTTTGACCACATTATAAATGCACCATCCTTGACCAGATTTGAACCTAGAGCTTCTGGCTTCGGAGACAGAGATGCCATGCACTGCACCACAAGACCACTACCGACAGTTTTGTTCTCTTTATTTAAGGAAGAATACTTGCATTGGCTGCAGTTCAGAGAAAATGCATTAGGTTGATTCCTGGGATGAATGGGGTACTCTTGTGAAGAAAGATTGAACAGTTTAGGCCCACACTCACTGGATTTTAGAAAAAATGAAAGGTGATCTTATTGAAATATATTATGACAAGTTTGACAATGTAATGTGAAGATGTTTTTGCGCTTGGAAATTTAGAACAAAGGGACACAGTTCAATGTCCCCAATTTAAGACAGAAATGAGGAAGAATTACTTCTCCCAGAATATCTTTAATTTTTGGTATTTATTATCAGAGGACAGTGGGTCTGGCTCTTTGAACATATTCAAAGCTGTGTAGATTTTTGATGCACAAGGGAGTCAAAGGCTATGGGGATTGGCAGAAAAGTGGAGTCAAGGCACAAGTATGGCTCAGTGATACAATGGTTAGCATTGTTGCATCACAAGCCAGAGACACGTGTTCAATTCCTGGCTTGGGTCACCATCTGTGTGCAGTTTGCACATTCTCCCCATGTCTGTATGGCTCTCCCCTGGTTCTTGGGTTCCCTCCCACATTCCCATAAGACATGCTGATTAGATGCATTGGCCATGCTAAATTCTCCAAACAGGCACTGGAATGTGGCAACTAGAGGATTTTCATGTAACTTCATTGCAATGTTAATAAGCATCCTTGTGATACTAATAAATAAACTTAAACGCTCAATCAGATCAGCCATGATCTTATTGAATGGTGAAGCTGAACAGCCTACTCCTGCTCCTATTTCTTATGTTCTTACATCTGTGGATCAATAAGAGTTTTTGCATATTAAAATAGCATTCAATGAACTATGCAGACACAGAGGCTGGGATTCTCCCAAAACAATTCTAAGTTCCCAACATGTGAGAAAATGGGAATAAATCCAACCTTTTTTTTAGAGTGACTTGCAGAATGAATTTCCAACACTGCATCACAGAACGCCCTAGCGTGATTCACTCTATCTATTCCCACCTGAGAGGTGGGTGGCATAGTGCTGAGTGGGCCACCCCCTCCCCCTATTGCATCCACATTGGCTCTGCCATCCCAATAGGCTCTGGCCCAGCCCTTTGGAATTCCCAGTGCCTGGTGCATGGTGCCCAGGTGCCACTTTGGCAATGCCAGGATGCCTGGCTGGCATTGCTAGGTTGGGACTGTCCAAGGGGGCACCTCTCTTACCCCACCATCCCAGGGAAACACCAATGCCTACGCTCCCACTAGCGGGGTCAGGCCACCTGTTCCCTGTTAGTGGGGAGCAGTAGTAAACACCGCTGAAGAGAATCATTCCCAGTGGGAATGGGGGGGAAAGACATACGAGCAGGCACAGAGAATCCCATCTCAATCCGACTAATCATATGGAAATATTAATTATCATGATACTTCTATATGATAATCAGCTCCACTCTGATTTCTGGCTTGGAGCTGATTTCCTCAGAAATATTTGCCTGAGAGACACACAAAGACCATACACAGCAGGAAGCCCATGAAATAGCCATCACTAATGTTTCCCGATCTGCTCATTACTTGAGGAGTGCAGCAGGTTGGAGGAATTGCCACTAAGGTTCCAGACTCAAAATGATACCAGATTGAAAATCTACTCCTGAGTTTCTCTTCTAGTAAAGTGCTTTGGGATGTATTATTTCGTTATTAGTTTTATATTAATGCAAGGTATTGCTGCTGGAAGTATTTTTGTTCATTCTGTTATAGGAACTTGGGAAATGGTTTAAAAGGAGAATTAAGAATCTCTAATTGTATTTCTCAATATAGGAACTGCCTGTTGAGTTAATTCTGTTTTATTTGGGCAATATTCTCTAAGGTATAGAACCAACTTATGTGTAAAGTTCTTCCAATTAGCCGTTGTAACTTCAGCACATCAATGAAAAACCTAAATGCGTGCATAAATGGGGATTTGATCAATTTGCCAAACTTATGGTGGCCATTAGATAACCACTAAGGAAATTTTGTGTACCTTAGCCTCCATCAATGCAACTGTAAGCCACTGTAAAGAAACTCACTTGCAAGAAATGATTTTTGTTTTCATTGCTCATTCTCAATAGATATCCCTTGCCTTGGAATCAAAATATATTCATTCCTTTCTCTTGTTCCCATACAGCCAAACCCAATACATGTATCTACGGTTAATTTATCTGCTCACTTATTGCTTAGTTTTATGCAAATAACAGACAAACTATGCCAGAAGTCTGCATTAATCTTTGTATGAGCTGCTGACAAGAAAAAAACATTGCTTACGATCTGGAAATCGTAAGCACCTTTGAACCCTGGGATTTCTTCATATTTTTCTGATATGCAAAACAGGATCTCCACTCCCCCACAAAAAAAACTAAGTACAAAATTCAACATTTACATTATTTCCTCTCTGTGTCCTTTATTGGCCTATTTAAATGTTTTTGATTAACCTCATGTTATATCTTTTCTTTTTTTTAACTGGCATACTTTCTCATTTTTCTTTTCTTTTTAAAATTTATTTTCCATCTCATTTCATTTAATGTCTCTCCCCTCTCTCCTCTTCCAGACATTCTTGACCCTTCTATTTTTGTGCTTCTATTTCTGTTGATAGGCTAACAACTAATACTTACTACAAATCCTAGACTCCCTCGATTACCTTAAGTATCTGTACTGACATCCCATTTCTTGTAATGAGTCTTTTCCATTCTCCCAATTTCTCTGCCACTTTGCATCTATTCAGACAATGCAACCCTTTCCATTCTAGTGATTCTGATTTGTCTTATTTTCTCCTCAACTGAGAAATGAATCATCCTACTCCACTTCCACCACCTCCAGTGTAATACTACACCAAACACCTCTTTCTCTGCTCTCCCTTTTCAGCATTTTGAAGGGATTGTTCCATCAATGACACCCTGGTCCTCTCCTGCCATCCCCCCTCCGCTTCTATGATATATTTCCATGATAGAACAGGAGATACATTACCTATTCTTTTATCTCCTCGCCTCTCACTATCCAAGGCCTATTTCCTGATATGTCATAATTCACTTGTGCTTCTTTGAATTTAGTATACTATATTTGCTACTCATATTGTGGTCTCTGCTACAATGGGGAGATAAAGTTTAGAATAGGTGACCACTTTGTGAAACATCTTCAAAAAGTCCTCAAGCATGACCCTGAGATTCCTGTTGCTTGTCATTTTAGTTCTCCACTTTCCTTCTACTCTGGATTTTCTGTTCTTAGCCTCTTGCAATGCTCACATAAAGCACAATATAAGCATGAGATACAGAACTTCATCTTTTAACTCAACACTCTGCAGAAGACTGTTCAAGATCCTCTACTCAAACCTCGCAGAGGCAGTTTTCAAAATTCCTGTCAACTAGCTGAGTTTCACTGCAAGATTCTGCTTGGATTTGCTCCTCCAATCAGGGGCTGTTTCTTATAAAATCATAGAATCCTACAGTGCAGAAGGAGGCACATCCAGGTCCTAACCCCATGCATTTACCCTAGCTAGCCCCTTTGAAGGGCAATTTGATATGGCCAGTCCACCTAATCTGCACATTTTGGAATGTGGAGGAAACTGGAGCCCATGTATTTCTCTCCTGTGTTTGGTGGTCGAATGAGTGTATCAGTTACAAATGAGGGAGAAAAACATTCTTTGATTGGTGGAGCAGCAAACAGTGTGCTGAAAGCTGGTGTGCAAGAAGAGCAAAGGTACTTTGGGGGTAGAAACCAAGGAAGCCAAGCTACGGTAGAGCTGGAGCCTGGAGGTGGGCCAAGGAGGGCAAAGTTTTGGTGAGATCAGAAGATTGACATTTTGCTGCTTTGGAAGAAAATTCTAGGGAGGAGATGGTGACTAAGTGAGTGTATGGAAAAAATTGATTGAGTGAGTGATTGAATGTGAGTGAATGAATGAATGAATGAGTGACTAACTGAGTGACTGAGTAAGTGAGAGATCGTGAGTATAAGTGAGAGACTCAGTGTGTGTGTGTCAGAGTGAGGGACTAAGAGTGTGTGTGTGTGTGTGTGTGTGTGTGTGTGAGTGAGTGAGGGTTGTGGCGGCATGATGGCACAGTGCTTAGCATTATTACTTCACAGCGCCAGGGACCAAGGTTCAATTCCTGACTTGGGTCACTGTCTATGCAGACTCTGCTTGTTCTCCCCATGTCTGCATGGGTTTCCTCTAGGTGCTCTGGTTTCGTTCCACAGTCCAAAAGATGTACTGGTTAGGTGTATTGGCCATGCTAAATTCTTCCTCAGTGTGCTGAAATGTGGCAACAAAGAGGTTTTCTCAGTAACTTTATTGCAGTGTTAATGTAAGCCTACTTGTGACACTAATAAATAAACTTTAAAAACTTTAACCTGTGTATGCAAGGTGAGTGAGTGAGGGATTGAGTGTGTGTGTCAGTGTGAGTAAGTGACTGGATCCCTCTTGCCCTCCTGCATGATGTATTTTGCAGTGTCACCACGCTATTGGAAATGCAACAGAGTCTTGGGCCTATTGGAATTTATGGAGAGTAGAGGATGAAAGATAAGGAATATGGGATTTCAAAAATATGATTAATATCCCCTGTGCATGCAATTTTATGCTGTATTTCAGCCTTCTTGTTGGCTTTTTTATAATTTTCATATTGACAAAATGTGGAAAGAACAGATTTGGAAAAAATCACTTCAATAAGTACTAAACATGAAACAGCAACATATAGCACCTTTAATATGGTTTTAAAAAATTGAAAACATGTCACAGGAATGGTTATCAAACAAAATTTGAGAGTCAGAATTTCTAGATATAAAAAGCCCAGGGCATATATTCTACAACTGTGAGGAGGGATATGGATAATTAATTAACCAAAGTATATCAGCCACCACTAGGGCTATTAGGCCTCCTTATCTAAAAGCATTTGGCTAAAATTTGTTAGGGTCTTTTAAGAGACTTTCTGAATGAGTACATGGGATTTAACAGGATTGAGGGTTATAGGTAGGCCTAGTAGGTAGGAATATGATCAGCACAACTTGTGGGCTGAAGGCCTGTTTGTGCTATAGTTTTTCTATGTTCTATGTCCTAAAATGCAAAGTTATTTAAATCTTGCAACAAAAAACAATGTGCCCACATTTGCAAGTATAGTTTTTGTCATCATGAGGAGTATCAAGGGAAATTGAGGAAAGACAGGTAAATGATACTGAGGAAGTGATTAGCCACAATCTAATTGAATGAGGTACAGCTTTGAGAAGCACAATGGCCTATGTTCCTGTTTGCTATTTGAGGAAAACAATGTTTCCCTTTTAGGTCAAAACATTAAATGGTTTCTGATCTCGCCAGTACATTCTTGGCCAACTTATCTGAGGCAAAAAGCTTTTTTTAAATTGTAGTAGAAGTTCCATAAGTGCAATATTTGATATCTGATGAGAAAATCTGCATGACGTTTCTACCATAAGACTGATCAAAAAGAGCCTATGAGATCTAGAGCACTTTGGCAAATTGGATCCAAAATTGGCTTAGTAGCAGTGATGGAAGGTAACAGACAAATGTTGTTTTTGTGACTGAAAGCCAATATCCAGTAGTGTACTGCAGAGATTGGTGCTGTGTCCCTTGTTGTTTGTAATGTACATTAATGATTTAACATGAATATAGGAGGTATGATCAGTAAGTTCACAGATGACACGAAATTGGTGGTACAGTAAATAGTGAGGAAAAAAGCCTCAGATTATAGGATGATGTAGATGGACAGAATGGCAAATGGAACTTAATCCTGAAAATTGTGAAGTGGAACATTTTGGGAGGACTAACAAGGCAATGAAAGGTAGGATGGTAAGAAGTACGGAGGACCAAAGGGACCTTGGGGTACGTGTCCAAAGATTCTTGAAGGCAGCAGAAAAGGTAGTGGTTAAGAAGGCATATCAGATACTTGTCTTTATTAGCTGAGCCATAGAATGTAAGGGCAGGGAGGTTACAATAGAGCTGTATAAACACTTGTTAGTTAAAACTAGAGTACTCTGTTCGGTTTTGGCCACCATACTATAGGAAGAATGTGATTGCACTCGGAAGAGTGCAGAAAATATTCACCAGAATGTTGCCTGGGTTGGAAGATTTTAGCTATGAAGAGAAGTTGGTAAGCTGAGATTGTTTTCCTTGGGGCAGAGAAGACTGAGAAGAGACTTGATTGAGGTTTATAAAATTATGAGAGCCATAGAGATTTTCCTTTTCTTAGAGGGGTCATTAACCTGGAATATAGATTTATGGTAAGGAGGTGAAGATTTTGAGGGAAACTGACAAAAAACTTTTCATCCAGATGGTGCTGGGAATCTGGAACTCAGTGCCTGAAAGTGTGGTAGAGGCAGGAACTCATAACATTTAAGTATCATTTAGATGAGTATCTGAAATGCCACTGCATTCAAGGCTATGGCCCATATGCTGGAAAATGAGATAAGAATAGAGAGGTGTTCAATTGCTGGTGCAAAGATGATGGGCTGAAGGCCTTATTCTTTGCTATCAAACTGAAGGCTTAGGATTGTGGTGATCTTGAATGAGTGCAACTAAAACTGCAAATTAAATGTTCCTGGTATTGCTAAATTCCTCACTAGTTTGGTGCACACACACTCAGGGGAAGCTGAAGGCTTTGTGCATTTCCATTCACCAAGAAAAAATGTTCTAACATTTTTGTATATTAGAGTAATTCCCCCTTCTACTCCACAAACTCTGATAGTCCTGAACATAGCCAATGTGGGGCTGACTTGTCTGTGTCAGCATACTCTCAGGGTTCCTGGTCAGAGCCCCCATCACTTCATGGACAATCACTGCCCAAGTGACAAGTTAGCCACTCACTGTTTGAGCCAGCTTATTAATCAAATTTTGTGTCATAGCTGCAGGAGCTTGAAATCTTGTTGCCAAAAAGATGTGGTACCTTGACAAGGAAGACACATCGCTTTTACTTACAGAAAAATAAAATAGTACAATACATCGCAGAACCTGGCAGCAGTGATGAACATTGGTAAGACGCAGCATGGGTTCACAAAGAGCGGGTCAGGTTTGATTAATTTGGTGATATTCTTTGAGAACATTATATCTGCAGTGGATAGTGGGAACCTGTGAATATGATGCATCTGGATTTCCAGAAGGCATTTGACAAGGTGTCGCACTAAAGACTGCTGCATAAGATAAAGATGCAAAGTTTTACGGGTAATGTATTAGCACAGATAGAGGACTGGTTAAGTAACAGAAAGCAAAGAGTGGGGGTAAATGGGTGTTTTTCTGGTTGGCAATCATTGACTAGTGGTGTCCTCAGAGATCAATGTTGGGACTGCAATTGTTTACGAATTACATAGATGATTTGGAATTGGGGATCAAATGTAGTGTGTCAAAATTTGAAGATGATATTAAAATGGATGGAAGAGCAAAGTGTGCAGAGGACACTGAAAGTCAGCAAAGGGATAGAGGTAATCTAAGTGAATGAGTGAGGGTTTGGCAGATAGAATACAATGTTGGTAAATGTGAAGTGATCCATTTTAGTAAGAATAACAGCAAAATGGATTATTATTTAAATGGTAAAAAATTACAACATGCTGCTGTGCAGAGGGACCTGGGTGTCCTTGTGCAAGAATCACAAAGAGTTGGTTTGCAGGTGCAGCAAGTAATTAAGAAGGAAAATGGCATTTTGTCCTTCATTGCTAGAGGGATGGAGTTTAAAAAACAGCGAGATTATGTTGCAGATATGTAAGGTACTGGTGAGGCCATATTGGAGCACCATGTGCAGTTTTGGTTTCCTTACTTGAGAAATGATATACTGGCACTGAAGGGGGTGCAGAGGAAATTCACTAGTTTGATTCTGGAGTTGAGAGGGTTGGCTAATGAAGACAGACTGAGTAGACTGGGGTATACTCATTGGAATTCAGAAGAATGAAGGGAGATCTTATAGAAACATATAAGATTATGAAGGGGATAAAAAAGATAGAAACAGGGAGTTGTTTCTACTGGTGGTGAAACGAGAACTGGGGGGCATAGCCTCAAAATAAGGGGAAGCAGATTTGGGACTGAATTGAGGAGGAACGTCTTCACACAAAGGGTTGTGAACCTGTGGAATCCCCTGCCCAGTGAAGCAGTTGGGGCTACTTCATTGAATGTTTTTAAGGGAAGGATAGGTAAATTTTTGAACAGTAAAGGAATTAAGTGTTATGGTGAGCAGGTGGGTAAATGGATCTGAGTCCACAGAAAGATCAGTCATGATCTTATTGAATGGCAGAGCAGGCTCCTAGTTCTTATGTTCTTATTAACAGGTCCCTCTTGGCAACAACAAAAACCCATGCATTTTTACTCGGAAATTGTTTAGTGTTCATAAATACAATTCATGATTTTGTAAATGGACAAAAAAAGCATTAGGTTCAGTTTGTTTTTCTTAAAAAATAAACTTTTTAACAGCATGTGGTACAATGTTTAGCACTACTGCCTCACAGCACAAGGACCTGGGTTTTATTCTAGCCTCGAGTCACTGTCTGTATGGAGTTTGCACATTCTTCTTGTGTCTGTGTGGGTTTGCTATGGTGCTCTGGATTCTTCTCACAGTACAAAAATCCGCAGGTTAAGTGGATTGGCCATGATAAATTGCTTTTTAGTG
Source organism: Sphyrna mokarran (assembly GCA_024679065.1). Classification (NCBI taxonomy): domain Eukaryota; kingdom Metazoa; phylum Chordata; class Chondrichthyes; order Carcharhiniformes; family Carcharhinidae; genus Sphyrna; species Sphyrna mokarran. The sequence goes on from JAGIQG010000004.1 coordinate 113,845,971, forward strand.
TCTAAAGATGTGTAGGTTAGGAGGATAAGCAAGACAAATGTGTGGGTTTACAATGATAGGGCAGTGGATTGGCCTGGGTAAGATGCTCTATCTGAGAGTCGGTATAGGCTCGATGAGATGAATGGCCTCCTTCTGCACTTTACGGACTCTGTGAATTCTACATTGAGTGCTGACATATTTATCAGTACTCAATTCTTTTTAACCATTGAAAACTGCCAGAGATCTCATTGCAAAAAGGAAACTTTGTCTACAGTGACTAAGGTCCTGTTTCCTTCCTGTTGGATATTATTTCCAAACAACATAATGCAGTACTTAGTAGATTCTGGGCATTTAGGTGAAAATTCAACTCCACTTCTTCAGCTAATGAAACAATCTGACACAGGAATAGTGACAATGTTGTCAACCTGCATTTCATCATTTTAATATTTATCTCATCTTGCTGTGAGTCATGCAACACAGAATATTGTGCTGTTAGTGCCCAGTGTGAGTTGAAAGTCACAGGAAAACATTGAAAATATGTACAATATAAAATTGGAACAACTGGAAAATTAGTATTTGCAAAACTTAACACAAGAATTATCTTTCTAATGTACTATTATTAAAATAATCAGAAAAAGACAGTTTTAATGAACATTTGTAATATATGCAAAGGAATGAAGTGCAAGCACATGGGTTTATGTGTCTAGTCTGCCATCATGTGGCAGAATAAATAAACACATTTCCCTCAGAAAACCTTTTGGAATACAGCATCCAATTAATTTGAGATGGAACATGTGGGAAAATACTTGTGTTTAATAGAAAGAGGTAAATTTGGAACTATGGGGTAGTATTTAAAGGAGGTGACCAATGGGTCACTTGCCCAATGGGTGAAAAGCTGTTGGGGGTCCCTCATGCCAGTTTTTAGGGAGACCTGCCACATTGGATATGGCAGGCCTTCCCAAACATTGCCACAACATTGAATTCCAACTGGGTCACTCCCCTCTTAACCTCATTGCAGCCTTGCGTGATGATATGGACAAAGGGCTGAACTCAAGAGGTGAGGTGAAAGTGACAGCCCCCAACATCATGACAGTATTTCACTGAATGTGGCAATATGGAGCAAAACAAAACTGGAATTAATGGAAATTGGGAGGGGAACGCGTGGAATTTGCCATTGATTAGAGTTGTACCTAGCACAAAGGAAGATGATTGTGATTGTTGTATGTCAATGATCACAGTCCCGGTACATCATTACACGTGTTTGTCATGTTACCATCTTCGATCTGATCATCTTTAGCTGCTTCTTCAATGATCTTTCTTCCATCATAAGGTCATAAACAGAGAAGTTTGCTGATGATTGCACAATGTTCAGCATCATTTGTGACTCCTCAGATACTGAAGCAATCCTTGTCCATTTGCAGCAAGACCTGGACAATATTCAGGTTCATGAATGGCAATTAGCATTTACACTACACAATTGACAGACAATGACCATTCCCATCAAGAGAGAAACTAACCATCTCCCTTGACATTCAACAGTATTACTGTAGTGAGGCAGCAGTACAAACTTTATTACAGAGAGCCATCTTAACAGTCCAGGCATCTAAATCACATCTTTAGAATTCCTGTGGTCTGCTATATGAGGGAGCATGAGGTGGCATGAGCAGCATTATACCTTCCTTCAACAGGAACTTGAGGTTATGAGCCAGGATTTAAGTGTTATAATCCAGGTCAGAAACTCCAAGATTTTTTAAGAAGTCAGCCTCGACCACAAGTTTTGCTCTTGAAATTTGATGCAGGTAAGCTTAAGAAATTTCACTCCACATATGATTCAAATGACCCACTAGGGAGCTTTTATCAAACAAAGTTTAATTAAGTATACTATTAAGACATAGAAAATTACCAATAACTTCTACCAATTACAACAAGAAAAAAAGCATGATATTGTATAAACCTTAACAACTAAATGCATTGTTCCAATGCAACAAACTGTACAAACAAACACTGTTTTTGGGATTAGTACAGAAAACGAGAATGCTCATGGGATGTTGGAACTTTGTCCTTCGATTGGATTCTGAAGTTTTCTTGACACATGCACAGACAAGCCCAAAGTCAGAAAAGTTTTCCAAAACCCCAGAAAACCAGGACAGCCTCTCATAAACTGAACCAAATTGAAAATAAAATTTACAAAAAAATTCTGTCCCACCTGTCCTGTCAATCAATCCTCCCACAGCAATTCATAAAATGTATTTATCACTCACACGTGAGGCTTACATTAACAATGCAATGAAGTTGCTGTGAAATTCTTGTAGACGCCACACACTGGCACCTGTTTGGGTCAATGCATCTAATCAGCACATTTTTCAGACTGTGGGAGGAAACTAGTGCACCTGGAGGAAATCCACACAGACACGGGGAGAATGTACAAATTCCATACAGACAATAATTCAAGCCAGGAACTGAACCCACGTCACTGGCACTGTAAGGCAGTGGTGCGACCACTCTGCCATTGTGTCACCCATAAAGTTGTAAACTCCCAGAAAATGCATTCAGCCCTGAATAAAAATAAACAAAACCCCATTTAAATTATTTAAGCAGCAATAAAAGGACATTTAATCAGATAGCTCAGTACCAAGAACAAAAACAAAGCTGCTCATAATTGCAGAGAACATAATTTTAAAAAATATATTTCTTAAAGGCCCAATAGTGTCATAGTAACTCTTATCCCCTAGCAATCATTCTTGCAGGTATCCTGGCCTTTTGAAGATCACATGCACCTGAGTGAGACTCAAGATGTGGGAATCATTGCAACTCACAGGGAACTGTGCACACAGTTTGCTTTAAGTGTCAAGACTGCACATTAGTGGAATGGAAGGCCTCGCGGTTGAAGAACAGCAAGGACTGCTGCCAGAGAGCCACATAGCCACATGATTGCAGTCTATTGCAGGGCCCATCTTTAGGTTCTATGGAAAAACACTCAGGCAAAGAAATTGATTGCTGCTGTCACCTTCAGTGCCACTGGCAATTGGAAGCCTTCAAATCAACATGGCATCTGGTCTTCTTGGAGCAGGTGTCATATATGGTGGACAAGGTCTCTGGACAATCGCAACCTTGTCCTGAGCTGCTCTCTCTGGTGTGTCCTGGCAGAAATGTGTATAGAGCATGGGAGGCAGCCTAGCACACTGGATAGTAGGTTTTGTTACACTCACTATGAAGTCTCTGGTGAGATGAGGACCACTGTGTACATACTACTGCTCAGCAATTGGGTTTTAGACCAATAGGTGCTGGTGGACTGCTATTTGAATGAGCATTCAGTAGCAATGTGTCACTGTGGGGCAGCACGGTAGCGCAGTGATTAGCACTGCTGCTTCACAGCTCCAGGGTCCTGGCTTCAATTCCTGGCTCAGGTCACTGTCTGTATAGAGTTTGCACATTCTCCTTGTATCTGAGTTTCCTCCAAGTACTCCAGTTTCCTCTCACAGTTCAAAGATGTATGATTTAGGTTAATTGGCCATGCTAAGAAATTGTCCCTTGGTGTCCAGGGATGTGTAGGTTAGAGGGATTAATGGGTATGATATGGGAGTAGGGCCTGGGTGGGATTGCGTTAGGTGCAGACTCGATGGGCCAATGGGCCTCTTCCTGCACTGTATTATTCATTCATGAGAAGCAAGTATTCAGTCAGGCAGCATGGTCGGTGCAAGTTTGGAGCTCCAAATTGCCTGTCCTACACTGTAATTTTCTTTGTTCTTTTCTGGAAGGATAGGGGGTTTTAATTCAGACGGGCAGCATAGTCGATGCAGGTTTGGAGGGCTGAAAGGCTTGTTCCAATGCCGTAATTTTCTTTGTTCTTTTCTGGAAGAGTAGGCGGTTTTAGTTCAAGCAGGCAGTAGGGTTGATGCAGGTTTAGAGAGCCAAAAGACCTGTTCCTGTGCTGTAATTTTTTTTGTTCTTTGTTCTTGTTCAAATGACACCCATGCCATCAGTCAGCATGAAGACTGACCTGCCATTGGGAGATTTGCAATATGATTTTATTCTGGCAAGTTTCTGACTTTTAGGTTCCCGCTAGATTATCTACTCTCAGTCATTGGTAAACCCAAGTGGGCAAAACGGGAAAACTCCAAATGAAGTTCACTTCTCACATTGAGGATATCCTTCATTGGATTGTGGAACACAGCCCATAGATCAGGTATGGCCTGTGAATCCACTCTACATGGCACCCAGCAGCAGTTTTCAAAATATCTGTTAGCCAGCTGAGTTTTAATACAAGATTCTGCTTGGAGTGCTCTACCAATCAGAGGCTGTTTCTTTATTGTGTTTCCGAATGATGTGTAGATGCTGGGGATAGGCACAGTAAGAAATCTCACTCTAACGGATTTATTTGGAATCACAAGCTTTCGGAGCGCTGCTCCTTCATCAGGTGAGCACTGACCTGACGAAAGACCAGCACTCAGCAAAATTGTGATAATAAATAAACCCGTTGGACTTTAACCTGGTGTCTTCTTATTGCCGCTGATAGGTTGATTAGTGATCATATCAATGGTAATCAGAGCCAGAAACATTCTACAGTTGGTGGAGCAATAAACGGTATGTTGAAGACTGGTATGCGAGAAAAGTGAAGGTACATCAGAAGGAGGTGGGGGGCTGGGGGACATCAAACTGTGGCAGGATAGAATCCAGGAGGGGGAAGGGGGTGGTGGAAATTGTGGACAGGCTGGAGCCTAGGTGGTCAGGTACAGTGAGGTCAGGAAAGGCAATATCTTGGTAGACCAGGGAGGACAAAGTCTAATCAGACCCAGGGAGGTTGAAGTTTTGTCATTTTGGTAGGATCAGCAGGAGTTGGTGACTATGTGAGAAAGATGAATGAGTTTGTGAGAATGAGTGAGTGGATGGGAATGGGTAAGAAAGCGATTGTGTGGCTCTGTCAGAGTGTGAGTGAGTGACGGGTGTGTGTGTGTGTGTGTGTGTGTGTGTGTGTGAGAGAGAGAGAGAGAGAGAGAGAGAGAGAATGTGTCTATCTGTGTGGGTAGGTCTGGGAGTGAGTGAATGACTGTGTGTGGGAGTAAATATATGTGACAGAGAAAATGAGTGATCAGTTTCAGGTTTTTTTTTGTTTATATCTAATTCAGTCCAATCAAAGTCTCAGCAAATGAGACATACCTGACCCAAGCTAATAAGACAGGCTGGCCATTTCCTGTCTTGGGTTTGATCTACATGATCCAAGCTGATTGGAATAGGCACTGCACCTCCTCCAAGACTTGATCTCATTTGCATCTTAGCCAAAAGGCTGAGATGCAGCTTTAAAAAATTGCTTTACTTGAAACCTTCAACCAAGCGCAGGACAACAAAACTACACTTGATCTTAGCCAAAATGCCGAGAACCAATTTTTTTCTGTTTATATCCAATTAAATCCAATCAAAGTCCAATTCAGAGTCTCATCATGTGAGACATTCCCAACCCAAGCTGACAAGACAGGGCTCTCACCTCTTAAATTGGGCTCAAACTACATGAACCCAGCTGATTGGAGTTGGCATAGCTCCTCCTCCAAGGCTTTATCTCATTTGCATCTTAGCCAAAAGGCCAAGATGCTGTTTTTAAAAATTGCTTCAGATGAAGCTAAAACATAACCTAATGACTTCAATCAAGTACAGTATGTCAATACTAAACTTGAGCTTAGCCAAAAGGCCGAAAAGCAATTTTTTTTTCCTCATTCACTCCACACACCAACACATACACGTGCACCTACACGCTCCTGCTCACATAAACTGACTCTCCACTATTCTTGCCTGTTTTACTGAATACTCCTTTTTCAACTCAAACAGCTTATTGGTATAATGCTTCTCAGCCTTTTGGCTAAGTTGGACTTTAACCTGGTGTTGTGAAACTTCTTACTGTGTTTACCCCAGTCCAATGCTGGCATCTCCATATCATATATTCAGTTACAACACAGGACTAATGGGTTTTCATTTTGTTTTGATAAATGGGTGTTCAGCAAAGACTGGTCACCATTTCAATTGACATTATATGTGGTGTTAAACCAGATCTTGAATTTCAGATTCAATATTACATATTCAGTCACTATTGGAGGGTGCGTGAAGTCATTGCTATTGTGGTGTATTCACTTGTCCTGAAGAGACCTCACTCTGTGCTCAACTGTTGAGATTTCTTGATGCCAAAGACTTCTTCATTTAGATCTGTCCAGGCATGTTTTAATTTTCCCTTGAGTAGAATCCAAATAACATGCTTTGATTTGACTTTCAGAATGCCTTTGAATCTGAGCTTGTGGTGTCCTATGATTCGCTTTCTGTGCACTAGAGACTTTGGAATACTGCCTTTGGTATATGGGAATCCACCAGACAAACCAGGTGGACAACCCAGCAAAGCTGAGCTCTGATGTGTGTGTTCTCCATGTTGGCTATGAAGCACCTTATAAAACTTCAGAGTTAATAATTTTGTCCTGCCACTTGATGCTGCCGATAGACCTTAAACAGCAAAAGTCAAATGCATCTAACTGCTTTATGTGATCTCATTAAGTTCGCCATGCCTCACAGCCTTAGAGTTGTAATATAACATATAACTGTCTGGTCATCAACACGCATGTTATAGGCAGAGCTATATGCTCCTGCGACAAATGGATCAGATAAAAGTTATGTGGTTCTGTCAGTTCAGTGATTAATGCCGGTAGACAATTAAATAACTAAAAGGAGGAGGAAGTTCCAATATGAACATATCATCATACACCAGTCATTGAAGATAAACATGCATATGCAGCAGGCAATAAAGAAGGCAAATGGTCTATTGGCCTTCAAAGCAAGGGAGTTTGAATACAGGAGCAGGGATATCTTGCTGCAATTATGCAGGGCATTGGTGAGGCCACACCTAGAATATTGTATGCAGTTTTGATCTCCTTATCCGAGGAAGGTTGTTCTTGCTATAAAGCGATGGCAGAGAAGGTTTATCAAAATGATTCCTGGGTTGGCTGAACTGATGAATGAGGAGTGATTGATTCAGTTAGGCTGTATTCACTGGAGTTCAGAAAAATGAGGACAATCTTATAGAAACCTGTAAAATTTTAACTGGACTAAACAGAACAGATGCAGGAAAGATGTTCCTGATGGAGTCTAGAACCAAAGGCCATGGTGACACAGTGGTTAACACTGCTACCAAACAGAGCCAGGAAGTCAAGTTCAATTTCAGCCTTGGGTAACTATGTGGAATTTGCATATTAGCCTTGCATCTGTGTGAGTTTCCTCTGGGAGCTCTAGTTTCCTCCCATAGTCCAAAGATATGCAGCTCAGTTGGATTAGCCATGCTAAATTGCCCCTTAGGGTCGAAAGATGTGTAGGTTAGGTGGATTAGCTGCGGTAAATATGCAGATTGACGAGCATAGGGTAAAGATGCTCTTTTGAAGAGTTGGTGCAGCCTCAATGGGCTAAATGGCCCCCTTCTCCACTGTAGAGATTCTATGATAAGGGATAAACCTTTTAAGACAAAGATGAGGGGAAGTTTCTTCACTCAAAGAGTGGTAAGCCTGTGTAATTCACTACCAGAGAACTCAGTTAAGGCAAAAAAGTGTGATTTCAAGAAAGAGTTAAATATAGTGCTTTGTACTAAGAGGATCAAAGGATATGGGAGGAAGGTGGGATCGGGCTATTGAGCTGGATGGTCAGTCATGATCATGCTGAATGGGGAAGAATGCTGCAAGGATCATGCGGCCCACACATACTGCTATATTCTATGTTTCTATGTTTCTATCCTCAATGATGGCCTAGCCCAGCACTTTAATACAAAATGCAAGGCTGAAGAGTTTGCAACAATCTTCGGCCAGAATTGTTGAGTGGCTGATTGATGCTGAGATCACCAACAACATGGATGTGGATTTTCAAACAATTTAAGTTATGGGTGTTACAAACTTTTTTTCCCTTGACTTTGCACTTGGGAATTGAGCATGCACAAGGCACAAAAATTTGTGTTAGTTGTGAGTCAGTAATAAAACTCTTGCCTCTAAGTCAAACAAGCCACCTTTTCCTCAGCACCATTTATCCACCACCCCTCAATTTACTCTCACCCCTCCCCCGCCCTGACCCCCGTCTATATCATTCTGCAAAGACTATTCCTTCCGTGACATCTTGGTCTACTCCTCTATCATTCCCAACTCCTCATCTCCTTCTTATGACACACATTCATACCACAATCGCAGAAGTTATTTCATCACTCCTCCCCATCCAAGGCTCCAAAAACTCCCTTCATGTGAAGTAATGTTTCCCTCGCACCTCCTTCAATTTCTATGCTATATTCACTGCTCCTAATGTGGTCTCTTTCTTGGGGAAATTAAACGTAGACTAAGTGACTCCTTTGAGGAACACCTTCTCGTTGTTTGCCATTTCAATTCATCATCTTGCTCTCATGCCCATATGTTCATCCTAGCTTTGATGCAATGTTCCAGTGAAGCCCAACGCAGACTGGAGGAGCAGCAACTCATCTTTCAATTAGGTACTTGTGCAGCCTTCTGGACTCAACGCTGAGTTCAACAACTTCAGACTGTGAACTTTCTATTTCATTTTGTCCTCTTTTATTTTAAACCAATTTTTCTTTGTCTCAACGCAAGCCCTTCCCTCCCCCAACAGCCACCTGCCATTTTTCTCAAGTTTTACTTTGACAGAATGCTGACCGTTGTTCTATTAATAATATATTATGTTAGCTTAACTTTATGGCTACTTTTGGTCTTTAGCACTATCATTAACACTTCCATTGGTGAGATAATGCATTTTGGAAGATTTAGTACAGATAGGAAATATATAGCAAATGGCAGAACCCTTAAGAATATTGATATGCAAAGAGATCTGGGTGTACAGGTACACAGACCACTGAAAGTGACAATGCAGGTGGAGAAGAAGGTCAAGAAGGCATGCGGCATACTTGCCCTCTTTGGCATTGAGTTTAAAAATTGGCAAGTCATGTTACAGCTTTATAGGACCTTAGTTAGGCCATAATTGTAATATAGTGTTCAATTCTGATCGCCACACTACTAGAAGGATGTGGAGGCTTCGGAGAAGGCACGGAAAAGATGTTACCTGGTATGGAGGGCATTAATTATGAGGAGAGGTTGGAGAAACTTGGTTTGTTCTCACTGGAATGACAGACGTTGAGGGGAATCTACAAGATTATGAGAGGCCTGGACAGAGTGAATAATCAGAAGCTTTTTCCCAGGGTGGAAGAGTCCATTACTAGGGGGCACAGGTTTAAGATGTAGGGGGCAAGATTTAAAAGAGATATACGAGGCAAATCTTTTACACAGAGGGTGGTGGGTGCCTGGAACTCGTTGCTGGGGGAGTGCGTGGAAGCAGATACAGTAGTGACTTTTAAGGGTATCTTAACAAATACATGAATAGAATGGGAGTAAAGGGATATGATCCCCTGAAGGGTAGGGGATTTTAGAAGGCTGGTGCAGGCTTGGAAGGCCAAAGGGCCAGTTCCTGTGCTGTAATTTTCTTTGTTCTTTGTTCTTCATTTGTGCCTTAGGCATCTTTTTCCAATCTCTAAAATGACACCTGTCACTGACCTACTTTGCTGCACTATTCACTCCCACTTGAATGGTATAAAATCCATCACATTTCTCTCACTCTTAAACCTCAAAGAAGTGTCTTGCAAACATGAAATGTTAACTCTGTTTCTTTCAGCACAGATGCTGTCAGTTCTGCTGAGTTTTTCCAGCATTTCTTCTTTTTATTTGAGATTTTCAGAATTCTCAGTATTTTGCTTGCGTTTGAGTAACTTTCAGTCTTAATTATCATCCTGCTCAAGAACAAAAGCCATCCAGTGCCACTGGAGGTTATCATTGGAAACCAGCAGAGGGCAGCAGTACATCACACAAATATGTTTCAGAATTATTTTCTATTTTTACTCCAGAAGAAATGATTGCATCAGCCTGTACTCCCAGATGGGAGAAGTGCTTGTAAGCTGATAGTGTTGGTGGATCAGAATTTATTATTGTCACATGCATGGAAAGTATTGCCTCTTGTGCGCTTATACAGGAGAAACATACCATTCATAGAGTGCCCAGGAAGAAGGAAGTGAGAGGGTGCAGAATATACAGTCAAAGTTCAGAGGAAGATCAGCTTAACATAATGTAGGTCTATTCAAAAGCAGCAGGGAAGAAGCTGTTCTTGAGTTGGTTGGTATGTGATCTCAAACTTTGGTACCTGCTGTGTTGTGATGCGATCTCTGGCCCAAACTAAACTGTGGCTTACTTACTGGAGTCAAGAATTGCATAATCATCCTTTATATTTTCAACTTTGTTACTGAGGGATTTGTGCAAGAAGAAGTGCATGTATATTTTAAGAAAAGAAAGGCTCTGATTAAATAAAACTGGTATATATCACAGTTTCCACAGTGAAACAATTGATGAGGGTACGGCAGTGGATGTTGTCTACGTGGACTTTAGCAAGGCCTTTGACAAGGTCCCTCATGACAGACTGGTATAAAAGGTGAAGTCGCACAGAATCAGAGGTGAGCTAGCGTGATGGATACAGAACTGGCTCAGTCATAGAAAACAAAGGATACAAGTGAAAGGATGCGTTCCTGAATGAAAGATTGTAACAACTGGGTTCCTCAAGGATCAGTGCTGGGATCTTTGCTGTTTGTAATATATTTCTATGACTTGGAGGAAAAAGTAACTAGTTTGATTAGCAAGTTTGCATATGACACAAAAGTTGGTGGAATTGCAGATAATGATGAGGACCATCAGAGGATAAAGCAGGATGTGGATCGATTGGAGATTTGGGTGGAGAGATGGCAGATGGTGTTTAATCCAGAAAAATGTGAGGTATTGCCTTTTGGAAGGTCTAATACAGTTGGGAAATATACAGTAAATGGCAGAACCCTTAAGGGTATTGATAAGCAGAGGGATCTGGATGTATATGTACACAATCACTGAAAGTGGCAATGCAGGTAGAGAAGGTAGTCAATAATGCACATGGCATGTTTTCTTTCATTGGCTGGGGCATTGACTTTAAAAATTGGCAAGTCATGTTGCAGCTTGAAAGAATCTTAGTTAGGTCACACTTGTATATATAATATATAGTGTTCAATTCTGATCACCATCCTATCAGAAGGATGATGGATGAGTGGCTTTGGCGAGGATGCAGAAAAGATTTACCAGAATATTGCCTGATATGCAGGACACGAGTTCTGAGGAGAGGTTGGAGAAACTTGGTTTGTTCTTATTGGAACTTCAGAGATTGAAGGGCAACCTAATAAAAGTCTATAAGATTATGAGGAGCATGGATATAATGAATAATCAGAAGCTTTTCCCCAGGGTGGAAGAGTCAACTACTAGGGGACATAGGTTTAAGGTGTGAGGGGCAAAGCTTTAAGGAGAGAAATGAGGCAATTTTTTTACACAGAGGATGGTAGGTGCCTGGAACTCATTGCTGGGGAGGTAGTGGAAGCAGATACAGTAGTGGCTTTTAAGGGGCATCTTGACAAATACATGAATGGGATTGGAATAGAGGGACATGGTCCTTAGCAGGGTAAGAGGTTTTAGTTCATTGGCAGCATGGTTATTGATGAAGCAGCTGATGATGGTTAGATCTAGCACACTACCCTGAGGAATTCCTGAAGTGATGTCCTGGAACTGAGATGATTAACATCCAACCACCACAATAATCTTTCTTTGTTCCAGGTATGACTCCAACTAGCGGAGCAATTCCCATTGACTCCAGTTTTCTTCCTGCTGCTTGATGCTACACTTAGTCAAATGCTGCCTTGATGTCAAGGACAGTGACTCTCAGCTCACCTCTGGCATTCACTTCATTTGTTATTCTTTGAACCAAGGCTATAAAGAGGTGACCTTGGCTAAACCCAAACTGAGCATCTGTGAGCAAATTATTGCTGATAAAGTGTTGCTCGATAGCAGTGGTGATGACCTCTTCCATTATTTGGCCGACGGTCAAGAGTAGATTGAAAGGGCAGCAATTGACTGGGTTGGATTTGCCTTGTTTCTTGTGTACAGGACGTATGTGGGCAATTCTCCAGATAGGTGCCAGTGTTGTAGCTGAAACAGTACAGATGCTACCAGATTTGGATTGTTCAATGCATTTAATATTTTGAATGCAAAAATTGTAATATAAAGCACTCTTTAATGTAAAGGACTATTTATGTTTCCACTCTTAGCCATACTTTAGTTTGGTTAAAAGACCCAGCATGGTTCACTGATGAAATTAACCCAGTTCCCCAACATTTTTCTTATGCCAGCTAATGCTCACTCTCTAAAATCTCATATCCTCTCAAATGCCTCATGTCTCCTTCAAATCCCACCCCCGCCCCAACCTCTATGTATCCTTCAGAGCCATTCACCCTGTATTCAATATGGGAAGAGTTCAAGAGGATTAGTCAAAGAGTAAGGTTTTACAGTATAGTAAGAGGCTGTATAGCCCAATGTGTATGTCATGATGTGGAGGTGACGGCATTGGACTGGGGTGAAAATCGAAAGAAGTCTCACAACTCCAGCTTAAAGTCCAACAGGTTTATTTGTAGCAAACACCACAAGCTTTTGGAACACCCAGTTCCCTGACAAAGGACTGGCGTGTTCTGAAAGCTTGTGGCATTTGCTGCAAATAAACCTGTGCATATATTCCAGCCATCAAGCACCTATCCCTTTTAATTCCATTTTTCAGCACATGGTCCTAAGCCAGGTCCTTGAAATTGATATGAAAATAGCTAAACATCTGACAATCTGATAGAGCTGTCACTCAAATGCATTGGAAGAAAGAACTACAAATATTAGAAAAAATTATTTAAAAAATATGAATTTCAGGAAGTGGTCAAACGCTTGTAAAAAATGACTAACTTCTATTCACTAGCTACAAAACAGCTAGCCCTTTAATAACCTCTTAAAACAATCATTTGAACAGTGGAAACAACCTCCTGCTGAATTAATTTTGCTTTGAAAACACAGCCACACAATCATAAATGGCTCAGCTGTGAAAACAAACTCTTGCAGTTGCAGCAATGGAACTCATTGAAACTGGATGGCTAGGCTTTTTCAAAGTCATACCAGATGCTTTATCAATCAAAGCAGTTCAAAAGCATAGAGTCATGGAGAATGACTTGCCATCATGCCCTGTTGGCCAATGAGCACAGCGAGATGGCAAAATCGTGTGAGAGTGAGGGCTGAGAAATCAGGTTCACAACTAATTTCTTGCCTTTCACAATCTTACTGGCACCAATATCTGGTGAGGTCAGTCTCACGCCCAATTCTGGTGTGAGGCTGAATAAGTTATGTAAACTGAATTTTTAAAAATTCGTTCATAGGAAATGAGTGTTGCTGGCTGGCCAGCATTCATTGCCCATTTCTAGTTGTCTTTGGAGGGTAGTTTAGAGTTAACCACATCACTGTCGCTCTGGAGTAACATTTAGGCCAGATCGGGTAAAGAACAGCAGATTTCCTTCCCTCAGGGACATTAGTGAACCAGATGGATTTTTCTGAATCAACAATGGTTTCAGTCATCAGTAGATTTTTAATTCCAGATTTTTAAAATTGAATCAAATTCCATCATCTGTTCTAATAGGATCTAATCTAATTTTAAACCTAAATCTAATTTTAATATTATTAGCAAGCCTGGGACTCAATTGTCTACATCTGTTGCCTCTGTGTTCTCTGAGTCTGAGGTCATGTACCAACTGACTTAAGAACAGCTTCTTCCCTGCTGCTATCGGACTTTTGAATGGACTTATCTTGCATCAAGTTGATCTTTCTTTACATCCTAGCTATGACTGTTCCACTACATTCTGCACTCACTCATTTCCTTCTCTATGAATGGTATATTTTTTTCTGTATAGCGCACAAGAAACAATACTTTTCATTGTATGTTAATACATGTGACAATAATAAATCAAATCAAATCTCCAGGAGAGGTTCTCTCTGGCATGAATCACAGCTGGTCTTCACCAATAGGGATCAAACGTGATGGCCTCACCAGTAGACCATTGAGGCTCACTGAGAGATTGGGCATGACTCTTGGGCAATGCCAACCTGGCACTGTCAGCCTGGCACTGCCCACGGGGCACCCTGGGTTTGCCCACCTGGCACTGGGCAGTACCAAAGAGTGAGAGCCTGAGGGGAGGGGCCTATTGAGGCCAGACCAGGGGTGAGCCAATTGGTGGTGAGGGGGGTAATCCACTATGCATTTGCAGTTATGATCTCTGGAGGAGAGAGTGAAGCCTATTGCTACTCTGCTTTAAAGATTGGTGAGGGAAGGGAGGAGGGGCCCACTGTCACTCTGCAGAAGAGATCAGTAGGAAAGGGCGTGTGGCCCACTGCCACTCTGCATTAGAGATCAGTGGAGGGGGTGAGGCCACTTTAGAGATTGGTGGGAGGAGGGAGGAGAGGTTCTATCTAGACTGGGGGGTGGGGGTGGGTTTGTGGGGCCAATACCTCAGACTGTGAGGTATCATTATAGATTATGATCCTCCATGATAGCTCGGGATAACTTGCTTTTGACCATGGAGACTGGCTGTGTTTAGCAGAGGCTGAGTGACAGGTCTCTCTCTTCTCAGGACAGAGAATCCTGAATGTGCGCAGTGGCACTCTCTGCTGCTCTCAGCTAGCATTTGAGTTATTTCAGCCCTATCTCTCCCCTACAGACATGAAAAGGATTTTGATTATTTTTGCTCGAAGTGCATGAGATCGCAGATTTGTACTCATTCAAGAAACAGATCAGAAACTCTCCCAATTTCACAGTTGTTCTGGACTTTTTTTTTCATAAGATCGCTCCCAGACGGTGGAAAAAAGACACCTGGGCCTAAACAGGTGGCTGGATTTTTTTTAAGTGACAGCTGAAGAAATATTTTCTCAAATTTAATGCACTGTAGACATTTAAATCACTTCAGATCATGACACTACAGAATGATGAAGTCCTCTTTTCAAGTCAGAGAGCTGTGATAAATCACTGCAATAAAAACTCAGCTAACTAAGAAGGTGTGCTTGATAATGACACTTGAAGTTGTCAAAACATTTAAGCCTTAACTGTCAGAATGTTGCCAACTCCTCAATAGGCTGTCTGCAGGATGAATTAACTCCCTTACCTCGTCATTTTCAGAACGAAAATACTGGTGGAGAGGAAATGCAGAATTCCCTTGGGGCTGTCGATGTTGATATCAATGTCAGGGGGTGTTGCAACTCAAATCTACCTGAAACCTCTTACTGCCCCTGGGGAGTTTATATGGCGCGTATTTTATACTTGAAATTTCTAATGAACAAAAACAAAGTTTTAAGGATTCCTACCCTTATTCCCGAATCCAGGACACAAATCTCTGTTTCTCTCACCACAAATGCTGCCTGACCTGCTGAGTATTTTCTGCTTTATTCTAGCATCCACTAGTTCCGATTCTAGTATCCACGTATTTTACTTTAGTCTCAGAGACTAGTTTTGCACTTGCTACGGCTGACGTTTATTTTGTTTTTTGTGAGCTGAGGTCAACTTCAAGTTAAGCGAAGGGAGATGTAGATGTCAGAAGATAATTTTTACTTCTGTTTTTAGTGATCTACTTGATGATTGCATCTGTCAAGGTGTTCTATAAAAACCAGCTTGTGTTTGTTTGTCCGTGGTAAAGCATGAAGTAAAAATGAGATATAATTGTTTAGTGACTTTATGCAATCTTGTCCTAAGTGTAACGTCTGCAAGCATAATGTGGAATCGGATCCATAGATCACTAGGCTATAAAAGCTGGAATTCTCACACTTTTTATTTGATTTGTGATCCACCTTAGAAGAATGACTCTTCTGGTGAAGAATTTGACTGGCAGCTTTCTGACCATTGCCTGTAGTGGGTAGGATTCACATAGACTAGTGGGAGTGTGTTTCACATTCTAAGAGCTAAAGGCTGGCCCCTTATCTGCGTGCTTACTTAAATAAGAATAAAAATGTATGGATACAATACTACCAGTAAGTTCATTTCAAAAGCAAAAATCACTGTGTCACTCAAACAACTGAGAATAGGAAACTGAACGAAACTGAACCTGCCAACCTGTGTTTCAGTCTGGTTTTCTCTAGATGCTCTGATTTCCTACACAGTCCAAAGAAAAATGTGCAGATTAGGTTGATTGGCCATGCTAAATTGCCCCTTAATGTCCTGTAAGTTAAGGGGTTTAGCAGATAAATACCTGGGATTGTGGGGATAGGGTTTGGGTAAGATGCTTTTTCAGAGAGTCAGTGCAGAATGGTCTACTCTGCATTGTAGGAATTCCATGAAAAATAACTTGTATTTATATATGTACATATAGGTCAGAGGGGTTTATTTTACCATTTTGATTCTAAGTGCTGGGTGGACTTGAAATTGGGAGTGTTTCAGATCTGACTTTTAGACCCATTCGCAGGTGATCCCATACACATCCTGCCTGAAAAAATATCAGCAATTCCGCATCGTGATGCACAAACCTATGTTTGGGGCTTAATGTGCCCGAAGTCCTGCAGCAATGATCTGCACTTTCAACTATGCATACGCAAAAAAAAAGATAGAATGTGGATCCTTTGCCACATCGCTCCTGGGCTGGATAATGCCTCCCCTGACCCCTACAGACATTGCCTCACTCTCCAACATTATAGACTTCCTTATCTCCCCACCTCTTCCACCACCCAGAGTGATCGTAAGCCCCTCATGCTTCCCTTTCCCTTATCTCAGGCATACTGGCAATGGACCCCCCCCTTTCCCCTCACTTACCTCAGGCAGAGTGGCAGCAGATCCCCCCCTTCCCCCTCCCCACACTGAACACAGACAGAATGGCAGAGGACCCTCCATTCCTTCCCTTCTGATCTCAGGTAGAGTGGTAGCTGATCCTCCATTCCCTCCTAATCATCTCAAGCAGACAGCCGTTGGACCCACTCCTCCCCCGCCCCGCACCCCCTACCCCACACACTCCCACCAACCTCACACATGATTTTACAAACTTTTCATACTCAAAAATGGCTGCAGCTTGATGGTAAAACCAAGCTCATAGAACAGGGCCTTTGGCCCATTGAGTCTGCAACAACAGCAACTACCTCTAAAGCTGAATCCCATTTTCTAGCACTTGTCACATATCCTTGAATGTTATGGTGCTTCAAGTGCTCATACTTTTCATACCTACCTACTCACATACAAATACTTTTTAAAAGCAATCTTATTTTTGGCTTTCACTCGATAGAAGTCTACAAGATTATGAGAGACGTGGACAAAGTGGATAGTTCGAAGCTTTTTTCTCAAGGTTTCTCAAGGAATCAATTACTAGGGGACAGATTTAAGGTGCGAGGAGCAAGGTTTAAAAGAAATGTACAAGGCAGATGGTGGATGCCTGGAACTCGTTGCCATGGAAGGAAGTGGACACGATTACAGTAGTGACTTTTAAGGAGTATCTTAACAAGTATATGAATGAGATAGGAATAGAGGGATATGGTCCCTGGAAGGGTTTTAGTTAAGTCGGGCAGCATGGTCGGTGCAGGCTTGGAAAGCTGAAAGGTCTATTCCTGTGCTGTCATTTTCTTTGTTCTTTGTTCTTTATCTTCCAGGCAATGCATTCCAGAATCTCACCACCCCGCCTCGAGTGAAATTGTTTTTTCCAAATCTCCCTGAATCTCCTGTCCCTTACTCTGTATGAAACTTTTCATTTCCTCAGGATTTCCGAAGTGCTTTAATCCAATGAATTGCTTCCAAAGAGTGGTGCTGGTTAATATAGCAAACCTTGCAGCCAAATAGTAAACAACAGAATTATCATAATGAGACTGCTTTAGAGTAAAGAGCAAAGAAAAATACAGCACGGGAACAAGCCTTTCAGCCCTCTAAGCCTGTGTCAATCATGATATCCTAATTTAGAGACATTAGTTGAGAGATAATGTCTGATTATAACTGAGATATTGAGCAGTATATTTTTAAAGACTTGCGTTCAGCTTTAAAATGAATTATTGATGACTTTGCTAAAGGTTTCATCCTATTTCTTTTGCATTGCTACTTTTCAAGTTGTATAGATTTGTCTGATGTTCACCAGCATGAATTTACTTGTCACAATGATGTGCGAGAGTTATTTGTTACCTACTATGTTGGACAACTTTCCAGCGCAGATATTGTGAGCTGGAATTTCATAAAAGATGTTGGAACATTGCCTCAGGAACTTATTGACTCAGCAGACTTGCCTTCTTCAAAAACGTCCTCCATTTTTTCATTTTGGAAATGGGTATGGGTTTGAAATGGAATCAGTTCCACTGCCTGTCGTGGGATGGAAAGGTGGAACTTAATATGACATTGGACGAGTTGTATTGTTGAATGTCTGGCCTTCATACCCTCAACCTTCCACATCCCAACCACCCCATATTTGTCCATGCCCTTTCCACACATCATTCTGACCCCCTCTTACTCCCATCCTCCTTTACTCTGCCTCCATACCTCTTCATTTCTACCATTGTCCTTCACATGCCCCATTCTCCTCCCATTCTCCCCAAGCATCCATCCATCTCCATAACCTGTTCCAGTTGTGGCAGTCTGAAATTGTCATTATAAAAACAACCATGTCTGCGGTATATCAACAACAAATCCACTTTTCGTGTTCCTTTTGGGCTATAAATTAAAATCTAATGGTCTTAAACCTGAACTTTATTTTGCTTTTGGATCATTTTAAGGCACACATGATCAAGTATTAACATCAAGGTGCCTGTCAAGTGAAAAAGAAAGCTGATCATTTATGACATGTTACTTAACATTATCTACGTGATAAAGTCTTGTTGGTAAAGTCAGGCCCTTGGAGTTGCAAAGTTTGGAACAGGCCCTTCGGCCCTTCGAATCTGCATCAACAGTGATTACCACTAAAAATCTATGTCAGGATTCTTTCAACTCGCAGCAGACTGGAAACACCAGTGGGGGCCTTTCCTGGAGTTTGCAACTGGTGCTTTTTTTTAGTGCAATCAGTTCTATAATTGCCTGGTCGTTTGGGTGGGGAGTGGTGGGGACTGTCCAGTAGTACTCAGGCTGGTCATCAGGTGGAGAAGAGGGTCAGTGTGGTGTTCTGAGCTGTCCAAGGGGGAATCTGGGCTGGCTATGGAATGAGCAAGAGGGGAGATTGGGGCTGGGGTGGAAGGAACATTGGGGCTGGCCCAGGGAGGTCAGCTGGCCAGCAATCAGGGGGATTGCGGGGCTGGCCAGCAATGGCGGGTGGGGGATTTGGGAAGGCCAGTGTGGCTGTGGGGCTGCCAGTGATCGGAGGCCAGCAATTGGCTGACAATGGGTGACCACTATGCATGCACCGATCTTCCATCTATGCTGCCAGTCTCTTAAGTGGTAATATGCCTTGCCCACCACTTACCAAAGTGAATCACTCAGAGTGTCAAAGATTTGCTCTGATAAGTATGACCAAAAAAAGGCAGGAAATACTCATGTTTTTGCATTCGATGGACACTAATTTTTTTTGGGAGAATCCTGAGCCTAATCTCATATAAGTATACCATCTTAAGAAAAGCTCCCACAAAAATAGGATTCTCTGGGAGGCTAGAGAGGAGATTGCAGAGCCTTTGGCTTTGATCTTCATGTCGTCATTAGCTACAGGTATAGTGCCAGAAGACTGGAGGATGGCAAATGTTGTCCCTTTGTTCAAAAAGGGGAGTAGGGACCATCCTGGAAATTATAGAGCGGTGAGCCTGACTTCTGTTGTGGGCAAGGTCTTGGAAAGAATTATAAGGGATAGGATTTATAAGCATCTAGAGAGGAATAAATTGATTAGGGATAGTCAGCACGGTTTTGTGAAGGGTAGGTCGTGCCTCACAAACCTTATTGAGTTTTTTGAGGAGGTGACCAAAGAGGTAGATAAGGGTAAGGCAGTTGATGTAGTGTATATGGATTTTAGCAAAGCGTTTGATAAGGTTCCCCATGGTAGGCTACTGCAGAAAGTGCAGATGCATGGGATTGAAGGTGATTTAGCAGTTTGGATTAGGAATTGGCTAGCTGATAGAAGACAGAGGGTGGTGGTTGATGGGAAATATTCAACTGGAGTGCAGTTACAAGTAGTGTACCTCAAGGATCTGTTTTAGGGCCACTGCTGTTTGTCATTTTTATAAATGACCTAAATGAGGGTGTAGAGGGTTGGATTAGTAAATTTGCTGACGATACCAAAGTGGGGGGAGTTGTAGATAGCGAGGATGGATATTACAGTTTGCAGAGGGACATAGGTTGCAGAGCTGGGCCTTGAGGTGGCAAATGGAATTCAATACGGATAAGTGTGAGGTGATTCACTTTGGTAGGAATAAGAGGCATATGAAATATAGGGTTAATGGAAGGACCCTTAATAGCGTTGTCGAGCAGAGGGATCTTGGGATACAAGTACATAGCTCTTTGAAAGTTGGCACCCAGGTTGATAAAGTTGTTAAGAAGGCGTACGGTGTGTTAGCTTTTATTGGTAGAGGGATTGAATTTAGGAGCCGTGAGGTTATGTTACAACTGTACAAAACTCTGGTGCGGCCGCACTTGGAGTATTGCGTACAGTTCTGGTCGCCGCATTATAAGAAAGATGTGGAAGCATTGGAAAGGGTGCAGAGAGGTTTACCAGGATGTTGCCTGGTATGGTGGGAAGGCCTTATGAGGAAAGGCTGAGGGACCTGAGGTTATTTTCATTAGAGAGAAGAAGGTTACGCGGTGACCTAATTGAGGCGTATAAGATGATCAAGGGATTGGATAGGGTGGATAGTGAGAGCCTTTTTCCTCGGATGGTGATGACCAATACGAGGGGACATAACTTTAAATTAAGAGGTGGTAGTTACAGGACGGATGTCAGAGGCAGGTTCTTTACACAGAGGGTGGTGAGAACGTGGAATGCCCTGCCTGCAGTAGTTATGGACTCGCCTACTTTGGGGGCATTCAAATGGTCGGTGGATAGGCATACGGATGATATTGGAATAGTTTAGGTTAGAGGGTCCACTGGCCGGCGCAACATCGAGTGCCGAAGAGCCTGTACTGAGCTGTAATGTTCTATGTTCTATGTATGTTCTATGTTCAATAAACCTGACTCCCACACAAATGTTCTCGGAAAAAACTATTGAGCAAACTATTGGAATTTAAGGGAGACAAATCCCCAAGGCCAGATGGCCGACATCCATACGTCTTCAATACGATTGCAGTGATAATGAAGTCATTGGTTATAATGTTCCCAAAATTCTATTGATTCTGGAAAATTCCCAGTGAATTGGAAAAAGTCTAATGTAACAACACTGTTCAAACAGAGGGAAAGGCAGAAAATCAGAAACTATAGACCAGTTAATTTAAAGTTTATTGTGGAAATCCATTAAAGAAATAGTAATGGGACATTTGGAAAGTCAAAATGCAATCCAACAGAGTCAGCATGGTTTTATGAAAGGTATAGATGTAGTGGGCAGAATTGTAAGAGATTTTTCTATACGTGTCGGATGGGCATGAAACTGAAGGAGTTCCAGATTTATTTTTTGGGTGTGTTTTCAGGCCTAATCTTATGTACTTTGTCTTTAAAATTTTGGACAAGTCTATTTCTGGCCAAAGAGGTTGTGGGCAGGGCTTACTATGCATTACAACCTGTAGGGGGAGGTTTGCACATATGCAGATCTTTGATGCTGCACATGCACACTAACAGTAGTAGGAGTTTGACAGAGAGTTGTCTGGCCCCTGCAGGCAGCGTCAACTAGCTCCTTCCCGTAATCGCAGGGACTCGCAGCCCAAGATGCAGTCCCACCATCCCTATGCTGCCCAGACCGATCACTGGCCCCCTCCCTCCCCCATTGATCATGGACTTCATCCTTCTTCCGCCAGTTGTGGCCCTGTCGCCCACCCCCATTTATGGCGGATCCCGAATTCCCCTGCCGATTGCGGCCCTGCTGCCCTCCCCCACCAATTGCATGCAGAGTGTTAGTGAGCCCCCTCTCCCTGACTCTCCCTGCATTGGCTCTTCCATGCATAGGCAACACCCCTGCACTGCCCACTGAGCATTGCCCAGATGCCAAAGGCTGGCATTGTTAAGCTGCCAGTGTGGCACTGCCAGTCGGGCACTGCCCAAGGGGCACGCTGCCTTGCCCTCGGCCTCACTGGAGTCCTCAATGGCCTCCGGTTCCACCGGCGAAACCAGCGAGACTGTTCCCCATTCATGTTCCCTGTATTTTCCTTGCTGGAGGGAATCTCTTCCAGCAAGGCCATAAAGACAAATGAGCCCAGACGATTGACAGTGGGCTCACTCAGGACATGAAAATCAACATTTAAATAAATTTAAATAAATTAACCAGTCTCTAGCACTTTTCTAGCGAGAGGATGACCATGCTGGAAATCCAGGTGTCATAAAATCGCGCTGGCCATGAAAACTAGCTCCATTCATACTAGCTGCTTTACTCCCGATTTTATGGCATTTTCCCACTGCAAAATGAGCATAAAGCAGCAGTAAAATTCACCCATTTACCTGGATTTCCAGATGGCATTTGATAAGGTGTCACACAAAAGGCTAATATATAGGGTAAGATCCCACAGAATTGTGGGTAATATATTAGCTTGGATAGAATGCTGGCTAATGAACAGAAAACAGAGTTTGGGATAAATGATTTTTCTGGTTGGCAAGATGTAACTAGTAGTATGTCGCAATATTTGGCCCCAACTATTTACAATCTACATTAATCACTTGGATGAAGGGATACAATCATACTAGGCAGCATGGTGGCACAGTGATTAGCATTGCTGTCTCACAGTGCCAGGGACCTAAGGTTCAATTTCGAGCTTGGGTCACTGTTTATGTGAGTTTCCTCGGGTGATCTAATTTCCTCCGACAGTCTGAAACACATGCTGGCTAGGTGCATTGACCCAAACAGATGCTATAGTGTGGATACTAGAAGGAATTTCACAGTAACTTCATTGCAGTGTTAATGTAAGCCTTACTTTTGACTATTAAACAAATAAGCTTTATTTATAGAATGTACTAGAACCAAATTTGCGGATGATACCGAAATAGATAGGAATGCATGTTGCAGTGAGGAAATAAGAAATTTATAATATATATGGATGGGTTGGATGAGTGGGCTGAAATTTGGCAGACAAAATATAATGTGGATAAATGTGAATTTATCCATTTTGATTGGAGGTATAAGAAGGTAAATATTATCTAAATGGAGAGAAATTTCAAAATGCTTCAGAGTAGAGGGATCTGTGTATCCTTATGCACAAATCACAGATAGTATGCTAATACAGCAGGTAATAAGGAAGACAAATGGAATTTTGACATTCATTGCTAATGGAATAAAGTATAAAATTAGGGATGCACCATTGCAGATGTATAGAGCACTGGTGAGACTACATCTGGAGTATTACACATAGTTCTGATCCCTTTACTCGAAGAAGAGTGTAAATGCATTAGAGACAGTTCAGAGAAGGTTCACTAAATTGATTCGAAAGTTGAAGGACTTGTCTTATGAAGAGAGATTGAGCACTTAATGTTTATACTCACTGAAAAGTAAGAGTGGATCTATTTGAAATATATAAGGTAATAAAGGGGATTAACAGGACAGATATAGAACCCTGTTGCACATTCTAGAATGTGAGGCCATAGATTTAGGGAAAGAGGGAGATGACTGAAAACAGAAATGAGGAGGAATTACTTCACTCTAAGAGTTGTGAATCTATGAAATTCTGTACTCCAGAGTACAGTGGACATTGGAACACTAAATAAGTCCAAGGCAGAGTTAGACAGATTCTTAATTAGTAGCTGGATGAAAGATTATGGGGAAAGGGTAGGAATATGGAGATGAGGATGAAATTTGATCAACCATGATTGTATTGAATGGCGGAGCAGGCTCAGGGAGCTAGTCTGCTCCTAATTCTTATGTTCTGATTTTCTTACACAGCCCCTTGCTGAGATTTGTGGTTCTGGACCTTTTGAAATTCAATCAAGCATTCGTAATGTCCCAGATGATATAACAAACCTTTACAATTCACACATAAAGAAGCTTGTTGAAATTTTAAAAAGTCAAACTTTTTCTAAGCTACACCAGGTGACCTGTCAATTAATGCACACCATTTTCTTTCTCTAACTGATTTTTTACTCAAGTTTCTTCATGCTTTTTGGGACTCTTGGAAATCAAATCACTTCAGAATTTTACATTATAGTTCTCAAGATGTGTTTTCTTCAGTTTCAAATGCCTAGGATCATGTTTCCTAATGGAAAAAGAACTCTGCTGCAACTCACAACTGACACCATATTGATGAATGTATTTGCCTTCTTAACTTTGCAGGATAGAACTCTGTAAACAACAAATGTAGTGAAAACATATCTCTCTTACAATTGTTATGATCTTGGATCAGCCCACTAAATTGTTGTTAAGATTTGTTTCGGAACCAATAATGCTCTGTTCAAAGTTTAAGATTTCAAGTACTTACTCAGAGAATAAAGCTATAAGATTCCTTAGTTTTTGAACGAATAAAATAAATTTTACAAAGTTAAGAAAGTAAACAATTTATGACACTATCTTATATTCGAGCATTCAGGATTAACATGAGATACCTGTGAATTAACGGCCAAACTTTGTTTGAACTAAGAAGGCTGCAAAATAAGTAGCAGCTGCAACCGAGACCGAATCCAATGATTTCTAAACCCACTCAGACATTAGTATTCATAGTAAGTTATAGTTTTGTTAAAATCCTTTCTCCCATACAAAGAATTCTGAAGTTTTTATCTTTGAAGGTCATTGATTTCTCACAAAGACTTTTTAACTCGGACTGCCTCAACAACAGGAGATTGTGGCATTGTAGTAATATCGCTGAATTTGTGATCCAGAGTCCCAGATCAACCATCTGGGAACATGGGTTCCAATCTTATCATGGCTGTGGGAGTTGAATTCAATGTATAAATCTGGAATTGAAAGCTAGCCTTAGCAAGAGTGACCTTAAAACTAATACACACCTGTTTCACTAATGTACTTTAGGGAAGGAAATCTGTCATTTGGTCTGACCTAAATGTGATTCCAGGCCCGTGGCAATGTGGTTGATAATCCTCTGAAATGGCCTACAAACCATTCAGTTCAAGAGCAATTATGTTGGGCAACAAATGCTGACGTTGCCAGGGTTGCCCACATCTCATGAAAGAATACATAAAATCAAGATGGGGATTAAATCCCATCTCCTGAGACATTTCCCCTTGGATATTTCAGTCTGTATTCCAGCAACAAATCACATGGAAAACTCCAGCTATGCCAAGCAAAATACCACAGCTATATTCACCCCAACGACCTGCAGCATGTAGTAACTAACCTTCTATTGTCTTTTCATCTCACCAAAGCTTCTCTTCAGCCCTCACTACTTCAGCTTGCAGAAAACAGCACTTTTACTGCATGGAACCTCCTTCTTTGCTGCTCTCCCCAGTGGTTTCTCTATTTGTTGGTTCCTGCCAGTGATCGCCAAACAATGGTCTATACTTCCCACTTTCCCATAACTATTTTGTTCGAGTGATTAATTCCTCTATCTTTAAACTAGAGGAAGTAAATGCAAAGGGATTACTTTAAGGGTAAGTCATGGCAGGGCAGCTCAGCCATGTGGAATGCTCCTCCTCTGCAATGTGGAAAGTCAGGATATGACCATTGTCCAGAGTGGCTACATGTGCTGAAAGTGCCTTCAGCTGCAGTTACTCAAAATCTGCATTTCAAATATGGAGTACTGCGAAACATCCACAACGTCATGATTTCTGTGGAGTTGTACAGTGAAATGGTCTCAGCCCAGCTAAAGACTGCTCAGGCAAAAAGGCAATGGGTGACCAGATAGTAGTTTCCTGGAGCTGTCTCTTTCTGTAATAGATTTTTCAATTTGAATGCTGCTGTGGGAGATGGTTTCTGAGAGAAATGCAGCAGGACCCAAGTTTGTGGCCCCATGAGTAGCTTAGCTGCTTGGGATGAATGGTGGGGGAGAGAGAGAAAAAGGTCAAGGAGAACAATAGTGGTAAGGATACTATCATAATCATGGAATCCCTACAGTGCAGAAGGAGGCCATTCAGCCCATTGAATCTGCATAGACCATAATCCCATCCAATCCCCCTAACAATCTAGCATGGCCAATTCATGTAACCTGCACATTTTTGGACTGTGAGAGGAAACCAGAGCACCCAGAGGAAACCCATGCAAACATGGGGAGAATGTGCAAACTTTGCACAGAAGGTGACCAGAGGCCAGAATTAAACCTAGGTCCCTGGTGCTGTGGGCCACAGTGCCAACTACTGTACCAATAGGGAACAGATAATACTTCTATGGTCACAGACATGACACTAAGATTGTGTCAGTGTCAAGAATGTCACTGAATAGCTGTAGGAAATTCTGAAAAGGGAATGGGTGAATAGCCAGAGATCTACATTGGTACTAACAAAATAGGTAAAAGTGGGATGAGGTCCTGCAAGCAAAATATGTGAAGCTAGGAGGTAAATAAATAGCAGGACTTCAAAGTAGAAATCTCAGGATTAATCCGTGTCATGTGCTAGTGAGATCAGGAATGGGAGAATTGACAGGATAAATGAGTGGCTGGAAAGATGGTGGGGAAGGGGGGGGATTTAGATTCCTGAGGCAATCTGAGGGACAGATTCTGGGGAAGATGGGACCTGCACAAGCTGGACAGGTTGCACCCTAGCAGGAGTGAGGTTGGTATCCTTCACCAGAGCATTTTTTTAGTATTATAAAGCACGTTTACATTAGAGTGGTAAAAACAAGGGATTTTGAAAGGGGAAACACATGGCAGGGAAACAAAGATAGAATTGAAAAATAGAAAAGTAGGAAGAAAATGTGGAAGAAAGAAGAAATAAGAGCTGGTAGCAAACAGGGCAATTGTACAAAATAAGATGTGTAAAAATGTTAAAAAGACAAATCTAAAGATCATGTATCTCAGCATATTGAACGTGCACAATAAGGTAGACAATTGAAAATCACAACTAATTGTAAAGGTGTATGATATGATTACCATTACAGAGACATGGTTGCACAATGATTAAATATCCAAGGATATTCAATAGTTAGGATTAACATGTAAAAAGGAAAAGGGGTAGCTTTGTTAGTAAAGGATTAAATCAACACAATAGTGAGAAAGGATATTGGATCAGAAGTCCTAGATGCCAAATCAATCTATTTAAATTTAAATTTATTATTACTGTCATAAGTAGGCTTACATTAACATTGAAATGAAGTTACTGTGAAAATCTCCTAGTCTCCATACTCAAGTGCCTGCTTGGATACACTGAGGGAGAATTTAGCATGGCTAATACACCTAACCAGTACGTCTTTTGGACTGTGGGAGGAAACCAGAGTGCTCAGAGGAAATTCACGCAGACATGGGGAGAATGTGCAGACTCAGCACTGAAGTGATCTAAGCTGGGAATTGAACCTGGATCCCTGGTGCTTTGAGACAGTCTGGCCGAAGTCAAGAAGCAATAAGAGTTGGAAAACATTTAAGGGTGTTGTCCACAGGCATCCAAAATGTAATGGGATGGTATTAAACAGGAAAATAGAGATGCATTTAACAAGGATGCTACAATAATCATAGGTGACTTTACATGTAAACTGGCCAAAGCATATTAGCAATACAATAATAAGAGATCAATTCCTGGAGTGGTTTTTGGACCAATATGTTGAGGAACGAACTAGGTACAGGTTATTAGTATCATATTATGAGAAGGGTTTAATTCATAATCTTGTTAGACAGGGCTGTAAGAATGACTATAATATGTAAAAATTATTCCTGTGAATAGAAAATGAAGTATTACAATCAGAATCAAGGATCCGAAATCTACACAAGAGAAATTACAGAATATGGAGGAGTTAGCTGCATTAGATTGAGTAATTTAATTGAAAGGCATGATTATGGCTAGGCAATGGCTAAGACAATGGAAATCTTGGCACCCTATACCAGCATTCCCCATGACGATGGTATTGCTGTAACTGTCTCAGTACTCAGTGCCAACAACTGCCAGTTTCCAGATGCAATTTTACAACTCATCCACTTCATCCTGGACCACAATGTCTTCATCTTCAACAGTAGTTCTTCATCCAGACACATGGAACAGCTATGGAGACCAAATTTGCACCTCAATGTGACAAGATCTTCTTGCATTGGCTCGAACAAGACTTCTTCACTGAAACGACCTTCAACCAATGTATACACTAGATACATAAATGACATTTCCTTCAACTGTATGATGACATCAACAAGTTCCGTCCCACCATCAGATTCACCATAGACTATTCTTCGGAAGAGGTTGCATTCTTGGACACATGCATCTCTATTAAAGGTGACCATCTCAGCACCTTGCTGTACTGCAAGCCCACAGGTAACCTCATGATGCTCCACTTCTCCAGCTTCCATTTTAAACATGTTAAAGAAGCCATCTCCTACGGACAAGCCCTCCGTATACACAGGGCTGCTCAGATGAGAAGGATCACAACAGACACCTCCAGATGCTGAAAGATGCCTTCATAAGAACAGGATATGGCGCTTGACTCATCAATCGACAGTTCTGACGCGCCGCCAGTGAAAAACCGCACCAACCTCCTCAGAAGACAAACACAGGACATGGTGGACAGAGTATTCTTCATCATCCAGTACTTCTCCAGAGTGGAGATGCTACAATATCTTCTCCAGAGTTTTCAACATGTCATTGATAAAGATGAACATCTCTCCAAGGCCATCCACATGCCCCCACTTCTTACCTTCAAACAACCACACAACCTCAAACAGACCATTGTCTGCAGCAAGTTACCCAGCCTTCAGGAGAACAGTGACCACAACACCACACAATCAGGCCACAGCAACCACTGCAAGACATGCTAGATCATCGACATGAATGCCATCATCTCACGTGAGAACACCATCCACCAGGTACACAGGACATACTCTTGCAACTCAGCCAACATTGTCTACCTGATATGCTGCAGGAAAGGATGCCCTGAGGCATGGTATATTGGACAGACAATGCAGACACAATGACAACGGATGAATGAAAACCACTCAACAAGACTATTCCCTTCCTGTTGGCGAACACTTCAGCAGTCACGGGCATTCAACTTTTGATCTTCGGGTAAACGTTCTCCAAGGCGGCCTTCATGACATACGACAGCGCAGCGGGATCTTGGGTTCATGTCACACTATCTTAAACTCCCATGACTTGCCTGGGCTTGCAACATTTCACTTACTCTCCTGTCTGGAGTCAGTACACATCTCTTTAACAGATGCTTCATGCTATCTCCACTCACATTATCTGCACCTTTAAGACTTGATTAGCTGTAAAGACTCGCATTCTAATCAGTATTCTGTAAATTGTGTGAGCCTTTATATGCTCTGTTTGTGATCAGAACCCCCATTCACCTGACAAAAGAGCAGCGCTCTGAAACCTAATGGTGTTTATTACTAAACAAACATGTTGGACTTTAACCTGGTGTTGTGAGACTTCTTACTGTGCTTATCCCAGTCCAATGCTGGCATATCCACATTAAGATTTAAGGAACAGATGCAGAAGTGATGGTACAGTGACATTGTCACTCGACTAATAATCTAGATATCCAGTGTAATGCTCTGGGAGTTGAATCTGAATCCCACTATTCCAGGTAATGGAATCTCAATGGAATTAAAAGTCTAATGATGACCATGAAATCATTGTCGATTTTTGTAAAAGCTAAAGTTCTTTATTAGGGGAGGAAATCTGCTAACTTTACCTTGCATGGTCTCCACGTGACTCCAAATCACAGCAATATGATTATAATGGTTGAACAAGCCATTCAGTTCAAGAGCAATTCTGAATAGGCAATAAACGCTGGCCTATCCAGCCATGCCCATACCCAATGAAAAAAACAAAAGTTATCCTTTCCACCACAAAAACAGAACAGGTAAAATAGCCCAACTGTGACTCACAGTTGAAATTAAGGCCACTATTAGGTCTAGAGAGGAGTCATATAAAATTGCTTGACAAAGAAACAACCCTTTGGATTTTAGAATTCAATATAAGGGCAAGAAACTGTTTAAAAATAGAGTATGAGAGTAAACTTACAAGGAAAATAAAAATGGACTACAAAAGCTTGTAAAAGAATGTGAAAAGAGAAAAATTAATGAAGAGAAATGTCTTTACAAATGAACTGGGAGAATTGATAATGGAGAACAAGGAAGCACTAGAGCAAAAGGTTGCTGCAGAAGGTTAGGGTGCATGGAGTTGGGGGTAAGGTATTAGCGTGGATTGAGGATTGGTTATCTAACAGGAAGCAGAGAGTTGGAATCAACGGGTGCTTTTCTGATTGGCAGTTGGTGATTAGTGGAGTGCCGCAGGGATTGCTGATGGGGCCTCAACTGTTTATCATTTACATAGATGATCTGGAGGAGGGGGCTGAGTGTGGGGTAACAAAATTTGCTGATGAAACGAAGATGAGTGGAAAAACAAATTGCGTGGAAGGCACGGAAAGTCTGCAGAGAGATCTGGATAGGCTGTGAGTGGGCGAAGACTTGGCAGATGGAATATAACATTAGCAAATGTGAGGTTATCCACTTTGGTAGAAATGATAGTAGGAGGGATTATTATTTAAAGGATGAAAAGCTGCAGCATGCTACCGTGCAGAGGGACCTGGGGATCCTTTTGCACGAATCGCAAAAACTCAGTCTGCAGATGCAGCAGGTGATCAAGAAGGAGAATGGAATGTTGGCCTTTATAGCGAGGGGGATAGAATATAAAAGCAGGGAGATCTTGTTGCAACTGTACACGGCAACTGGAGTATTGTGTGCAGTTTTGCTCCCGGTATTTGCGAAAGGATATATTGGCCTTGGAGGGAGTACAGAGAAGGATCAGCAGGCTGATACCAGAGATGAGGAAATTAGCTTATGAAGAGAGATTGAATAGGCCTGGTCTGTACTCGTTAGAGTTTAGAAGGCTGAGGGGGGATCTTATAGAGACTTACAAGATAATGAAGAGGCTAGATAGGGTAGAGGTAAAGAGTTTCTTCCCACTTAGAAAGGATAGCAGAACTAGAGTGCACAGCCTCAAAATAAGGGGGAGGTGGGGTGCAGTTTAGAACAGAGTTGAGGAGGAACTTCTTCACTCAAAGAGTAGTGAATCTCTGGAACTGTTTGCCCATTGAAGTGGTGGAGGCTACCTTGCTGAATATATTTAAGTCATGGGTGGATAGATTTCTGATAGACAAGGGAATTAAGAGTTATGGGGAGAAAGTGGGAAAGTGAAACTGATCCACTTCAAATCAATCATGATCTTATTGAATGGCGGAGCAGGCTTGAAGAGCTAGATGGCCTCCTTCTGCTCCTATTTCTTATGTTCTTGGAATATAGATTATCTGGCCTGTGGATTTATCAGCTTATGGTCCCTTTAATGTCTCCAGCACTATTTTTACAAATAATATTTTTTTCAATTCTTTATTCTCACTGGACCTTTGCTTCAGCAGCATTTCTGGGAAGTTGTTTCTGTCTTTTTCTGTAAAGACAGAACTAAAGTAGTTGTTTAATTAGAAACAACTACTTTAGTTCTGTCTTCACAGAAAAAGACACAAACAATTTCCCAGAAATGCTGCTGAAGCAAAGGTCTAGTGAGAATAAAGAATTGAAAAAAAAATTATTTGTAAAAATAGCGCTGGAGACATTAAAGGGACCATAAGCTGATAAATACACAGGCCAGATAATCTATATTCCAAGGTACTAAAGGTGATAAATAGGAACATAAGAACATAGGAATTAGGATCATAAGTAAACAAATTCAACCCTTTTAGCCTGCTCTGCCATTCAGTCAGATCATGACTGATCTCTCCCTGGTCTTAAATCCACCTCCCCACCTGTTTGCAACATCCTTTTATCCCATTTTGTATTAGAAATACATCCAGATCCTTCTTGAAATCATTCAACAATTCAGACTTCATCATGCTATGCAGGAGCAAGTTTCTCCACCACTCTCTGAGAGTGGTAGTTGCTTCTCCTCAGTTTTAAATTTACTCTCAATCAATACCTGTGACCTCAAGTTCTAAATTGCCCAATAAGATGAAGCATTTGGTCTACACTTACTCCATTAAACCTTTCAAAATTTTATAAATCAGATCCTTCCTTATCCTTCTAAACTCCAGCAAGTCTAACTGGAAACTGTTTAATTTCTTGTCATACATCAGCCCTTTATCCCCAAAATTCAAATCGATGAATCTTCTCTGAGCTGCCTCCAATGTCACCACATCGTTCCTCAAATAAGATCACAATTGGACACAACACCCTTTACAATTGCAACAGTACATATCTACCTTTTTCTCCAGTCTTTTTGCAATAAATGCCAGCATCCCATTTGCTTTTTGCATTACATGCTGCACTTGCATACTGAGTTTCTGTAATTCATGAACATAGACATCTAGATCCCTCTGCCTGTTCACATTTTGAATCTGCTTTTCATTTTTATTTAATTGTCTTTTTATTTTCTTCTGCCAAAATATCTACATTAAACTCCATCTGCCAAAATTTGGCCCATTCTCCTAGCCTATCTATGTCTGTAGATCTTTATATCCATTTCACTGCCTTCTTTTCCATCTATTTTAGTTTCATCCACAAGTTTTGCTATGTTACGCTCTGTTCCTGCTGATCATTTATGTAGATTGTAAACAGTTGTGGTCAGAGGACTGACTCTGCAGCACCCTGCTAGTTACATTTCGTCTGCCAGAAAAGGAACCATTTATCCCAAGCCTCTGTTTTTTGTCAGTCAGCCAATCTTCAGTCCAATCTGGATACTTTACCCACAATCCCTTGCAATGTCACCTTCTGGGTCAGTCTTCTATGCTGCACCTTGTAAAAATGTTTTCTGCAAGTCTAGATATACAACATTCATAGATTCCCCATTTTCCACTTTGCTGGTTATGTCCTCAAAGAACTCAAGCAAGTTTATCAAGCATGGCTTCCTTTCATAAAACCATGCTGATAGTGATAAATTGAGCTTTGTCTTTCCAAATGCTCAGTTATCTCCACCTTAATGACTGATTCTAGCAACTTCCTCACCAGAGGTTAAGTTAACCAGCCTATAGTTTCCTACTTTTATCTATTTTTTTGAGCAGGGGCCTCACATTGGCGTATTCCAAATCCACTGAGCTCTTACTGGAATCGAAGGATTTTGAAATATTGCAACCAATGCATCCACTATCTGAGCTGCTATCTCCTTTAATACACTAACATGCAGGCCACCATGTCCCAGAGACTTATGTGCCTTTAATCCTGTTAGTTTCATTCAAGTTCTTCTCCCTAGTGATGATTATTGCATCAAGTTCCTTTGTATTAACTTTTAGAAAATTTTCATTATTTTCTACCATGAAAACCGAGACAAAATATTGGTTTAGTGGCTCTGCCATCTCTGTGTTCCCCATTAATACCTCACCAGTATCATCCTCTAAAGGGCCAACATTTACTTATTGTAACTGGGAAAGGACAGAGAATTAAGATTACAAAGATGACACTTCCATAGTTAACAATGGCAGCAGAACATTGATAGAATTGTAGAGCACTGAGATGGTTATTTAGCCCAATGTGAAATAATTATCAATTATGGCCATTCTGAAACATGTGTCACAAAGGCCTGCAATGTTTTCCTCTTCAAGAAAAGGTCCATTTCCTATGGAAACCTATTGGCAGATTCAGTAAATCCTGCTGCTAGCCAATGCTGGGCAACCTCTGCCATCGTGAAACATGAAGTGGGTTGCACAGAAGATCTCGCCCAAAGGATTCTGGGCATCATCTGTCAAAGGAGATAAATTTTTCCCTATTTATTTTGTCAAAATTCCTTTATTTTTAATTCAATCTCCTTTTCTTCCGATGGAAGGAGGATTCCAAGAAGAATAAAATTTGTTGAGCGTAAAATATTCTCAATTATAGAACATATAATTGTTCGGCCCTTCGGCCCTCGATGTTGCGCCGACCAATGTAACCAATTTTATGACCCTCTATCCTAAACTATTCCAATGCTATCCATGTGCCTATCCACTGCGCATTTGAATGCCCTTAAACTTGACAAGTCCACAACTGCTGCAGGCAGAGCATTCCACGCCCTTACTACCCTCTGAATAAAGAACCCACCTCTAGCATCTGTTGTATAACTACCATCCCCTCGTGTTATCCATCTTCATCTGAGGAAAAAGGCTCTCACTATCCACCCTATCTAACTCTCTGATCATCTTATATAAGTCCCTTAGCCTTATCCCATAAGACCTACCCATCATACCAGGCAACATCCTGGTAAACCTCCTCTGCACACTTTCCAATGCCTCCACATCTTTCTTATAATGTGGCGACCAAAAATGTACACAATACTCCAAGTGCCGCCGCACCAGAGTTTTGTACAGTTGCAACATGACATCTCGGCTCCGAAATTCAATCCCTCTACCAATAAATGCTAACACACTATACGCCTTCTTAACAACCTTATCAATTTGAGTACCAACTTTCAGAGATCTACGCACCTGTACACCGAGATCTTTCTGCTCATCTACACTACTAAGAGTCCTACCATTAGCCCTATATTCTGCACACATATTATTCTTACCAAAGTGAATCACCTCACACTTTTCCATATTAAACTCCATTTGCCACTTCTCGGTCCAGCTCTGCAACTTATCTTTGTCCCTCTGCAAACTGTGACATCCATCCTCACTGTCTATAACTCCTCCAACTTTGGTGTCATCAGCAAATTTACTAACCCATCCCTCTACACCCTCAGATCATTTATAAAAACAACAAACAACAGTGGCCTCAAAACAGATCCCTGAGGTACACCACTTGTAACTAAACTCCAGGTTGAATATATCGCGTCAACCACCACCCTCTGTCTTCTATCAGCTAGCCAATTCCTGATCCAAATTGCTAAATCTCCCTCAATCCCATGCATCTGCATTTTCTGCAGTAGTCTTCCATGGGGAACTTTATCAAACACCTTGCTAAAATCCATATACACCACATCAACTGCCTTACCCTTATCCTCTTCTTTAGTCACCTTTTCAAAAAACTCAATAAGGTTTGTGAGGCATGACCTTCCCTTCACAAATCCATGCTGACTATCCCTAATCAATTCATTTTTTTCTAAATGACTATCTATCCTATCCCTTATAATTCTTTCCAAAACTTTCCCCACTACTGATGTAAGACTCACTGGTCTATAATTTGCAGGATGGTCTCTGCTCCCCTTTTTAAATAAGGGGACAATATTTGCCATCCTCCAGTCTTCCGACACTACACCTGTAGCCAACGACAACATGAAGATCAAAGCCAAAGGCTCTGCAATCTCCTCTCTAGCCTCCCAGAGTAACCTGGGATAAATCCCATCCAGCCCAAGGGATTTATCCATTTTCATTCTCTCAAGAATAGCTAACACCTCCTCCTTATGTACCTCTATCCTGTTTAGTCTACAACCCTGTATCCGAGTATTCTCCCCAACTCCATTGACATTTTCCTGTGTGAAGACCGACGAAAAATATTCATTCAGTACCTCACCAACCTCTACAGGCTCCACGCACAACTTCTCACTACTGTCTTTGACTGGCCCTAATCTTGACCTAACCAATCTTTTATTCTTAACATATCTATAAAAACTTTTAGGGTTCTCTTTTATCCTATCTGCCAAAGTCTTCTCATGTCCTCTTCTAGCTCTTCTTCTCTCCCTCTTTAGCTCCCTCCTGGCTAATTTATAACTGCCCAGTGCCCTAACCGAGCCTTCACATTTCATCTTTATATAAGCCTCCTTTTCCCTCTTCACTAGTGAACTAACTACCTTAGTACACATGGTTTCCTGGCTCTACCACTTCCTTCCTGCCTGACAGGTACATATTTATCAAGAACTCGCAATAGCTGTTCCTTGAATAAGTTCCACATTTCAGGTGTTCCCGGCCCCTGCAGTTTCCTACTCCATCTTATGTATCCTAAATCTCACCTAATAGCCTCATAATTACCTTTTCCCCAGCTGTAACTTCTTTCCCTTTCCATCAGTAAGGTAAACGTAACTGAATTGTGGTCACTATCACCAAAGTGCTCACCTACCTCCAAGTCTAACACCTGGTCTGGTTCATTACCCAGAACCAAATCGAATGTAGCCTCACCTCTTGTTGGCTTATCTACATACTGAGTCATAAAACCCTCCTGCACACATTGTACAAAAACTGATCCCTCTAATGTGCTTGAGCTATAACTTTTCCAATCAATATTTGCACAGTTAAAATCCCCCATACCAACTACCCTGTTACTTTCACTTCTGTCCAGAATCATCCTTGCAATCTTTTCCTCCACATCCCTGGAACATTTTGGAGGCCGATAAAAAACTCCCAACAGGGTGACCTCTCCTCTCCTGTTTCTAATCTCAGCCCAAACTACCTCAATATACAGGTCCACGTCAAATGTCCTTTCTGCCACCATATTACAGTCTTTGACTAAAATGCCACACCTCCCCCTCTTCTACCACCTACTCTGCTCCGACTAAAACAACTGAACCCCAGAACCTGCAACATCCATTCTTGTCCCTGCTCTATCCACGTCTCTGAAATGGTCACAACATCGAAATCCCAGGTACCTATCCAGGCTGCAAGTTCGCCCACCTTATTGCGTATGCTTCTCGCATTGAAGTATACACACCAAACCACTCTCTCACCTATCGGTGCCCTGCTGAGACCCAGAAACCTTATCTATGACCTCAATATTCCCATTCTCCTGTACATGTGAGCTACTCAGTGCCCCACCTCCCCTCTGAATCAGTTTACCACCCCCCCCTCCCCCGAATAGCACCAGTAAATTTTCCCCCCATGATATTAGTTCCCTTCTGGTTCAGGTGCAGACCATCCCTCTTATAGAGGTCCCACCTACCCCAGAAAGAGCCCCAATTGTCCAAGTATCTGAACCTTTCCCTCCTGCACCATCCCTTTAGTCACGAGTTTAAATGTTCTCTCTCTCTGTTCTTCTCCATGCTATCCTGTGGCACAGGTAACCACTCTGTTTGTTTTAGCTCTAAGCTTCCACCTCAACTCCCTGAATTTCTGTTTTATATCCCTGTCCCTTATCCTTCCTATGTCATGGGTGCCTACATGAACCACAACTTGAGGCTGATCCCCCTCTCCCTTGAGGATCTCGAACACTTGATCCGAGACATCACAGACCCTAGCACCTGGGAGGCAATATACTAACCCAGAGTCTCTCTCATTTCCACAGACTCTCCTATCTGTTCCCTTAACTATTGAATCCCCAATGACTAATCCAGATCTTTTCCTCCCAGTTCCCACCTGAGCATCAGGAACAGGCTCTCCTCCCGAAAGACCTATCGCATCTGCCAATTATGAGAGAGATGTTTTCTATTTAATTAAATCATAGGTAGTCCTTAAAAAATGAAGTTATGAATTGTGAAATTCAGAGCAAATCTTTCTTTGTGGTTCTGAGAAAATGGTCTATAGAATTAAAAAAAGACGAGGGCTAAGATACTAGACCACTGCAGCACACTGATTTATAACATGAACCCAAGTAATTGAACTAGATGCCTGGTGACAAGTATTGGATGCCCATCTGATCTAAACAAGCATTTACAACATAGAACATAGAAAAACTACAGCACAAGTAGACCCTTCGGCCCAGAAGTTGTGCCGAATATATCTCGACCTACTAGGGTTACTTATAACCCCCAGTCTTACTAAGTCTCATGTACTCATCCAGAAATTTCTTAAAAGACCTATTGAATTTGCCTCCACCACTACTGATGGCAGCCGATTCCACGCACCCACCATGCTCTGAGTGAAAATCTTACCCCTGACATGATGCTTAATATAGGCCTTCTACAAATATGTGAAAAGTAAAAGGATGAGAAGAGAAGGGATAGGGCCTATAAAAGGTGAAGGAGGAAAAGTCTGTGTGAATCCGGAAGAAATTGCAGAGGTGCTTAACGAGTACTTTGCCTCGGTATTCATGGTGGAAAGTGAACTGGGAGATTGCACTGCAGGTTTGAGGCTTACGGAAAAGATTGAGTATGTGGATGTTAGGAAAGAGGATGTGTTAGACCTGTTAAATTCTATCAAGATAGACAAGTCGCCGGGACCGGATGGGATGTACCCCAGGTTATTGTGGGAGGTGAGGGAAGTGGTTGCAGAGCCCCTGGCGATGATCTTTGCGTCGTCCATGGAAACGGGAGAGGTTCTGGAGGATTGGAGGATTGCAGATGTGGTTCCTATCTTTAAGAAAGGGAACAGGGATAGTCCAGGAAATTACCGACCGGTGAGTCTGACTTCAGTGGTTGGTAAGCTGATGGAGAAGCTTCTGAGGGATAAGATATATGAACATTTGGAGAAGTTTGGACTGATTAGAAATAGTCAGCATGGTTTTGTCAAGGGCAGGTCATGCCTTACGAGCCTAATTGAGTTCTTCGAAAATGTAACTGAACACATTGACGAAGGAAGGGCGGTGGACGTAGTGTACATGGACTTTAGTAAGGCGTTTGATAAGGTCCCACATGCAAGGCTTCTGGAGAAGGTGAGAGGGCATGGGATCCAAGGGGTTTTGGCCTCGTGGATCCAGAACTGGCTTGCCGGCAGAAGGCAGAGAGTGATTGTGGATGGGTCTTGTTCTGCATGGAGGTCGTTAACCAGTGGAGTGCCCCAGGGATCTGTTCTGGGACCCCTGCTGTTTGTTATTTTCATAAATGACCTGGATGAGGAAGTGGAGGGATGGGTTAGTAAGTTCGCCGACGATACAAAGGTTGGTGGTGTTGTGGATGGTCTGGAGGGATGCCAAAAGTTGCAGCGGGACATAGACAGGATGCAAGACTGGGCGGAGAAGTGGCAGATG
Organism: Sphyrna mokarran; assembly: GCA_024679065.1. Taxonomy (NCBI): domain Eukaryota; kingdom Metazoa; phylum Chordata; class Chondrichthyes; order Carcharhiniformes; family Carcharhinidae; genus Sphyrna; species Sphyrna mokarran. The sequence continues at coordinate 113,884,746 of JAGIQG010000004.1, forward strand.
GACTTCAACGCAGATAAATGTGTAGTGGTCCATTTTGGCAGGAATAATGGGATGAAGGAGTACAATATACGGGGTAGGAGTCTTAGCTGTGTTGTAGAGCAGAAGGATCTCGGGGTCCGGGTCCATAGGACTCTTAAATTGGCCTCGCAGGTGGAGGAAGTGGTCAAGAAGGCGTACGGTGTACTGGCCTTCATTAATCGAGGAATAGAGTTCAGGAGTCAGGAGGTAATGATGCAGCTCTATAAGACTCTTGTCAGACCCCAGTTGGAATATTGTGCGCAGTTCTGGTTGCCTCATTATAGGAAGGATGTAGAGGATATTGAGAGAGTTCAGAGGAGATTTACAAGGATGCTGCCTGGATTGGGAGGCAGGCCTTATGAAGATAGGTTGAGGGAGCTGGGACTCTTCTCACTGGAGATACGTAGGTTGAGAGGCGACCTGATAGAGGTTTATAAAATGTTGAAAGGAATAGATAGGGTGGACTCTCAGAGACTATTTCCCCAAGCTGAAATGGTCACTACGAGAGGACACAGATTTGAGGTGCAGGGAAGCAAATACAAAGGAGATGTCAGGGGTAGGTTTTTCACTCAGAGGGTGGTGAGTGAATGGAACCGACTGCCGTCGGAGGTTGTTGAGGCAAACTCACTGGGTCTTTTAAAAGACTTCTGGATGAGTATATGGAAAAGAATAGGATAGGGGGTTATAGATAGGTCTGTGGATTGGTAGAGGTGATCGGCGCAAGTCGTGGGCTGAAGGGCCTGTTTGTGCTGTATTGTTCTATGTTCTATGTTCTATCTCCCCTGTACCTACTCCCCAGCACCTTAAACCTGTGTCCTTTTGTGGCAGCCATTTCAGTCCTGGGAAAAAATCCTTTGAGCATCCACCCGATCAGTAGCTCTCAACAACTTACACATCACTATCAGGTCACCTCTCATCCTTCGTCTCTCCAAGGAGAAAAGACCAAGCTCTCTCAACCTATCCTCATAAGACATAAATCTCCTCTGCATCCTTTCAATGGTTTTCACATCCTTCCTGTAATGAGGTGACAGAACTAAGCACAGTACTCCAAGTGGGGTCTGACCAAGGTCTTATACAAGTGCAGCATTATTTCCTGACTCCTAAATTCAATTCCTCGTTTGATGAAGGCTAGTACAGCATATGCCTTCTTAGCCACATCCTCTACCTGCAAAGCTGATTTGAGAGTTCTGTAAACCCAGACCCCAAGATGCTTCTGATCTTCGACATTGCAAAGAGTCTTATCCTTAATATTATATTCCTTCATCCCATTTGACCTGGCAAAATGAACCTCCACATACTGTCGTGGTTCCCCAAGACGACAACTTATTTAACCCGATTGAAACAGAGAGTCTGAGTTGTAATCCTCCAAGCAGTAGATTTTATTCTCCAGCACAAAAGAACAAAGCCGGGATGTCCGGAACATTCCAACAAACGACGCGCTTACAGTCTTTTTATGCTCACTACAGCTGCATACCCTTATCTCATCCTCAAGGTTGGCTTTCTTAGCCACCATTGTTGTTGAGCCCGTCCTTTATCTACCTTTTCTGCGATTGGTCACTAATTGATACATCTCTTACTCTATGAAACCATTGTAGTTACAATCTTTGTCCTTGACCAAATCATTCTGTTTCTACAATAATTGTGGCTTAGTTTAGCTTACTTAAGTCAAATAATAAAAAAGAGCATATTTACTTCATTCTTTTCTTTTAGTTATAATCATATTGAGTCATTTCACATTTTACTGCTTATACTACAATACTCTCTCACAATACTTATCTGGGTTGAAATCCATCTGCCACTTCTTCGCCCAGGCTTGCATCCTATCTATGTCTTGCTGCAACTTTGCCTTCTGTGGACAAGCCAGTTCTGGATCCACAAAGCAATGTCCCCTTGGATCCCATGCCCCCTCAGTTTTTCAATAAGCCTTGCATGGGGGACTTTATCGAACACCTTGCTGAACTCCACATAAACCATATCCATCACTCTTCCTTCGTCAATACGTTCAGTCATATCTTCAAAAAACTCAATCAGGCTCGTAAGGCACGATCTGTCTTTAACAAAGTCATGCTGATTATATTTTATCATCCTATGTTTCTCCAAATGTTCATAAATCTGTATCTCAAAAACTTCTCCATCAACTCACCAATCACTGAGGTTAGTCGCTGGTCGGTAATTTCATGGGCTTTCTCTACTCCTTTTCTTGAATAAAGAAGCCATATCTGCAATCCTTCAATCCTCCGGAAACTCTCCTGTCTCCGCTAATGACACAAAGATCATCGCCAGAGGTTCTGCAATCTCTTTCCTTGTCTCCCACAATAACCTGGGGTACATCCTATCCGGTCTCAGCAATTTACCTAACTTGATGCTTTTCAAAAGCTCAAACACATCCTCTTTCTTAATGTCCACATACTCAAGTTTTTCAGTCCACTGCAAGCCTGCATTACAACCACCAAAATCCTTTCCCACTGTGAATACTAACATAAAGTATTCATTGAACACCTCTGCCATTTCTACCAGTTCTGTACAAACTTTCCCATCATCACATTTGATAGGAACTATTCCTTCACATCTCATCCTTTTGCTCTTCACATACTTGTAAAACGCATTGGGGTTTTCCTCAGTCTTACCTGCCAAGGTCTTCTCATGACCCCTTCTGGCTCTCCTAATTTCTTTCTTAAGTTCCTTCCTACAAATCGTATAACTCCTCTAGATCACATTACCTAGCTCCCTGAACCTTTTGTATGCTTTTCTTTTTGACTAGATTCATTACAGCTTTCATGCACCATGGTTCCTGTAATCTACCAAACTTCCCTGTCTCATTGGAACATTGTTGTGCAGAACTTGAAACAATAATTCCTTGAAAATCTGCCACACTACTTCTGTACATTTCCCCAAGAAAACCTCCTTCCAATTTATGCCTCTAATTTTTTGCTCGAGGGCTTCATAATTCCCCTTATTCCAGAATTTAATTTATAGTGATTCAATCACAGGTGACATATACCAGGTTGTACTAATCATATATGCAGTTCAAATGACTATTGAATAAAACAAACTGAGAATTGATTATGCTAATAAATGATCAAATCCAAATAACCAACAATAGCTAAAGGATCAGAGAAATGTATTCATTGTATTTTATGCCTTTATTTGTGACATTTTGTCCAATTATTGAGTTATATCTATTATAAGCATCCAACAGATCTGCTGCTAACTAATAATGTTGCACTAAATTATTTACTACACTATATGTTTTAAAATCATAATTTCAAGTAAAATTTCTCATCCTGGTTTTTGATGAGGGTCAGTTTTCAATCGCTGTTCGTGTGATCACTGGAATCGTTAAAGAAACTTCGAGCTGTATAGTAGTGAGAAGCATATGGCGAACTGATGTCACTGCCAATTTCATTGATGGAATAGTCGCTGGATGAGCCAAATTGTTTGTCTTTCTTTGAAGCTGAAGGTGGTCTATGGTGCGTACTGTCTGAGGAAGTTAGAAAACTGTCTTCAACACTTCGCTGACAAGTTTCCTCTGTAGATCTAGAACTGATGCTACTTGGTGAAGCAACAGCGTTATGATATACATCAGGATCTATGTTAACTGACAATGTTCTTGAGCCTCTAGGTGTTGATGTTAGATGCTGAGAACTATCTGGATATGTGAACATGTCATCATCACCAAAAGAAAGTTCGCTTGGTCTGAAAGCAAATGATTGAGAAACAGAGCTTTTGAGTGGCTCAGAGTAATTCCTGTAAATGAACGACTGAGAAATGGGTGACATTTTCAGAAATGCACTGTCCTCAAAATTGCTGCTGTGGAATGAATGCCTGGGCATTGGACTCAGGCTGCCAGGAGGAAAGGTTGATATTTTTTGTGGTTCATGAAGAAATGATAGTGATAAAGGAGATAGCTGCTGGTAAGATGGAAAAGATAGTGATTGCTGCATGGACTGAGAATGGTGAGAAGATGAGAGAGGTGGTGGCAGCACATTAGGTAATGGGCTTCTACTTTGCAATGTATTTTCTGTAGGTAGAAATTCAGCTTCAGATGACATAGACATTAATTGCTGAGGGGAAATAGATTGGTAAGAAGGGAAAAATGATAGTTGTCTGACTGGTGAATGAATAGGTGAAAATGTCATTGATGGATCAAAGGAAAGCACTCTGGATTGAAGACTGTCAGGTGAAACATCATGGCTTGGAATATTGCTAACACTCACTTCTCCAACTGATGGGCTATCTGTGGAAAGCCAACCAGGTAAGGATGGTAAGTATGAGACTTGAGTCAGAGGACATGGTGTATCCTTCCTCACCAGTGTACTATCCCCTTTGGGTAGGTCCTCAGTAGATAATGGTGATAAACCTCCATACGAGAGAGATGGTGCTTGCTGCTGTACAAATGAATGACCAGCTAATGCTGGGGATGAAACAATTTGCCGCTGAGGATGTTGTAGAAGGCATTGTGGTACGTGCATGAGGCTTCTAAAGTTCCTTTCATCTGGAACTATCTGTTGACTTGAGGGTAAGTACACCAATTCAGATTCTTCATGAAAACTTGATGAAGGTAAGTTTGAAAGCTGCTGATGTGATGAGGCAGGTGACTGGTATTGGGATTGTGACGGACACCATGACTGGGCAACAGATTGTTGACTAATACCTTGTAGAAATGGAGTTAATGGGTACACTGAGGATTGGTCAATTTCTGGGATATGAAGTCTCACATCACCTCCTTTGGGAACACAGGGACCCAAATCTGAAGAAATGCTACCTTGGTATCTATACTGATCTGCATGAAAAGGTTCCAAAGGTGCTGCTGGTATATTAATTGATTGTGATCTGGGCCTTTGTGTTGGATAAGATAAGGAGACTGCTGGTGGATCAGCAAATGAGACTGACATGGGTCCTGGTGCTAAGGAAGGTGTCCCATGCCTAGATTGTGAAGTGAATGGTGATAAAGGGGTTTCAGGAATAACATGTTGTGAACTTATTATTGGCCTGGAAATTGATGACCTTAGATCACTATATGATTCAACACCAATGCTGTCACCATTATCTGAAATATTGGCTGACCTGCTGCTCCTCTCTAGACTATCTAATTTCAGTGAATCCTGAGATTTCAGGTACAAATCAGGCTCATGCATTGAACCAATCGATTTTGTGCTTGTTTTCAGAATTGATAAAGGATAATGAGAACTATCATCCTGAAATGTTACATTACTTCTATCAAGTTGGTTTGAGGAGGAAATGGGTGTTTGTTGTTTTATTGATGAACGAGTGGAGAGATCAGGAGCTGATTGAGATAATTGCATTGGCACTGTGTCTTGACAAGTACTCCTGACAAGACCTTTGTCAGAAACAGAGCCTGGATGTATGTCCCTCATTGAAATGGGTGGTGCTACATCATACAAAGATACCATTTGGGGGGTTGAGAGAATTCGTGAAGCTTCACCTCTTTCTGAAATGGGTGCAGATACATCATATGACGATATCATTCTTGGGACTGAAAGAAGGCGGGAAGTTTGATGATCTGGTGATGTGTCCCTTTCTGACACTGGTGATCCCACATCAAATGATGACATCATTCTTGAGGTTGGTAAAAGTCGTGAAGCTTGATGATCTGATAATGTGTCCCTTTCTGACATTGGTGATCCTACATCATGTTTTGGCATCATTTTTGGGGATGAGCGAAGATGTAGATCTTGATAAGCTGGTATTATTAACTCTATTCTTTCTGGTTTAGTAGTTGCTTTCCCTGGAGGTTGTTGGTGTGATTTAGGAATAAGTGCTTCTGGTTTGGCTGGTAACTGAGATGATCGTGGACATACTGGATGAGGGTATAGTGGGCGAGGGGAAAGTGCATGGGAGATACTTGAGCGAAGAGGTTGTGGACATGTAGTTATCATCCTTGGTGGTGGAAGAATAATTGTTTCAGTGGTTCTGCAGCTACTTTCACTTGAAACATTGGGTGAAAGGTTTTTCTGATGTTTTTGCCGCATTTGATGTTGTTGTGATAGCTTGAATTTTTTAGGATGGCGAACAGCTGCATCTTCCTTTCTTGCGGGACAAACTGTATATTTCCTTCTTCCACCTGGAGACCCACTTTCTATAATGGTGATTGTTGGAGATCTGAAATAAATTTGGATTTTTAGAGTGCATTTACAAATAAAAGTATCTGGAAATATATCCGCTAGGAAAAATATTCAACTATAAAGAGATGGGACTGTCTGACATAACTTGTTGTTATAGTAAGACCAAATATTGTATATAGGACAGGATTTCCCCATCCCGCTTGTAGCTGGTGGGACACGAACTATGACCTTGGGTAGGATTTTCTGGCTTTGGGGCGGGTGCAACCAGAAAAATCCCACACATAGACTATTCAAAAACATAGAACATAGAACATTACAGTACAGCCCTTCAGCCCTCAATGTTGTGCCGAGCTATGTCCAATCCCAAGCTCAAGCTAATCCAGTCCCTATAATTCTGGTGTGCTCCATGTGCCTATTCAATAACTGCTTTGAAGTTCCTAAAGTGTCTGACTTCCCGATCACAGCAGGCAGTCTATTCCACACCCCAACCGCTATCTGAGTGAAGAATCCAACTTGGTCATCGCTTCTATATCTCCCACCATGAACTTTATAGTTACGCTATCTAGGAACAGTTACATCCACCCAAGGAAATAATCTGTGCACATCCACTCTATCAATTCCCCTCATTATCTTATAAACATCTATTAAATCACCTTTCATCCTCCTCCATTCCAAAAAGAAAAGCCCCAAATCCCTCAATCTTTCCTCATAAGACCTACTCTCCAAACATCCTGGTAAATCTCCTCCGCACTCTTTTCAATCCTTCTACATCCTTCTTATAATGAGGTGACCAGAACTGAACACAATATTCCAAACATCCAGTATAGTTACAGCATAACCCCATGGCTCTTAAACTCAAACCTCCTGTTAATAAATGCTAACACACTATAAGCCTTCTTCACTGCTCTATCCACTTGAGTGGCAACCTTCAGAAATCTGTGGATATGAGTCCCAAGACCTCTCTGTTCCTCCACGTTCCTTAGAATCCTGCCAAACTCCATCTACCACTCTTCGGCTCAGCTCTGCATTTATCAATGTCTCTTTGCAGCCTGCAAGAGCCCTACATCTCATCCACTACTCCACCAATCAGCAAATTTATTAACCCACCCGTCAGCCCCCTCTTCCAAGTTATTGATAATAATCAACAATAGCAGAGGACATAGCACTGACCCCTGTGGTGTACCACTGGTAACTGGCCTCCAGTCAGAAAATTTTCCTTCCACCACTACCCTCTGTCTTCCATGATACAACCAGTTACTTATCCAATTGGCCAAATTTCCTTCTATCCCACACATCCTTATCTTCTTCATGAGCCTACCATGGAGAATCTTATCAAACACCTTATTAAAATCCATATATACGGTATCAACTGTTCTATCTTCATCCCACACACTTAGTTATCTTCTCAAAGAATTCAATCAAATTTGTGAGGCAGAACTTACCCCCACGAAACCATGCTGCCTATCCTGGATTAAACTGCATCTTTCCAAATGGTCATAAATCCTATCTTTCAGGACCCTTTCCATTAACTAAGACTAACTGGCCTATAATTACCAGGGTCATTCCTATTTCCTTTCTTGAAAAGAGGAACAACATTTGCCATTCTCCAGTCCTCTGGCACTATCCCCGTGGACAGTGAGGTCCCAAAGATCAAAGCTAAAGGTTCCGCAATCTCATCCCTAGCCTCCCAAAGTATCTTAGGATGTATTCCATCTACCCAGGGGCCTTATCCACCCTCAGATTTTTCAAAATTGCCAATACATCTTCCCTGAGAACATTTACCTCCTCCATCCTATCAGCTTGTATCACATATTCTCAAAAACATGGTCCCTCTCCTTAGTGAACACTGAAGAAAAATATTCATCCAACACCTCACCTATCTCTTCTGACTCCATGCATAAGTTCCCACTACTATCCTTGACTGGCCCTAATCTCAGCCTAGTCATTCTTTCATTTCTCACATAAGAGTAAAAAGCTTTGGGGTTTTCTTTTATCCAAGCCACCAACGACTTCTCATGCCCCATCCTGGCTCTCCTAAGCCCTTTCTTTAACTCATTTCTAGCTACCTTGTAACACTCAAGTGACCCGACTGAATCTTGTTTTTTCATCCTTACATTCAGTTCTGCATTTTTCCATCAGACTCTTGCACAGCTAATGGGATGGTTCATACACAACATTCCCCTACTGATAGGTGTGAAAGTGGTGGACCATGTCAAAACTAGTGGTGCCATGACAGTGTAATACACAACTGCTTTGTCCTCATTGAAATTAAACAGGTTGGAGGCACCAATTGGATTTATTGAAATTTTTAAGATAGCAATTAATTACCATTGAACAATGTTATCCCACCATTGTGGGGGAACCCAGCACCTTTAGCTATCTGGATTGATATCACACAAGCCTGGGGGCACTGGAGACATCTCTCCACATCTTAAATCATTGCCCACCTTTAACCATTTCTTCTGCTCTCTCAAATTTGGATCCCCTCTTCTTTGGCCTGGATGACATTCTTGACTTACCTGGCAGTCCATACTTCTTGGCATGATGGGACAATGTGTTATCCCAGCAGTGGCCAATGCTCATGCTAATACTGCTGGAATTACAGGCCAACCAATCGACTGGCTGACAGCTTTGTTAGGTAGCATTCAACCCCCAAATTGCTTAAAATACTGATCACAGTATTAAATGGCAGTGGGGCAGCTGTTGGGATTGTAGGTAAGACCCCAGCTTTTTAGTTGATATAGTGGGAACTTGTCACGTCATTTAATCCTGCCCATAGATAATATCCACCTTTCTCTACAAGATTTACAGATTGTTGGAACTTCTTTCATGAAATGCCCCCTATTTCTGTATTAACTGGAAAGGTGGGTGATTCGGGAGCGGTTGGATAGTGATCAAATAGAAGATACACTGAGGGAATTAGATTGGGGAGGCAATTGAGGAGCAAACAATCTTAGGTAGGTCAAATAGAGGGGGAGATAATCCTAGAGTAGGATACTGGCCTCACTAGAAGAAAGAAATAATTGGGGTTTTAGTTTTGCGAAATCCCTTGGTGATGAGCAACCATAATATGATAGGATTTTTCATCAAGCTGAATAGTGACATCGTTCATTTTAAGACAAAGGTCCTGAGTCTCAACAAAGCAGACTATGATGGCATGAGGCGCTAGTTAGCTATGATAGACGGGGACAAGTTATTTAAAGGGATGATGGTGGATAGGCAATGACAAACATTCAAAGAGCAAATGGATGAACTGCAATGATTGTTTATTCTTGTCTGGCACAAAATAAAATGGAAAAGGTGGCCAAACCATTGCTTACAAGGAAAACTGGAGACAGTATTAGATCCAAGAAAGAGACATATAAATTGGCCAGAAAAAAACATCAGACTCAAGAATTGGGAACAGTTTAGAATTCAGCAAAGAAGAACCAAAAAATTAATTAAGAATGAGAAAATAGAACAAGAGAGTAAATTCATGGGGAACATACAAAATAACTGTAAAAGTGTCCATAGATATGTGAACAGAAAGAAATTGGACAGTGAAACAGGAATTTACAATGTGAAACAAAGGCTGACCAACTAAATATATACTTTGGCTCTGTCTTCACAAAGGAGGACATAAGTAACATTTCAGAAATGTTGGGGAATATTTTGATTTGATTTGATTTATTATTGTCTTGTATTGATATACAGTAAAAAGTATTGTTTCTAGTGTGCTATACAGACAAAGTATACTGTTCATAGAATACATAAGGGAGAAAAGAAGAGAAGGTGCAGAATATAGTGTTACAGTCAAAGCTAGAGAATAGCTAGTAGGAAAGGTCAATAAACATAGTATTTAGTAAAAGAAAGGAACTGAAAGAAATCAGCACGAGTAGAGAAATGATGTTGAGAAATTGATGGGATTGAAAGCTAATTAATCTTAAGGGCTTGGTAATCTGCACCCAGAGTACTTAAGGTAGTTATCTTCCAAGATTCTGCAGATCATGGAACAATTCCTAGAGATTGGAGGGTAACTAATGTAACCCCACTATTTAAAAAGGAAGATAGGGTGAAAACAAGAGATTATAGACCAGTCAGCTTGACATTGGTGGTGGCAATATCTTATAATTCATTATCAAAGATGTTATAGCAGAGCACTTGGTAAGCAGTGGGAGTATTGGAAAGACTCAGTTTAGATTTATAAAAGGGAAATTATGCTTGACAAATTTACTGGAATTCTTTGAGGGTGTAGCAAATAGAATTGATGGGAAGAGCCAATCAATGTGGCTTATTTGGATTTTCAGAAAGCTTTTAACAAAGTCCCAATCAGAGATTAGTGTGTAAAATTAAAGCACATGGGATTAGAGGTAGTGCACTGAGATGGATAGAAAACTGGCTGGCAGACAGAAACCAGAGTCAGAATAAACTCTTCATTTTCCAAATGATGTGGAGATGCCAGCGTTGGACTAGGGTAAGCACAGTAAGAAGTTCATGACAGTCCAACAGGTTTATATGGTAGCACAAGCTTTCAGAGTGTCATTCCTTCTTCAGGTAAGTGAGGAGTTATGTTCATAAATGGCATATATGGATACAAACTCAATTTACAAAATAATGGTTGGAATGCAAGTCTTTACAGTAATCAAATCTTAAAAGTACAGCAGTGTGAGTGGAGAGAGGGTTAAGCATAGGTTAAAGAGGTGTGTATTGTCTCCAGCCAGTTGACGCTGTCCTCATGTGTGCGGAACTTGGTTATCAGTTTCTGCTCACCTATTCTGCATTGTTGTGTGTCGTGAAGGCCATCTTGAGAATACTTATCTGAAGATCAGAGGCTGAATGCCTGTGACTGCTGAAATGTTCCCTGACAGGAACACAGCACTCCTGCCTGGTGATTTGTTGGGCAGTGTTTATTTATCTATTGTTGTAGCATCTGCATGACATCCCCAATGTACCATGTGTCGGGATATCCTTTCCTGCAGTGTATCAGGTAGATAACATTGGTTGAGTTGCAAGAATATGTATGTGTACCTGGTAGATGGTGTTCTTATGTGAGATGATGGAATCTGTGTTGATGATCTGGCATGTCTTGCACAGACACCCTTATAAGAACAGGATATGGCAATCAACTCATTGATTGATAGTTCCAATGTGCCACAGCAAAAAACCACACCAACCTCCTCAGAAGATAAACGTAGGACACAGTTAAACAGATATCTTTAGTCGTCCAGTACTTCACTGGAGCGAAGAAACTACGACATCATCTCCGGAGTCATCAATGAAGATGAACATCTCACCAAGGCCATCCCACACTCCCACTTCTTGCCTTCAAACAATCACACAAACTCAATCAGACCACTGTCCGCAGCAAATTATGATGTGGAGATGTTGAATTGGACTAGGGTAAACACAGTAAGAAGCCTCACAACATCAAGTTGAAGCCCAACAGATTTATTTGATAGCAAAAGCCACTAGCTTTTGGAGCACTGCTCCTTTATCAGGTAAGTGGAAGTTCTGTTCACAAACAGGGCATATAAAGACACAAACTCAATTTACAAAATAATGGTTGGAATGAGAGTCTTTACAGTAGTCAAGTCTTAAAGGTACAGACAATGTGAGTGGAGAGAGGATTAAGCACAGGTTAAAGTGATGTGTATTGTGAATGTGTCATGGGCATTTGGCCTCTGATCTTTGAGTAAATGTTTTCCAAGGCAATCTTCATGACACATGACAATGAGTGCCGAGCAGAGATTGATACCCAAGGTCCGCACACATGAGGACAGCCTTAACCAAGACCTTGGGTTCATGTCATACTATCTGTAACTCCCATGACTTGCCTGGGCTTGCAGAATCTCATTAACTGTCCTGGATGGAGACAATACACATCTCTTTAACTGATGCTTAACTTTCTCTTCATTCACATTGTCTGTACCTTTAAGATTTGATTGCCTGTAAAGGCTCACATTCCAACCATTGTGTGTGTAAATTGAGTTTGTTCTTTATATGCCCTGTTTGTGAATTGAACTTCACTTATCTGATGAAGGAGTGGTGCTCTGAAGGGAAGTGGCTTTTGCTGGCAGATGAACCTTTGGACTTTAACCTGGTGTTGTGAGACTTCTTACTGCAGCAAACTACTCAGCCTTCAGGAGAACAGTGACCACAACACCACACAACCCTGCCACAGCAATCTCTACTGGATCATCGACATGGATGCCATCATCTCACATGAGAACACCATCCACCACGTACACAGTATATACTCTTGCAACTCAGCCAACTTTGTCTATCTAATATGCTGCAGGAAAGAATGTCCTGAGGCATGGTACATTGGGGAGACCATGCAGATGCTATGATAATGGATGAATGAACACCGCTCGACAATAACGCGGCAGGAGTATTGTCATCCTGTCACGGAACACTTCAACAGTCATGGGCGTTCAGCCTCTAATCTTCGGGTAAGCATTCTCCAAGGGAGCCTTCATGATGCACGACAACGCAGAATCGCTGAGCAGAAACTGATAGCCAAATTCTGCACATATGAGGGCAGCCTCAACCGGGATGTTGGATTCATGTCACACTATCTGTAACCCCCACCACTTGCCTGGGCCTGCAAAATCTCATGAATTGTCCTAGCTGGAGACAATACACACCTCTTTAACAAGTGCTTAACGCTCTCTCCACTCATATTATTTACACCTTTAAGACTTGATTACCTGTAAAGACTCGCATTCCAACCATTATATTGTAAATTGAGTTTATGTCTATATATACCCTGTTTGTGAACACAACTCCTCACTCAGCTGAAGAAGGAGTGACACTCCAAAAGTTTGTGCTACCAAATAAACCTGTTGGACTTTAACCTGGTGTTGTAAGACTTCTTATTGCATTTCCTAGATGGAAGATGACTTGTGGGGTACTGCAAGGATAATATAAGGATTATATTAATAATTTTTATGAGAGAATTAAATTTGCACATGACTCAAAGCTAGATGGGCGAATGAGCTGTGAAAAGAATGCAAAGACACTTCAGTGTGATTTGGGCAAGCTGAGTGAGTTTTCAAATGCGTGGCAGATGTAGTATAATGTGGATAAATGTGAGGTTTTTGCTAACAAAAACAGGAGGACAGATTAATATTTGAATGGCTATAAATCCAGAGAGTGAATTTGCAACTTGACCTGGGTCTCCTCATCCACACTCGCTGAAGTTAAGCACGTGGGTGCAGTAGGAGATAAAGAAGGCAAATGGTATGTTGACTTTCACAATTCAAAGACAGGAGCAAGGATGTCTTGCTGCAATTATACAGTGCATTGTTGAGGCTATACCTGGAATATTGTGTGCAGTTTTAATCTCCATATCTGAGAAAGGATGCTCTTAGAAGGAGTGCAGGGAAGTTCAACCAGATTAATTCCTGGAATGGCGGGAGTGACATATAAGAGATTGAGTCAGTTAGGATTATTTTCACTGGAATTTAAAATAACGAGGGTGGACCTCATAGAAATCTATGAAATGCGAACAGAATTAGACAGGATAGATGCAGGAAGGATTTTCCCGATGGTGCGGGTATCCAGCACCAGTTGCTATAGTATAAGGACATGGGATAAATCTTTTAGGACTGAAATTAAGAGAAATTTCTTTACCCAGAGTGTGGGAAGCCTGTAGAATTTGCTACCACAGAAAGCAGTTGAGGCTAAAACATTGTACGTTTTTAAGAAGGACTGAGATGTAGCTGTGCAGGCAAAATAGATCAAAGGATATGGAGTGAAAGTGTGATCAGGCTATTGAATTAGATGATCAGCCATAATCTTAGTGAATGGTGAACCAGGCTTGAAAGGCTGAATAGCTGCTCCTATTCCTATTTCCGAAGTTTCAACATAAGTAGCTAGGAGTAGGAAATGGATGGGAGATACTGGAACCTGATGATAGTAGGGATATTGGTGCCTGTTTGAGTGGGGCTTTGGGAGAGAAAGTCAGGAAGCATCTGTGGGTAAGGCCTGGTTGATAGGGTTGGTTTGGAGGGGTGCTCATGTAGATACTTTAGGTAGATATTTGGATCCAGCATATATATATGAAAGTACTTAGAGAACGTGTAATAGTGTTGTCACTGGATTAGTAATCCAGCAAAGGGACTTGGGTTTGAAGACCCAATTAAAAAATCTACTGATTATTATGAAACAATTATTAGATGCCAAAGGAGGGCTTCAGGATATGCTGCTAGAGGTGAATGAGTAGCCAAAGGACTATCAATGACTTGGATAGGAAGTGGGGATGTGGTCCTGCAATCAGAATTTAGGCAGCTAGAAAGTTAGCAGACACTATCTCAGATATAGTAATCTCTGGATTACTCCCAGTACGAAGCGCCAATGAGCAATGAAGTGTAAGAACAAGGCAGATAAATGTGTGACTGGAAAGATGATGCAGGAAAAATACAAGTCAGATAGGTTGTTTGAGGGAAATTTTTTTAGTAACATTGAGAGAGCTTTAAGCTCACTTGGCAGAACTGTAGAAACAACAAGTGACATTAAAGAGGAATACCAGGATGCAGATAATATTGGGAGGGACATTTGGCACCGGCACAGAGAATAGTAAGTTAAAAGGGGAAGCTGGAGCAAGGCAAAAAGTGAAGAAACTAACTGGTAAGGTTTCAAGTGCAGATTGTCCTATGAAAATGTGATGTTGTGACTATTACAGAGACCTGGCTAAAGGAAAGGCAGAACTGGGTGTTGAATATTCCTGGGTACAAGGTATTTAGAAAGGATAGAAAGGGAAGAGGAGGAACAGGGGTGGTGATATTGGTTAAGAAGAGCATTGCAGTGTAGGAAAAAGATGACATCTCAGAGGGTTCAAGTAATAGGGTAATTGTTATGGGGGACTTTAACTTTACTAATATTGATTGGAATAGCTATAGCTCTAGCTCGTTAGAGGGGTCAGTTTTCATACAAAGTGTGCAGGAAGGTTTTTTGACTCAGTATGTAGATAGGCCAACTAGAGGTGAGGCTACATTGGATTTGGTGCTGGGCAATGAGCCAGACCAGGTGTTAGGCTTGGAAGTTGATGAACATTTTGGTGACAGTGACCACAATTTGGTTACGTTCACCTTAGTGATGGATAGGGATAGGCATGAAGCTGGGGGCAGTAGTTATAGCTGGAGGAAGGGTAATTATGAGGCCATAAAGAGAGAATTAGGGTGCGTAGATTGGAGTAGGAAACTACAGGGACTGGGAACATCTGAAATGTGGAGCTTATTCAAGGAGCAGCTGCTGCAAGTCCTTGATAAGTATGTCCCTGTCAGCCAAGGAGGAAATGGTCGAGTAAGGGAACCTTGGTGTACAAAAAAGTTGATTCGCTGGTTAAAAGGAAAAAGGAGGCTTATGTCAGGATGAGGCTTGAAGGCTCGGTTAGTGCAATGGATAGCTATAGATTAGCCAGGAGGGAGCTAAAGAGTGAGTTGAGGAGAGCTAAGAGGGGACACGAGAAGACTTTGGCTGATAGGATTAAGGAGAATCCTAAAGCTTTCTTTAGATATGTTAAGAGTAGAAGATTGGTTAGGGCAAGATTAGGGCCAGTCATAGACAGCAGTGGGAAGTTGTGCGTGGAGCCTGAAGAGATTGGAGAGGCACTGAATAAATATTTCTCTTCGGTATTCACGCAGGGAGATGTAAATGTAGTTGTGGAGAACACTGAGGTACAGGGTTGCAAACTGGAAAGTATTGAAGTAGATAGGGAGGATGTGCTAGATATTCTTGAGGGTTTGAAGTTGGATAAGTCCCCTGGGCCGGACGGGATTTACCCTAGGATTCTCTGGGAGGCAAGAGAGGCGATTGCAGAGCCTCTGGCTCTGATCTTCAGGTCGTCGTTGGTTACGGGTATGGTTCCGGAAGACTGGAGGATAGCGAATGTGGTCCCATTGTTCAAGAAGGGGAAGAGAGACCTTCCGGGGAATTATAGGCCAGTGAGTCTTACTTCTGTTGTGGGCAAAGTATTGGAGAGAATTATTAGGGATAGGATTTATAGTTATTTAGAGAGAAATGAATTGATTGGGGATAGTCAGCATGGTTTTGTGAAGGGTAGGTCGTGCCTTACTAACCTTATTGAGTTTTTTGAAAAAGTGACCAAAGAGGTGGATGGGGGTAAGGCAGTTGATGTGGTATATATGGACTTTAGTAAGGCGTTCGATAAGGTGGCCCATGGAAGGCTTCTGCAGAAAATGCAGATGTATGGGATAGAGGGTGATTTAGCTAATTGGATTAGGAATTGGCTAGCAGATAGAAGACAGAGGGTGGTGGTTGATGGGAGATATTCATCGTGGAGTTCGGTGACAAGTGGTGTACCTCAGGGGTCTGTTTTGGGGCCCCTGCTGTTTGTAATTTTTATAAATGATCTGGATGAGGGTATTGAAGGATGGATTAGTAAATTTGCAGATGACACTAAAGTCGGTGGAGTGGTAGATAGTGAAGAGGGGTGTTATAGTTTGCAGAGAGACTTGGACAAGTTGCAGAGCTGGGCCGAGAGGTGGCAAATGGAGTTTAATGTGGAAAAGTGTGAGGTAATGCACTTTGGCAGGAATAATAAATGTGTAGAGTATAGGGCTAATGGTAGGAT
Organism: Sphyrna mokarran; assembly: GCA_024679065.1. NCBI lineage: Eukaryota > Metazoa > Chordata > Chondrichthyes > Carcharhiniformes > Carcharhinidae > Sphyrna > Sphyrna mokarran. Next base: position 113,901,426 of record JAGIQG010000004.1, read on the forward strand.
TCTTAATAGTGTTGATAAACAGAGGGATCTTGGTGTATATGTGCATAGATCCCTGAAAGTAGGCAGTCAAGTCGATAAGGTTGTTAAGAAGGCATACGGAGTCTTAGCTTTTATTGGTAGGGGGATTGAATTTCGGAGCCGCAACGTCATGTTGCAACTGTACAAAACTCTAGTGCGGCCGCACTTGGAGTATTGTGTGCAGTTCTGGTCCCCACATTATAAGAAAGATGTGGAGGCATTGGAGAGGGTACAGAGGAGGTTTACCAGGATGTTGCCTGGTATGGAGGGCAGGTCTTATGAAGAGAGGCTGAGGGATTTGAGGTTGTTTTCGTTAGAGAGGAGGCGGCTAAGAGGAGACCTTATCGAAGCATATAAGATGATTAGAGGTTTAGATAGGGTGGACAGTGATAGCCTTTTTCCTAGGATGGAGAAAGCTAGCACGAGGGGACACAGCTTTAAATTAAGGGGTGATAGTTATAGGACGGATATCAGAGGTAGGTTCTTTACCCAGAGGGTGGTTAGGGAGTGGAATGCCCTGCCTGCGGCAGTTGTAGATGCGCCAAGTTTGGTGGCGTTTAAGAGGTTAGTTGATAAGTTTATGGAAGAGAAGGGAATGGTTTAGTTTGGAGGGTCATTGCTTTTTTATAATGGTCGGTGCAACATCGAAGGCCGAAGGCCCTGTTCTGCGCTGTAATGTTCTATGTTCTAGAATCAATTTGGCTTGAGCTATGGAACAAAAAGGGTGCAATTACATTGCTTGATGTAACGTATCAACCATCAAGAAACAAATCTGCAGTGGAATCACAGAGGTTTGAATATTGTAGAGTAGTTATAATGGGGAATTTTAATTAATCGAATGTAGGCTGGGATAATTATATTGTACTGGAAAGAATGGGGCAAAACTTCCTATGTTCAGGAAAGTCCTCTACTGCAGTAGGTGTCCAGTCCAACAAGAAAGGAGGCGTTTTTGGAAATTATCTGGGCCAAGTAGTTTTGTGGAGAAACATTTAGGAGAGACTAGGATGATAGTGGAAAAGGATAATAGACAATTCAATATAAGAACAATTAATAAAAGTGGATGCTGGAATCTGAAACCAAAAGAGAAAATACTGGAAAACCTCAGCAGGTCTAGCAGCATCTGTAAGGAGAGAAAAGAGCTGATGTTTTGAGTTCAGATGATCCTTTGTTAAAGCTTTTGATTTAAGAATAATTAACTGGGGAAGAATGGAACTGGGCCATTTAAAGAAAAATGAAAGTTGACAGAAAAAACTGCAGTTGAACAATGGGCTAGATTCAAACCAAAAATAATTCAGGCACAGTCAACATATATTCTTTTAAAAGAGAAAGGTAGGGCAAACAAATACATTGCTCTCTGAATGGAAATGGAGGTAGAAATTAAGAAAAGGCAGAAAAATTATGCTTCTGACTTTAAGAAGGCACTCAATGCAGTGCCACACAAGAGACTTGTGAGAAAAGTTATAGGTCATGGAATAAAAGGGGCATTAGCGACATGGATATAAAATTGTCTGAAGGATAGGAAGCAAAGAATAACGGCCAATAGATATTTTTCAGGCTGGAGGAATGTTTGTAGTGGTGCTCCCCAGAGATTGATACCTGGGTCCTTGCTTTTCCTGATATATTTTAATAATTTAGATCTTAGTGTGTCGGGTGCAATTTCAAAGTTTGCAAATGAAGCATTGTGAGGACGGCAGTGTAGAACTTTAAAAGGATGTAGACAAGTTGGGCGAGTGGATGAATAGTTGGCAGATGAAGTTCAATGGGGAGAAATGTGAGGTGATTCATTTTGACGGGAAGAACATAGAGAAGCAATGTATGATGCCCACATCCTGTGAGTCAAAAAATACTTAATTTGAGGATATTTGGGAAACCTGGCAACATCTGGTTAAGTTCAAAGTAGAATAACCAGTAGATAATGCCGCACTATCACATTGCATTTGTAACTTAGTTCTTTGGATGGGATTACTCGTCTGCCAGCTATTATTGCTAGAAAGGCAGGAAAGGGTTTTGAGTCAGAAAACAGCTTTTTGACACTTATACCATCAAACTCAAATCACCTATGTTTTTCCAGTTGAAATTCAGCCTCAAAATTCAGTGGCCAGAATTTTACCACCACGTCACCCCGGAATCACAACTGCTGCATCTTGCAGAATGGAATTCTTCATTGGCCTCGGGTGGGATTTTATGAACCTTGCCCAAGCTAGGTCTTAAAATACCAGCCAGTGTCTCTCCAAAGACATTGTTTAATGTGCTGGGATATGTGTTAGCATTCTGTGTTTTCATTTTAGAGCTGCAATTCTCCCATCTTTTACAGGTCGTGGTGGGAAATGCGTGTCACTGGCCTTATTCCTGGATTTGCGCAAGTGCTGGGAATGCATGCATATCACCCAGAGTTGGCAAACAGTCGCTGGCCAGACTATCCTGGAAACTGATGGGAAGGCAGGTAAGTAATCTGAATCTTTTTTTACTATGTTTTGAATGTATTTTAAGTCTGATTATCAGGAACTTTCCAGTCCCGATTGAATATCCCATCCCACTTCATTCCAGCAGTCCCAATTTCCTGTTTTCGGGGAACTAGTGGGAGACTCTGTTGAAATGAAAGAAGGGGCAATTGGGACTCCCACAGGGGGTCGGGTGACGGGGGCGGGGGAGGGGGCGGCGGTGGTGCCCTGTGGACATGGGCACCCTGGCAGTGCCATGCTGTGCCCCTTGCACTGCCCAAGGGACAAAATGCCCATGGCCAAAGGGCACCTTGGCACTGCCTATTGAACATCAGACAGTGTCAAACGGTGAGGCCCATTGTGGGCAGGATCTAGGGGTGATTGATGGCAGTGGGGGGTCCCGCTGCCTTTCTGCATCGCGATTGATCTGAGATGGACGGAAGGCAGCAATTAGGGTGGGGGGATTGCTGCTGGGGGTCATAGGCTGTACATTGGGGGTGCAATGTATGATGGGGGATGGTGGGGGACTGGGGATCAGGGCTGGCCTGGGAATTGCTGAGCTGACCAGCAAATGGGGAGACTGACAGATCGGGACCATTGGACATACACAGAGTCTATTGTGAGAATAAGCTCCATCCGCCCCCCCGGGTTTTTAATAATATTCATGACTGGATCTTTACAGTGCACAGAGTGTGGAGGTTCAGGTGAGAAGCTGAACTGAGGAAACAGTCGGGATCTAGAACTGTTTCCCTGTCAATTCAGCACTTTTGCGAGAATTGCAGCCTCGATTTCCACAGAATTTAAATTTTGTTTCTGCCAACTTCTTCTTTAGCCATGTCAATGCATTTATTGAGTTGATTGTTCCACGGGAGTAAAAGATCAAAGAATTTCAATTCACAATGCAAAGCATAACAAAATAGTACAGTGTGGTTTAAGACCATCAAACCGTCATGCTTATTGCCTAATCTTTAGTAGACCGATTGTCAGGAAGTTGGAATGAAATGAAAAGTGAAAAATTGGGTCACAGTTTTAAAACCTTGCTTTAGAGGGAATACAGTGAAAGTTTACCAGACTGATTACTGGGATGGCAGGTCTGTCATATGAGAGACTAAGTTAGCTAGGATTATATTCACTGGAGTTCAAAAGAATGATAAGAGATCTCATAGAAGCTTAAAAAAATTCTAACAAGATTAAAAAGGGGAGATTCAGAAAGAATGTTCCCAGCAGCAGGAGAAGTCCAGAACTTGTGATTATGGTTTGAGATTGAGGAGTAAACGTTTTAGAATGGAGGTGAGGAAAAATTTCTTCACACTCAAAGGTGGTGAATGTGGAATTCACTACCACAGAATTAGTTGAGGCCAATAAGATTTCAAGAAGAAATTAGATATAGCTCTTAGGACAGTGCCCAGAGAGCGAGTTCTACTGGCAGGGTGGGGCTGATTATTGGTAGGAGGGGATCCATTGCATACTCTGCACTAGGGATCAGTGGGATTGGCAGGGAAGGGGAAAATCAAGTTGGACATAGGGAGGAACAAACAGATCTGGACTTGGGGGGGTGGATTTGGTCATGCTGGCCATTGGGGTCGGGGGGTTCACAGAGGCTGGTGATCTGGGGCGAAGGGTGATTAGGGAAGACATCAGGCAGCCGGCGATTGGGAGGCCAGAGGGATCAGCACATATACAATGGCCTGCTCAGCGTGCTGAATCCAGCCTCTTGAGCAAGATTCGTTGCAATAAGCTGAGACACATATACCACAAGAATTGGAGCAAGTGAGGGATGGACCATGGAAAAGTCTGTTGAACTTGGTACTACTACTCCTCCAACCACTACTCCTGTCTTTGAATTACTCTTCAAATTTACTTTAGCCAAAAGAATCACTTTAACCTCACCACAAATATTACTAATTAGAACTTCTTCTAATATCTTTACCCATCCCATTCTGTAAATATGGAAACGTTTTTCCTTCACACATAAAGTCCTTAAATACATCAGTCATCTGTTCACACTGTCCCTGAACAATCTGCACACACATTTTTACATCTCCATCCAGTCGTTTAGCTTGTTCCTCACTTTGTAAACAACTATGGATTTTTCTTGCCTCAGTTTCTAACTTAATATTTCCTTTCTTAAGTCCCACAATTACAACTGTTTTGTCTACTAATCCACAGCAAACTGACTTTATGGATAGGATTTTACAGGCTCACTTATCCCAAAACCATTAAAAAAGGAAGGAAAGGAAATATTAAGTTAGAAACTGAGGCAAGAAAAATCCATAGTTGTTTACAAAGTGAGGAACAAGCTAAACGACTGGATGGAGATGTAAAAATGTGTGTGCAGATTGTTCAGGGACAGTGTGAACAGATGACTGATGTATTTAAGGACTTTATGTGTGAAGGAAAAGCGTTTCCATATTTACAGAATGGGATGGGTAAAGATATTAGAAGAAGTTCTAATTAGTAATATTTGTGGTGAGGTTAAAGTGATTCTTTTGGCTAAAGTAAATTTGAAGAGTAATTCAAAGACAGGAGTAGTGGCTGGAGGAGTAGTAGAAACATTGCGCATTGCAGGGGCTCAATTTATCTTAGAGTCATAGGGTGGAATTTTCCCCTCAGTGCTGAATGAGGGAGAAGTTTTCTCTCCAGGTTTCAGTGCAGTCTATACAAAGAAAATCTGGGGGCATGGTCACTGTGGAGGGATGGGTTGATGAAGCTGGCAAAGCACTAGTTGCATAGAGATCAAGACACTCTTAAAAATTGACCTTAAAATTTTACTCTTCCTCACAGTAAGGACAACCCTGCCCTTCCCCACTACTTCCCCCCTCCATCCCCAGGGATAAGGGGTACTCCCACCCCTTTCCCCACTCACAATTAAGGGTAAGGATCTGCTGAGAATCTTTCTTCAGAGGTAAATATTTGCACAGCAATTGTGCAGAAGTGCAAATTTTCACTGGGCAATTGGCCTACGTTTGCAATGGTCTGAAAGTGCAATTTAAATCACACTTAGATTGCAGAGCCTTTGGCTTTGATTTCATGTCATCGTTGGCTATAGGTATAGTGCCAGAAGACTGGAGGATGGCAAATGTTGTCCCCTTGTTTAAGAAGGGGAGTAGAGACCATCCTGCGAATTATAGACCAGTGAACCTTACTTCTGTTGTGGGGAAAGTTTTGGAAAGAATTATAAGGGATTGGATTTATAGTTATCTAGAGAAAAATGAATTGATTAGGATAGTGAACATGGTTTTGTGAAGAGAAATCTTACCGAGTTTTTTGAAAAGGTGACCAAAAAAGTGGATAAGGGTAAAGTAGTTGACATGGTGTATATGGATTTTAGCAAAGCGTTTGATAAGGTTTCCTATGGAAGACTACTGCAGAAAATGCAGATGCATGGGATTGAGGATGATTTAGCAATTTGGATTAGGAATTGGCTAGCTGACAGAAGACAGAGGGTGGTGGTTGATGGGATATATTCAACCTAGAGTTCAGTTACAAGTGGTGTACCTCAGGGATCTGTTTTGGGGCCACTGCTGTTTGTTATTTTTATAAATGACCTGGATGAAGGTGTAGAGGGATGAGTTAGTAAATTTACTGACCATACCAAAGTCGGAGGAGTTGTAGACAGTGAGAATGGATGTTACAGTTTGCAGAAGGACATAGATAAGCTGCAGAGCTGGGCCGAGAAGTGGCAAATGGAGTTTAATGTGCAAAAGTGTGAGGTGATTTACTTTGGTAAGAGTAATAGGTATACAGAATATGGGGCTAATGGTAGGACTCATAGTAGTGAAGATGAGCAGAGAGATCTCGTTGTACAGGTGCATAGATCCCTGAAAGTTAGTACTCAAGTTGATAAGGTTGTTTAGAACACGTACAGTGTGTTAGCTTTTATTGGTAGAGGGATTGAATTTCGGAGCCGAGACATCATGTTGCAACTGCACAAAACGCTGGTGCGGCCACACTTGGGAGTATTGCGTACAGTTTTGATCTTCACATTATAAGAAAGATGTGGAGGCATTGGAAAGGGTGAAGAGGAGGTTTACCAGGATGTTGCCTGGTATGGTGGGTAGGTCTTGTGAGGAAAGGCTGAGTGACTTGAGGTTATTTTTATTAGAGAGAAGAAGGCTAAGAGGGTCAGATAGGGTGGACAGTCAGAGTCTTTTTCCTTGGATGGAGATGGCTAACATGAGGGGACATAGCTTTAAATTAAGGGGTGATAGTTATAGGTCGGATGTTAGAGGTGGGTTCTTTACTCAGAGGGTATTAAGGGCATGGAATGCCCTGTCTGCAGCAGTTGTGGACTCGCCAAGTTTAAGGGCATTCAAATGGTCAGTGGATAGGCATATGGATAACATTGGAATAGTTTAGGTTAGAGGGTCATGAGATTGGTTCCAGTGGTCAGCGCAACATCGAGGGCTGAAGGACCTATACTGTGCTGTATTGTTCTATGTTCTAATTTCAAATGTGTTACACATATTGTCATTGGGAAAAAATTAGATGAATTAAAATCTCTCATAACTTGTGTGCTATTGTTGTACATACTTTGGCCAGTCCTCCGCTCCTATCCTCCACTTCCCAGGCAAACCCTCCACCCAATAACTAACCAACCCCCCTTGATATTCCCTTTCCATCTTGATCCCCATGGGATTACTTCCACTGGGATAGGACATCCCTATGCACCCCCCCACCATATCGTGATGTGACCTAACTGCTCAGTAATGTCAAACCTGACTGGATGCTCCTCCCAACCACATTCAACCCTTCCTCCGTGCATCCTCTCTGAACCTTCTTCCTCTCACCCTTAAAATCCTATCCATTTACCTTAGACAGTTGTTAATTTCAATGGGCCCTTTAATTTACTCTCTTTAAGGCAGCAAATGCCATAAAAAAGGGTATATCCTTGTTCAATTTGATTTGGCTGGACTTCGACATTAGGCCTTGAGGATTGCAGCACTGTCTGAATCTCACCTGGCCTGAGTTGGAAGATTGGATGAGACAGATATGGAAGAAAATCCACAGAGATAATTGGGCAAGGAATGGCAATCCGATTCTGATTGCCCCTCTGAGGAATTTACCATCCATTCATTTAGTTTGTATTGTCCGCGAATTTGCCTCAAATATTGGGATCACTCTGCCTATTGCTTTTAAGTAAAGTTTCACAACACCAATTTTAAATCCAACCAATTTATTTGACAGTAAATTCGCAAATCCAACCAATTTATTTGACAGTAAATTCGCGAGCTTTCGACACTATGGCCTTCGTCAGGTAAATGCAGTGTTCTGGTCTGCAATGGCACTCATATCAACACAGACAGTCACAGATTGCTGATTAGAATGCGAATCCTTACATCTAACCTGCTATTCAAGTGTTAAAGTGGCTAACAATGTGTGTGAAGGGAATCCTGAGCATTGGTTAGAGAATTGTGTATTTTCTCCAGACAGCACAGTGAGTGAGGTTTTTTGCTAACCCAGGCAAGTTACGGGGGTTACAGATAGTGTGTCATGAAGCCAAGATCCCTATTAAGACCGTCCTCATGTGTGCGGAACTTGGCTATCAGTCTCTGCTCAGCGACTCTGCGCTGTCGTGTGTCACGAAGGCCCCCTTGAAGAACATTTACCCGCAGGTCGGAGGCCGAATGCCCATGACTGCTGAAGTGTTCGCCCACAGGAAGGGAACTGTTTTGCCTGGTGATTGTTGAGCGATGCTCATTCATCCGCTGTCATAGTGTCTGCATGGTCTCCCCAATGTACCATGCTTCGGGACATCCTTTCTTGCAACGTATTAGGTAGACAACGTTGGCCGAGTTGCAAGAGTATGTACCGTGTACCTGGTGAATGGTATCCTCACGTTTGATGATGTCGTCCATGTCTATGATCTGGCATGTCTTGCAGAGGTTGCTGTGGCAGGGTTGTGTGGTATTGTGGTCACTGTTCTCCTGAAGGTTGAGTAGTTTGCTGCGAACAATGATCTGTTTGAGGTTGTGCGGTTGTCTGAAAGCAAGAAGTGGGGGGGTGGGGATGGCCCTAGCAAGATGTTCATCGTTATGAATGACATGTTGAAGACTCCGGAGAAGGTGTCGTAGCTTCTCCGCTCTGGGGAAGTACTGGACAACAAAGGGTACTCTGTCCACCGTGTCCCGTGTTCATCTTCTGAGGATGGCAAATTTACTGTCAAATAAATTGGTTGGATTTAAAATTGGTGTTGTGAAACTTTACTGAGTTTACCCCAGTCCAACGCCAGCATCTCTACATCATATTGCTTTTAAGACCAGAACGAGATGCCATTCAGAAAAATCAGTTGAAAGGAGGAGCATGGGAAGGGTTGAAGCTTGGGGGGGCAGAGGTAACCTGGTGTAGTTTTTTTTTTATTCATTCATGGGGCATGGACATCACTGGCTGGCCAGCATTTATTGCTCATCCCTCATTGCCCTTGAGAAAGTGCCTTCTTGAATCGCTGCAGTTCATGTTCCGTGGGTTGACAAACAAGGCCATTTGGGAGGGAATTCCAGAATTTTGACTCAGTGACTATGAAGGAACGGCGATGTCTTTCCAAGGCAGCATGGTAAGTGGCTTGGATGAGAATTTGCAGGTGATGTTCCCATTTATCTGCTGCCCTTGTCCTTCCAGATGGAAATGGTCGTGGGTTTGGAAGGTACTGCCTAAGGACCTTTGGATCTTATGCAAGGAAACATTCTGCATATTTTAATTGCAGATTGTGAATACACATCTTGGCAGGCTTGATAATTAAAAGTGGCTTTACACCAAAAAAACTTAAGCATTGGGTGATATAACGTAATTTTTATCATTCATTCATGGAATCTGTCTACAGTGTTAGGAGATCTAAAGTCATTTCTAGGTTAGACCAGGTTAGGGATAACAGATTCTCCTCCCTCAAGAAAATTAGTGAACAGATGGGTTTTTATGTGGTGGAATTATTAATCCAATAACATTAACACTATTCCATCACCTTTCCTGTAATAAGGATCACACAAAAATATTCAGTACAATATTCAGAAAAAATGTTCTGTACAATAGCTAGAAAGGGCTCCCAATCAATGAATAGTACCAGGAACTTGAAAATAGCCTTAAAATAAACTACATCTAAGATTCACAAAATACTATAGTTCAGAAGAGGCCCTTCAGCCCATTGAATCTACACCGATACATAAAAGGCCCTGAGCTGCCCACTTTATCCCACTTGCCAGCACTTGGCCTATAGCCTTGAATGTTATGGCAGCCAATTATTCATTCAGGTGCTTCTTAAAGGACATGAGGCATCCCAACTCCATCACCCTCTCAGGCAGAGCATTCCAGACCGTCACCACCTACTGGGTAAAAAAGTTTTTCCTCAAATCCCCCTAAACCTCCCATCCCTCACTTTTAACTTATGTCCCTCATAACTAACCATTCAACTAAGGGGGACAGCTGCTCCCTATGCACCTGTCCATGCTCTTCATAATCTTGAACATCTCAATCAGGTCATCCCCTCAGTCTTCTCTGCCCCAGAGAAATCAACCCAAGCCTATTTAATCTCTATGACCTAAATGTTCCATCCCGATGACATCCTGCAAAATCTCATCTGCACCCCTTCCAGCGTGATCACATGATATGGCGACAAGGACTGGACACAGTACTTCAGCTGTGGCCTCACCGAAGTTCCATTCAACTCCATTATGACCTCTCTATACCCCAATTGATAAAAATGAGTGTGCCATATGCCTTTTTCACCACCCTATTAATCTGCCAAGGTCTCTTTGTTCTTTGAAACTTCCCAGTGTCAGATCTTTCATAGTATACTTCCTTGTCAAATAACTCCTTCCAAAGTGTATCAATTCACACTTTTCAAGACTGAATTCAATTTGCCACTTGTCCACTCTTTTGACCATCTCATCTATATCTTGCTGTAACCTAAGACACTCAACCTCACTGTTAATCACCTGGCGAATCTTTGAGTTAAAGGCAAACTTACTGATCCTATCCCCAATATAGTCATCTATGTCATTTAAATAAATGATGAACAATAGAGGGCCCAGCACAGATCCTTACGATATGCCACTGGTCACTGGCCTCCAGTCACTAAACCAACCGTCTGTCATCGTTCTCTGTCTTCTACTGCTAAATCAATTACGAATTCAGTTGCTGAGAAGCTGATTGCTCTAGGGGTGCCAATGTGCAGGTATCCTGATCTCCCAATACTGGGAGACTTTCTGCTGGTATCCCCCCACCCACCCCAAAGACATTGGGACCCCCCTCCACGGACAATTGTATCTCCCCGCCCCCTGCCCCCCTCCCAATCCCCAGGTGAATGCCTCTCTGCAGAGTTCTCTTCCTCCCTGATGGCCAATGGCTCTCTTGCCGCGTTCCCTCATACCGTCCCTAACCATCCCCCTACAGAGTTCCCTCCCTCTCCACTTGCTGATCATCCATCTTGCAGAGTTCCATCCCTCCCTGACCGTCCCCTCCTGCAGAGTTCCCTCTGTCTATCCTGATCATCTCTCTTGGCAGAATTCTCACTTACCTTCCCCCCCAATGCCGGTTGATCTCCCCACCTCAGAATTTCCCCTTCCCTCCCTCCCACACCTGCAGAACGCCGCGTCTCCTCCCTACCTTAGTTCTGCCCCCATTTTGGCTCCACCTCCCCCACTGGCTCTGTCCACTTGGCAAAGTTATGATACCCAATTTGCAGCATCGGTGCTCAGTTGGTGCTGCCAGCATGTCTGATGGACACTGCCAGTGCGCCAGTTGGGCAATGCCAGGTTGGGGTCTTTAATGACCTCTGATCCCTCCAGCAAGGCCATCATGTCTAGTTCCCTTTGGTGGGGACCATATGTGATTCTTGTGTGTGAGAACATTGGTCAGTGAAGTGATAATAGTATCTGGGACTTATTAGGAACATTCAGATGATGTAATTAATATTTAAATCAACAAGATATTGTCAATAAGATCGGGGAAGTTGAATAACCAGGTGCAAACCTCCCGCCCTATCTCATCAACTCGCTTTGCCAAAAGTTAGGTGGAATGAGGTAGTAAAGTCGCAGCCTGATTTTTTTGTTGTGGCAGATAAGCAGGAATGTATTTGGTGAACAGTTAACAAATAGGGCAATGGTGGCACAGTGGTTAGCACTGTACTTTACAGCTCCAGGGACATCGATTTGTTTCTGGCCTTAGGTGACTGGCTATGTGGAATCTGCATGTACTTTACGTGTCTGTGTGGATTTTCTCTGGGTACTTCAATTTCCTGCCACTTCAATTTCTTACCACTTTTCCTTGCCAAAGTCAGGTGGAATGAGGTTGTAAGATCAGAAGGGAGGAGGAACTCTCCAGGAGGGGTGATTGGCAATAAATTTGCCATTATAAATGCATGGGGTAATGGGAATAGGATCAGGGTGAGATGTTCTTTGCATGTTGGTACAGATTTGATGGACTAAATAGCCTCCTTTCGCAGTGTCAGGATCCTGTGGTTCTTAGGTAACATTACTGAACTAGTAAACCAGAAGTCCAGCCTCTTTGAACATGGATTCAAATTTGACCACAGCAATTCAACTAATGAATCTGAAATATAAAGCTAGTCTCAGTATTTGTGACCATGATAATTATCGTAGATTTTTCTAAAAACTAACACTCATGTTCTTTGGGGAAGGAATTCACTGTCCTTACCCATTCTGGCCTATATCTAACTCCAGACACATAGCAATGTGTTCTCTGAAATAGCCAACCCCCCTCAATTTAAGGTAATTAGGGATGGGCAACAAATGCTGACCTTGCCAGTGATATCCTCACTCAATGGAACGATACATTTTTTAAAAATGCTGCTGGTATTGTTGGTAAGGAAATTGTTACATGCCAAGATTTGAACGTTTTTAAAATTGATTTATTAGTGTCACAAGCAGACTTCCAATAACACTACAATGAAGTTACTGTGAGTGGAAAATGGTAAGAAAGGAATTTTCAGCACAACATGATATGCATGTTTGATTGAAGATTGCGGATGTCGGGTTAGCATATGATTTAATACTGATTTGCTGCCCCTCTCTGGACTATCTACTGCTAATGAATTGTGAAATATTTGGTATATATCCATCCCAGGAGTGATTCAATTTGAGAGCTTAGAAACTATGGGCAGGATTTTCTGGCCCTGACATTGTCACAGATGGGATGGCACGATTTGGAGAGCTGTCAACCTAGATGCTGTTGGTCTGTGGCAAGAATTTACCCCTTAAAAAATTGGAATTATCAAAGAATGTGAATTAAAACACGACAGCTTAGAAGAAGGCCAAGAGGTCTGTTATACCTATGCCAGGTCTTTGAATTAAGCAACTAGCATTGCAGGAGACTTTCTTCATGGAAATCATGCAGCCTTAACAAAAAATTATCTGTATTTTCCCTGTCTGTTACCAATTGACTCAATATTAAATATACTTACTTTTCTTTCTCCTTGGCCCTGACAAACGAAACTGTGTAGAACATTGCAATTAAAGCTAAAACGATAAAGACAGCTATTAGGCTTGCAGCGATTATATCTGCTACCATGTCCCTCAGGGTCTGTTTGGGTGCATTTTGTTTAGCTGTGGGAGTATTTTCTTCTATGAATTCTATGAAAGCCAAGAAAGAGAAAATTATCATTTTAGTCACAGAGTTATAGAATCATAGAATTCCTACATTGCAGAAGGAAGCCATTCAGCCCATCAAGCCTGCATCAATAACAATCCCACTGATGCCCTATTCCCTTAAGCCCAAGTATTTACCCTGCTATTCTCTGTTGCTGCAGAATGGAGTGCTGCCATGATTTAGAAACCTGCTAGGTGATCAAGAGTCATTGAGATTAAAGTGATCTGGTCACTTCTTTTTTTACTCCATTCCCAAGGTTACAAACCCAGGGCTCACCGTGGACCAGGAAAGTCCAAATCCATTCCAATTCATGATCCCAGATTCAGAATTTTCACAGTCGACAGGCAGGAATGCAGATTTTGAATGCAAAGCTGCCTGAAATCACCATGGTGCCAGGTGTGATTGTCAGGCTGCCAGAGCTAGAAGAAGCATTCCAGCTGTGACAACCAAATCCCAGATGAGAGTGATGAGATAAATCCTTACCCCAATCCTGAGCCCATTCAACCTCCAGGATCCTTGAGTGACCAGAGGGGCAAATACCCTCTGGACCTGCCTTCTTGAATCACTTTGGGACTCAAGACGCCAGGATAGTGTGTCAGTGCTAAGGTGCCAAAGGACAATGCACTGAGGACAATGCCGAGGTGCATGGCCTGAAGGGAGCTGAGTAGAGATCTAATGGGGCATCTTGGGGAGGGGAGGGGGCAGGAGTTGTGAGGTCAGTATAGGGGAGGGGAGCGAGCCTGAGCAAAGGGATTGGGTCAACCCTATGTCTGTGTATTGTAAGGGGTGGGGTTATCCTGTTATTTCTGTGTAGGGGAGGATGCCTGTTTTTGTTGAGGGGCTAGTGATGCTCTCCTTGTCAGTGTGGGAGCGTCTTTTCACTTTTTATGGGGAGGGGGACTTGTTACTGAGCATGGAGATCAAGTTGGCCTTTAAAAATGGCAATCTGGTATGGGAACAGCGGTGTTATTTGGTGGATTGCTTAAAATGAGTTTATCAACATCTTTCAGTGGGTGGATCCCATCTGAAATGAGCTGCCAGGGCCAGCAGGAAACACTCCTGTTTTCTTGGCAATGTAGGCACTTGTATCAAAACAGGAGAATCACTCACCTGTGACCTGGGTCAGTTGTCAATCCTGAGTGGATGGATACATTATAGACAGTGTCCCCATTTTAATTAAAAGGGGTAATGAAAACATTTTAAAGATATTTGAGTTAAAAATATTCAATTGAGTTGATTTGTGTTGTAGAATGGTTTGTATCTAATGTGATATCACTGGGTGGCAGGGAAAATCACTGATGCTGACAAGGCTGGATCCATAAAAAAATTTTATGTGTTGAGAAGTCAACTCTTCAATCTTCTCTGTTCATGAATCTGAATGAAAATTTGAAGGATCCTATTGGATGTATGCAGAGCCACTCTTCAAATTGAATTTGGCAGTGATCCTCAGGAAAGTTCTTTAGAGTTGGTGGGGAATTGTGAGACTTCCTGCTCCTTAAAGTCAACAGAATGTTTTTCTGCTAATAAAAATAAATTCACGATCTGTCTTTTAGTTGGTTACCAGAGAGGAGACCAGATCACAATACTTACTTCACCCATCTTCGATAATATCAGAGTGGGGCATTACATCACATGGTGGCTGGGCATGAACAACTGGGAAATTCTGGCCCTCATTTTTAATGAAGCTATTTTGTTTCTTTCACAACTATACGCAGATAAATGCTTATACAAATGTCTCATACTCTAACCTATTTCTGGCTCTGTCACGTCTTGACTGTTTTCATTAATCACTTCAGTAACATCTGGCACGACATGAGGGGTCTTTCTAATATCTGTTAGTATAAGAAAACAGCATTGAAATTGTGTTTTAGATTAATGATTATATCCTTCTTTTGAGTTAGTCTTACATTTAGTTTTGGCAGTTATGAATGAGCAATAAAAAGCTGACCTAGTCACTGATGTCCATGTTTCATGAAATCATACTAAAATTTGTCATGTATTTTGTTGCCATTTGTGGAACATTGCTGTCTGTAAATTGACTGCCATGTTTTCTACATATAACTATGATAATAAAAGCACTTCAATACCTTTAATGCTTTGGGTCATACGGAGACAATTTATTCATTATCAATTGTAAATTTCAAATCTGAGATTAATATATTTTTATAATTCAAAGGTATTATAGGATATGGGATAAAATTTATGGAGTTAGGTCAGAGACTAGCTATGAACACAGTGAATGGTTAACAGGTCTAAGGGACTAAAAGTGTGCCAAAGAAGCAAATCCATGTGTTCCCCAACCTGAAACTATGTATGAATTAGGATATCCACTGCTTACTGAAGTCCAGGTGTGAGATGTTCAAGTCTGACTACAGAACTGACTACAAGAAAGCCAGATACGATCTAAGGAGATCTATTAAAGATGTCAAAAGACATTACTGGATAAGCTAGAATCCCAGGCAGGCCAATTATGGCAAGGTCAACAAAACTTAATTGGCTACAAGATGAAGGCATGTAAAATCGCCGGTTCCAATGCACCCCTCCCTAATGTGCTTAATGTATTCTATGCCCATTTTGAACAAGAGGTCAGTGAGAGCATACCCTCCATCCTGGAAGCTCTGGGTGCACCTGCATCTGGATCACTATTGCGGATGTCGGAGCAGCTTTCTCAAATGTCAACATTCGAAGGAAAGCAACTGGCCTGGATGAAGTACCCCGACGGGCACTCAGATCCTGTGTGGATCAGCTGGCAGGGATATTCACAGACATCTTCAATCTCTCTTTACAACAATCTGAGGTCCCTATCAGCTTAAGAAGAAGACCATCATTCCAGTACCTTAAGAAAAACCAAGCATCGTGTCATAATGATTATTGGCCGGTGGCTCTGATATCCATCATTATGAAGTGCCTTGAAAGACTAGTCATGGTGCAAATCAATTCCAGCCTCCCAGATTACCTAGATCCACTACAATTTCCCTGTTGCTGCAACAGGTCCATAGCAGACACTATTTCCCGAGCACTGCACTCAACCCTGGAACACCATGATAACAAGGACACCTATATCATTGTTATTTATTGAGTACAACATTAATATCATTATTCCCATGAAACTCATCTCCAAACTCCATAGCCTGGGCCTCTGTGACTGGATCTGGAACTTCCTAACTCACAGACTACAATGATTAAGGATAGGCAACAACACCTCCTCCACAATCATTCTCAACACCAGTGCTCCACAAAGCTGTGTTTTCAGCTTCCTACTATACTCCTTATGACTGTGTGGGGAAATTCCCCTCCAATTTGATTTTCAAGTTTTCTGACCACCTCACTGTAGTGGGTTGGATCTCAAACAATGACGGGACAGAGTATAGGAATGAGATAGATAGTGGTGAACGACAATAATCTTCTCTCAATGTGAACAAAATGAAGGAAATTGTCATTGACTTCAGGAAGCATAAAGAAGAACATACCTCTCACCAAATCAACAGGGACAAAGTAGAAAGGTTCAAGAGCTTCACATTTTTCGATGTCCAGATCACTCACAACCTGCCCTGGCTGATCCCCCCATTGCCGACACTATCGTTACGAAAGCCTACCATTGCCTCTACTTTCTCAGAAGACTAAGGGAATTTGGCACGTCAGCTATGACTCTCACCAACATTTACAGGTGCACCTTAGAAAGCATTCTTTCTGGTTATATCACAACTTGGCAGGGCTCCTACTCTGCCCAAGACTGCAAGGAATTACAAAAGGTCGTGAATGTAGCCCAATCCATCACACAAGCCTCCCGTCCATTGACTCTGTTTACAGTTCCCACTGCCTCGGCAAAGCAGCCAGCATAATAAAGGACTCCATGTACCTTGAGCATTCTCTCTTCCATCTTTGCCTTTGCGAGAAAGATACAATAGTCTGAAGTCATGTATCAACCGACTCAATAACAGCTTCTTCCCTTCTACTATCAGATGTTTGAATGGTCTTACCTTGCATTAAGTTGATTTTTTTCTACATCTTATCTATGACTATAACACTACATTCTGTACTCTCGTTTCCTTCTCTACGAACAGTATGTTTTGTCTGTATGGCACACAAGAAACAATACATTTCACTGAATGTTAATCTATGTGACAATAATAAATCAAATTCAAGTCAAAAAACGGCATCCTCCTGTTCCTATAAGTGGAATCTTCTGCCATACCAGCAGCGGGAAGCGAGACAGGTGGAGGAATTAAACTTTCATTAGGCCAAAAGTCATTTTCCTGATGCTGGGATAAACTAGCAGAATTTTATTCTTAGGATTTAAACAGTATCCTTTTGCATGCATTAGCATGTCATACATGTCATTTGAAGGCCACCTCTCCAAAATTAATTTTCCCTACCAAGTTCAGTTGTCTGCTACAGAAATTTAAAATGTTCTTTTTAATGAATGTATATAAGTGGCATGAACCTCAACAAGCTTCACTGTTTTCATGACTTTGAGGTCAGTAGACACCTTCTTAGGGACAATTCATAATTTCACTCTTATTGGGTGTCAGTAGCATAGTCTGTAAGTTTGGAAGATGGGGGTAGGGGAGAAGGGTGCAGCAAAGGCTGAAGGTCAAGTTATCGGGGGCAGCGGAAGCTGTCAAACTGCCCTTTAAATATGGACCTTTGAGTCTATCAGGTAATGGTGGGAGATCAACTTCCTGCATGCCTTTGCCACAAGATTCATTATGCTTCCCCATGGATGCATAAGCAATGGCTAAACAATCCAAGATCACATGTATCCAGGATCACTGAAGATTAGCATGTAGGTGCAACAGGTAGTAAGGATGACAAGTGGAATTTTGGCATTCATTGCTAAAAGAATAGAGTTCAAAGTAGAGAGGTGCTGTTGCAATTATATAGGGAATTGGTGGGACCCAATTAGGAGTATTGTGCACAGCTTTGGTCCCCTTATTTGAGGATAGATGTAAATGCATTAAAGGTGGCTCAGAAAAGGTTCACTAAATTGATTCCAGGGATGAGTCTTCTGAAGAGAGATTGAGCAGTTTAGCCTATGCTTGCTGGAGTTTAGAAAAAGGAGATTTAATTGAGGCATATTTTAGAGGGTGCTGAAGAGAGCAGATACATCCCCTTTTGGACATTCTAGCATGAGAGGTCATACTTTTAGGCTAAGGGGTGCAAATTTGATACAGAAATAGGAAGTAATTACTTTATTCAAAGGGACATGAATCTATGGATTTTATTTTCCCAGTAAGAAATCTCACAACACCAGGTTAAATTTCAACCAGTTTATTTGATAGTAAACCTACAAGCTTTCAGAAACTCTGTTCCTTTGTCAGGTGTGTGGAATTTTTTTCCCCCAGAGTCCTGTGGACACTAGAACACAACACAAATTTGAAAAGATAAATAGATTTTTAATTAGCAGAAGGAAGAAGGCTTATGGGGAGTAGGTAGGAAATTGGAGATGAGGCCATGACGAGATCAGCAATGATTGTATTGAATGACAGAGCAGGCTCGAGAGATCAAATTGCCTACTCCTGCTCCTAGTTCTTATTTCATGTTCAGGTAATAATACTGAAGACTTGTGTTCCAGAACTTGCTGTTCCCATAGCCAAGTTTTTCTAGTACAGTTACAACACTGGCATCTATCTGATAATGTGGAAAATTGCTCAGATATGCCTGTACACAAAAAGCAGATGCCGGCGTTGGATTGGGGTGGTAAGAACTCAGTAAGAATTTAGCAACACCAATTTATAATCCAACTGATTTATTTGATAGTAAAAACGCGAGCTTTCAACACTCTGTCTTCCTCAGGCAAATGCAGTGTTCTGGTCTGCAATAGCACACATCAGCACAGACAGTCAGAGATTGCTGATTAGAATGCGAATCCTTACATCTAACCTGCTATTGAAGTGTTAAAGTGGCGAACAATGTGTGTGAAGGGAATCCTGAGCATTGTTGGAGAATTGTGTGTTTTCTCCAGACAGCACAGTAAGTGAGGTTTTTTGCTAACCCAGGCAAGTTACGGGGGTTACAGATAGTGTGTCATGAAGCCAAGATCCCTGTTAAGACCGTCCTCATGTGTGCGGAGCTTGGCTATCAAAAAGCAGGACAAATCCAATCCAGCCAATTACTATTCAGTCTACTCTAGATCATCAGTAAAGTGATGGGAGGGGTCATCAACAGTGCAATCAAGCATCACCTGCTCAGCAATAACCTGCTCAATGATGCCAAGTTTGGGTTTTGCCAGGGTCACTCAGCTTCTGACCTCATTGCAGTTTTTGTTCAAACATGGACAAAAAAGCTGAATCCCAAGGTAAGGTGAGAGTGTCAGCCCTTGACATTAAGGCCACATTCGACTGAATGTGGCAGCAAGGAACTCCTAGTAAACCAGGAATCAGTGGATATCAGGGCAAACTTTCCACTGGTTGGAATCATATCTGGCACATAGGAAGACAGTTGTGGCTGTGAAGGGTCAGTCATTTCAGTTCCAGTCCCTCAGGATAGTATTCTGGTCTCAAACATCTTCCACTGCTTCATTAATGAACTTCCTTCTGTCATAAGATCAGAAGTAGGGATGTTTGTCAATGATTGCACAATATTCAGCACCATTTGGGACTCCTCAAATACTGAAGTGGTCCATATTCAAATGCAACAAGATGTGGATAATATCCAGGCTTGGGCTAACAAGTGACAAGTAATATTCACACCACACACATGTCAGGCAATGACCATCTCCAATAAGAGACACCCTAATCACCACCCTTTGACATTCAATGGTGTTACTATCAATGGTGTTACCATCACAGAATTCTTCACTATTACCATTCTTAGAGTTACCATGGACCAGAAACTCAACTGGACTCACCACATAAACACAGTGGCAACAAGAGCAGGTGAGATGCTCGGAATTCTGCGGTGAGTATTTCACCTCCTGGCTCCTCAAAACTTGTCCACCATCTACAAGGAGTGTGAAGGAAAACTCCTCACTTGCCTGGATGGGTGCAGCTCCAACAACAGCCAACAAACTTGACACCATCAGGGGCAAAGTGGCCCACTTGATTGACACCACGTCCACAAACAGCCACTCCCTCCAGCACCGGAATTCAGAAGCAGCAGTGTGTACTATTTGCAAGATGCGTGACAGCAATTTACCAAATAAGGATCTTTGAGCAGCTTCCAAACCCACAACCATATTCATTTAGGAAAACAAGGGCATAAGAAACATGGGAACACCACTACCTGCAAACTCCCCTCCAAGCAACTCACCATCTTGACTTGGAAATATATCACTATTCCTTCATGGTCACTGAATCAAAATCCTGGAATTCCCACCCTGCCAGTATTGTGTCAACCCACAGCATGTGGACTGAAGTGATTCAAGAAGGCAGCTCACCACCACCTTCTTAAGGGCAACTATGGATGGACAATAGTTGCTGGCTAGCTAGCGATGATCATATCCTACAATTGAATTTAAAAAATGGGATTTCCAACTCAGACCTACATTATTTTAAATATTTAGTATGAACAGCTGTGTAATCACCCTCAGAAAGTGTCCTGCAGTGGAATTGAGTCAGTTTTTGAGCAATTATTAATGATTTAGTCAATTCAAAGTGCAATTTCTTCTATTTACTTCTATGACCTCTCATCATTCACTTTTTTTTGTTCTGTGCTCCCTCAGGAATTTATTTCTGCTGTTGACATTTTTGTTTGTAGCAATTGCAGAAATGCAAGACCAGAAGATCTGCCGTTTGCAACATCTGGGCTAAGGTATTGATTAAGCAAATGCATTGCCAGTAGATAGAATTCCTTCCTATGAGATGGCTAAAATATACTGAGTTACAGGTACTGAAGTGGTCAAATCTGAAAAACCTGGCATCAGCACATGAAAAGGTTCAATGGCCTGACCAGAATACCAAGATGCTATGCAGGTCTTCCTAATCCATTTGTGAGTCATATATTTTCATAGCAGTCTTTGGCCCTCATAGCACTTCTGCAATTTCACTTTATTCTCTATTTTGCAGAATAATTGATGACAATTGCTTGCTGTGATTAATCAACAACTCCGATTTAATTGTATCATATGACTATTAGGATGATAGAAAGTGGACAATTTCTAACTTCCTTTTACCAAATGAACATGTTACTCATAAATTTTCAGGGTATTAAAATTTTCATATTTTACTTTGACATAGATGATTACTAGCACCTCTGCTTAATTAGGAGATGCAATTTATGAAGCATTTAGAACAAAGGCAAGATTTGCATCATTTTTGTAACTTATTACTAAACCATCATTGATGTGTGAAAAGTGTATGTTCTGTTAGAAGACTAATGGAGAAGTATAAATTCAAAGTACAATTGCTGACACTTTGATCTTGAAACTGGAAAATTGCATGTCTATATTCAGTAAATTGAATTTGCATTTTATGTAGTAGTTGAAAATATTTATTTGGGCTTTTCATTTCTAATGATCTGTTTCCCTCCTCTTTGATGCTAAAAGTTACTTAAATATTTTGACTGAGTTTTTTTTATTGATGAAATTTGTGTAGTTACATTCCAACATTTTAATAAATGTTAAAAGTCCACAAAGCATCTGAATGAAACAATACTTTTTAAAATTCAGATTGGCTTGGCATTTCTATGGGTCACCAGATTTTCCTACTCTAATTTCAGGAAATGTTTTGCATAATTTCTCCAAAATTTCATGCAGATCTGTTCAATTTGAAAATTAGAACTACAGCTGGTAAAAAGCTAATAGTAACTTCTGAGACAACAATCAGAGACACCTTCTGGAGCATGATCAGATGAATTGTTTACCAGGCAGAGTTTACAGTCAGGTTTGTGTTGCAGATTCTGTGTCACTTTTAAAGAATGTCTTCAAGTAAAGTTCCTGACAGAATCATTCAAAGAATGTAGCTAAGGAATCCAAACAGGGGCTCCAAGCTATAATTATCTTAAATGAGATGCAGCTAATGGGCATGCATGGGAAGAAACAGTGATTTGTGTTTCTGAGCACTTACGCTCCTTGACTTTAGCATGAAATTGGTTTTTCACCATTAAAAAATATTTTGATTTGTTTTCCTCAGATCCAAAATAGATACCTTCATACTTACCTCATTGCCACTGCTTATTCTATCTCCTTTTGTAATTTACTCTTTCAATTTTAATTAAGTGTTAAATTTGCTTACTCAACTTTCTATTCCTTCACCAAGTCATAGTGAGTAGTCTCACAACACCAGGTTAAAGTCCAACTAGTTTATCTAGGAGCATGAGTTTTCGGAATGCCACTTCTTCATTAAGTGAGTGGCACTCATCTGATAAAGGAACAGTGCTCCAAAAGCTTGTGCTACCAAATAAACCTGTTGGATTTTAACCTGTTTGAGATTACTTACTGTGCCTACCCCATTCCAATGCTGGCAACTCCACATCATGTTCACCAAATCATCAATAGACATGGTGAAAAGTTGAGACTCCAGGAAAATTCGCAATTGACAATCTTGCCAATAATCTTGATTCTTACAGTCTTTCACTTCCCGCACAATTACCTACTCATCACAAATTACTTCTCGTTCCATGTTTTCCATTTTATAAACACTTTGTTGTGCAGAATCTTATTAAACATCTTTTATATTTATCTATGAATATCTCGGCCAAAATGCATCTCAACTTGGGCTTTGGCCCCATGCTAAAGATCAATAAATGTGAATTGCCTTAATTGTACTGTTTCAAAGCAGGAGTGAAATTATCTCCAGAATTTTAGGCAAGCAGGAAACAAAAATCATTCTTCTCTGTACTGAGGCCTGCCCAGCAATCTATTTTTCAATGAATGTATTATTGTATGAAAAGAACTACTTCAAAAAATTAAAAAGCTTCCCCACTTGGATGCTCTAAAACGGCTTGAAACATTAATTTCATTTTTCAAGGAAAATCTACAGTGCAAGCTTCTTGGGGCCCAAAGTTTTATGCTTATTTCTATGGACACTAATGATATTGGTAAGAAAATTCAGATATGTAAGGAGTAAAAAACGATTATTGACACACAAACCTTGTAATTGTTCCGACTGCAATTTGTTGATGCTGTTCTGAACCATCTTGTCATCTGTATATTTGTGCGGCAAACTGTACTTTTGAGCTACTCCTGATTTTTTGGAGAAAACAAACTTGTCACTTCATATTTATATTCACTTGAAAAAATAAATTTCTATTCACTTACAAAACAGCTGGAAACAAAATCTTGTCTTTTGCAAAATTCTAGTCCCAGGGGAAAGTAACTGGACAGAAGTGTAAGTCAGAAATCAGTCAGTGGAGTCAACTTGCCCACTACTTTTAAAGGACATGAAATTGAAAACAATGTAAATTGGGGCAATGATGGACACAAATGATTCTCCGATCTTCATGCCACCCACTAACACTCTACATTTGGAGCCCTGTCTCACAATTCTGAGACTATAATTCCTAGCCAAGGGGGGCTGATCTTAACAAAAATATCCTAAGTGTTGAAAGAGTGTGAAAACAGGAGACAATTGTGCATTATTTTGAGCGAGTTAAAAACTGAATTGTACCTCACTAACAACAGCACAGATCAGAGAGTTTGTCAGTCGCATTCCCCCATCTATAGCTGGCCTCTGCAACCGATCGTCCTGTCCCCTCCACACAGGGAGCAGCCAATTTCCCAAGTCCCCCATATCCCCGCGGACCAGCCAATCATTGATTGCAAAGTGCTCAGTGACTCCTCTTCACCTCCACTGTAGGCCCCACCCCTCTCAGTTGGTCCCTACCCCTTGCCCCATCCCCAGGCCAGAGAGCACTGCCAGCATGTTAGGCTGACAATGCCAAGATGGGCAGCATTAGGTTGTCAGCCTAGTGCTATCCAAGGGGCATCCCCTGTCCCTGACCTCATGGGGGGCTTCTAAAGCCTTTGGTCCTACCAGTGAGGCCATCATGACTGGTCACTGTTGATAGGGACCATACGTGATCCTTACCACAGGGGGCCTTCACTGGTAAGTCCGCAAAGGCAAGTGAGCCTGGACGATTGTGTCCCGGGCTCACTTATAATTTCTACTTAGCAAAGAATTTAAATATTACAATTAATATGATCTCACTGGATATTCAGCAGTAAGATTGCGAGAGATAAGAAATTGGGCATGAACCAAATTTTTCCTTTCTCTCGCAATCTTACCAGCTCGCTCCTCTGGTCAGTAAGATTACCCTCAATGTTTCTGTTGCCAGCGGATCTTTTGTTCTGTGAAACAACTGGCTTGATTCTAGTTTTTCCATTAAGGAAAATTTTAGAATATATATGTAATGACATTACAGATGATCTATTGAAGTGTTGCTCAGAATAACAGTAAAATGAAGGCAGGAAGATTAAATTATCTTCAATTTCTTTTTCTTACAATGATTACAAATGTTTTCACTGGCATAAACAAAAGTTGTTGAGAATAGCCATATTTTCAGAGATAGAAGCCAAGGTCTTAACAACTTGAGTGTCGGACGTACAATAATCAGACGCAGCATGTCTGTGAGAACTGCCAGCCAATCTGACTGCCCAGCAACTGGGTAATCCCAGTAGTGGGAGTCAGTTTAGCTCAGTTGGCTGAATGATGCAGGGCAATGCCAACAGTGTGGGTTCAATTTCCATACTGGCTGAGGTGATTCATGAAGGCCCCGCCTTTTCAATCTTGCTTCTTGCCTGAGTTGTGGTGATCCTCAGATTAAATCACCACCAGTCAGCTCTCCCTTCAAATGCCAATAGTTTTTCTGTACTTATAGAATCACCAAGGAGGTATGATACCCAATTTAGGCTTTGGATTGAAGAGAGACCCAGACATAATAAGTGATGGGGGAAAGGGTGTCACAGATTGGATTCACAGGGAAGAGAAAGGGTTGGCTGGCCCCAATCAGTTGGTCCCCTTAATCAGAGCATAACTGTATGACAGTTAAAACTAATCTTACAAGAAATTCAGGAAAATGTGCTGCTATTGAAGTGAATAGTATATATTCATTGAAGGGAAGGCTACAAAAGCACAGTCAGGGGAAGAATATAAGGATATTCCAATGGGATGAGATAAATAAGGGTAGAGGAAGGACCATGTGGTGCATTTGTAATGGAATTGGATGAAACAGCCCATTTCTGTGCTATAAATTACAGGTTATCTATTTCTGTTCAATTCAAGCATCTGTTTTCTCTATGAATCTGTGTGTATTGCCCACTCTTCCACTTCCTGAACTGATAACCAAAAGAACTGGTAATACTACTAAAGGAAGTAATCTAAATTGGTAATACTATTAGATAAAGTAATCTTGTTCAATGCTTTCATGAATTTAAACAGAGATGAACAGAACTCTAACCATCATCAGTTAGTGGCTCCAGTTCTTCCATAAACTTTTCAAAGTCTCCTTCATGTCTTTCATCAAGACTCATGCTTTTGAGACCACTGGTATTTGTAAAATATATTTAATTTTACAAAATATCAATTACAGATGCTTAAATATTTGTTTGCCTCATTCATTAATACTTTCAGCATTGATTAAATTTGAGATAATGCTTCTCTCGAGATGCAACTTATTGTTAAACATTTTCGCAGAAGCTTTCCTCAGGTCTCTGTGTGTAGCAGACTGTACTAATAGTGTTAAGATTTCTCTTGCAGCTTTTACTGATTGTGTTAACACAATGCAAATACTTCCTCTGGTTGCTGTGAGTAATTGGCTGTGCTAAAATAGTTTGAAGATTTCCTCTACTCATTTTTGGAAATGGTGCTAACAGTTTGAAAATTTTCTCAGGTAGAGATTTTTCCACAGCTAGAGGAATCCAAATTTAGGGGTCATTGATGATCTTATGAGGAATTGAGGATTACCCCAGACATTGGTTAGTATGTGCATCTTGCTACCACAATGGAGTAGTTGAGGCAACAACATAAATGAATTAAGATGAAACCACATATGGACAGAAGAAAGAAAAATAAACAAGGAGATTTAAATTGGGTGAGATAAAGTAAATTGCAAAGAGTCTCACATGAAGCATAAACACCAGTTTAGAGCAGTGGGGCTGAATGATCTGCTTCTGCGCTGCAATTTCTACATAATCGTGTTCATGTTGTATTCAATTCAAGCATTTGTTTTCTCCATGAGTGTACATGATTTATCCATTCCTCCAATGACTGAATTAGTAGTACTGTTAAGGAAGTAATTTGTATAATGCCTTCCTAAAATTTAAACAGCAATGAATCGAATTCCAATCCTGGGTATCAGGCGGTTCCAATTCTTTCAAAAGCTTGTTAAGGACTTCTTCACTGGAATTTCATTAAGACTGGTAATTTTGACAAAACTATTTTCACTGGTATTTATAAAATATGTTTTGTTTAATAAGATATCAATTACTGACGCTCATAAAAAATATTTGTTTGCCTCATTCATTAACACTTCCAACATATACGAATTTGAAGTAACTCTGCTCCAGAGGCATAACATTTTGTTAAATGTTTTCAGTGAGATTTATTCTCTCATAGTTTGTGTAGATTTCTCTGGTCATTGTTAGTGATTGTGTTAACACTGTGTGAAGATCTTATCCGATCGGTGTATTAGTGATCATACTCACACAATGTGAAGATTTCCTCTGATTGCTGTTCATGATTCTGTTAACAGATTTTGAAAATTTTCCCTGGTTGCTTTTATTAACTGTGCTAGAAGACTGAACATCTCTTCTGGTCGCTATATGTTAGTGATTATGCTCATGCAGTGTGAAGATTTCCTTTAGCTCAGCTATTGACTGTGTTGACGCATTGATCAGATTTTCTTCAGGCATTTTTGTTAACAGTACTAAGTGACTGAAAATTTCCTCTGGTCGTTTTTAGTGACCCTATTAACACAATGTGAAGATATTCTTCAGTTGTTTTTAGTGACTGTGCCAACAGTGTGAAGATTTCCTCAGGTTGTTTTTATTAACTGTGCTACCTCATTGAAGATTTCCTCTGGTCGCTGTGTGTCAGTGACCATATTCACATAGTGTGAAGATTTCCTCTGATTTGTTCTTTGTTAAAACAGTGCTAATACAACTTGGAGATTTTCTCTGGTTATTTTTCTTAGCTGTGCAAACAGAATATACTGTCTGATTGAAAATATGCTATGGTCACTATATTAGTGACTGTGCTAACAGATTGAAGATGTCCACACCCAATCTGTTTATATTCCTCTGCAGCCTTTTTGTGTCTTCCTCACTGCATACTTACCCAAACTAACTTTGTACAGTTCATAAGATAAGCTCTTCAGCTCAGGAATGAGTCAAGTGAACTTTCTCTGAGTGCTTCCTATGCAATTATAGCTTTTTTCAAATAAGCAGACAAAAACTGTAGAGTATTCCAGATATGATCTCACCATATCCAATCCACACACCATTCTGATTTGGAGATACATCACAAATCAGTAGATGAAGGGAGGATATTCCCAGTGGTGGAGGAGTCCAAAGCCCGGAGTCATTGAGTGATAGAGGCTTACAGCATGGAAACAAGCCCTTCAGCCCATTTTGCCCATGCCATCCGTTTTTTTTAAATCCCTAAGCTAATCCAATTGCCCACATTTGGCCCAAATCTCTCTATACCCATCTTATCCAAGTAACCATCTAAATGCTTTTTGTAAGACAAAATTGTACCCACTTTTATTACTACCTCTGGCAGCTTGTTCTAGACACTCACCACCCTCTATGTGAAAAAATTGTCCTTCTGGACACTTTTGTATCTCTCCCCTCTCAGTTTAAACCTTTGCCCTCTAGTTTTAGATTCCCAACTTTTGGGAAAATATACTTACTGTCCACTTTATCTATGCCCCTCATTATTTAATAGACCTCCATAAGGTCACCTCTCAGCCTCCTCTGCTCCAGAGAAAAAAGTCTCATTCTATCTATCCAGCCTCTCCTTATAACTCAGACCATCAAGTCCGGGGAGCATCCTGCACTCTTTCTAGTTTAAGAATATCCTTTCTATAATAGGGTGACCAGAACTGCACACAGTATTCCAAGTGCAGCCTTACGAATGTCTTGTCCAACTTCAACAAGGCATCCCAACTCCTGTATTCGATGTTCTGACCTATGAAACCAAGCATGCTATAAGCCTTCTTCACCACTCTGTCCAGCTGTGACTCCAGTTTCAAGAGGTTATGAACATGTACTCCTAGATTTCTTTGTTCTGTAACTCTCGCCAAAGCCCTACCATTAACTAAGTCCTATCTTGGTTCAATCTACCAAAATGCATCACCTCATATTTGTCTAAATTAAATTCCATCTGCCATTCATCAACTCACTGGCCCAATTGATGAAAATCCCATTGCAATCGGAGATAACTTCCTTCATTGTCGACTTTGCCACCAATCTTGGTGTCATCTGCAAACTTACTAACCATGCCTCCTATATTCTCAGCCAAATGATTAATATAACTGACAAATGGCTTAGTCAGAGCCTGAGGATTCAGGGTAGACCATTTAGGATGAAGTGAGGAGACATTTCTACACCCAAAGAGTGATGAGTCTGTAGAATTCATTACCACAGGAATTAGTTGATGCCAAAATATTCTATGTATTCAAGAAGCAACTGGATATAACACTGACAATGAATGGGATCATAGGTTATGGGGAAAAAGCAGGATTAAGGTTTTGAATATTATGATCAGCCATGATCATAATGAATGGCGGAGCAGGATCAAAGGGCCAAATGGCCTCCTCCTTCACCTATCCTCTATGCTTCTATATTTGATAAATGGGAGGAGGAGCATCTGTTAGAGGTGGCAGAGGGAATTCACTGTAGAATTCTAGGAGAAGTCGGCACCATAACATCCACTGAGAAGTGGAAAGCAGAAGATCTAGTGTCAAGAGATAGGGTCTGGATTCGATGCTCTGTTGGTGAATCGTGCACACTTGATGGACTAAATGGCCTCCTTCTGCATTGTAGATGCAGTAGGGAATGTGTTAATGAACTTTGTAATATTTGGAGAATGGTAAAAAGTATTGTACAACTTGTATCCAGCCTGTTTTCATGTATCTCAGATAAATGCAAGATTTGTTTTTGTGTGCCCCAGACAAGGAGACCGTGACTGTCCTTGCTGTTGTACACTTGTTTTGGGTGTCCCAGACAGAAAAGCTGCAGCTGTCCTTGCTGTTGTACACAAGTTTATGATAGTCTGTTCAGAAATACAGCTGACCCAGCTTGTATCTATGTTTGTGTCTTTAATTTTGTGGACTTCTGCCTAACATAGTGAAGCTTGCATGCCCTAAATATATACAAAGAACAAAGAACAAAACAGCACAGGAAACAGGCCCTTCGGCCCAACGGGCCCGCGCTGCCACCCTGATGTTCCCACCTCTACCCGGGATCCCTGTCCATGTTTTTAGATCTATGGATTAAAAACCAAATTTGAGACAATTTAGGGAGAATTTGTTTTGCCAATTAGCCTAAGAGCACATCTTTGGGATGTGGGAGGAAACCGGAGCACCCGGAGAAAACCCACGCAAGCACGGGGAGAATGCGCAAACTCCCACAGACACAGGCCCAAATCCATGTATCTGCACAGCACAGCGATAGTCACTGAGTTATCGTGTTGCCCATCAAATGGTCTAGGTCAAGCGTACACTAACGACGTGAAGCACTACTATACTCTCGAAAAAAGATCCAAAAGCAGCCCTCTCATGACCCATCGCGTGTATGCCCCTCATTAGACAACAAGGTGGACCAAAGCACCTGTAGGATAAAAACAAGTATATCAAAATCATCATTTATTTACACACTTCCCAGGGACTCCCAAGGCTCATGATCCCTATTTTAAATCAGTTTTCTATACCCCTCCATTCCCATTCTGTTCATGTGCCCATCTAATTATTTCTTAAATAACTCCAGAGTGCCTGCCTCCACCACTTTACTTGGCAGCGCATTCCATATCCCCACCACCCTCTGTGTGAAAAAACTTCCTCCAGCATCCAAATTATACCTTACCCCCCTCACCCTAAGCCCGTGACCCCTCATGCTATTTGATTCTATCCTAGGAAAAAGCTTAACCCTGTTTATTCTATCTATCCCCTTCACAATCTTATACACCCCTATCAGATCTCATCTAAGTCTACGTCTTTCTAAGGAAAACAATCCCAATTTGCCTAACCTCTCCTCGTAACTCAGACCTTCCATACCAGGCAGCATCCTGGTAAACCTCCGCTGCACTCTCTCCAGAGTCTCCACGTCCTTCCGGTAGTAAGGCGACCAGAACGGGATGCAGTATTCCAAATGAGGTCTAACTAGCGTTTTATACAACTGCAACATTAAAGGCCAGCTCTTGTACTCTATACCCCTTCCTATAAAGGCTAGCATACCATATGCTTCCTTCACAACCTTCTCCACTTGCTCTGCCACCTTCAGAGACTTGTTCACCTGCACCCCCAAGTCCCTCTCTTAATAGGTCTACCCTTTATCATATACCTCCACCCTACATTCTTTCTCCTGAAATTCATCACCTCACATTTATCAGGATTGAATTCCATCTGCCATCTGTCTGCCCAAGCTACCAGCCTATCTATGTCAAAGAACAAAGAACAAAGAACAAAACAGCACAGGAAACAGGTCCTTCGGCCCAACGAGCCCGCGCCGCCACCCTGATGTTCCCATCTCTACCTGCGATCCCTGTCCATGTTTATAGATCTATGGATTAAAAACCAAATTTGAGACAATTTAGGGAGAATTTGTTTTGCCAATTAGCCTAAGAGCACATCTTTGGGATGTGGGAGGAAACCGGAGCACCCGGAGAAAACCCACGCAAGCACGGGGAGAATGCGCAAACTCCCACAGACACAGGCCCAAATCCATGTATCTGCACAGCACAGAGATAGTCACTGAGCTGTCGTGTTGCCCATCAAATGGTCCAGGTCAAGCATACACTAACGACGTGAAGCAGTAGGATACTCTCGAGAAAGATCCAAGAGCAGCCCTCTCACGACCCATCGCGTGTATGCCCCTCGTTAGACAACAAGGTGGACCAAAGCACCTGTAGGATAAAAACAAGTACATCAATATCATCATCTATTTACACACTTCCCAGGGACTCCCAAGGCTCATGATCCCTATTTTAAATCAGTTTTTTATACCCCTCCATTCCCATTCTGTTCATGTGCCCATCTAAGTATTTCTTAAATAACTCCAGAGTACCTGCCTCCACCACTTTACTTGGCAGCGCATTCCATACCCCCACCACCCTCTGTGTGAAAAAACTCCCTCTAGCATCCAAATTATACCTTATCCCCCTCACCCTAAGCCCGTGACCCCTCGTGCTATTTGAGTCCATCCTGGGAAAAAGCTTAACCCTGTTTACTCTATCTATCCCCTTCAAAATCTTGTACACCTCTATCAGATCTCCTCTAAGTCTACGTCTTTCTAAGGAAAACAGTCCCAATTTGCCTAATCTCTCCTCATAATTCAGACCTTGCATACCAGGCAGCATCCTGGTAAACCTCCTCTGCACTCTCTCCAGAGTCTCAACGTCCTTCCGGTAGTAGGGCAACCAGAACTTCTGCATGTCTTGCTGCATCGCCTGACAATGCCCCTCACTATCCACAAGTCCAGCCATCTTTGTATCGTCTGCAAACTTGCTGATCACTCCACTTACTCCCTCTTCCAACTCATTTATATATATTACAAATGGAAGAGATCCCAGTACCGAGCCCTGCGGCACACCACTAGTGACCGACCTCCAGCTAGAGAAACATCCTTCCACTATTACTCTCTGTCTCCTATTACCAAGCCAGTTATTTATCCATCTAGCTACCTGTCCTTGTATCCCATGAGCCTTGACCTTCTCCACTAACCTCCCATGAGGGTCTTTGTCAAACACCTTACTAAAATCCATACAGACGACATCAACGGCTCGCTCTTCGTTCACCGTTTTCACCACCTCCTCAAAAAATTCTACCAGATTTGTAAGGCACGACCTCCCCTTAACAAATCCGTGCTGCGCATCCCTAATCAGATCACAACGCTCTAAGTGTCTGTACATCCTATCTCTAAGAATCCCTTCCAACAGCTTCCCTACCACTGATGTCAAACTCACCAGCCTATAATTTCCAGGGTTATTCCTACTACCCTTTTTAAACAACGGTACAACATTAGCTATTCTCCAGTCCTCTTGGACCTCACCTGTGTCCAAAGAAGAGACAAAGATTTGCGTCAGAGGCCCAGCAATTTCACCTCGCACCTCCCTAAGCAGCCTGGAATAAATGCCATCAGGCCCTGGAGATTTATCAGTTTTAATGCTACCTAGAAGCTCTAACATCCTCCCTCGGTATGGATATTTCCCTCAACTGGTCCACAGCTCCCTCAGAGACAGGAGCTGTCAACAAGCCCCTCTCCTTCATGAATACCGATGCAAAGTATTCATTCAGGATCTCCGCCATTCCCTCGGGCTCTAAGCACAGTTCCCCTCCTCTGTCCCTAAGAGGTCCGATTTTTCCTCTAACCACCCTTTTATTCCTAACATAGGAGTAAAAAGCCTTTGGATTTTCCTTAATCCTATCCGCCAAAATCATTTCATGCCCCCTTTTTGCCCTTCTAACTCCCCGTTTGAGCTCCCTCCTACTCTCTCTATATTCCTTCAACGCTGTCTTGGTTCCCAACTGCTTTGACCTCTCATACGCCTCTCTTTTCTTCCTAACCAAATCCTCAATATCCCTAGTAATCCACGGCTCTCTAATCCTACCTTTCCCATCTTTCCTCTTAGCCGGCACATATTTATCTTGCAACATTTTCAGTATTCCCTTGAAAGAGTCCCATATGCTTAACGTGGACTTACCCTCGAACAACCGTTCCCAATCAGTTTCCCTAAGTTCCTGCCTAATCCGACCATAGTTAGCCTTCCCCCAAGTCAGCACCCTGCCCCTATTTGTTATGTGTTGCTTATATGTCATGTAACAACATATTATACATATTATATGCTATACAACTTATGAACATAAATTGTTACACCGGCCCCATCAATTTTATCTTGTCTTGTCAGCTTGTAAGTTAGCTAAGGGCTAATCACACATGTCAATTGCAGCCTTGAGATAACCATGAAGAAATGCCGAAGCAGCTACGTTCCCACAATGGAGGATAATCCACAGCCTGGGAACCTGCTGAGACTGAGTAGATGTGTATGTGATTGGGAGGGTATAAATATATGCTCTTAAGTTGTGTTTGGAGAGAAGCCTGGGGAACCACTGTTAGGTACTAGGTGTATCTTCCAAAAGCTTTTGAATAAATTTGCTGTACTTTGATTCACAATTGGTCTCAGAGGTATCTTTACATACAACAATAGAGAATCTATGAATGCCTGAGTCTTAAGAAAGATTTATTCTGGGTGCCTTCCTCCTTTGGTCACACTTCCCTCAGGGTCTTTCCTCCCTGAGACCACAGCAACTTATAATTATTTACTAGTGGATTAAGTTCCACTCCTATGGACCCTGCACTGTCCAGCTCAACCTGAGTAGCATACTTGGTGTGGGTTTACTCAGTTGAATTAGCTAAACAATTCAGGAATTGTGGGTGCACATGTTCCTCAGCAACAATAGTCATGGCATCCAGTTAACCATGCCTACAGACTCTCCTTTATTTCCATTATACTGCTGTCCCTCTAGTTATTACACTCCATAGTTACATCTATTCGCATCTAAGCGGCACTGTTCTTAATTGCTATTGAGAAAAGCTACTACATACATCTTGTTTACTGATCAACATTGAAATAAACAAATTATAATTCAATAGATTACTATTTTTCAAACCTGGAATTATGTTATTTTCCAACTCATCCAGTCTTTTCTCAACAATGTCATCATCATCATCATCTGAAAGGCTAAATCCTGTGGGATCTTGGTCATCATCATCATAGTCAAAAAGACTTTCCCTTGTAGATTCCAAATTGTTTTCCCTTTGACCTGTAATGTATCAATAAATAGTATTTAGGACTTTTCTAATGAAATAAAACTGTGAGTAAACATGGAAGCAGCAAAATAACCTTTGCCTTTCCAATTGCTTAGATATTAGTTTGCGCAGTCATGCTGTCTTTGTGCTAAAGAGGCAAGTTCAAAGATAAATCATCTGAATCATGATCTTACCATTGTATCCTGTCAGCCAACAGATGAGCAAAGCGATAAGATTTGAGAGAGCCAAGAAATCTGGTTCATGCTCAGTTTCTAGCCACTCAACATCTTACCAGCGCAGGATATCTGGTGAGTTGAATCTTGTGCCCAGATAGAAATCTGTAATTGTGTTTTCTGCTGCTATCAGCTGGCTTTTGGGTGATTTAGGCCCTGCCCATTCCTCATACAGCCAAAAAACTAGTTGTCAAACTTTTTCCTGTAGAATCAGGTAAATTCAATTTTTAAGTTGCCCTCCACAAAAAAATTGTGTAAATTTATCTTGTCTTCACACTTGTCCTGGACTTAGAACCGCTTTGGTAAGATTGCTTCCTCCTTGTGTTCCCTCTATATATTAGTGTTTTTTGAGCAAAGTTTTCAAAACATTACAAATGCAGTAGAATCAATACATAGATGCTGATAACTGGGTAAATGGCATCTGATATTTGTGCTTATCCCACAAAGAATCATAACAGCAGAAAACGAGACCATTGTACTTTCTCCATAATCTGGCATATTTTTCCTTTTCATTTATTTATCCAAATCCTTTTTTAAATATTTTATTGAACCTGCTACTCTGCTCTTCCAGATTATAATAACTCATTGTCTAAAAAGCAGATTACTTTCTCATTTTGCCTCTGGTTCTCCTTATTTCCCATTCACAATTTTGAATTGCTTCAGTAAATCTCCCTTTCTGTTGTAAGGATATTTGACTAAATGTTTTATATAGAAACATACATATAAAATAGAAGCAGGTATAGATCATTCAACCCTTCGAGCCTGCTCTGCCATTCATTATTATTGTTGTTGATTAAATTCAATGCCCTGATCCCATATTTCCCCCTTATCCCTTGATCTCTTCAGTCCAACAGCGATATCTAATTTCTTCTTGAAATCACACAATGGTGTCAACTACTTTCTGTGAATTTCACAGATTCACCACTCTCTGGGTGAAGAAATTTCTCTCCACCTCAATCCTAAATGGTTTATCCCTTGCTCTCAAATTATGAACCCTAGTTCTGGGCTATCCCACCATCAGGAACATTCTTTCTGAATCTATCTTGTCTAATCCTGTAAGGATT
Source organism: Sphyrna mokarran (assembly GCA_024679065.1). NCBI lineage: Eukaryota > Metazoa > Chordata > Chondrichthyes > Carcharhiniformes > Carcharhinidae > Sphyrna > Sphyrna mokarran. The sequence continues at coordinate 113,936,683 of JAGIQG010000004.1, forward strand.
TTATAAGTTTCTAAGAGATCCCCTCTCACTCTTCTAAACTTCAATGAATATACTCTTAATCCACTTAGTCTCTTTTCATATGACAGTCCTGCAGTTGTCTACGTGGACTTTAGCAAAGTGTTTGACAAGGTACTGCTTGGTACATTGTTGCATAAGGTTAAATCTCACGGGATCCAGGGTGAGGATTCTAAATGGATACAAAATTGTTTTCTTAACAGAAACCAGAGGGTGGTTGTAGAGAATTGTTTTTCAAACTGGAGGCCTGTGACCAGTGGTGTGCCTCAGGCATCAGTGCTGGGTCCACTGTTATTTGTCATTTTTATTAACAATTTGGCTGAGAATATAGAATAATGGTTAGTAAGTCTGCAGATGACATTAAGATTGGTAGCATATTGGACAGTGAAGAAAGTTATCTCTAACTGCAACGGGATCATGAACAATTGGACTGACGAACGGCAGATGGAGTTTAATTTAGACAAATGTGAGGTGATGCATTTTAGTAGATTGAACCAGGGCAGGACTTGCTCAGCTAATGGTAGAGCACTGGGGAGAGTTACAGAAACAAAGAAAACTAGGCGTACATGTTCATAGCTCCTTGAAAATGGAGTCACAGATGGACAGAGTGGTAAAGAAGGCATTCAGCATGCTTGGTTTCATCAGTCAGAACACTGAGTACAGGAGTTGGAATGTCTTGTTGAAGTTGTACAAGTCATTAGTAAAGCCACACTTGGAATACTGTGTGCAATTCTGGTCACCCTATTATAGAAAGGATATTATGAAATTAGACAGAGTGCAGAAAAGATCTAGGATGCTACTAGGATTCGATGGATTGAGCTATGAAGAAAGGTTGGATAGATTGAGACTTTTTCTCTGGAGCGTACGAGGCTGAGAGGTGATCCTACAGAGGTTAATAAAATAATGAGGAGCATAGATAGTCAATATATTTTCCCAAAGATAGGGGCGTCTAAAACTAGAGGGCATAGGTTTAAAGTGAGAGGAGAGAGATACAAAAATGTCCAGAGGGGCAATTTTTTCACATATGATGATTGTCTGGAACAAGCTGCCAGAAATAGTAGGAGAGGGGGGTACAAATTTATCTTTTGAAAAACATTTAGTTACATGGGTAAGATGGGTATAGAAGGATATAGGCTAAATATGGGCAATTGGGATTAGCTTAGGGATTTTGCAAGAAAAGACAGAATAGACAAGTTGGACCGAAGGGCCTATTTCCATGCTGTAAACCTCTAGGATTCTATGCCATCTCAAGAATCAACTGGGTAAATTTTCACTGTACTCCCGCTATAGCAAGAAAATCCTTCCTCAGATAAGGACAGTAAAACTGCACACAATATTTCAGATGTGCCTTCACCAATACCTTATACAATTGCAGTAAAACATCCCATTCCTATACTCAAATTCTCTTGCTATGAAAACCTGCTGTAGATGCATGCATACTTTCAGCAATTGATGCATGCAGACATCAAAGTCTCACTGAGTATCGACCTCTCTCAATTTACAACCATTCAAATAATAATCTGCTTTCCTTTTTCTGCTACCGAAGTGGATAGCCTCACATTTATCCTCATTATACTGCATCTGCCAAGAATATACCCACTCCTTTAGCTTGTTCAAATCATGCTGATGCATCTCTGCACCTTCCTCACAACTCACCTTCCCACTCAACTTTGTATCATCTGCAAATCTGGATAATACATTTGGATCTCTCTTCCAAATTATTAATATATAATGTTAATCGTTGGGGTCCTATACTGATCTCTCTGATACCACACTCGTCACTGCCTGCCAATTGAAAAAGACCCATTTATTCCAACTCTTTGCTTCTTGTCTGCTAAACAGCTTTCTATTTAACTCAAGACACTACTCGCAATCCCATACACTTTAACTTTATGTAGTAATCTGCTATGTGAGATGTTGTCAAAAGCCTTCTGAAAGTCTCAGTGCACCATATCCACCAGTTCTTGGTCAACTCAAAGAATTCCAGTAGATTTGTCAAGCATGATTCCTTGACAAATAACAATTTTTCAACTTCAGTAAATAGTGACCACACATTTCACAAAAAAAATTTATCAACCTGAGAGGTTAATATTGTTTCTCTCTTCAGAGAAAGAAGTATTTGTTTCTGCTGACCGTTAATCCCTAATCCAATGTGTTCATGTCTTTCCTATTATGTGGCCATTAGAATTGCACACAGTACTCCAGCTGTGGCCTCACCAAAGTGCTATACAACTCCATCATGGACTCTCTGCTTTTGTAATCTATACCTGATTGATAAAATCAATCCATATGCCTTTTTCACAACCTTGTTAACCTGCCTTTCCACCTTCAGAAATCTAAGGACAAACACACCAATCATTTGTTCTTCAGAACTTCCCAGTGTCAGACTTTGATTTGATTTATTATTGTCACATGTATTAACATAAAGTGAAAAGTATTGTTTTGTACAGACAAAACATACCATTCATACAGAAGGAAATGAGAGAATACAGAATGTAGTGTTGCAGTCATAGCTAGAGTCTAGAGAAATATCAACTTAATGCAAGGTAAGTACATTCAAAAGTCTGACAGCAGCAGGGAAGAAGCTGTTCTTGAGTTGGTTGGTACGTGACCTCAGATTTTTGTACTTTTTTTCTGATGGAAAAAGGTGGAAGAAAGACTGTCCAGGTGCAAATGGTCCTTAATCATGCTGGCAGCTTTGACAAGGCAGCAAAAAGTGTAGACAGAGTCAATGGATAGGAGGCTAGTTTGCGTGATGGATTGGGCTACATTCATGACCTTCTGTAGTTCCTCGGGTAGAGCAGGAGGCATACCAAACTGTGATACAACCAGAAATAATGCTTTCTATGGTGCATCTGTAAAAGTTGGTGAGAGTCATAGCTGACATGATAAATTTCCTTAGTCTTCTGAGAAAGTAGAGGCATTGATGGCATTTTCTTAACTATAGTGTTGGCATGGGGGAGGACAGGACAGGTTGTTGGTGATCTGGACATCTAAAAACATGAAGCTCTCAATCCTTTCTACTTTGACCTGTTGATATAGATAAGGGCATCTTCTCCTTTACGCTTCCTGAAGTAAATGACAATTTCCTTCATTTTGTTGACATTGAGGGAGAGATTATTGTTGCTGCACCAGTTCAGCAGACTCTATTTCATTCATACACTCAATCTCATGTTTGAGATCCAACCCACTCTGATGGTGATGTCAGACCTTTACTACTATCTTTCCTCCTTCCAAAGTGCATCACCTCACACTTTTCAGGTTAAATTCCATCTGCCAGTTATTGGCCTATTTGACGATTTCATCCATATCTTTCTGTAACCCTAGACATTCAATTTCCCTGTTAACCAACTGGCCAATCTTTGTGTCATTGGCAAACTTACTGATCCTACTTCTGTCACTTTGACCTTCAGTTTGGCCCTTATCCAGAAGAGTGCAAGGCAGTTGCTTCCAGGCTATAAGGAGTATGTACAGTTTTCATGCAATAACAACCTTGGACCTTAAACGTGACAGGACAAGGTATTGAAAACAATTACTGCATTACAAGAGTGAAATCATATACTATTTTTCAGGAAAATAACTTTCTCAGCTGTTTTGAAGGAAATGAAACTGGATTGATTAGTAAGTTGGCAAACAACACAAAAATTGGATTTGCAGATAGCGATGGGGGTCATCAAAGGATACAGTAGAATATAGATCAGTTGGAGACTTAGACGGAGAGATGGCAGATGGAATTTGATCTGGACAAACGTGAGGTAATGCATTTTGGAAGGTCTAATACAGATAGGAAATATATGGTAAATAGGAGAACCCTTAGGAGTATTAATAGGCAAAAGGATCTGGGTGGTACAGGTATACAGCTCACTGAAACTGGCAATGCAGGTGGAGAAGGTAGTCAAGAAGGCATACGGTATGCTTGCCTTCATCGACTGGGGTATTGAGTTTAAAAATTAGCAAGTCATGTTGATACTTTATAGAACCTTAGTGAGGCCGCACTTGGAATATAATGTTCAGAAGGATGTGGAAACTTTGGAGAGAGTACAGAAAAGATTTACCAGGATGCTGCCTGGTATGGAGGGCATTAACCATGAAGAGAAATTGGAGAAACTTGGTTTATTCTCAGTGGAGCAATGGAGGTTTGGGGAAGAGATCTGATAAAAGTCTACAAGATTATGAGAGGCATGGACAGAGTGGATAGTCAGAAGTTTTTTTCCCACAGTGGAAGAGTCAATTACTAGGAGGCATCATTTAAGGTGCAAGTGGCAAGTTTTAAAAGAGATGTTTTACACAGACAGTGGTGAGTGCTTGGAACTCATTTCCAGGGGAGATAGTGGAAGCAGATATGGTAGTGACCTTTAAGGGGCATCTTGACAAATATATGAATGAGATGGGAATAGAGGGATATGGAACCTGGAAGCTTAGGGGGTTTTAGTTAAGTTGGGCAGCATGGTTGGTGTAGGCTTGGAAGACTGAAGAACCTGTTCCTATGCTGTAATTTTCTTTGTTCTTTGTTTGAATTTAAGTGATATACGAAATACTGATCATAATAAGAAATTATTCAATAGTGAAATTCTGTCAATGGGCAATGATTTTGCTGGAGACTAGTGATATTCAGAGAGTGCTGAACTGTGAGAGATGCTATCTTTCCAGTATGACATTAAAGTTCATGGCTTGCCTGCCTTCTCAGGTGAATGTGAAAGATCCCACAGCAGTATTCAGAGGAAGAGCAGGGAGTTACCTAGCTGGTCTTGTCAATATTTACCCCTCAACCAACAAATAAAGCCTATAAAAATGGAAAATGCTAGAACTACACAGCCGATTTGGCAGCTTCTGTGAATAGAGCAGCAGAGTTAAGGTTTTAATGACCTTTGATCATAACTGAAAAACAAAAGAGATGTTAACTAATTTAAAAATAAGCTCTGAGGCAAGGAAAGAGGGGAGGCGAGAATAGAACCGAAGGCAAATGTCTGTGAAATGTCTGTGATTGGCTGGAAGACAGGATGGTTATGTTGACCAGGTGCAAGGGAGAAAGGGTAATAGTGGGATAAGCAAAGAAACAAAAGTGATGTCTATAAGAAGCGTTAGTGGGAAAACAAAATTATCAATAGCTCATGTCCAAAAGCAAAACCAAAAATCACAAATCAAAATTACAGTTTGTGGTTATGATCCCTGTTTTGAGTCTAAAAGTATCCAATCAAAAGGTGAGATGCTATTCCCAAAATCCACTTTGAACTTAGTTGAAACATTGCAGGAGGCTGAGGACAGAAAATTGTTAGTGGAGCAGACAAGAGATAATAGATGATCAGGTCATGCTAGCAAGTTGAATGGAGTTTTCAAAAAAAAATAATAATCCAACCTTTATGGTCCATATATCTGACAAAGAATAGAAGGTATGGGTAGGACTCATACAACACATTTAATTTGGAAGAAGTGGTAAAGATGTTCTTCAATGTGAAAAATGTTCAGTCAAATGAAGAGATGGAGGTGTGAAGAGATGTTTAAAATTTATAGTCAGGAAACTGGCAACTGGTTGTGTCACAGAGATAGATAGGAAGAGACTGGACAGGGGAGAAAAATAAAGGCATTGAGATAGAATGAGAAAAGTAAAACAGATGATCTGGGAATTCATTGCTCTTTATGAGATCTGCTGTATACAACTTTGTTGCCATAATTCTTACATTGCAAGTGAGTCTACTTCAAAAATACTTGATTGGCTGTGAAGTACTGTGAAATGTTATGAGGGCTTGTAGGATGCTATAGAAATGTAATTCCCCCTCTGCCAAGTGTCCACTGTGGCATTTTAGATAAGCAACAGAAAGCCTAGAAAATGGCACCCACAACATTCCAGATGCTTTTCCACAGCTGTTCCACTAAAAATTAGCATAGAAGAACCCCTCCATCTCAATGGTAATTTATTATGGTAGTTTTTTACCTTGATTATCAATGTGCAAACAAATTGAATTGAATAACAATGTCACCTCTTTGTTTCTGTGGCCAAGCACTATCTCTAAAGTCATCAGAAGGTTCATTCCTCCTAAATAATCTTTTTCCTTTTCGCTTTCTTACACGATGTTTCAGCTGATCTGCAAAGTATAATTGGCATACCGAGACATACAATTCATCATAAATGCCTCACTGTAGGAACATTCCTCTGTTCTTCATTGTTAAGCACATAACACAACTCTAATCATATTTACATAAAAATTATTTTAAAATCACTACAAAATACAGGAATTGATAATTGCACAAAGGATAATAATACAAGAAAGCTTAACACATTTGCTTGAAATACCTCTCTCCATTAAGGTGAAGATGATTCCCAACAAATAATTTCAGGTTCCTGCTTAAGTCACGTAAAAAAGACTGTAAGCGACTTTGATATCCCATGAAATTGGCTGCCCTAGACATTTCTAAAGCAATTTTAAGGAACAGTGCAGAAAAAATTGTCAGAGAATAACATATTACTGGTATGGTTTTTTGCAAATCAAAATACAAGGATGGAATTTTCTGGCGTTGCTTGCCTCAAAACTGGAAAATCCTGCCTGAGGTCAACAAGCCTTTCCATGATCCACGCCTCACCCGCTTTGATTCCTGTGATGGGCAGGATGGTAAGATTCATCCCAAAGAGTGAAACCACAGTCTATTCCTTCAAATGCTATTGAAGTGTTTTCAGGCAGAAAAACCGAACATCTGGAGGAAACCCATGCAAACTTCAAACAGTCACCCAAGCCAAGAATTGAACTTGGGTCCCTGGCACTGTGAGGCAACATTGCTAACTACTGCTTTAATATGTTTGCAAAGGAGTCTAACAAAATTTAATCAAATACTAAACAAGTGTTCCAAAAAAACGTTCAAAGGATAGTGATCAATGTTTTCCTGATGTTTGAGGGACAGTTTAAATTGATAGGAAATTCCTGGACTGCTGAGTGAACAGTGGTTCAACATAGCCATTAAAGCTGTTGCACAATGGATTTTCAGGATAGCAATATTACATCTTTGTCTCTCAATTGCATTAAGGAGAAAAGATGACAATTACGGTCCTAACCTTTTCTTGTTGCCTCCTGGAACTTATTTAGGGCCTCCTCTACCTTCACCTCATCAGAGTCTTCCAATGGCACTTCACTGAATTCTGTTCCATCATAAAAAATATTACAAAATGTTAAAGAGCAGATTCACTTCTAAGTCGGCATTTGTAGTGGAATATTACTGGAATATTTATAGATTAAAAATCTGTAGGGACTGTTGCAAGTAAAAGGAGTTTGTTGTAAATTTAACAATGCAAAAATGTTTTGGGAAATGTTTGTAGGATTACTTTTAACAATGCAAATGTAGTATTGTGTATTCATGTTTTCTTTTTGTGTTGATAAATATTTTAATTTAATATTTAAAATCTCAAAAAGGAGCACTGGGATTCTTGTTCCTGACTTCAATGCACATATCATCTTGTGATAAAATACAAATTGCAATTGTGATGGTTTGTCTTAGTTTCCCTTTGGGATTGGGCATCAATTTTCACCTGCCTTATCGGGACAGGTGTCAAGAAGCCTACCCAGACAGATATAAGAGGACATTCTGTAGATAAGTACTGGAGTTCATCCAGTGCCTTGGCCATCATTATTCCTTCAATCAGCAGTAAACATACAGCAAACTACTTATTTAATCCTATTCCTCTTTCTCAAAAGCTTTTCTATTTTACCTCTTCAAATAATCCTGCTAAATGCTCTAGCACTTTTTCAGAATAGGAGACAAGGATGGATTTTTTTCATTATTTTGGCTAATTTGTTTTAGACAACAAAAGTGCGAGCAGCTCATTGGTAGCATTGGCAAGTTTTTGCATCATATTTTTAGGCACTTTGAAAAAAAAAATTGTAGACGTTCAATCCAAAGATGTGCAGGTTATAAAAAATAATTTTTATATTCATGACCTTTTGTAGAAACTACAAAAGATCATGAGTATAGCCCAATCCATCTCACAAACCAGCCTCTCATCCCCGGATTCTGTCTACACTTCCTACTACCTCAGCAAAGCAGCCAGCATAATCATGCATCCTGGACATTCTCTCTTCCACCTTCTTCTGTCAGGAAAGATACAAAGTCTGAGGTCACATACCAACTGACTCAAGATCAGTTTCTTCCCTACTGCTGTCAGACTTTTGAATGGGCTTACCTTGCATTTAAATTGATCTTTCTCTACACCCTAGCTATGACTGTAAACTACATTCTGCACACTCTCATTTCTTTACGAACGGTACGCTTTGTCTATATCGCACGCAAGAAACAATACTTTTCACTGTATAATACATGTGACAATAATAAATAAAATAAAATCAAGAAATCAGATTAGGTGGATTGGCCATGCTGAATTGCCCCTTACTGTCAAGTGACATGGGGTTTTAGGGATAGGTTCTGGGTGGGATTGTTGGTGTAGACTTGATGGGTCACATGGCCTCCTTCTGCACTGTAGGGATTCAGTAATTCTATAAGTTTCATGCTGTGGTCATGGTGGGCTGATTGTGATTCATCTACCCAATGTCACTCAAGCGCTTCAATCAGGGGGATGCTCCATTTGAAGTCAAGAAGATGGTTGTTGGGAAGGCTGCCTCCAGGTTTTCTGAAGGACCACTCACTAGAATGCTGGACATAAAGGGGTGGGGGAGAAGGTTGGCAGAAGACGAATCAGCAAGGGAGATGGTGGCAAGCTGCTAAGTGCAAATTCCCTAGCACAACAGGACATGAATCCCGTGCAGAAAGATAATGACTTCCTCTATTGGTAAGACATTATTTTCATTTCTCAACACTCATTCATTCGCATACCCATCACATATCCACTGGGAACCCACACACTCCACATCATAAGAACCCCATCAGTTGCCCTCCCATATGTCTCCTCATCTTCTCTGTGGCTTCTCTCCTCACCATATCCCAGTTCCTACTCACCAACTATGCATGTCACATCCTTACCATATAACCCAGCATATATCCTGTTTGCACTCTCCCCATCTGTTTCTTTGCAGGACAATTAGCTCACAATAAAAAGGAGAGAGCATAGATGGGTGTAAGCATGCCTGAACTGAAAATCCTATCACCTTTTGAGGAGAGAGTTCTCCACCTTGCCGGGGAGGAAGAAGAGTACTGCTACTGCGTTGAGGGGGAGGTAAACACAACAGAAAAAAGTAAGGATCCACAATACAATCTAGGCAACTCAAGTGAGTTTTTGGTCTCCTATCCTCATGCTCCTGCCATGTACTGATGCAATCTCCCTTCCCTTGCAGAAAAATCAGTGGAACAGCCAAGTCCACTCACAAGTGTGACTTCAAAACAACCTGGAAGGGCAACTCTGACAATTTTGCAGAAATTGACATTGAAGAAGCATCACATCTGTCACCCGCACTCTCCACCAGTGCAGAGACTCACACCTCAGTGGGAATAATTATCAGGCAGACTTCTGGATCACTAACTATTGATTATCACACAGCAGGTAGAGGAAGGTACATCCCGGGGAATCAGCACTTGGAAGACTACTGGAGGCCAAGAAAATGTACCTCTGTATTTGGTTTTCATTCAGATGATGGAAGTATAAAAGAAAATTTGAGAACATTCAGAAGGGTATAAACGTCACACCTTGGATTGCAAGCCGACTAAAGGAAAATCCCATCACCTTCTGACTGAGGACATTATGCTCACACCTCAAGGCAACCAGGCCAAAACAACAAGCATGGCAGCTGCAGTGCAGACCTTGATGCAGGACATTTACTCCATAGTGGTTCAGATCATGGACTCTATGGTTCAGGACATCAACATTGTGCAAGCACTTGTGGGTATCCAGGAATGCTAATGTCAAAGAACAACGAAACTTCTATAACTCATTCCAAATGTCCCCCCCATTTCAAAAAGGAATGCAGGTGCCTGGAGTTCCCATAGGTAAGAGGATTAGCTTGTGCATAGTCTGCAGTCTTCCACTGAGGAGACCATGGGGATGTCTAGCTTTCTGATACGTCTCTTTCTGTGACTGACACAGCCTCAGCCCCACATAGCAAGGAGGATGGCACTACCTAAAGCAGGCCAGGGTCTTCCAAGTCTTCTCCCTCCACAGGATGTCCGCCAAGATCATGTCAGGCCACAGCGCATGTCAGACAATAAGCCACCTGCACCTTTGCTATGGGTCCTGATAGCTTTCCTCTGTCTCTTTCTGAAGTTCCGCCCTCAGTACCCTCCTCATCAGAAGAGATGTGCTGATTGTCATTTCTTCCTCTGCCAGCTCCTCACCCTATTGCAGAGCCAGGATGTGGATGGCTCAACATACAACAATGATGCATATAAGCCTCTTGGGGAGCTGTACTGGAGGGTCCATCTGACCATTCCAGGCTGCCTAGCTCCAACAGTTGTTGTCACAGTAGCATACTCAACCCTGCTCAAACCCCACCACTTGCCTCCTCCAAGAGGTTTGCTCACAGGACCACTCAGTTAACACATGGGCCTACCCAATAGCCTTTCCCTAATAAGATGATAATATATTCAAATGAGGTTACATCAACCGGTGGGGGAGGAGAGAGGGGATGTTATCCTGAGTTTTTGTTGACAGATTGGCATTCTGGCCTCATGAGATTTTGTGCTCACATTATCATTTGTACTGGAGTATAATCCTTAGATTTGACTGTGCAGAAGTTAATTAAATGCATGTTTTCACTTTTGCCTCTCAATTATTAATTGATATGGGAATGAAATTCTCCTGAATATGATAGGCCAGTCACACATTATCAGATAGCATCTGGTCACATCATCCCACTTTTATATTTCACTTTCTGATGCAATCAAATTGCTTTTAATATATAATCGATAAGCAGTATTTCAGTGCTCATGTCCCCCTTTTAAGTTCCAAACATATAGGGCAGGATTTTCCAGCTGTATATGCCTCAAAACCAGAAAATCCCACCTGAGGTCAATAGACTTTTCCATCACTTAGCCCTCACTTGCTACGATTCCTATGGTGGGCGTGATGGAAAAATTCACTCCATAGTTTTGACAGTAAAGGAGTTAAAGGTTATGATGAGTGGGCTGGTAAGTGGAACTGAGTCTACAAAAAGATTAGCCATGATCTTACTGAATGGCTCGAGGGGCCAGACTGTCTCCTCCTGCTCCTAATTCTTATGTTCTAGTAGGTGTCCATTTCTCCAATCTTTTCTTTTCTGTTGGAACAATTTACGTTGGTTTATTGCAGAGCATCACTACATTGGCTAGATACACTTACCCGAACAGGCACTGGAATGTGGCAACTAGGGGAGTTTCACAGTAACTTCATTGCAGTGTAATGTGAGCCTTACTTGTGACTAATAAATAAACTAAGTTTTCTTCAAAGGCCCCATTCCTGATATTCTTAAAGTTGTGATTCTTGGTAGAGAAAGGAATTCCTCTGTCTTCAGTCCCCTAAACCTCATTTCAAAAACAATTTAGTTCCACACAACTGTCAGATAATGATCATCCCCAGCAAGAAAAAAATCTAATCATTGCCTCTTGACATTCAATGGCATTACCAACATTGAATCCATTACTTCAACATCCTGAAAGTTACCATTCAATTTGAACTGGATTAGCCATATAAATGCTGTGGCTACCAGAGCAGGACAAGAGGCTGGGAATCCTGCAGCAAGTAATTTACCTCTTGAGTCCACAGACCCTTTCAACCATTCACAAGGCACAAGTCAGGGGCATGATGAAATACTGTCCACTTGTCTGGATGAGCACAACTCCTGCAACTCTCACAAAGTTCAACCTTATTCAGGGCAAAGAAGCCCACTTGTCTGGCTCCACTTTCACAAACATCCACTCCCTCCATTACTGATGCTCAGTAGCAGCTGTGTGTATGATTTACAAGATACATTGCAGGAATTCACAAAGGCTCTTTAGGTAGCACTTTCCAATCCATGATTGCCACCTTCTAGGACAATAGTAGATATATGGAAACATCACAGTCTGGTGGTTCTCCTTCAAATTTCTCACCGTCTTGACTTGAAAATATATCACTGTTCCTTTACTCATTGTGAAAAAGTCCTGGAACAGCTTCCTAACAGCACTATGGGTGTATCAACACATCAGGTCTTAAAGCAGATCATGGAGGCAGCTGACCATCACCTTTCAAGGGTAGTTATTGATAGCTGGTAAATGCTGGCCTAGCCTAACCAAAAATATCTTGGTTAATGAAGTCAGCTATTTTGTAGTAATCCAGTATAAATGATGATCTGTGCATTGCAACTTTCTATTTCAAAGTGAATTGAAGCTTTTGAATCCATGCAATATAGGTACGCTCACAATGATTTGACTGAGTGAGGTATCAAGGATCCTGAGCATAATTGAAGTCAATACACACACGGGGAAGAGTCTGTACTGATTGACGTTATTGGTGCCAAGGAAGAAGGCTGATAGATAAAGCTACCTTCTGTACTTCATCCAGAATCTTAAATATTTATTCCCTCCATCACAACAGCCACTCATCAAGACAGTATCACCTAAACCCAAGATATCTTTTTGGAAAATCAAGAGCAGTGCTCCAACGTTCTTTATGGTGAAGTCATTAATTAATCCTGTCTCCTTACACATTTAGTTAATTGGGTATGCACCCACCTCAGGAGACAATGGACTGGTGCAGTATGTCAATTCTGGGTTGAATGTTATCTTTTGTGCCTGAGCTGCAGTCCCTTCTGCAGCTGCTCAGATGAATAGCATTGTCTGGACGTTGATTGATACTTTTTGTTTTTGGTGATCTCTCTTTTCCCATCATCTGGGCATTTCTTTTGTTTTCTAGTCTTTCCCTATACTTGCTGATTGCTGTTCTTTGGGCACCCCAATTAGCAGTAAGGTCTTCTCATGCATTGGCTCCAATCCTAGTTAACTTGAATTTTCACTTTGTAATGATAGGGTACTACTGATTTACTTTATGTCGATGGGAACTGTTTTAAAGTTCAGATTTTTTCTACAGGCAGTTGGTATGTCTGGAGAAATGCAGCTCAGATGCTGGGATACTCATTTTAGCCTTGTAAGATTTATTTAGGAGACAGCTAATGGATTTTTGTTTATATAAGGAGGTTTTTGATTAGATTGATTGAAAGAATCAAGTGCTCATATAGTAATGGGATGAGTTATGACTATAGCTGGGTTTTTTAAAATGGGATTTGTAGCTGAAGTCTGATTGAAATTAGAAGGATTTTGCAGGCTTCTGGAACTCTCTCTGAAAGCAAGTGGAGTTGAGTTTATTAGCTATATTTATTTAAAAGTGGATTTGATTTATGCATAAACATGGCATTTTCTGAACCGGGACAATCATGAACTGGAATGTTGCTTCCTTTCATTTTTAAATATTGTTCAACTGTTAATGGTTAAGCTGATTCATTTGTTAAGAATTATATTGCAGTGGTGTTATTAAGCAAAGTTCGTTTTACTATATATACAAAGTTTGTTTACTACAAAAGTGGCTGCAGTGTATATTGTCAGTGGAGTCACTCCTGGGGAGAAATATCCTATCCTCACATTTCTGCCCAAAAAAAATTGCTGGGATCTAGTTTGGCTTTCTAGTGTCATTTGGCAGCCTAATAAAAATTGAGAACTTTTGCAGGATGAAAAAATATAATTCCTTATTTGACTTTGGACAATTGAACTCAAAGACAGTGGGTGTTGGGAACCCATGCTTTCGTTCAGGTGTTACATTTAATTTAGTTAGGGAGTGCCTTGTGAAAATGGCTCATTCAGTGACTAAACTTTTCTTGGGTTTGAAAGACATCACTCAGGGTGGTTTACAAAGAGTAGTTAGGACAAAGCTTATGGATTTTGCAAACTAGCTGACATTGATTTTGCCTGAAAGGGTAAGGAAGGACAGGATCATTTCAATGATAACTCAGAATTTACGCTTCAGAGATAGTCTGAAACATTGGAATTGGCTGAAATTCAATTATAAATGAAACAGTTTCAACAAGAAAAAGAATTGAGGTAGCTTGAACCAGAGTGCCACTGGTAGAACAAAAGGACAGAGAAGGTGTCAATGCCAGCAGAAAAAGAGAGCATTTGAACTTTAGAATCTCAGTGCAAAAAAAACTTCAATTTAAAATGGTGGAAGAGTATAAGGTTAAAACTGCAAGATTAGTAACAGAAACGCAGATGATTTTGAATTAGTTCAGAAGTCAACGTTTTGTTTCCAACCTCAATTTCAATTTGAGAGAAAAAAAGAAATCCACAGATACTCAAGGCAAAGGAGGTCTTGTTGGAGATAGTAAGGAGAATTTGTCTCAGGACAGAAAGAATATGTATGGAAATGGGAGGAAGATAAGAAACTGTAAATGTTTTAATTGTAAAAAGTTGCTCACATGAAGTTGCAGTGTTGGTGGTTTAAGAATAGTGTTGAGAAGTCAGACGTGATCAAATAAACAGCATAAGCCAGTGGGGTTTGTTAAATTGACAAAGAAAAGTATGGTTGAGACTGAAGAGGTGCAAAATAACATACAGCCTGTTCACAGGTTGTTTGATAAACAGGTGTCAGATTTTTTAAACATTTTAATTGCGTGAAAAGTTTGTACAAGAGCAGCAGGCAAACAGATTAAGATCCAAAGGGATATAAAAGAGGGCCAATGGTGAAAGATGAGGAAATACATAGTTCAGAAGGAGTACTGCCAGAAAAGGTGGTAATATGTAGAATTAGCGGTGAAGGGAGTGGTGTTGCATTTTGCAAGGTAAGAATCATAAAATCCTAAGAATAAGAATCATAGAATCTTACAGAGCGGGAGGAGGCCATTCAATTCATTGAGTCTGCACTGACCACAATTTCATCCAGGCCCTATCCCCATAACCCAATGCATTTACCCTAGCTAGTCCCCTGACACTATGGGACAATTTAGCATAGCCAATCCACCTAACCCGCACACCTTTGGATTGTGGGAGGAAACTGGAGCATCCAGGGGAAACCCATGCAGACACAAGGGAGAATGTGAACCTGGGTCCCTGGCACTGCTAATTACTGTGCCACCGTGCACCCATAAGGTTGGAGATTCCAATGAAAAATGGTGAAATGGTGTTAGGAGTAATATAGAAATTACCACTTTATCCTGCTTAATGCTATAGTTGGATTACAGGTGGGAATGATGCTACTGTGGATGAAAAGCCAAGGAAAACTGAAACAAATGAAGTGTTGCAGAAAGCATGTCAAAGAATAAGAAACAAAGAACAAAGTATAGTGCAGGAACAGACCCTTTGTCATCTTTCCTTCCCCTTCCCTGAGCCTGTGCCAATCATGATGCCTGAACTGAACTTAAAAAAGTCACCTTTTGCCATAACTTGGTCTGTATCCTTCCATCCTCCCTATCCAGATGCCTGCTTCCATCACCTCCTCTGGTAATGTGTTCCAGTCCAAATATGTGTGGGTAGGTTGATTGGCCATGGTAAATTGCCCTTTTGTGTCAGGGGGATTAACAGTGCAAATGCATGAGGCTCTGCGTGAAAAACATCCCTACACATCTCTCTCAAACTTCCCCCTTCACCTTGAACCATTGCTCCCTTCTAATTGACATTTCCACCTTAGAAAAAAGCCTCTAACTATCCACTCTGTTTATGCTTCTCATAACCTCCATCAAGTCTCCCCTTAGCTTCCAATTTTCCAGAGAAAACAATCATAATTTATTCAACCTCTGCTCATAGTCAACACTCTTGAGACCAGGCAACATCCTGGTGAACCTTCTTTGCACTCTCACCAAAGTTTCCATGTCCTTCTGTTGACTAGAACTGCATGCAATATGCAGCCTAACCAACTTCAATGCCTTGGCTGATGAAGACAAGCATGCCATATACCTTCTTCATCATGTTCGCCGCATGTTTTGTCACTTTTAGGGAACTGTGGACCTGCACAACTAAATCCTTTCTATGTTAATGTTCCGAAGGGTTCTACCATTTATTTCACATCTAAATTTGATTCTTCTAAGATGGCACAGTGGCTAGCACTGCTATTTCACAATATTTTGTTCAGATGAGGAGGATCGTGACAGACACCTCCAGACGCTGAAGGATGCCCTCGTGAGAACAGGATATGGCGCTCGACTCATCAATCGACAGTTCCAACGTGCCACAGCGATAAACCGCACTGACCTCCTCAGAAGACGAACACGGGACAAGGTGGACAGAGTACCCTTTGTTGTCCAGTACTTCCCCGGAGCGGAGAAGCTACGACATCTTCTCCGGAGTCTTCAACATGTCATTGATGACGATGAACATCTCGCTAGGGCCATCCCCACCCCCCCACTTCTTGCTTTCAGACAACCACACAACCTTAAACAGATCATTGTTCGCAGCAAACTACCCAACCTTCAGGAGAACAGTGACCACAATACCACACAACCCTGCCACAGCAACCTCTGCAAGACATGCCAGATCATAGACATGGACGACATCATCAAACGTGAGGATACCATTCACCAGGTACACGGTACATACTCTTGCAACTCGGCCAACGTTGTCTACCTAATACGTTGCAAGAAAGGATGTCCCGAAGCATGGTACATTGGGGAGACCATGCAGACACTACGACAGCAGATGAATGAGCATCGCTCAACAATCACCAGACAAAACAGTTCCCTTCCTGTGGGCGAACACTTCAGCAGTCATGGGCATTCGGCCTCCGACCTGCGGGTAAATGTTCTTCAAGGGGGCCTTCGTGACACACGACAGCGCAGAGTCGCTGAGCAGAGACTGATAGCCAAGTTCCGCACACATGAGGACGGTCTTAACAGGGATCTTGGCTTCATGACACACTATCTGTAACCCCCGTAACTTGCCTGGATTAGCAAAAAACCTCACTTACTGTGCTGTCTGGAGAAAATACACAATTCTCTAACCAATGCTCAGGATTCCCTTCACACACATTGTTAGCCACTTTAACACTTGAATAGCAGGTTAGATGTAAGGATTCGTATTCTAATCAGCAATCTGTAACTGTCTGTGTGGATATGAGTGCCTCTGCAGATCAGAACACTGCATTTGCCTGACGAAGGCGCATAGTGTCGAAAGCTCGTGGATTTACTATCAAATAAATTGGTTGGATTTAAAATTGGTGTTGTAAAACTTTACTGAGTTTACCCCAGTCCAACGCCGGCATCTCTACATCATTTCACAATGCCAGGGATCTGGGTTTCATTCTTGGTTTGGGTCATTCCGTGTGTGTAGTTTGCACATTCTCCCTGTATCAGCCTGGGTTTCTTCCAGGTGCTCCAGTTTCCTCCTACAGTCCAAATATGTGCCGGTAGGTTGACTGGCCATGGTAAATTGCCCTTTAGTGTCAGGGGGATTAGCAGTGTAAATGCATGAGGCCATGGGGATAGGGTTTGGGTGGGATTGTAGTTGGTGTCAACTCAATGGGTCGAATAGTCTCCTTCTGCACTATAGGATTCTATGATTCTATGAGAATGCATCAGCTCACATTTGTCCAGATTAAACTAAATCTGCCATTTCTGTACCCAAGTCTCCAATCTATCTATATCCTCTCCAATGTAGAGGCCATTCCATTATGTAACATTACAGCTAAGTAGTTACTTAATTTTTTACTAGATATGGTAGTAAGAAACCCAATCAGATCAAGGATCAAATTTTACATCAAGGTTATTCAAAGAAATTATGGACAGCTTAGGAGTGTCATATATCGTGCCTTATGTATGTAATGTTTCTTGTTAGGCGCATGTTTAAATTTCAGATATATTTTTCAGGGTGTCAATTTGTCTACAAAGGTTTGTAAATTGGTAGCTGGGAGAATAGGGTAAGTACCTGGATTGTTTGTTTTCAGCTGAACTAATGCATTTATTTGTGTTTGCTTAAGTTTCTTTTGGGGGGTTTCAATATGAAGTTTTGATTAGGTTGCTTGACCAGGACCAAATCATATGTTAAAAGGAGGAGCTAAGTTTGGAGAGAAATACTCTTTCAGTTTCATTTTTTAAAAAACAAAGCAGTTCCTACCTAGTTCTGAAAGAAGCAAGATGTGCTTCTCTCTGTCTGTCTTTTTCTGGAGGGTGCCTGGGAGTTCCAGGGTTGGCATACAAGATACAAGCAAATAAGTCTGTGTTTTGCTAACAAAGTTTTGAAGAGGAATTTAAGTCTGTAGGAGGAATATTGCTTGAATTGGAACCCTTAGGAATAGTTTATCAGTTTGGAATTGCATCTTGTCATGTTTAATTATTGTTCAGTTATTAAATGTTAAGCTAATTCATTTGTTATAGTTAAGCTGTGCTGCTAAATAGTTTGTTTTGATAAAAGCTTCCTAGTATGTCAGTAGAATCATGCTTGGAGTGAAATGCCCTCACATTAAAGCCAAAATAACAAATTGCTGACATCTAGTCTGACTTGATAATATACTGTGGAGTTTCTGATCTGGTATTTTAACGGGGTAAAGCAATTTAAATCAACTGTGAATCACTCAGAATCTCAGGGAGCATAAGAAAATTGCCATCAAATTTTAAAGACCATGTTGAGGGCTCATAGTCAGGAGTATCCAGAGGACTGCGATACAGGAATTCCATTTGTACTTTGTTATTAGAACAAAGAACAAAGAACAAAACAGCATGGGAAACAGGTCCTTCGGCCCAACGAGCCCGCGCCGCCACCTCGATGTTCCCACTTCTACCCGTAATCCCTGTTTATGTTTATAGATCTATGCATTGAAACCAAATTTGAGACAATTTAGGGAGAATTTGTTCTGCCAGTCAGCCTAAGAGCACATCTTTGGGATGTGGGAGGAAATCGGAGCACCTGGGGAAAACCCTAATATACCTAATGTATCAATTAAATTCAGTCCATTAAAATTGATTATTCGTTATAAAGTAAGAGGAGTATTTAAATAAATCATAGAGAAATTGGCACGTCAGTGTTCTGAGACTACATTGTTGGACTATAATGTCTAAATTTAGGGAGAGATTGACTAGGCTGTTGAGTTGATGAGACAGCATGACAGCGGCACAGCATGTGATGAAAAAAGAAGCAAATTAGAGGTTAAAAATTTGTAGTTTTGTTAGTGGGAAGAAAGTATTAGAATTGTTCGCAATTGTAGGTGAACCACTAAAAGCAAGGTTTAGTGTGTCTCATCAAATCAAAAGAAAGTTAAGTGATATCAGTTATTAGAAAAGAACACCAGATGGAAGCAAAACTCACAGACTGTGTCATGTTAATATGCTGAAACTGGATCTTAACAGAGAAGGAAAGCAGAAGAAGAACGTGTTGGTTGTTACAACTCAGGGAGGTAAATACAGATGATTCTAAATTTAACATTCCTCAAATTAGATTGGACAATGAGGAAGTAATCAGAAATTGGGATAAATTACTGAGTTACCTTACACAAGAAAATCAAAATAATCTAAAAGATATTATAATCATATAGAGATATATGTGAGAATAAACTGGTAAGTACCAAAGAGTTGTGCACAACGTAGATGTAGAAAATGCTGTTCCAACATTCAATCCACAAATTCAATCCATTAAACTTAGCACAGGTTTAAAAATAGACTGAAAGCTTGCTTAAGGATGATATAATTGAAGTGAGTTGCTGCATTTGGAGCTAATCTATTGTGATGGTATTAAAACTAGATTGTACATAACAATTATGTGTACACTTTGAAAAGTCAATGTGGTTATGAACAAAGAAAATAGAAAAGTATAGCACAAGAACAGGCCCTTTGGCCTGGTGGCATAGTGGACACTGAAGGTTATTTAGGATTATAATGGGATCTTGATCAATTAAGCCAGTGAGCTGATGAATGGCAGATAGGATTTTAGATAAATGTGAGGTGATGCGAATAAGGGCAGGACTTGCTCAGTTAATAGAAGAGCTTTGGGGAAAGTTGTAGAACAAAGAGATCTCAGGGTACAGGTTTATAGCTCCTTGAAAGTGGAGTCACAGTTAGAAAGGATGGTGATGGAGGAATTCAGTACGCTTGGCTTTATTAGTTAGAACATTGACTACAAGAATTGCGATGTCTTTTTGAAGTTGTACATGTCATTGATAAGACACAGTTGGAGTACTGCATCAGTTCTGGTCACCTTATTATAGAAAGCCTTTTATTAAACTAGAAAGATTGAAGAAAAGATTACTAGGATATTACTAGCTCTGATGATTTGAGTTATAAGGAAAGTCTGGATAGACTGGAACTTTTTTCTCTGGAATATAGAAGACATAGGGATGATCTCATCAAGGTCTATAAAATAATAAGGGGCACAGATAACGTAGATAGTCGACATCTTTTCCCAAAGGTGGGGAAATGTAAACTAGAGGGTATAGGTTTAAGGCGAGTGGAGAGAAATACAAAAGGATCCAGAGGGGCAATTGTTTCCATAGTAAGTGGTGAATGTTTGAAATGAGTTGCTAGAAGTAATAGTAGAGGCAGATACAGTTTTTTCTTTTTAAAAGCATTTAGACAGTTACGTGGGTAGATAGATGTAGTGGGATATGGGCCAAACGGAGACAACTGGGACTAACTTAATGGCATAAACTGGACGGCATGGACAAGTTGAGCTGAAGGGTCTATTTCCATGCTGTAAACTTCAATGATTATGTGACTCTATGACTCTACAGTGTGTTTCGCTCCAGATTAAACACTAGAAAGCTTTTAATAAAACAAATTTTATTTAAGAACACAATTAGAATATAACAAAAGTAGCACAACTTTTACGAACTAAAATACTTAAACATGACAAAGTATAAATCTTAACATCTTTCCATCTCCAAAGTTCCAATTCAAGCAATATCTTCATGGGCATGCATCATTTTTCAGAATCAATTAGTACCAAAAACAGATGTTCAGATTAATGTTAGATTTCCAGCCTTTTAGCACTTCTGAACAGACACAGAACACCTCCCTTCTGACTCTCACACAATAGTTCCCAGAGAAAGATCTATCTTTAAACAGCAGCCCTTCAGAGAAGGAAACATTGAGGTGATTCTCCCAGCTTGTTGCACTGCTCTCGCAGTGCAACAGGCCAGGAGACAAAAGCACAGGTCCCGCTACACACAACGGCTTTCATGCATCTTTGCAGCAAAGATTTTCAGAGTAATCAGCTCTGTGTCAGAAATCCATGCAGAGTTGATTGCAATATGCTAATCCACTTTTCCATCTTGTTAGCAGGCCTGAGACTGAAGTCTCCAGGCCCACTAGCATTTGCCCCCCCTCCCCACTTTAGGATTGGTTCAAGCCAGTGGAATTTACAACTACTCCCCACTAACTAGGAACAGGCAGCCTGACCCCCGCTGGAGTGAAGAGAAACTATGGAGACCCTGCCAGCAGATCACGGGTAAGAGAGATGCCTCCTGGGAATACCAGCTTGCACCCTTGGCTCTAGTCACCTGACCTTTTCTGCAAAAACTAATGAAGCCTTACTCTGAAAATCCCAGTGGAAAACACAAAACAACCCTGCCCTAGTCTAGATTAAAACAAACATTTTAGCAATTGAGATTAATTGTGCTGCCTGTTGGTTAGTTGAGTATTGGACAACATTGTGTGTACTATAAGCATAGTGACAGATCCTAGTCTGTACTGTATAATTGTAAGTCAATAAAGGTTTACAGTTAACCTACGTATGACTATGAAGATTTCTTCAGACATTCCAAACTGGAGCCAACACCATACAACACTGTGAAAGACTCAAGTCTTTGTTAGCCAGTTTGTCTTGCTGTGGAACAGGTTAGCAACCTCCTGTTCAGAAATAACTCTTAAGCTCCAAACATCCTTTGAGGCAAGCATCACCCAAATGACTATAGTCTGCCCAGCTTGAGGCATGGGATTGTTATCCAGTGAGATACACGGATCTCTTCCATGTCAGTAGTAACCCATTGCGCTCCTACTCTACAATCGAGTGAGGGCTTATCACTAGTAACTGTTTCTTCCTATTTTACACCAATGAAAACCAGGGTGCAGTCCGGTTAAATGGTATGCAGATTTTGAGTTCCAAGTCATCTTTTAGTATTGCGTTTATTGTCCAAAGGATATGTTGAAATCAGCATTTTTGGCCTGCTGCAGGAGTCACCAGAAGCTGCCTTCTCGATGACAGATTAATACTCAGGGGACTCCACTCCTGATTTCTTGTCAGTGTTTACTCCCTTAACCTTGCTCTCTCCAAACATGCCCATACAGCTTTGGGGCTAATTACTTATAGCCTACTCTTACAATTCACATTACTCTGTGCTGTCAGCACAAAGTGGGGACTGAAAAGCAACGCTTAACTCCACCCCTCACCCTCCACCCATTGCATACTACACCTTTCACCACACCACAATCAAGCAGATGACTGGTGCCTAGGAATCTAGTACTCCTATCCTCCCCATCGATCAGGAATGCCAAACTCCTAGGAGAGAGAAAATCTCCCTGTGGCCAAATGGTTCACCTAAAATGGCAATTATAGGGCATTCTGGTACAATTGGACAAGAACTAAAACAGCAGGTTGTGGCTGAAAAGACAGAGATCAGCAGGCTGCAGCTCAGATGACTAATACACAGGATTTGAGCCAGCTCCAGGACAAAGAGGACTTACTGGTCAAACTTGGTTGTTTAACCAGTCATAGGAGTATTGTAAGCCCTTATTTGGGAGAGAGGTATGTGTCCTATGTGCCTCCAGCACCTACAGACATGGTAATTGGAGACATACCCAGAGATTGGTGTGGCAGCACCCGATTGAACTTTATTGATCAGTGTAATCAAGTCCTGATCAATTGATTAGCAATGGCCAAAAGGGATGCAAAAACCAATAGTTAAAAAGTACAGTGCAACCAAGAATCTCTCTCTCTCTCTGTCTGACTCCACAAACGAGTTACAGCAACTTACACCACATGGCCTGCAATAGTTGAGCCTGGATTTCAGAGCTGGAGCAAAAGCTCTAGACACTGTGGAGCATCCACCAAGCTGAGAGTACCATGGATAGCTCATACAAAAACTCCACAAGCAGCAGGGGAATGAGTGACTTCCAGGCAGAGTAAGAGGGCTAGATTGGCACTGCAGATCGCTCTTTGGCTATTTCCCAGTAGAACAGAAATACTGCCCACTTGATGGCAGGATACATCAACAAAACATTGTAATTTGTAAAAAGAAAGTACGA
This sequence comes from Sphyrna mokarran, assembly GCA_024679065.1. NCBI lineage: Eukaryota > Metazoa > Chordata > Chondrichthyes > Carcharhiniformes > Carcharhinidae > Sphyrna > Sphyrna mokarran. Next base: position 113,959,791 of record JAGIQG010000004.1, read on the forward strand.
AATAACTAATTTCATTGACCAAGTATTATGTTACTGCAGAACTTGTTGAGATAAAAAAGGCAAAAAAAAAACAAGCAAACGTCCAGGGCACTAATGATTATTTTGCTAACTTGAGGGCCTCTACATATCTCTGACTCCAAATTTCTGGCACCATCCACTACATGCTAGAAATTGGCACAGAATTGTGCAATCATGCCAATGGGCATTAGCATAGTATTAGTGGGCCTGGGACTGAAGTATCTGGGTCCGCTAGCCTCTCCGCCCCTGCCAGCAGCGTTTCACTCCAGTGGGGTTTACAACAGCTTCCCACAAGAGGGCAACATATGGCCTAACCCCACTGGAGTGAGGGGGGAGGGGCCATGGAGAGCTTTCAGGGGGCTGGGTAAGAGGTCAGTGCTCCTTGGGCATTGCCAGCTTGGCAGTGCAAGCTTACCATTTCCAGCCTGGTCCCCTGGCACTGTCCAAGTGGCAAAGTGATAATGCCCAATGTTGTCCTTGGCACCACCCATCAGGTAATGCTAAGGGGGTCGGGCTTGAACAATGATGGGCCTACGGGGGAAGTCACTGGAGTGTGAGGATCCGCTGGAAATTTGAATAGTGGTGACACAGGGAATGATCGGGGTTGACCATCGAGATGAGGGGTAGGGTGATCGGTCTGTCAGTGTTGGGGTTAGGTGGGAGCAGAATCAGGAGATTGGGATTGCCTGGATTTGAGGTGGTGGGGGGTGAAATCAAGTTTGCCGGGGAGCCAGAAATCGGGAGGCTGGCAGGACAGAGTTAGTACGCATGCACCAATTTTGGTGCTGTTAAGTCGGTGCATGTGCAGTGGCTTACTCAGCACTATGCTGCGGCCTCCCCAGTGGGAATAGGCCTAACCCACAGCTTTTTAATGAGATTCACGCTAGTGCACTCTGCAGTGTGCAGAGTGTGATTCATTTTGAATGTGTGGAATTTACTATCACATTGCCATTTAGTCCATTCTGTCCCCTCATGCCTTCCTCTCCTCACTGAGGCTCAATTATCCTTTTTATCGTTTTGTCTTCACATCTTCATCTGGCTACAGTACAGTCACTGTAGCTCAGAAACATACTTTTAATTATTTCTTACTACTGTTGCATTTATCGATTAAACATAAAATGCAAATGAAAGAACAGGAATTATCATATATTCCAAATTGGCAAATTAGTAAAACATTGGATAGCGAACTAGATATTCACCTGGCGTTACTTTTCCCTTTGGCACTTTTACTTCAACTAAATCTACATGAGAAAATTATGCTAGTGAACAAAATCATCAGCTGTCAGAATAATTTTTACATATTGCAATTATTGGCTTGTTTTTTTTATTCATCGTGGGACATGGGCATCGTTGGCGGGTCTGCATTTATTGTCCATCCTGTGTTGCCCATGGCTTGCTAGGTCATGTCAGAGGGCAGTTCAGAATCAACCACAATGCAGTGATTCTAGAGTCACATGTAGGCCAGACCCTAGATTTACTTCCCTAAAGGCATTAGTGAACCAGATGAGTTTTTCCAAAAGTCAACAATGGTTTCACTGCCGTCAGTAGATTCTTAATTCCAGATATTTTTACTGAATTCAAATTCCACTATCTGCCATGGCAGGATTCGAACTCAAGCCCTGAAAACATTAGTTGAGTTTCTGGATTAATAGTCTAGCAATAATACCATTAGGTCATCACCTCCCTGATGGTGTTAGCATTCCTCAACGACAGGATGAGACGTGGGGGCTTAGACCTGGATGTTGTTGTAAACAGGTGAGGCGAGGCAAGACAAGGGCCACGAACTGTCCATCATTTTCCTATCACCATGCCATTTTGTTAGCACTTCAGAAGGAGGTTGCACAGAGGACAATGAAATTACTGAATGGCCAATTAAGTGCCTTTCTCATCACAAACGGCAATTTAACAATCGCTGATGGGGTACTCTGCCATAAGGGTTGACACTCATTGATGAATCCTGACACGTGCCCTAGATGTAGCCAGTGAGCCTCTTTTCTTTAGTAGGCTGCAAAGCCAAGCTCACAGCTTGCACCCACATGAACACCAAAGTCATTTCAACACCTGTTAATACGACCATACCCAATGGTGAACTCTGGTTGTGCTAGGGAGTTCAAGTTCTTGAGCAAGTTGCACATCCACAGCTCACAGCTTGCACCCACATTGTCTGCTAATCTACAAAGGCAGCCATATCACCACAATATAGTAATGATATGTCACTCACTGAGAGATTTCACTCTCTGTTTGCAATTCAGGTGATGCACATCTAGGAATCACTGAAGCTAACAGTAGGGGAATGTACATGCACTTACTTTTAATTATTTCTGGATGCTGTTGCATTTACCAATTGAAAATAAAATGTAAATTAATCAAAAGGAGTTATTATACAGTTAGTAAAACATTGAATAATGTCCTGAATATTTACCTGGTACGACTTTTGCTTTTGGCGTTTCTACCGCAACCAATTCTGCATCAGAAAAATTGTTCGTCAACAAAATCATCTGCTGTCATAATTTTTACAAATTACAAATATTGGCTTGATATTCATGTTCCTCAGAGACAGGCTGACAGATGGGGACTTGGATTTGGAGATTTCTGGAAAAAGGTGAGGCAAGTCTGGTGCCACAAACTCCCCATCATCCTTTCATCGTGCTGTTTTGACAGCAGTCAGGAATAAGGTGGATGATCCTCCTACACAGAGGACAATGAAACTACTGAGTGGCTGATTAAAGGCATATTGCACCATCACAGGCACTTCAACAGCCGCTGATGGGCACTCTGTGGTAAAGGCCGATGCCTACTGGTGAACCCTGGCATGTGCCCTGATTGGGACTGTGGGGGAAATGCTATGATGTAGAGATGCCGGCGCTGGACTGGGGTAAACACAGTAAGAGGTCTGACAACACCAGTTTTAAATCCAACTGATTTATTTGACAGTAAACTCGCAAGCTTTCGGCTTAATGGCCCCCTGCTCCTGTTTCTTATGTTCTGGTAAAAAGACAAGACTAGTCTGGTCCATGAACTGCCCATCATGTTTCCATTGCCATTTTAGCAACAGTTTGGACCAAATGGGATAAAACATTTGGCAGAGGACATCAGTGGCTGATTACGGGTCTTTTCCATCACAATAAGCATTTCAACAGTTGCTGATGAGGGACTTTGTTGTAAAGGAAGATACCCATTGATAAACTCCGACAGATGCCTAGGGTGTTCCTATTCTTCAGCAGGCTACAATCCAGAACTCACAGATTGCACAGACAATGGCAGCCATATCACCATAATATGGTGCTCCACACTCACGGGTAGTTTGCAGACTCTTTTTGCAGATTGAGCAAATGCAATTCTAGAGATAACTGGAGCTCGCAGTAAGTGAATATATATATGATAGCATGTTCTCAGCTCCATGGAAGGGACAGTGGTTCCCAAAATTGTACTGGCTGTTGGTGAGGACATGGTCAATGTGGGGTTTAAACTGAAAAGATAACAGGATATTCTACTTCTCATATCTCCTTTCCCATTCTTCCCGTAATCATTGCTGTTCCTCTAGCTCCATCTGGTAATCAGCCCCTTTCCCCACTATAGTGCAATCCTTGTTTAGAATTTGTCCTTGAGGTGTGAACATTCCTGGAAAGGTCAGCATTTGTTCCCCTCTCTAATTAACCCTGAGCAAATAAGTAATTCTGGCCATGTGGTGTAACTACACACAGAATGATTTGACAGAATATTCACATAAGCTGGTATCAAGGAGCCCTAGCAAAATTGAATTCAGTGGAATTCTGGAGAAATTCTCCAATAATTAGTGTCATTTCTAGACAATGGTTGTATTATTGCAGTCCAATTACATTCCAATCAGACAGCTCTCCATTACTGCCAGCACCAGTGGAAGAGGTGGACGCTATCTTAATTACTGTGATAACTTTAGCAGAAATTGCCAATGGATACATGGAAAGTGGAGAGAGTAGGAAGGGAGGGGGCATCACTGGTAAGGAGTGACAATGTGTGCATGAGGATGGCTTCCAGTAGCAATCCTCTCCTACCCAATTCACCTTTTTGATGTTGTGATACATAATCAGGCATAGAATGCTCAGAACAAGGCTGCTTGTAAACTGACCACATTTGTTGGCTGGTATTCTCTGGATGGCAAGATGGCATGAGGCACTGGTATCCAGAGAGAGCAACAATCCTAACTCCTTCTGCACAAGTAAAACTTACCCAAAACTAATATCCACAGAATTGTGCCACTCTCCAACCTCAGTCTGGACTGAAAAGCAGCCCCACAACTCCAGTCCCCACTGACCCCAAACCCTGGTGCACAAAACCACACCATTCAACATGCCCTCTCCCAACCAGATAATTGGATCCCAGACATCATTCATTCCTCACCCTCCACTTTATATTGGAATTCCAAAGTCCTGGAACAGAGAAAATTTTTCTCATTGGCAACTCCTCATTAAACGTGAAATTAAGTCCTTAGTATCCAAGAAACGATTTCTCACTGAAAATAAAATTACAGAGCAAAACATCACTCAACTCAATTATCCTGAGATTTGGCTGCTGTTTCTTGTTCTCCACCTCATTCCCGCCTTGCTAGCTACCTTCCCTGCTCCCAATCAACATTTCCATGCACAATGTCCCCTCTCTCTATCTATCTTCCCATTTCTCCATCTTCTCTCCTGTTTATCTCCTGCCATTTAGTCTATTCTGCCCCCTTATTCCTTCTCCTCCTCAGCTAGGTTCGAGAATTCTTTTGGCATCACATCTTGTTTCATCTAGGTAAATGAACAAACACTGTAGTTTTGAAACTTACTTTTAATTATTTCTTAATCCTGTTGCATTTACCGTTTGAAAATAAAATGCAAATGAATAAATAGGATTACACATTCCAAATCAGCAATTTAGTAAAACATTGAATAGGGTCCTGGATATTTACTAGGTACTTCTTTTCCTTTTGGCTTTTCTACTTCAACCAATTCTGCATGAGAAAAATACGTTAGAAAAATCATTTGCTGTCATAATTTTTTCAAATTACAAATATTAGCTTGATGTTACCAGCTCTCAGAAACAGATTACGGGGAGGGGGCTTCGTTCTGTAGCTTGGTCTAAAAAGGCAAGACAAAGCTGATGCCATGAACTGCTCATAATCTTCCCATCGCAATGTCATTTTGGCAGCAGTTAGGATCGAGGGGGATGAAACTGCACAGAATACAATGAAACTACTTGGCAGCTGATTAAGGGCCTTTACAACCACCGCAGGCATTTCAACAGCTGCTAGATATCCATTGGTGAATCCTGGCACGTGCCCTGGTTGGAGGCTTTTATTCATCAGCAGGCTGCACAACTGCAGCTCACAACTTGCACGGACAAAGCCTGCTAATCAATAAAAGCAGCCATATCACCAAAATATCATCAATCCACTAACAAATTCCAGTCTTTCTTTGCAGAACAAGTGCTATACATCTGCAAACAACTGGAGTTAATAGTAGGTGGACATAAATGATAGCAAGTTCTCACTCCATGGAAGAGAGAGTAGTTCCCAAAATTGGAGTGGCTGTTGATGAGGACGTAGTCAATGTGGAGTTTAAACCAAAATAATGACAATGTGTTCTCACTTCTTATAACTCCTTTCCCATGCTTCTTCGAATCACTTCTGTTTCTCAAGCTGCAGATGCTTTGGAACTGCATTTGGGACTCAGCCCCTTCCCTCACCACAGTGCAACCCTTGTTTAAAATTTGAACTTGAACATTTCTGGAATGGCCAGCATTTGTTCTCCTCGCTAATTAACCTTGAGCAGGTAATGATACAGGCCATGTGGTATAACTACACAATGATTTGACAGAATATTGACTTAGTGTGGTATCAAGGAACCCAAGCAAAATTGAATTCAAAGGAAACTTGGAAAAATTCTCCAATAATTATAGTCATGTCTGGTACAATAGTTGTAATGTTGAAGCCCAATCACCCCAAGATTTTGCTGCCATAGTTCTTCAGTTCAGTGTCATCAGCCCAACAATTGTCAGATGCTTCATCAATGATCTTCCAACATTAGTTCAGAAGTGAGTTATTTGTTACTGTTCATAGTGCTCAGCACTATTCGCAACTCCTCAGATACTAAACCTGGCAGTGTCCATATTCAGGAACAGCCAGACAATATTCAGGCTCAGGCTGATAAGTGGCAAGACATATAGAACATAGAACATTACAGCGCAGTACAGGGCTTCAGCCTTTAGTGTTGTGCTGACCTGTGAAACCAATCTAAAGCCCATCTAACCTACACTATTCCAACATCATCCATATGTTTATTAAATGACCATTTAAATGCCCTTAATGTTGGCAAGTCCATTACTGTTGCAGGCAGGGCATTCCACATCTGAGTAAAGGACCTACTTCTGAAGTCTGTCCTATATCTATCACCTCTCAATTTAAAGTTATGCCCTTCCATGCTAGTTATCACCATCCAAGAAAAAAGACTCTCACTATCCACCCTATCTAATCCTCTGATCATCTTCTATGCCACTATTAAGTCACCTCTTAACATTCTTCTCTCTAACAAAAACAGTTTCAAGTCCCTCAGCCTTTCCTCATAAGACTTTCCCACCATACCAGACAACATCATGGTAAATCTCCTCTGCATTCTCTCTAATGCTTCCACATCCTTCCTACAATGCAGCAACCAGAACTGTACACAATACTCCAATTGTGGCTGCACCAGAGTTTTGTACAGCTGCAACATGACTTCATAGTTCTGAAACTTAATCCCTCTACCAATAAAAGCTAACACACTATACGCCTTCTTAACAACCCAAATAAACTTGGGCGCCAACTTTCAAAGATCAGTGCACATGGACACCAAGATCTCTGTGCTTATCCACAGTACCAAGTATCTTACCATTAGCCCAATACTCTGTATTCCTGTTATTCCTTCCAAAATGAATCACCTCACACTTTTCCACATTAAACTCCATTTGCCATCTCTCAGCTCAGCTCTGCAGTTTATCTATGGAGTGGAATAGCTTGATCTTCGGTTTGGACATAGCTCAGCACAACATCGACATTGAATGGCCTGGACTGTGCTGTACTGTTCTATGTCGTTCTGTAACCTGTAACATCCTTCTGTACTGAACACAACTTTACCGACTTTAATATCATCTGCAAATTTACTCCCCATCCTTCTATATCCTCATCCAGATCATTTATAAAAATAATGAACAGCAGCGGCCCCAAAACAAATCCTTGCAGTACAGTAGGAGGGGCATTGCTTTTTATTTTGGTCGGCACAACATCGAAGGCCGAAGGGCCTGTTCTGTGCTGTATTGTTCTATGTTCTATGTTCTACCACTAGTAACTGAACTCCAGGATGAATATCTCCCATCAACCACTACCCTCTGTCTTCTTACAGCTACCCAATTTCTGATCCAATCCGTTAAATCACCCTGAATCCCTTGCTCCATATTTTCTGCAATAGCCTACCAGGGAATCTTATCAAACACTTTATTGAAATCCATATACACCACATCAACTGCTTTACCCTCTTCCACTTCTTTGGTCACCTTCTCAAAGAACTCAATAAGGTTTATGAACATGACCTACCTTTCACAAAACCGTGTTGACTATTTCTAATCAAATTATTACTTTCTAGATGATTATAAATCCCATATCTTACAATCCTTTCCAAAACTTTGCTCTCAACAAAAGTAAGGTTCACTGGTCTATAATTACCAGGTTGTCTGTACTCTCCTTCTTGAACAAGGGGACAACATTTGCCATCCTCCAGCCTTCCGGCATTATTCCTGTATTACATAAAGATGACATAAAGATCAAAGCCAAAGGCTCTGCAATCTTCTCCCTAGCTTCCCAGAGAATCCTACAATAAATCCCATTCGGCCCAGGGAACTTATTTATTTTCATACTTTCCAGAATTGCTAACACCCCCTCCTTATGAACTTCAATCCTATCTAGTCTGGTAGCCTGTATCTCAGTATTTTCCTCAATAACGTTGTCTTTTTCCTGTGTGAATACTGGCAGAAAATATTCATTTAGCACCTCCCCTGTCTCTTCAGACTCCATAAACAACTTTCCACTACTGTTCTTGACTGACCCTAATCTTACTCTATCATTTTTTTATTCCTGACATACCTATAGAAAGCTTTAGGGTTTTCTTTGATGCTACCTGCCAAAAACTTCTCACATCCCCTCCTGGCTCTTCTTGGCTCTCTCTTTAGATCCTTTCTGGCTTATTTTTACCTCTCAAACACCCTAACTGAGCCTTCCTATCTCAACTTTACATAAGTCTCCTTCTTCCTCTTCACAAGAGATTCAACTTCTTTATTAAACTATGGTTTGTTCGCTTGACCACCTCCTCCCTGTCTGACAGGTACATACTTATCAAGGACATGCAGTAGTTGTTCCTTGAACAAGATCCACATTTCAATGGTGCCCATCTCCTGCAGTTTCCTTTTACATCCTATGCATCCTAAATTTCACCTAATCGCATCATAATTTCCTTTCCCCCAGCTATAAATTTTGCCCTGCAGTATATACCTATCCCTTCCCATTGCTAAAGTAAACATAACTGAATTGTGGTCACTATCAGCCAAATGCCTACCTCCAAATCTAACACCTAGCCTGGTTCATTATCCATACCAAATTTAATGTGGCCTCGCCTCTTGTTGGCCTATCTACACACTGTGTCAGGAAACCCTCCTTCACACATTGGACAAAAACTGAAGTACTAAAACTGTAGTACTTGAACTATAGAGTTTCCAGCCAATATCTGTAAAGTTAAGGTCCCCATATGGCCATTTCAGAGACTTGGGTAGAGCAGGGACAGGAATGGATGTTGCAGGTTCCGGGGTACAAATGCTTTAGTCGGAGTAGAGAAGGAGGTAGAAGGTGGGGAGGAGTGGCGTTATTGGTCAAAGACTGTATCACGGTGATAGAAAAGAAGTTTGATGAGGACTTGTCTGTTGAGGTAGTATGGGCTGAGATTAGAAACAGGAGAGGAGAGGTCAACCTGTTGGGAGTCTTTTACAGACCTCCTAATAGTTCTAGAGAAGTTGAGGAAAGGATTGCAAAGTCAATTCTGATTAGGAGTGAAAGTAGTAGGGTAATTGTGATGGGGGACTTTAACTTTGCTAATATTGATTGGAATAGCTATAGCTCTAGATCGTTAGAGGGGTCAGTTTTCGTACAGAGTGTGCAGGAAGGTTTTTTGACTCAGTATGTAGAGAGGCCAACTAGAGGTGAGGCTACATTGGATTTGGTGCTGGGCAATGAGCCAGACCAGGTGTTAGGCTTGGAGGTTGGTGAACATTTTGGTGATAGTGACCACAATTCGGTTACGTTCCCCTTAGTGATGGATAGGGATAGGCATGAAGCTGGGGGCAGTAGTTATAGCTGGGGGAAGGGTAATTATGAGGCCATCAGGAGAGAATTAGGGTGAATAGATTGGACTAGGAAACTACAGGGACTGGGAACATCTGGAATGTGGTGCTTATTCAAGGAGCAGCTGCTGCGAGTCCTTGATAAGTATGTCCCTGTCAGGCAGGGAGGAAATGGACGAGTAAGAGAGCCTTTGTGTACGAAAAGAGTTGATTTGCTGGTTAAGAAGAAAAAGGAGGCTTATGTCAGGATGAGGCTTGAAGGCTCAGGTAGTGCAATGGATAGCTATAGATTAGCTAGGAAGGAGGTAAAAAGTGAATTGAGGAGAGCTAAGAGGGGACACGAGAAGATGTTGGCTGATAGGATTAAGGAGACTCCTAAAGCTTTCTTTCGATATGTTAAGAATAGAAGATTGGTTAGGGCAAGATTAGGGCCAGTCATAGACAGCAGTGGGAAGTTGTGCGTGGAGCATGAAGAGATTGGTGAGGCACTGAATAAATATTTCTCTTCGGTATTCACGCAGAGTGCTGGAAATGTAGCTATGGAGAGCACTGAGGTACAGGGTTGCAAATTGTGAAGTATTGTAGTAGATAGGGAGGATGTGTTAGAAATTCTCGAGGGTTTGAAGTTGGATAAGTCCCCTGGGCCGGACGGGATTTACCTAGGATTCTCTGGGAGGCAAGAGAGGAGATTGCAGAGCCTCTGGCTCTGATCTTCAGGTCCTCGTTGGTTACGGGTGTGGTTCCGGAGGAATGGAGGATAGCGAATGTGGTCCCATTGTTTAAGAAGGGGAAGAGAGACCTTCCAGGGAAATATAGGCCAGTGAGTCTTACTTCTGTTGTGGGCAAGGTATTGGAGAGAATTATTAGGGATAGGATTTATAGTTATTTAGAGAGAAATGAATTGATTGGGGATAGTCAGCATGGTTTCGTGAAGGGTAGGTCATGCCTTACTAACCTCATTGAGTTTTTTGAGAAAGTGACCAGAGAGGTGGATGGGGTAAGGCGGTTGATGTAGTATATATGGACTTTAGTAAGGCGTTTGATAAGGTGGCCCATGGAAGACTTCTACAGAAATGCAGATGTGTGGAATAGAGGGTGATTTAGCTAATTGGATTAGGAATTGGCTGGCAGATAGAAGACAGAGGGTGGTGGTTGATGGGAGATATTCATCGTGGAGTTCGGTGACGAGTGGTATGCCTCAGGGGTCTGTTTTGGGGCCCCTGCTGTTTGTAATTTTTATAAATGATCTGGATGAGGGTATTGAGGGATGGATCAGTAAATTTGCAGATGATACTAAAGTTGGTGGTGTGGTAGATAGTGAAGAGGGGTGTTTAGTTTACAGAGTGACTTGGACAAGTTGCAGAGCTGGGCCGAGAGGTGGCAAATGGAGTTTAATGTGGAAAAGTGTGAGGTAATGCACTTTGGCAAGAACAATAAATGTGTAGAGTATAGGGCTAATGGTAGGGCTCTTAATAGTGTTGAGGAACAGAAGGATCTTGGTGTATGTGTCAATAAATCCCTGAAAGTAGGCAGTCAAGTGGATAAAGTTGTTAAGAAGGCATATGGAGTCGTAGCTTTTATTGGTAGGGGGATTGAATTTAGGAGCCGCAGCATCATGTTGCAACTGTACAAAACTCTAGTGCGGACGCACTTGGAGTATTGTGTGCAGTTCTGGTCGCCACATTATAAGAAAGATGTGGAGGCATTGGAGAGGGTACAGAGGAGGTTTACTAGGATGTTGCCTGGTATGGAGGGCAGGTCCTATGAAGAGAGGTTGAAGGATTTGAGGTTGTTTTCGTTAGAAAGGAGGCGGCTAAGGGGGATCTTATTGAAGCATATAAGATAATTAGAGGTTTGGATAGGGTGGACAGTGATAGCCTTTTTCCTAGGATGGAGAAAGCTAGCACGAGGGGACACAGCTTTAAATTAAGGGTAATGAGTTATAGGACGGATATCAGAGGTAGGTTCTTTACTCAAAGAGTGATTAGGGAGTGGAATGCCCTGCCTGCAGCTGTTGTAGATGCGCCAAGTTTGGTGGCATTTAAGAGGTTAATTGATAAGTATATGGAAGAGAAGGGAATGGTTTAGTTTGGAGGGGCATTGCTTTTTATTTTGGTCGGCACAACATCGAAGGCCGAAGGGCCTGTTCTGTGCTGTATTGTTCTATGTTCTATGTTCTATAACAACTACCCTGTTACTTTCATTCCTATCCAGAATCACCTTTGCAATCCTTTCCGCTATATCTCTGGAACTTTGCGGAGGCCTATAGAAAACTCCCAACAGGGTGACCTTTCCTTTCCTGTTTCTACCTCAGCCCATACTGTCTCAGTAGATGAGTCCTCATCAAATGTCCTTTATGCCACCATAATACTGTCCTTGACTAACAATGCCACATCTTCCCCTCTTTTACCACCTTCCCTGATCTTACTGAAACATTTAAACCCTGGAACCTGCAACAACCATTCCTTTATCCATGTTTCCGAAATGGCCATAATATCGAAGTCCCAGAAAAGTGCCACATAAGTATCCACCCATGACCATCTCAACTAGAAAGAGTCCACCCATCTTCCCATGATATTTAATGCCATTACAACTGCTGAGTCCCTTTACATCAACATCCTGGGGGTTACTATTGACAAATCAACTCAAGGCAGCAAAACTTCAGAAGTTGCAGAGTCCTTTATTGCAGAATCTGTGTTATTAGATAAAACTGCACTTTTTCAACCTCTGTTATGTATCTCTTATACAAGATCAATGTAAGTGTAGATTTTTTTAGACAGGAATTAATTTACATCACCCTCCCAAATACTGGAATAATTCAATATTATCTTGGTCAGTGACTGGAGAACCAGCTTTTTTCCCACTATTTCATGGCATCAGTGGCTGGACCAGCATGTATTCCCCATCCTTAATTGTCATGTGTAGCTTGCTGGCCACTTCAGAGGCATTCCGTTAAAAAGTCACCACATTGTTGTGAATCTGGAATCACATGTAGGCCAGGCCAGGAAAAGTTGATATTCTTCCTTTCCTAAACCAGGTGGGTTTTAAGAGAATTGGCACTGGTAGTCATCATTAGATTTTCAATTGCAGATTTTTTATTGAATTCAAATTTCACCCTCTCTCGTGGTGGAATTCAAATTCATGTGTAGCTGATTTCCAGGTTTCACAGGATTTACTAGTGACAAAAACTCAACGCCACTACCTCCTCTACATGCTGTTTTGCTCCAGCTGACCCAAAGCAATTACATTCCAATCAACAACTCTCCATAACTGCCACCAACAGTGAGAGTGGTGGACCCTGTCTTTAACATGGGAACTTCACCAGAGATTACCAATGGATGCTTGGAGAGTGGAAGGAGTAAGAAGGGATAGGATCATGGTCCAGGGAGTGACAACATGTGCAGGAGGATAGCTTCCAGAATTCTCCTCCCCCATTCAACTCACCTTTCTGATGTTAGAATTCACAATTGGGCATAGAGTTCCCAGGAACGGGGAACAATCATTTTTAGGCTGCTTGTAAACTGACAAAATTTGTAGGCTGAACTTTTTGGATGGTAAGACCATATCTGGCACTGGTATCCAGAGACATCAACAATTCTAGCTCCCTCCAGCTGAGTAAGACTTATCCCAAAATGAATCTCTTCAGATTTTGTACCCTCTCCACGCTCAGACTGGAGCAAAAGATTGGCCACAGCACCAATATCCCACTGCCTCAATACCAGTACATGACATCACACCACACCAAAATAATCAAATTAGAAGTATTTGTTTAGTGTTAGCAGGCCTCAGGATCTGATTGAGAGATGGAGACTTGGGTCTAGAGCTTGCTGTAAAAAGATGGCAAGGCTGGTGCTGTGAACTGCCCATTATCTTTCCCTCACCATGCCATTTTCTAGCATTTAGGAACCTACTAAGTGGCTGATTATGGGCCTTTCCCACCACCAAAGGCATTTCAATAGTAGTTGATGGGGCACCCCACTGCATGGGGACAATACCCATTGATGGACTCTGGTCATGTCTTGGTTGGGCAGGGGGCTTCTGTTCTTCAGCAGGCTGTACAGCCACAGCTCACACTCACATTTCTTGTTAATCTACAACGACAAAATACAGTGCTGTACACTCACTGACAGATTTCAGTTTCTATTTGCAGAACAAGGTTTTGCACTCCTGGAGACAACCAGAGCTAATGGCAGGAGAACATACATGATGGCATGTTTTCACCTTCATGGAGTAGACAGTAACCATCACATTGAAATGGTTGTTGCTGAGCAAATTTGGGGTTTAAACCTTAAAAGATGACAGTATGTTCTCACTACTCCCCTTTTCCCCTTGTATCATAATCACTTACATTCCCTAAACAGCAGATGTTTTGATCGTACAACTCTTACTCAGCCCCTTCCTTCATAAAAACATTAAGACATAATGGCTATCTGGCGCCATTGAGCCTGCTCCGCCATTCAATAAGATCATGGCTCATCTTTTCGTGGACTCAGCTCCACTTACCCACCCGCTCACCATAACTCTTAATTATTTTACTTTTCAAAAATCTAACTGTCTTGCCTTAAAAATACTGAACAAGATACCTTCAACTGCTTTACCACGCAGGAAATTCCATAGATTTACAGCCCTTTGGGTGAAGAAGTTCCTCCTCAACTCAGTCCTAAACTAGTCAACCAACACGAGGGGACATAACTTTAAATTAAGAGGTGGTAGTTATAGGCCGGATGTCAGAGGCAGGTTCTTCACACAGAGGGTGGTGAGAGCGTGGAATGCCCTGCCTGCAGCAGTTGTGGACTCGCCTACTTTGGGGGCATTCAAATGTTCGGTGGATAGGCATATGGATGATATTGGAATAGTTTAGATTAGAGGGTCCACTGGCCGGCGCAACGTCGAGGGCCGAAGGGCTTGTACTGCGCTGTAATGTTCTATGTTCTATGTTCTAAATCTGCTTCCCTTTATTTTTAGGCCAGGCCCCCTAGTTCTAATTTTACCTGCCAGTGGAAACAACTCTTTGCATCTATCTTATCGATTCCCTTCATAATTTTATATGTTTCTATGAGATCCCTCCACCCCCTTCCAATTCAAATGGTAGAATCTGGTGAACTGGTGCGATGCCAATAATCTCTCCCTCAATGGCAACAACATGAAGAGGATAGTCGACTTCAGGAAACGTAGTGGAGGACATGCCCATATCTACATCAATGGGGACGAAATGAAAATAGTTGAGAGCTTCAATGTTTTAGGTGTCCAAATCACCAACAACTTGTCCTGGTCCCCCCCATGCCAACACTATAGTTAAGAAAGCCCAGCAATACCTCTACTTTCTCAGAAGACTCAGAAAATGTGGAATGTCCTCTATGACTCTCACCAACTTCTACAGATGCAGTACGGAAAGCATTCTTTGTGGATGTACCACAGATTGGTATGGCTTCTGCTCGATCCAAGACGGCAAGAAACTATAAAGGGTCGTGATCAAATCCCCGTCCATCACTCAAACCAGCCTTCCACCCACTGAGACTATCTATACTTCCTACTGCCTTGGAAAAGCAGCCAGCATAATTAAGGACCATGCATCCCAGGCATACTCTTTTCCACCTTCTTCAGTCAGAAAAAGGATACAAAAGTCTGAGGACACATACTAACCGACTCAAGAACAGCTTCTTCCCTGCTGCCATTAATGAATGGACTTACCTTGCATTAAATTAATTTCTCTCTACACCCTAGCTATGACTGTAGCACTACATTCTGCACTCTTTGCTTTCTTTCTCTATGACTGGTATGCTTTGTCTGTATAGTGCACAATGAACAATACTTCACTGTATATCAATACATGTGACAATAATAAATCAAATCAAATCAAATGATTCTTCTAAATGGCAATAAGCATAGTCCCAGTCTATGTAGTCTGTCCTCATATATGAACCCCCTCAACTTTGGAATCAACTAAATGAATCACCTCTGCATCTGCTCCACTGCCAGTGCTTTTTTTTTGTCAAATTGGGAGATGAAAACTACACGTACTCCAGATGTGGCATCACCAGCACCTTATACAGCTGCAACATATTGGCAAAGTGCTGTACAAATGTTAGAAAAGGGAAAATATTCCTCACCAAAACTCCCCATTAAACAGGAAATTAGGTCCTGGGTATATAAGAAACATATGCTCGCTGAAGAGAAAATTACAGTGCAAAACATCACTCAATGCAATCATCCTGAGATTTGTCTGCTGTTTCTACTTACTCACTCCATTCCCCAGTGCCTGCTACCTTCCCTGCTCCTAATCACGATTTTCATACCTAATCTCTCCTCTCTCTGTCCATCTTCACCGTCCTCCCCATTCCTCCCTTTTCTCTCCTGTCCACCTGCCATTTATTCCATTCTGCTCCCTGATCCTTCCTCTCCTCATGAAGGCCCAATTATTCTTTCGTCTTCACATCTTGCTTCATCCGGTTACAGCAATGTCATCATCGCTCTGAAACTTATTAATTATTTCTCAATGCGGTTGTATTTACCGATTGAAAATAAAATGCAAATGAATTAACAGGAATTACTATACAATCCAAATCAGCAATACGTAAAACATTGAATAATGTCCTGGACATTTACTTGATACAACCTTTCCTTTTGGCTTTTCTACCTCAACAAATTCTGCATGAGAAAAATATGTTATTAATAAAATCACCTAAACAAAGAACAAAGAAAATTACAGCACAGCAATAGGCCCTTCAGCCTTCAAGTCTGCATTGACATGCTGCCCGTCTGACCTAGAAACCCCGATCCTTCCAGGGACCACATTCTCTATTTCCATCCTAATCATGTATTTGTCAAGAACTCCTTAAAATTCACTATCATGTCTATTTCTTGGCAGCGAGTTCCAGACACCCACTGCCTTCTGTGTGAAGAACATGCCTTGTACATTTCCTTTAAAGCTTGCACCTTGCACCTTAAGCTTATGCCTCTGAGTCATTGCCTCTTCCACCTTAGGAAAAAAGCTTCTGAGTATCCACTCTGAAAATGCCCCTCATAATTTTGTAAATGTCTATCAGGTTACCCCTCAACTTTTCTTGTTCCAGTGAGAACAAACCAAATTTCTCTAACTCCTCTCATAGCTAATTGCCCTCCATATTCTGCCATCATAGTAATTTTACAGATTACAAATATTAGCTTTGTGTTAACAGCTCTCGGAGACAGTGTGAAGAGTGGAAACTTGGGTACAGAGTTTGCTGTAAAAGGCAAGGGAAGTTTGGTGCCATGAACTGCCCATCATCTTCCCATCACCAGGCTATTTAGGCAGCACTTAGCAATGAGTTGGATGACCTTTCTGCACAGAGGACAATGAAAGTTAGTGTACAATTAAAGACCTTTCCCACCACCACATGCAATTCTACAGCTGCTGATGGGACATTCCCATGCAAGGGAAGGTACCCATTGTGGAACTCAGGCATGTGTCCTAATTGGGACTTGGTGGGTGCCTATTCTTCAACAGGCTTCACAGTCACATCTCACTGCTTGCTAATCTACAATGGCAGTTATATCACCAAAATATAATGCTCCACACTGACTGACAGATTTCTGTCTTTTTTTGCATAACTAAATAAAATGTTTAAAGAAAGCTTTAAACTTAAACGTTAAACTTTCAAGAAAGTCATGCAATGTGGTCTGAGAAAAGGGTTGATCTCCTACAGTAGTGTCATATAGGTAGACTGATAAATATTTAAAAACTCATCGACCAACCTGAATGAGTGTGCGACGACAGTAACTGACTTCATTAGTAAGTGTGTAGAAGTTTGTGGCCAAAAGAGCAAATCTGTGTGTTTCCCAACCAGAAACCATGGATGAATAGGGATATTCACTGCTTGCTGAAGTCCAAGACTGAGGCATTGAAGTCAGGCAATGCTGTCCTATATAAGAAATCCAGATACGACCTAAGGAGAACTATCAAAGATGCCAAAAGACAGTACTGAACCAAGCTAGAATCCCAGACTCTTACCATAAATGGCAAGGTCTGCAAGACATAACAAGCTACAAGATGAAGGTATCAATGCATCCTCCCCGATAAGCTCAATACATTTTATGCCAATTTTGAGCAAGAGGTCACCGAGAACTCACCCACGAACCCTGGTGCTTTAAAAGGTTAGTCATGCAGTGAATCAATTCCTGCCTCCCAGATTGCTTGAATACAATACAATTCGCTTATCATCACAACAGGTCCATAGCAGGTGCCATCTCCCTGTCTCTGCATTCTATCCTGGAACATCCGGATAACAAAGAGTCTTTGTCAAACTCCTAATTATTAACTACAGCTCCATTTTCAACACTATTATTCCTAAAAAACTCATCTTCAAGCTCTGTCATCTGCAGCTCCTCCCTCTGCGATTGAATTCTAGACTACCTAATCCATACACCGTAATCAGTAAGATAGGCAACAACATCTCCTCCATGATCATCCTCAATACCAGCGCCCCTCTTACTAAACTTCTTATCGATTTATGACTGTGTGGCCAAATTCCTCTCCAACACAATTTTCAAATTTGCTTATGGTGCCAGCGATTTTCAAGCTTGCTGATGACACCACCAGTGAGTCAGATCTCAAACAATGATGAAATAGAGTACAGGAAAGAGACAGTGTATCCAGTGAACTGGTACGATGACAAAATCTCTTCCTCAATGTCAATGAAACAAAAGAGATAGTCATTGAATTTAGGAAGTATAGTAGAGGACATGCCCTGTCTATATCAATGGGGCAAAGTGGAAATGGTCAAGATCTTCAAGTTTCTTAGTGTTCAACAATGTGCCCTGGTCCTTCCACACCGATGCTACAGTTAAGAAGGTGAAGGAAATTTGGCATGTCAGCCATGACTCTTATCAATGTTTACAGATGCACCACTGAAAGTGTTATTTCTGGCTGTGTTGCAGCTTGGTATGGCTCCTGCTCTGACCAAGACTGCAAAAAAACTACAAAAGGTTGTGAATGAAGGCCAGCCTATCACACAAATCAGTTTCCCATCCATTGTAAGGTTAGTCATGGCATGAATCAATTCCAGCCTCCCAGATTGCCTGGATATACTTTCCGTTGTCTTGAAAAAGCAATCAGCATAATCAAGGACCCCACAAATTCAGCATAGACTCCCTTCCATCTCCTTCCATCAGGAAAAAGATACAAAAGTCTGAGATCATATACTAACTGACTCGAGAACAACTTCTTCCCTGCTGCCATCAGATTTTTGAATGGACCCACCTTGTATTGAATTGGTATTTCTCTACACCCTACTATGAGTGTAACATTACAGTCTGCAACCTCTTTTCCTTCTCTATGAATGGTATGCTTTCTCTGCATAGTGTGCAAAGCACAATACTTTTCACTGTATGTTAACACATGTGATAATACATCAAATCAAATCAACTGAGTGATGCAGATCTGGAAACAAGCAGAACTAACAATAGGGGGACGTACATGATAGCATGTTCTAACCTCAAAGGAAAAGACAACAGAGAACATAATTTCAGGCATTTTTGGCCTGCATTTTGTTCTTAACCTCTCCTCTCACAACAGTGCAACCCATATTTTAAATTTGTCCTTGCGATGTGAACATTTTTGAAAAGCCAGCATTTGTTCCTATCCCTAATTGCCCCAGAGCAGCTAATTGCAAGCTGCCACTTCGACTATTGCAGGCCATGTGGTGTAACTACAAACAGAATAGTTTGACATCGTATTGTCTTAGTGTGGTATCAAAGAGCCCTAACAAGATTGAATTTAATGTGAATCAGGAAAAATTCTCCTCTAATTAGAGTGATGTCCAGCATATGGTTGCATTGTAAGAACATAACATAAGAAATAGGAGCAGGAGTTGGCCATCTAGCCCTTAGAGCCTGCCCCCACCATTCAATATGATCATGGCTGATCTGAAATGGATCAGTTCCACTTACCCACCTGCTCCCTCTAAACCTTAATTTCCTTATCAATCAGAAATTGGTCTACCCAAATAAAAGTATTCAACGAGATAATCTCCACCACTTCAATGGGCAGAGAATTCCAGAGATTCACTACCCTGTGAGAGAAGAAGTTCCTCCTCAACTCTGTTCTAAACTACCCTCCTCCCCCTTATTTTGTGGCTCTGCCCTCTAGTTCTGGTTTCCTTTCTAAGTGAAAAGAATCTCTATCTCTACTCTATCTAGCCCCTTCATTATCTCATATGTCTCTATAAGATCTCCCCTCAGCCTTCTAAACTCCAATGAGTACAGGCCCAATCTACTCAATATCTCCTCATAAGCTAACCCCCTCATCTCTGGAATCAACCTGGTGAATCTTCTCTGTACTCCCACCAAGGCCAATATACCCTTTTGCAAATAAGGTGACCAGAATTGCACACAGTATTCGAGTTGTGACCTCACCAGTGCCTTGTACAGTTGCAGCAAGATCTCCCTGCTTTTATATTCTATCCCCCTTGCGATAAAGGCCAACATTCCATTCGCCTTTGGATCACCTACTGCACCTGCAGACTGAGTTTTTGCAATTCATGCATGAGGACCCCCAGGTCCCTCTTCACAGTAGCATGCTACAACTTTTCACTATTTAAATAATATTCCATTTTACTATTATTCCTTCCAAAGTGGATAACCTCACATTTGCCAATGTTATACTCCATCTGCCAGGTCCTTGCCCACTCACTCAGCCTATCCAAATCTCTCTATAGATTTTCCATGTCCTCTAAGCAATTCACTTTTCCACGCATCTTCGTGTCATCATCAAACTTTGTTACCCTACACTAAGCCCTCTCCTCCAGATTGTCTATGTATATAATAAATAGTTGAGGCCCCAGCACCGAATCCTGCGGCACATCATTAGTCACCAACTGCCACTCAAAAAAGCACCCACTTATTCCAACTCTCTGCTTCTTGTTAGATAGCCAATCCTCAATCCACGCCAACACTTTACCCCCAACTCCGTGTACCCGAACCTTCTGCAGCAACCTTTTGTAAGGCACCTTATCGAACGCCTTCTGGAAATCTAAAAACACCACATCCACCGGTTCCCTCTGTCTACTGCACTAGTCACATCTTCATAAAAATCCAGTAAACTCGTCAAATATGACTTTCCCCTCATGAATCCATGCTGCGTCTGCTTGAGCGAACCGTTCTTTTTTAGGTGTCCTGCTATTTCTTCTCTAATGATGGATTATAGCATTTTTCCAACTACAGATGTTAAGGTAACCAGCCTGTAGTTACCTGGCTCTTGTCTGCTACCTTTTTTAAACAGAGGCATAACAGTAGTGGTTTTCCAATCCGCCAGCACTTCTCCAGAGTCCAGTGAATTTTGATAAATAACTACTAACGTATCTACTATTACTTCTGCCATTTCTTTCAATACCCTGGGATGCATTCCATCCAGTCCTGGGGACTTGTCTACCTTCAGTCCCATTAGTCTACCAAGCACTACCTCCTTATTAACAGTAATTGTATTAAGGACCTCATCTCCTACCAACCCTCTTATCTTTAATATTTGGTAAGCTATTTGTGTCCTCCACCATGAAGACCGACACAAAAAACTTATTTAAAGTCTCAGCTATTTTCTCATTTCCCACCATTAAATCCCCCCTCTCATCCTCCAAGAGTCCAACATTTACTCCAGCCACTCTCTTCTTCTTTATATATTTGTAAAAACTTTTATTATCATTTGTTCAGCCATTCACCCCAGAATTTTGATGCCGATATTCCTTAAGGCATTGTTACCAGACCAATATTCATCATCCCCTTCATCAATGGCGTTCCAATTTATGCCAAGCTTTTCTCTCAGTCTGGACAGAAAAGCAGTCAACAATTTCAATCACCCACTGCCCCCAAACTGCAATACATCACATCACACTATTCAGCATGCCCCAGGCAGTCACAGATATGGGCCCCAGAAACCATTCATTCTTCACCCTCTACTTTGAGCAAGAATTCCAAAGTCCTAGAATGGAGAAAAATTTTCTCATTCACCACTCCCCACTAAACAGGAAGTTGGGCCCTGAGTATACAAGAAACACTGATTTTTCACTGGAGAAAAAATCATAGCGCAAAACATCACTCAACTCAATCATCCTAAGATTTTTCCTCTGCTTCTTTTATCCACCTCATTCTAGTCTTGCCTGCTATCTTCCCCGCCTCTAATCACTATTTCCATACCTAATGTCGCATCTCTCTGTCCGTCTTCCCTGATGTCCCTATTCCTCCCTCTTCTCTCCTGCCATTTACTCCATTCTGCTCCTTCATTCCTTCCCCTTCTCACCCAGGCCTAATTATCTTGTCTTCACATCCTGTTCCATATGGTTATAGCTCAGTCAGCATCAATCCAAAAGTTACTATTTATTATTTCTTGACTCTGTTGAATTTCCCGATTGTTAATAGAATGCAAATGAATCAATAGGTGTTATTATACATTCCAAATCAGCAAATTAATAAAACTGAATACTGTCCTGCACATTTACCTGGTCCAACTTTTTCTTTTGGTTTTTCATGTAGAATCAATTTTACATGACAAAAATATGTTAACAAAATGATCTGGCATCTTAATTTTTACTAATTACAAATATTGGCTTGATATTAACAGGCCTCAGAGACAGGCTGAGAGAGTTGGATTTGGATCCAGAGCTTGCTGTAAAAAAGCTAGGCAAGGTTGGTACCGTGATATGCCATTTTGGCAGCAATCAGGAAACAGATGGATAACCCTTCTGCACAGAAGATAATGAAACAACTAAGTGGCCTATTAAGAGCCTTTCCCTCCAACACAAACATTTCAACAGCTGCTGATGAGCGTTATGCTGCAAGGGGCAATATCCTTTGATGAATTCTGGCACCTGTCCTGGGTGGGCCAAAGGGCTTCAACTCTTCACTAGACTGCACAGTCACATCTCACAGCTTGCTCTCATACTGCTTGCTAATCTACAGGAGCAACTGTTTCACCAAAAAAGTGGCGCTCTGCACTCACTGACAAATTTCAGTCTGTAGATTTAGGTGATGCACATCTGGTGACAACTGGAGCTAGCAATAGGGAAATATATATGTTACATAAGTCATGTTTAGTACAATGGTTGTAATGCTGGAGCCAGATCACCCAGGATTTTGCTGCAGAATTCTTCAAGGCAGTTTCCTCAGCCCGACAATCGTCAACTGCTTCATTAATGGCCTTCCCTCCCACATCAGTTCAGAAATGAATTATTTGTTAATGTTCTTAATGTTCAGCAGCAATCAAACTTCCTCAGACGCTGAAGCTGGTTGCATCCATATTCAGGAAGACATAGACAAGATTCAAATTTAGGCTGATAAGTGGCAAAAAATATAAGTACCATACTTTGTATTCAAGAGATAACTGGATATAGTATTGAAGTGAATGGGGTCAAAGATTATGGAGGAAAAACAGGATTAGGTTATTGAGTTGGAAGATCAGCCATGATCATAATGAATGGTGGAGCAGGCGCAAAAGGCCAAATCGCTTCCTCCTGCTCTTTTCTTCTATGTTTCTATGCTCACACAAGTGCTGGAATAAAGAAAACATTCCTCATTGCAACTCCCCATTAAACAGGAAATTGGGCCTTGCATATTCCTCAGACTCTTTCTCATTGAAGAGAAAGTTATGGAGCAAATATCACTCAAAGAATAACAAAATGTATAGCAGAGGAACAGGACCTCTGGCCCTCCAATCCCATACCAATCATAATGCCCTAACTAAACAATAAAAAAAATCTGCCTTTAGTCTGCATCCCTCTATTCCGACCCTATTCATGTATACATCCAGGTGTCTCTTCAACATTGCTCATGTATCTGCTTTCACCATCACCTCTGTTAGCACAATCCAGACATCTACCATTCCCTATGTGAAAAATTCTCTTGCACATTTCCCTTAAACTCCCCCCCCCTCACCTTGAACCTGTGCTCCCCTCAGCCTCCAGCTTTTCAGTGAAAATAATCCTAGTTTATTCCAACTCTTCTCAAAGCCAATACCATGAGACCACGCAATATCCTGGTGAACCTTCTTTGCACTCTCTTCAAAGGTTCCATCACCTTCCAGTCATATGATAAATAGGACTGTACACAATATTCTACATGCAGCCTAATCAAGGTTTCATACAGCTGCAACATGATTTCCCAACTCTTGTACTCAGTGCCCCGGCCATATGCTTTCCTAATCACCTTGGCCACCTGTGTTGCCACTTTTCGGGAACTGTGGACCTGCATACCCAGATCCCTCTGTAAGTTAATATTGCAAAGGGTTATAGAATCATAGAATCCTGAAAATGCAGAAGGAGACCATTAGGCCCATCAAGCCTGCACCAACAACAATCCTTTTCCCATAATTCCATGTATTTACATGGCTAAACCCTTGATGGTCAGAAGCAATTTAGCATGGCCAATCCGCCAAACCTGCACATCTTTGAACTGTGGGAGGAGACCGGAGCACCCAGGGAAAACCCACGCAGACACAGAGAGAATGTGCAAACTCCAGATAGACAGTCACCTGAAGCCGCAATCAAACCCAAGTCCCTGGCATTGTGAGGCAGCAATGCTAACCACTGTGCCACCGTGCTCCCTGTTCAAGTTTCTGCCATTTACAGTATAATTCATTCCTAAATTTGAGTTCCTTAAATGCATCACCTTGCATTTGTCAGATTGAACTCCATCTGCAATTTCTGTGCCCATGTCTCCAATCTATCTATATCTTTTTAGAATATAGAACATAGAACATAGAAAAATACAGCACAAACAGGTCCTTCGGCCCATGAGTTGCACCGATCACATCTAGCAATCCACTGCCCTATCTATAACCCCCTATTCCATTCATTTCCATATACTCATCCAGAAGTCTTTTAAAAGACCCCAGCGAGTTTGCCTCAACAACCTCTGATGGCAGCCGATTCCATTCACTCACCACCCTCCGAGTGAAAAACGTACCCCTAACATCCCCTCTGTATTTGCTTCCATGCACCTTAAATCTGTGTCCTCTCATAGTGACCATTTCAGCTCGGAGAAATAGTCTCTGAGAGTCCACCCTATCTATTCCTCTCAACATTTTATAAACCTCTATCAGGTCGCCTCTCAACCTACGTCTCTCCGGTGAGAAGAGTCCCAGCTCCCTCAACCTATCTTCATAAGGCCTGCCTCCCAATCCAGGCAGCATCCTTGTTAATCTCCTCTGCACTCTCTCAATAGCCTCTACATCCTTCCTATAGTGAGGCGATCAGAACTGCACACAATACTCCTAGTGGGGTCTGACAAGGGTCTTATAGAGCTGCATCATTACCTCCTGACTCCTAAACTGTATTCCTCGATTAATGAAGGCCAGTACACCATACGCTTTCTTGACCACTTCCTCCACCTGCGAGGCCAATATGGACCCGGACCCCGAGATCCTGTTGTTCTACAACACAGCTAAGACTCCTACCCCTTATATTGTACTCCTTCATCCCATTATTCCTGCCAAAATGGACCACTACACATTTATCCGAGTTGAAGTCCATCTGCCACTTCTCCGCCCAGTCTTGCATCCTGTCTATGTCCCTCTGCAACCTTTGACACACCCCAGACCATCCACAACACCACCGACCTTTGTATTGTAGGTGAACTTACTAACCCATCCCTCCACTTCCTCATCCAGATCATTTATGAAAATGACAAACAGCAGGGGTCCCAGAACAGATCCCTGGGGCACTCCACTGGTTACTGTATTGTACTCTATTGTACTGTCTGACAATCTGGGCACAATCTGAAACTTCACCAATCTTTGTGTCATCCGCAAACCTATTAATCAGAACCGATCCCCCCTGCCCCTGACACTTTTTCCTCCAGATCATTTATATATACTACAAACAACAGAGATCTCAGAACTGACCTCTGTGGAACACCACTATCTAAGATCTCCATTCAAAAAACGCCTTTCCACCACTACTCTCTAGCTCCTGTAAACAAGCCAGTTATGTGTCCACCTACCCAGCCCACCCCAAAACTCATGTGATTTTAGTTCATGTACCAATTTATCAGATGGAGCCTTGTCAAAAATATTACTGAAGTCCATATAAACTTCACCCACAGTCCTTTCCTCATCAATTATCTCTGTCACCTCTTCAAAACTCAACAAATTGGTTAGACATGACCTTCCCTGCACAAAGTCTGTCACTAACTAGTTCATTTTCTTCCAATTGTGCACATATCCTGTCCCTTAGTTTCTTCTCCAAAAGCCTCTCCATCACTGACATTTGGCTCACTGGTCTACAATTTCCTGGATTATCCCTGCTTTCTTTCTTAAACAAGGGAACAACACTGGCTTTTCTCCTGTCATCTGGAATTTCACCGTTGATAAAGGGGATGTGAAGTTATCAGTTATCTGATACCTCAAATCAATGAACCTGAGATTTATCCACCCTATTCCTACTTTGCCAGCTACTTTCACCATTTCCATACACAATGTCCCCGTTCTTTGTCCAACATCCTCTCCTCCCCATTCTTCCCTCTTCTCTCTTGTCTTCCTGCCATTTACTTCATCCTGCTCCCTCAGTCTTTCCATTCTCCACACAAGTCCAATTGTCCTTTTCACATCGTGCTACATCCAGTAACAGCACAGTCACTGTGACTCTGAAACTTACAATGAATTATTTCTTACCCCTGTTGCATTTACCGATTGAAAATAAAATGCAAATGAATCAACATGACTTATTATACATTCCACATTATCAAGTTACTAAATCATTGAATAAGATCTTGGATTTATTATATATTCCAAGTCAGCAAGTCAGTAAAACATTGACTAAGATCCTGGATATTTACCTGGTACTACTTTTGTTTTTGGCTTTTCCACCTCAACCAATTCTGCATGAGAAAAGTATGTTAGTTAACAAAATCATCTGCTTTCAATTTTTACAATTTACAAATATTAGCTTGATGTTAGCAGGCCTCGGATACAGGCTGAGAGATGGGGCTTTTGGCTGTAAAAAGTCAAGGCTAATCTGCTATCTTGAACTGCCCATTATCTTCCTTTTGCAATGCCCTTTTGGCTGCTATTAGGAATGAGATGGATCAGCCTTTTGAGCAGAGGACAATAATTGGTTGATTAATGGCCTTTCCTAACACCAAATCCATTCCAACAGCTGGATATGGGGCACTCTGCTGCATGGGACCATACTCATCGGTGAACTCTGGTCCTGGGCCAGGCGGTTCTTCTCTTTCAACAGGCTGCACATCACAGTTTACAGCTTGCACCCACACTATTTGCTAATCTACAACGGCAGCCATATAATCAAAATATAGTGCTCCACACTCACTAACAGATTTCAATCTCTGTTTGCAGATATAAGTGATGCACATCTGGGAACAATTGGAGCTCCAGTAGGAGAACATACATGACAACATATTCTCAACTCCATGAGACAAGAGTCACCATAATTGGAATGGCTGTTGCTGAAGACGTATTCAATTCAGGGTTTAATGATCTCAATTCTCAAACCCACTTTCCCACTCATCCTATAATCACTTCTGTTTCCAAAACAGCAGTTTCCTTGGTGCAACTCTTACTCAGCCCCTTTCCTCACCAAAATTTTTTGAAATTTCTCCCTGAGATGTTGAAAGGCCCAGCATTTGTTCCCACCCCTAACTGACCATGAGCGAGTAATGCTTCAGACAATGTGGTGTAACTACAACATAGAATGATTTGAGAACGCATTGCCTTTGTGTGGTATCAAGGAGTCCTATCAAAATTGAGTTCAATGAGAATCAGGGAGAGTTCTCTGCTAATTAGAGTCATGTCCAGCATAAAGTATATGGTTGTAATGTTGGAGCCCAATCACCCAGCATTTTGCTACCAGAATTCTTCTGGACAATGTCCTTAGCCCAACAACTGTCAAGTAGTTCATCAAAGAGGTTCCCTCCAATGTAAGTTCAGAAATGAGTTATTTGTTAATGTACATAGTGTTCAGCACTATCCAAAGCTCCTCGGGTACTGAAGCTGGTGATGTCCATATTCAGGAAGACTGAGATATTATTCAGGCTTAGACTGATAAGTGGCAAGAAATGTAACTGCCGAACAAATGCTGGAACAGAGAAAATATTCTTTGTTGCAACTCCTCATTCAAAAGGAAATTGAGTCCTGAATCTATAAGAAACATTTATTCATTGAAAGAAAATTACAGCACAAAACATCACTCAACTCAATTATCCTGAGATTTTTCCACTGCTTCTATTTACCCATCCCATTCCCTCATTGCCTGCTACTTTCCTTACTCCTAATCACCATTTCAATATCAAATCTTCCTTCTGTCCATCTTCTCTGTCCTCCCCATTCCTCCCTCTTAGCTCCTGTCCTGCTGCCATTTATTCCATTCTGTCCCCTCACTCCTTCCTCACCTCCCCGAGGCCCAATTATCCTTTTGTCTTCATATCCTGTTTCATCCAGCTACAACACAGCCACTGTCACTCTGCAACCTACTGTTAATTATTTAAATTTAATTATTTATTGAATTTACATATTGAAAATAAAATGCAAATGAATCAGCAGGAATTAACATGCATATCAAATCAGCAAGTTAGTAAAACATTGAATAGCGGCCTGGATATTTACCTGGTACAGCTTTTTCAGTTGACTGTTCAACCACAACCCATTCTACATGAAAAAAACATAATGTTAACAAAATCATCCACTTTCATAATAATTTTTACAAATTACAAATGTTAGCTTGGTGTTAGCAGGACTCAGATACAGACTGAAAGATGTGTATCTGGGTTCAGAACTTGCTGTAATAAGCTGAGGCAAGTTTCATGCGCTAAACTGCCCTTCTTCTTCCCGTCACTATGCCATTTTGGCAGCTGTTAGGAACAATGTGGATGACCGCTCTGCGCAGAGGCGAATGGAAGTAATTAGTGGCCGATTAATGGCCTTTTCTAACACCAACATCATTTCAACAGCTATTAATGGGGCACTCCACTGCATGGGACATACTCATTGGTGAACTCTGGTCATGGGCCCAGGGGTTCCTTTGCTACAATGGGCAGCATATCTACATCTCAGAACTTGCACCCACACTGCCTGCTAATCTACAACGGCAGCCGTATCACCAAACGATATTGCTCCACAACAGACTGATAGATTTCAGTTTCTGTTTGCATTCCAGGTGATGCACATCTGGAAACAACTGGAGCTGGCACTAAGAAAATGTACGTGCACTAAGTTTTAATTATTTCTGGATGCTGTTACATTTATCGATTGATAATAAAATGCAAATGAATCAGTAGGAGTTATTATACATTCTGAATCGACAAGTCAGTAAAACAGTGAATAGTGTCCTGGCTATTTACCTGGAACAACTTTTGCTTTTGGCTTTTCTATCTCAACCAATTCTGTATGAGAAAAACATACTAGTTAGAAAAATTACCTGCTATTATAATAATTTTTACAAATTACAAACATTGGCTTGGTGCTAGTGTTACTCAGGGACAAGCTGGGGGATTGGATCCAGAGCTCCATATTCACTGACAGATTTCAGTCTCTGCAGAACAAGGTGTTGCAAACCTAGAGACAACTAAAGCAGGCAGCAGAGGAACATATATGATAGCTTGTTTCACTTCCTGGAAGAGGCAGCTGTCACCATAATTGTAGTGGCTGTTGGTGAGGAACCAATGTGGGGTTTAAAACTTAAAAGATGTTAGTGTGTTCTCATTTTTCACATCCCATTTCCTTCTCATCCTATAATCATTTCTGTTCCCTCAGTAGCAGATGACTTGTGCCTGTGATTCTTTCTCAGCCCCCTTCGTCATCATTGTGGAAACATTTTTTTAAAATTTGTCCTTGAGACATAAACATTTCTGGGAAGGCCAGTATTTGTTCCCCTCCCTAACTACATGAGCAGGTAATGCTTCAGGCCATGTGATATAACTACACACAGAATGATTTGACAATGTATCATCTTACTGTGATAGCAAGGAGCCCTGGAAAAATTAAATTCAAAGGGAATAAGGAGAAAGTCTCTGTTAATTGG
This sequence comes from Sphyrna mokarran, assembly GCA_024679065.1. Taxonomy (NCBI): domain Eukaryota; kingdom Metazoa; phylum Chordata; class Chondrichthyes; order Carcharhiniformes; family Carcharhinidae; genus Sphyrna; species Sphyrna mokarran. Next base: position 113,989,184 of record JAGIQG010000004.1, read on the forward strand.
AGTCATGTCTAGTACAAAGTACAATAGTTGTATTGTTGGACCTGAATCACCCAGGATTTTGCTGCTGGAATTCTTCAGGGCAGTGTTAGAACATAGAACATAGAACATAGAACAATACAGCACAGAACAGGCCCTTCGGCCTTCGATGTTGTGCCGACCAAAATAAAAAGCAATGCCCCTCCAAACTAAACCATTCCCTTCTCTTCCATATACTTATCAATTAACCTCTTAAACGCCACCAAACTTGGCGCATCTACAACAGCTGCAGGCAGGGCATTCCACTCCCTAATCACTCTTTGAGTAAAGAACCTACCTCTGATATCCGTCCTATAACTCATACCCCTTAATTTAAAGCTGTGTCCCCTCGTGCTAGCAATTGTTGTTCTTCTCAGACCAACAATTGTCAACTGCTTCAGTAATGACCTTCCCTCCAACAGAGGGTCAAAAGTGAATTATTTGGTAATGTTCTTATCGTTCAGCACCATTCGTAGCTCCTCAGATACTGAAGCTGGTGGTGTCGATATTCGGGGGACCTAGACAATGTTCAGCCTTCGCTGACAATTGGAAAACAAAATAAGTGCCACATAATTGCTGAAATAGAGAAAATACTCCTCACTACAACTCCCCATTAAAGAGAAGTTGGGTTTTGGATATACAAGACTTTCTCACTGAAGAGAAAATTAAAGTGCAAAACGTTACTCAACTCAACTTCTTTGTTCTTTGTTCAATCATCCTGAGATTGTTACTATTCTTCTATTTACCCACCTCAGTTCCCCATTGCCAGATATCTGCCCTATTCCTCATCACTATTTCTATACCCAAAGACCTCTCTCTCTCTCCACCTTCCCTGCCCTCTCCATTCCTCCCTCTTCTCTCCTGTCCTCTTGCTATTTACTCCATTCTGCTCCCTCATTCCTTCCCCTCCTTACCCAGGCTCAATTATCATTTTGTCTTCATATCCTGCTTCATCCAACAAAGCACAGACACTGTCGCTCTGAAACTTACTATTAATTATTTCTTAACGATATTGAATTTATTGAATGGAAATAAAATGCAAATGAATCACACAGAAATTACTCTACATTCCAAATCAGCAAGTTAGTAAAACATTGAATGATGTCCTGCACATTTACCTGATACAACTTTTTCTTTTGGCTTTTCTACCTTTGCCAATACTGCATGAAAAAAATATTAGTTGACAAAATCATTTGCTTTCAGAATAATTTTTACAAATTACAAACATTCTTTGGTGTTAGCAGGCCTGAGGGACAGGTTGAAGTGGCCGATTAAAGGCCTTTTCCACCACCACAGGCATTTCAATAGCTGAAGCAAGCAACGATACTCAGTGATGAATCCTGGCATGTGCTCTGGTTGGGATAGGTGATTTTTATTTTTCGGCAGGCTGCACAGCCACATCTCAGAGGCTGAATCTACACTACTAACAATTACAGTAGCTTCCATATCACCCAAATATAATATTCCACACTCACTGACAGATTTCAGTCACTGTTTGTAGATCTCAGTGATGCACATCTGGAGACAACTGGAGCTAGCAGTCGGGGAACATACATCTGACATGACATGTCCATGTCTAGTACAATGGTTGCAATGCTGGAGCCGGATCACCCAGAGTTTTTGCTGCCAAATTCTTCAGGGCAGTTTCCTAAGGCCAACAATCGTCAGCTGCTTCTTCAATGATCTTTCCTCCCATTATCAGTTCAGAAGTGAGTTATTTCTTAACTTTCTTAATGCTCAACACCATTCATACCTCCTTAGCCATTGAAGCTGATTGTGTCTATATTCAGGAAGACGCACACAATATTCAGGCTTTGGCTGATAAGTGGCAAAAAATATAAGTACCACACAAATGTTGAAATAGAGAAAACTCCCAATTAAAATTGGGCCCTCTGCACAGGCAAAACACTTTCTCCCTGAAGAGAAAATCATAGAACAAAACATCACTCAAAGAACAAAGAACAAAAAAAGTACAGGGAAGGAAGAGGACCTTTAGCTCTTCAAGCCTGTGCCAATCATAATGAAATCCCACAACACCAGTTTAAAATCTAAACAGATTTATTTGTAGCAAAAGCTGCAAGCTTTCAGGACAGCCTGTCCCTTTGTAGGTGTCTGGGAGTACTGATCATAAAAAGGATACAGAGACAGAAACTCAATTTACATGCATAATGATGGGAATGTGAATCTTTACAGCTAATCAATTCTTAAATCCTCACATCATGCCAACCATGATGCCTTAACTAAACTAAAGAAAACCCAGTCCTTACTCGGCCCATATCCCTATATTCTGTCTCTATTCATCTTTCCATCCAGATGTCTATTAAATGTTGCTAAGTGCTTGCTTCTGCCACTTCTTCTGGCAGCGCATTGCAGGCACCCATCATTCCAGATGAAAAACTTTCCCTGCATATCCCCCTTGAAGTTTCTTCATCTAACCTTGAAGCCGTGCACCCTTGCAATTGCACTTCCACCCTGGGTAAAAGCCTCTTACTATCCACACTATCTATGCCTTTCAACTTTGTAGAGTTCTATCCAGCAAAAAACAATCCTAGTTTATTCAATCTCTCCTCATTGCCAACACTCTCAAGACCAGGCAACATGCTGATGAACCTTCTTTGTAGTCTCTCTGAAACTTTCTGGTAGTGTGGTCACCAAAACTGCATCCAATACTCCAAATTTGGCCTAAACAATGTTATTACGTAGCTGTAACATGATTTCCTAATTCTTATGCTCAGTGCGCTGGCTGATGAAGGCAAGCATGCCATATACTTTCTTAATCATCTTGGCCATCTGTGTTGCCACTTTTAGGGAAGTATGGACCTGCACACCCAGATCTTTGTGTACATTAATGTTCCTAAAGGTTATAGAATCATAGAGTCATGGAATCCTTACAGTACATCAAGCCTGCACTAACAAAAGCTCCCCCCAGGCTCAATCCATATTAGTCCAAACACTGATGCTGCTAGCCTCCCTGACACTAAGGAAAATGAGCATGGCCAATTCACCTAACCTGCACATCTTTGGACTGTGGGAAAAAACCAGGGCACCCAGAGGAAACCGGCAGACACGGAGCAAACGTGCAAACACCATACAGTCATCAGAGGCTGCAATTGAACCTGGGTCGTTGGGCTGTGAGGCAGCGATGCTAATCATTGTGCCACCATGCTACCTCTTCAAAGTTCAAGTTTCTGCCATTTATAGTATAATTCTTACCTAAATTTGATCCTCTTAATTGCAACACTTCACATTTATCTGCAATTTCTGTGCCCAAGTCTCTAACCTATCTATGTCCTAATGTATCCTCTGACAATCTCCGGCACAATCAGCAAATCCACCAGTCTTTGTATCATTCGCAAACTTATTAATCAGACTCCTGTTTTCTCCAGATCATTTCTACATACTACAAAACAACAGAGGTCCCAGAACTGAAACCTGTGGAACACCACAACTGATAGGTTTCCATTCTGGAAAAAAAACTTTGCACTCTGTCTCCCATAAGCAATGAAAGAATTGAAACTTGATGTCTGCGTCGATATGCACAATCTTCATTGAGATTCTCTCCACTTGGAAAGAAACTTATTGTACTTACCCCAGTCCAATGTTGGCATCTCCATATCCTACAAGCAATCCAGTTGTGTATCCGTCTAACCAGGCCATCCCAAATCCCATGTGATTTTAGTTCTTTTACCAGTCTGCCATGTGAGACCTTGTCAAACGCCTTAGTAAAATCCATATAAACTACATCCACACCTCCTCCCTCATCAATTATCTTTGTCACCTCTTCAAAATTCTCAGTCAAGTTGCTGAGACATGACCTTCCCCATACAAAACCATGCTGTGTGTCACTTAACCAGTCCATTTTCTTCCAAAAGTGCATATATGTTGTTCTTCAATACATTCACTAAAGGCATCTCCACTACTATGTCTGGCTCATTGCTCTATAATTTCTGGGATAATCACTGCTTCCTTTCTCACAAGGGAACAATATTTGCTTTTCTCTAGTCTTCTGGAATCTCGCCCATCAAGAATTTGTCAAGATATCTATTATCTGATCTCTCAACTCAATCATCCTGAAACTTGCCAACCCTATTTCTGCTTACTACCTTACTCTTCTAAATTCCCCTCCAACTCAATTATCAAGTTTGCTCCTGATACATCATAGTAGGTCGAATTTTAATCAATGATGAGACAGAGTACAGGAATGAGATAGGAAATCTGGTGAACTGGTGCAATGACAAATAATCTCTCCCTCGAAGTCATCTAAACAAAGGAGATTGTCATCGACTTCTAGAAGCATGGTGGAGAACATGCCCCCATCTACATCAATGGGAATGAAGTAGAAATGGTCGAGAGCTTCAAGTTTTTAGATGACCAGATCATACTACCCAACTTAACTAAAACCCCCGACCCTTAAGAACATAAAACTAGGAGCAGAGTAGGCCATCTAGCTTGGTATGCTCCTGCTCTGCCCAAACTACAAAAATCATGAATGTAGCCCAATCTTTCATACAAACCAGTCTCCCATCCAGTGATTCTGTCTACACTTCCCACTGCTTCGGCAAAGCAGCCAGCACAATTAAGGATTCCACGCATTCTGGACTTTCTTCAATTTTCTTCCATTGGGAAAATGATACAAAAGTCTGAGGTCACGTATGGATTCAATAACAGTTTCATCCCTACTGTCATCAGCTTTTTGAATGAACCTATCTTGCATTAAGTTGATAGGCCATCTTGAACTTGTTCTACCATTCAATAAGGTCGTGTCTGATCTTTCTGTGGACTCAACTCCACTTACCTGCTCGCTCACCATAACCCTTAATTCCTTTACTGTTCAAAAATGTATCTATCCTTGTCTTAAAATGTTCAATGAGGTAGCCTCACTTGTTTCACTGGGCAGGGAATTCCACTGATTCAAAACCTTTTATGTGAAAAAGTTCCTCCTCAACTCAGTCCTAAATCTGCTTCTCCTTATTTTGAGGTTGTGCTCCCTAGTTCTGGTTTCACCTGCCAGTGGAAACAACCTCCCTGTTTTTATCTTATCTATTCTCTTCATAGTCTTATAAGTTTCTATAAGATCTCCCCTCATTCTTCTAAATTCCAATGAGTATAGCCCTAGTCTACTCGTCTCTCCTCATAAGCCAATCCTCTCAACTCCAGAATCAACCTAGTGAATCTCCTCTGCATTCTCTCCAGTGCCAATGTATGCTTTCTCAAGTAAGGAGATGAAAACTGCACACAGTATTCCAGATGTGGCCTCATCAGCATCTTATACATCTGCAACATAATCTCACTGTTTTTAAACTCCATCCCTCTAGCAATGAAGGAAAAATTCCATTTGCCTTTTTAATTACCTGCTGTACCTGCAAACCAACTCCTTGAGATTCCTGCACAAGGACACCCAGGTCCTCTGCACAGCAGCATGCTGCAAATTTTAAACCATTCCTTGAGGATCATATCCCTCTATTCACATCCCATTCATTTATTTGTCAAGACCACCCTTAAAAGTCACTATCCTATTTGCTTCCACTATCTCCCCACACAACACGTTCCAAGCACCCACTATAATCTCAGTATAAAAAATCTGCCTCGTACATCTCCTTCAAACCTTGTCCCTTGCTCCTTAAATCTATGCCCCCCCAGTAATAGATGCTTCCATCCTGGCAAAAAGCTTATGACTATCCACTCTGTCCATGCCCCTCATAAGCTTGTAGACTTCTTTCAGGTCACTCCTCAATGTTTGTCGTTTCCGTGAGAACAAACCAAGTTTCTCCAGCCTCTCCTCACAGCCAATGCCCTCCATATCAGCCAACATCCTGGTAACGCTTTTCTGTATCCTCTCTAAAGATTCCACATCCTTCTGGTAGTGTGGTGACTAGAATCGAACACTACATTCCAAGTACAGCCTAACTAAGGTTAAAGCTGCAACTTGACTTGCCAATTTTTAAACTCAGTGCCCTGACTGATGAAGAAGCCAAACATGCCATATGCTTTCTTCTCGACTTTCTTCACCTGCATCTGCACTTTCAATGACTTGTGTACCTGTACACCCAGATCCTTTTGCCTATCAATACTCTTAAAGGTTCCGCCATTTACTTTATATTTCCTATCTGTATTAAATCTTCCAAAATGCATTACCTCACATTTGTCTGGATTAAAATTTGTCTGCCAACTCTCTGCTGAAGTCTCCTATCGATCTGTATCCTCTGATGGTCATCATCGCAATCTGAAAATCCATTAACCTTTGTGTTGTCTGCAAATTTACTAATCAATCCAGTTACATTTTCTTCCAAATCATTTATGTATATTACAAAAGCAAAGTTCCCAGTACTGATCCCTGAGGAATGCCTCTCCATTCAGAAATGTACCTTTCCACTGTTACCCTCTCTCTTCTTTGACTGAGTCAGTTTTGTATCCACCTTGTCACTTACCTCCAATCCCATGCAACTTCATCTTCTGCACCAGTCTGCTATGAGGGACCTTATCAAAGCCTTACTAGGATTTTCCTTAATCTTGCTGGCCAATGTTGTTCATGATCCCCTTTAACCCTCCTTATTCCTTGCTTAAGTTTCTTTCTATTTTCCCTGTATTCCACATTTGCTGGTATAAATTTTCCTGTTGGCTTTTCTACTGCAACCAATTCAATGCAAGAAAAATATGTTGTGAACAAAGACATCCACTTCTATAATAATTTTTACAAATTAGAAATATTAGTTTGGTGTTCGCAGGCCTTAGAGACAGACTGACAGATGTGTATTTGCGTCCAGAGCTTGCTGTAATAAGTTAAGGTTAGTCTGGTGCCATGAATTGCTCATTATCTTCCCATTGTCATGCCATTTTGACAGCAGTCAGGAATAAGGTGGATAAGCTTTTAGCACAGAGGACAATGAAACTAACTAGTGGCAATTAACAGCTTTCCTTACACCAAGGCCGTTTCAACAGCTGGTCTATGGGGAAGCGGGCTACACAGCCAGAGCTGACAGCATACACCTACACTGGCTACTGATCTACAACAGCAGCCACATCACCAAAATATAGTGCTCCACACTCACTGACAGATTTCAGTCTCTGTTTGCAAACAAGTGTCACACATCGGGAGACAACCGGAGCTGGCAGCAGGGGAACATACAAGATAGGATGCTCTCACTCCCATGGAAGAGACAGCAGTGACCATAACTGGAGTGGTTGTTGGTAAGGGTGTGCTCAATGTGGAGCTTAAAGCTTAAAAGATGACAGTACGTTCTCACATTTCACAATACCTTTCCCCTTCTTCCTGAAATCACTTGTGTTCCTCAAGCCAGCAGATGCTTTGGGCCTGCCACTCATACGCAGCCCATTCCCTTACCAGAATGCAAATCTTTTTTTGAAATTTCTTCTTGAGACATGAACATTTTTGTAAAGGCTAGCACTTGTTTCCCCCCACCCGTAATTAACCCCGAGCAGGTAGTGTTTGAGGCCATGCGATGTACTACACAGAATGATTTGACGAAGTGTTGCTTTAGTGTGGTAACAAGGAATCCTAGAAAAATTGAATTCATTGAGAATCAGGAGAAATTCTCTGCTAATTGGAGTCATATCCAGTATAAAGCATATGGTTGTAATGTTGAAGCCCAATCACAGTAAGAAGTTTCACAACACCAGATTAAAGTTCAACAGGTTTATTTGGTAGCACAAGCCACAAGCTTTCGGAGTGCTGTTCCTTCATCAGATGAGTGGGATTTCAGTTCACATACAGGGCATATAAAGACACAAACTCAATTTACAAAATAATGGTTATAAGTTGAGCTTGTGTCTTTATATGGCCTGCTTGTGAACTGAAATCCCACTCACCTGATGAAGGGGCCGTACTCCAAAAGCCAGTGGCTTGTGCTACCGAATAAACTTGTTGGACTTTAACCTGGTGTTGTAAGACTTTTTACTGTGTTTAGCTCTGTCTAACATCAGCATTTCCACATCATGGGGCCCAATCATCCAGGATTTTGCTGCCAGAATTCTTCTGAGTAATGTCCTTAGCCCAACAATCGTTACCTAGATCATCAATGACCCTTCAACGTAAATTCAGAAGTGAGTTATTTGTTAATATTCATAGTGTTCAGCACGATCCAAAGCTCATCAGATACTGAAACTGATGGTGTCCATATTCAGGAAGGGCCAGATAATATTTAGGCTGATAACTGGCAAGAACTATAAATGCCGTTCAAGTGCCGGAATAGAGAAAATATTCTGCACTGCAACTCTTCATTAAACAAGAAGCAGTGCAGAAGGAGGGTGGTATGGCTGAGTTAGGAATTGAGTCGCTATGGGTGGAGTTGAGGAATAGGAAGGGAGAGGTTACTATGTTGGGTGTGTACTACAGACCGCCCAACAGTCCGCGTGCCGTGGAAGAAGGGATATGTAAGGAAATTTTAGATAGGTGTAGGAAGAATAGGGTAGTTGTAATGGGAGATTTCAATTTCCCTGGGGTAGATTGGAAGGTGCCGAGAGCGGAAGGTGCGGACGGGGAGGAATTTGTACAGTGTGTTTTAGAAGGGTCCTTGGAGCAGTATGTGGATAGCCCGACTAGAGAGGGGGCTATACTGGATCTGGTTCTGGGGAATGAGCCAGGGCAGGTGGTTGACGTTGTAGTAGGAGAGCATGTGTCTAATAGTGACCACAACTCTGTCTGCTTTAGGGTATTAATGAAAAAAGATGAAGCCTGCCCTAAGGGGAGTGTGTTAAACTGGGGGAGGGCTAGATATAGGGTCTAGATAAGGGTCTCCTGGACAGCCACATGAGCGGTCTGCAGATAAAGGGATATAGGAGGACTGTTTAAAAACTTTAATTGTTTCCACAGGCTGTTCGGTCCACCTTGTTGACCAACAAGGTGCATGCATTCGGCAGGTCGTGCGAGGGCTGCTCCTGGATGTTACTTCAGGAGTGGCCTAGTGCTTCATGTCGTTAGTGTATGCTTAAACTGGACCATCAGATGGGCAACATGACAGCTCAGAGACTATCGCTGTTGCTGTGCAGACACATGGATTTGGGCCTGTGTCTGCGGGAGTTTACGCGTTCTCCCCATAGTTGCGTGGGTTTTCTCCGGGTGCTCCGGTTTCCTCCCACATCCCAAAAATGTGCTCTTAGGCTGATTGGGTAACAAAACATGTCCCTAAATTGGTCTCTATATGTCATTAAGACGTTAGGATGGCGGTGCGGGCTCGTTGGGCCGAAGGGCCTGTTTCCCGTGCTGTGTTGTTCTTTGTTCTTTGTTCTTTGAGTCCTGGGTACAAGAAACAATTTCTCACTGAAGAAAAATTACAGCACAAAACATCACTCAACTCAACCATCCTAAGATTTTTTCACTGCTTCCATTTTCCCACTCCATTCCCCCATTGGCTGCTTCCTTCTCTGTGCCTAATCTCCATTTCCATACACAATGTCCCCTCACTCTCCCAATCTTCCTTGACTTCCCTATTCCTCCCTCTTCGCTCCTGTTCTCCTGCTACTTACTCCATTCTGCCCCCTCACTCCTTTCCCTTCTCAACCAGGCCCACTTTTCCTTTCATCTTCACATCCTGTGCTACAACACGGTCACTGTTGTTCTGCAACTTACAATTAATTATTTCTTAAAGCTGTTGAATTTACTGATTGAAAATAAAATGCAAATGAATCAATAGGAGTTATTATACATTCTGAAACAGCAACTGAGTAAAATATTGAAAAATGTCTTGGATATTTACCTGGTACAACCTTTTCTTTTGGCTTTTCTTCCTCAACCAATTCTGCAATTGAAAAATATGTCAGTTAGAAAAATCATCTGTTATCATAAAATCATAAACACTAGGAGCAGGAGTGGGCCATCTGTCCCCTCGAGCCTGCTCCACCATTCAATAAGATCATTGCTGATTTTTTCATGGACTCTGCCCGCTTACCATAACACTTAATCCCTTTACTGTTCAAAAATTTATCTATCCTTGCCTTAAAAACATTCAGTGAGGTAGCCTCAACTGCTTCACTGCGCAGGGAATTCTACAGATTCACAACCCTTTGTGTGAAGAAGTTCCCCCTCAATTCAGTCTTGAATCTGTTCCACTTATTTTGAGGCCACATCCCTGAGTTCTAGTTTTCACCTGCCAGTGGAAACAATTTTTCTGCTTCTATCTTATCTATTCCCTTCATATGTTTCTATCAGATCTCCCCTCATTGTTCTGAATTCCAATGAACATAGCCCCAGTTCTCCTCATAAGCCAATCCTCTCAATTCTGGAATCAACCTAGTGAATCTCCTCTGCACCCCCAAAATGGATAACCTCACATTTATCAACACTGTATCCATCTGCCAAATTCTCACCACTCAGACTATCTCTGTCCCATTACAGACTTTCAGTATCCTTTGTACACTTCGTTCTGCCACTCATCTTTGTGTCATCTGCAAATTTTGACAGACTACACTTGGCCCCTAACTCCAAATCATCTATGTAAAACAATTGCGGTCCCAACATTGATCTCTGAGGTATGCCACTAGTCACTGATTGCCAACCTGAAAAACACCCATTTACCCCCGCTCTTTGCTTCCTGTTAGTTAACCAGTCCTCTCTCCATGTTCACTGTTTGGCTGGAGTAGGACAGTGAGGGAGAGATTCTTAGCAGGAATGCTGAGAGTACCCATAGTACTGGTGTTTTATTTATTCCATTTTTTTCGCGAGTTTTTCTTTTAAACTAAGGGACGCAGAAGTTGGCCGCAGGGATTCTGGGAGGTTGACGGAGTCTCAAATGGTGGTTTCCCTCCCTAGTGCTGGGATCCGGGATGTCTCTGGTCGCATCACAGAAATCCTGAGATGCAAGGGAGAGGAGCCAAAGGTAGTGATACATATTGGTAGCACTGACATAGGTAGGAAGAAGGAAGGGGTCATGCAAAGAGAATATAGGGAGTTAGATAGACAGTTGGGAAGAAGGAACACAGAGGTAGTAATCTCAGGATTGCTGCCTGTGCCACGGAGAATTGAGAGCATGAATGAAATGAGGTGGAGGATGAATGCGTGGCTGAGGGATTGGATCAGGGGGCAGGGATTCAGGTTCTTGGATCATTGGGACTTCTTTTGGGGCAGGTGTGAACTGTACAAAAAAGATGGGTGGCACTTGAATCACAAGGGAACTAATATCCAGGTGGGAAGTGTAGCTAAGGCTACTGGGGAGACTTTAACTGGAAAAGTTGGGAGGAATCAAGATAAGGTGAGTGGGAGCAATGAGGTTTGCTTGCAAATAGAGAAGGATTGTAGATAGTGTAAGAGGGAGGTAGATGGATGATAGAGAAGGAAAGCATTCAGACAGAAGGTTTGAGATGTGTCTACTTTAGCGCCAGGAGTATGGTGAATAAAGTGGATGAGCTTAGAGTGTTGATCGCTGATTGGAAATGTGATGTGATGGCCATTACAGAGACTTGGATGTCTCAGGGACAGAACTGGATACTTCAGGTGCAGGGTTTCAGATGTTTCAGGAAGGACAAAAAGGGGGGTACAAAGCGGGGGGGTGGGATGCGGTAATGGCACTATTGATCAGGGACAGTGTCATGGCTGTAAAGAAGGTGGACACTGTGGAGGGATTGTCTGTGGAGTCTCTGTGAGTGGAAGTTCGGAACAGGAAAGGATCGATAACTTTGCTGGATGTTTTCTATAGGCCACCCAATAGTAAGAGGAATGTTGAGGAGCAGATAGGGAAGCAGATCCTGGAGAAATGTAGTAATAATAGAGTTGTCGTGATGGAAGACTTAATTTCCCAAACATTAATTGCAATATCCCTAGCTTATGGGGTTTGGATGGAGAGAAATTTGTTAGGTATGTTCAGGAGGGTTTTCTGACATAGTATATGGATAAGCCTATAAGAGTATAAGCTATACTTGATCTCGTACTAGCTAATGAACCTGGACAGCTGTCAGATTTCTCAATGGGTCAACATCTTGGGGATAGTGATCACAACTCTATCTCCTTTACACTAGCATTGGAAAGAGATAGGATCAGGCAAGTTAGGAAAGTGTTTATCTACAGTAAGGGGAAATATGAAGCCATCAGGAAGGAAGTTAGATGAGTAAGTTGGAAGGAAGTGTTCTCGGGAAAAAGTACCGAAGCAAGGTGGCAAATTTTTAAGGAATGTTTGTCTAGAGTTCCGATAAGGCAGGGAGGTTTTGGTAGGTTAAGGGAACCGTGATGCACGAAAATTGTAATGAACCTAGTTAAAAAGAAAAATAAAGCGTACAAAAGGTTCAGAGAGCTAGGAGATGTTAGGGATCGAGAGGAGTATTCGGCCTGTAGGAAGGAACTTAAGAAGGAAATTAGGAGAGCCAGAAGGGGTCATGAGAAGGCCTTGGCACGTATGATTAAGGAGAACTCTAAGGCGTTCTACAAATATGTGAAAAGTAAAAGGATGAGGTGTGAAGGAATAGGAACTAAAAAGTGTGTAGGTGGGAAAGTTTGTACAGTACTGGTAGAAATAGCAGAGGTGCTTAATGTATAATTAACCTCAGTATTCATAGTTAAAAAAGATCTGGTTGCTTGTATTGCAGGCTTGCGGCAGACTGAAAAGATTGAGAATGTGGACATTAAGAAAGAGATGTATTAGAAGTTTTGAATACATCAAGACAGGTAAATCCCTGGGACCCGATGGGATATACACCAGGTTACTGTGGGAGTCCAGGGAAGAGATTGCAGAACCTCTGGTGATGATCTTTGTGTCATTGATGGAGACGGGAGAGATTCCGGAGGATTGGAGAATTACGAATGTGGTTCCATTATTCAAGAAAGGGAATAGGGATAGCCCAGGAAATTATCGACTCATAAGTCTAACTTCAGTGGTTGGTAAGTTAATGGAGAAGATTCTGACAGACAGGATTTATGCACATTTGGAGAAGTTTAGTATGCTCAATAGTATTGAATGTGCAAACTCCAGATAGACAGTCACCTGAAGCCACAATTGAACCCGAGTCCCTGGCGTTGTGAGGCGACAATGCTAATCAGTGTCATTTTGCTGCTGTTCAACTTTCTGCCATTTACAGTATAATTCATTCCTAAATTTGAGCTCCTTAAATGCATTTGTCAGGTTGAACTCCATCTGCAATTCCTGTGTCCATGTCTCCAATCTATCTATATCCTATTCTACTGTAACAATCTGGGCACAATCTGAAACTTCACCAATCTTTGTGTCATCCGCAAACTTATTAATCAGAACCGCTCCCCCCCGCCCCTGACACTTTTTCCTCCAGATCATTTATATATACTACAAACAACAGAGATCCCAGAACTGATCCCTGTGGAACACCACTATCTACAGATCTCCATTCAAAAAACAGCTTTCCACCACTACTCTCTAGCTCCTGTAAGCAAGCCAGTTATGTGTCCACCTACCCAGCCCACCCCAAAACTCATGTGATTACCAGTTTATCAGATGGGAACTTGTCAAAAATATTACTGAAATCCATATAAACTTCACCCACAGTCCTTTCCTCATCAATTATCTCTGTCACCTATAGAAAACTCAACAAATTGGTTAGACATGACCATCCCTGCACAAAGTCTGTCACTAACTAGTTCATTTTCTTCCAATTGTGCACATATCCTGTCCCTTAGTTTCTTCTCCAATAGCCTCCCCATCACGGACGTTTGGCTCACTGGTCTATAATTTCCTGGATTATCCCTGCTTTCTTTCTTAAACAAGGGAACAATATTGGCTTTTCTCCTGTCATCTGGAACTTCGCCTTTGGTAAAGAGGATGTGAAGTTATCAGTTATCTGATACCTCAAATCAATGATCCTGAGATTTATCCACCCTATTCCTACTTTGCCAGCTACTTTCACCATTTCCATACACAATGTCCCCGTTCTTTGTCCAACATCCTTCTCCTCCCCACTCTTCCCTCTTCTCTCTTGTCTTCCTACCATTTACATCTGGTTACCGCACAGTCACTGTGACTCTAAGACTTACAATGAATTATTTCTTACCCCTGTTGCATTTACCGATTGAAAATAAAATGCAAATGAATCAACATGACTTATTATACATTCCATATTATCAAGTTAGTAAATCATTAAATAAGATAATGGAGTTATTAAACATTCCAAATCAGCAAGTTATTAAAACATTCAGTAAGATCCTGGATATTTACCTGGTACTACTTTTGTTTTTGGCTTTTCCACTTCAACCAATCCTGCTTGAGAAAAATATGTTAGTTAACAAAATCATCTGCTATCAATTTTTACAATTTACAAATATTAGCTTGATGTTAGCAGGCCTCGGATACAGGCTGAGAGATGGGGCTTTTGGCTGTAAAATGTCAAGGCTAATCTGCTATCTTGAACTGCCCATTATTTTCCTTTTGCAATGCCCTTTTGGCTGCTATTAGGAATGAGATGGATCAGCCTTCTGTGCAGAAGACAATAATTGGTTGATTAATGGCCTTTCCTAACACCAAATCCATTCCAACAGCTGGTAATGGGGCACTCTGCTGCATGGGACCATACTCATTGGTGATCTCTGGTCCTGGGCCAGGCGGTTCTTGTCTTTCAACAGGCTGCACATCCACAGCTCACAGCTTGCACCCACACTATTTGCTAATCTACAATGGCAGCCATATAACCAAAATATAGTGCTCCACACTCACTAACAGATTTCAATCTCTGTTTGCAGATATAAGTGATGCACATCTGGGAACAATTGGAGCTCCAGTAGGAGAACATACATGACAACATATTCTCAACTCCACGGAACGGACAAGAAACACCATAATTGGAATGGCTGTTGCTGAAGACGTATTCAATTCAGGGTTTAATGATCTCAATTCTCATACCCACTTTCCCACTCATGCTATAATCATTTCTGTTTCCAAAACAGCAGTTTCCTTGGTGCAACTCTTACTCAGCCCCTTTCCTCACCAAAATTTTTTGAAATTTCTCCCTGAGATGTTGAAAGGCCCAGCATTTGTTCCCACCCCTAACTGACCATGAGCGAGTAATGCTTCAGACAATGTGGTGTAACTACAACATAGAATGATTTGAGAACGCATTGCCTTTGTGTGGTATCAAGGAGTCCTATCAAAATTGAGTTCAATGAGAATCAGGGAGAGTTCTCTGCTAATTAGAGTCATGTCCAGTATAAAGCATATGGTTGTAATGTTGGAGCCCAATCACCCAGCATTTTGCTGACAGAATTCTTCTGGACAATGTCCTTAGCCCAACAACTGTCAAGTAGTTCATCAAAGAGGTTCCCTCCAATGTAAGTTCAGAAATGAGTTATTTGTTAATGTACATAGTGTTCAGCACTATCCAAAGCTCCTCGGGTACTGAAGCTGGTGATGTCCATATTCAGGAAGACTGAGATATTATTCAGGCTTAGACTGATAAGTGGCAAGAAATGTAACTGCCGAACAAATGCTGGAACAGAGAAAATATTCTTCATCGCAACTCCTCATTCAACAGGAAATTGAGTCTTGGATCTATAAGAAACATTTATTCATTGAAGAGAAAATTACAGCACAAAACATCACTCAACTCAATTATCCTGAGATTTTTCCACTGCTTCTATTTACCCATCCCGTTCCCCCATTGCCTGCTACTTTCCTTACTCCTAATCACCATTTCAATATCAAATCTTCCTTCTGTCCATCTTGTCTGTCCTCCCCATTCCTCCCTCTTAGCTCCTGTCCTGCTTCCATTTACTCCATTCTGTCCCCTCACTCCTTCCCCACCTCCCCAAGGCCCAATTATCCTTTTGTCTTCATATCCTGTTTCATCCAGCTACAACACAGCCACTGTCACTCTGCAACCTATTGTTAAATATTTAAATTTAATTATTTATTGAATTTACAGATTGAAAATAAAATGCAAATGAATCAGCAGGAATTAACGTGCATATCAAATCAGCAAGTTAGTAAAACATTGAATAGCGGCCTGGATATTTACCTGGTACAGCTTTTTCAGTTGACTGTTCGACCACAACCCATTCTACATGAAAAAAACATAATGTTAACAAAATCATCCGCTATCATAATAATTTTTACAAATTACAAATGTTAGCTTGGTGTTAGCAGGACTCAGATATAGACTGAAAAATGCGTATCTGGGTCCAGAACTTGCTGTAATAAGCTGAGGCAAGTTTCATGCGCTAAACTGCCCTTCTTCTTCCCATCACTATGCCATTTTGGCAGCTGTTAGGAACAATGTGGATGACCGCTCTGCGCAGAGGCGAATGGAAGTAATTAGTGGCGGATTAATGGCTTTTTCTAACACCAACATCATTTCAACAGCTATTAATGGGGCACTCCACTGCATGGGACATACTCATTGGTGAACTCTGGTCATGGGCCCAGGGGTTCCTTTGCTACAATGGGCAGCATATCTACATCTCAGAACTTGCACCCACACTGCCTGCTAATCTACAACGGCAGCCATATCACCAAAATATATTGCTCCACAACTCGCTGATCGATTTCAGTTTCTGTTTGCATTCCAGGTGATGCACATCTGGAAACAACTGGAGCTGGCACTAAGAAAATGTACGTGCACTAAGATTCAATTCTTTCTGGATGCTGTTGCATTTATCGATTGATAATAAAATGCAAATGAATCACTAGGAGTTGTTATACATTCTGAATCAACAAGTGAGTAAAACAATGAATAGTGTCCTGGCTATTTACCTGGAACAACTTTTGCTTTTGGCTTTTCTACCTCAACCAAGTCAGTATGAGAAAAACATACTAGTTAGAAAAATTACCTATCATAATAATTTTTTCAAATTACAAATATTGGCTTGGTGCTAGTGTTCCTCAGGGACAAGCTGGGGGATTGGATCTAGAGCTCCATATTCACTGACAGATTTCAGTCTCTGTTTGCAGAACAAGGTGTTGCAAACCTAGAGACAACCAAAGCAGGCAGCAGAGGAACATATATGTTTCACTTCCTGGAAGAGGCAGCTGTCACCATAATTGGAGTAGCTGTTGGTAAGGAACCAACGTGGGGTTTAAAACTTAAAAGATGCTATTGTGTTCTCATTTTTCACATCCCATTTCCCTCTCATCCCATAATCATTTATATTCCCTCAGCAGAAGATGACTTGTGCCTGTGATTCTTTCTCAGCCCCCTTCGTCACCATTGTGCAAACATTTTTTTTGAAATTTGTCCTTGAGAAATAAACATTTCTGGGAAGGCCAGTATTTGTTCCCCTCCCTAACTACATGAGCAAGTAATGCTTCAGGCCATGTGATATAACTACACACAAAATGATTTGAAAATGTATCATCTTACTGTGATAGCAAGGAGCCCTAGAACTTATAAAGTTATGTGAAGGCAATGCTGGTGCCATGAACTGCCTATCATATTCTCATCGATATGCCATTTTGGCAACAGTTAGAAAGGAAGTGAATGACCCTTCTGCACAGAGGAAATGAAACTACTGAATGGCCAGTTAAGGGATTTCCCCACTGCCACAGGAATTTCAACAGCTGCTGATGGAGCAATTTGTTACAAGGGACGACACCCATTGATGAACTCTGGTACGTGCTCTTATTGGGCCAGGGGCTCCTATTCTTCAGCAGGTTGCTTGGCCAGATCCCACAGCTTGCACCCACACTGCCTGTGAATCAACAATGGGGCCATTTCATCAAAATATAGTGCTTCACACTGACAGACTTCAGTCTCTGTTTGTAGATGTAGGTGATGCACCTCTGGAAACAACTGGAGCTAGTAGTCGGGGAATATATACGTTACATGAGTCATGTCTAGTGTATTGGTTGTAATGCTAGATCTGGATCACTCAGAATTTTGCTACCAGAATTCTTTAGGGCAGTTTCCTCAGACCAACAATCATCAGCTGATTCATCAATGATTTTCCCTCCCACTTCAGTTCAGAAATGAGTTATTTGTTCAGCACCATTCGCACCTCCTCAGACACTCAAGCTGGTTGTGTCCATTTTTGGAAAGACACAGACAATATTTATATATAAAAATATAAGTACCACACAAGTGCTGGAAGAGAGAAAACATTCCTCATCACAACTCTCCATTAAACAGGAAGTTGGGCCCTGGGCATACAAGAAACATTTTTTCCCTGAAGAGAAAATCATGAAGCAAAACATCACTCAAAGAACAAAGAAATGTATAGTACAGGAACAGAACCTTCAGTCCTCTAAGCCTATATTGATCATGATGCCTTAATTAAACCAAAAAAAAACCCTGCCCTTACTCAGTACATATCCCTCTATTCTGTCCCTATTCTTGCACCATTCAGATACCTCTGAAGCATTGCTTATGTGCCTGCTTCCATTACCTCCTCCGGCAGCATGTTCCAGACTCTTACCACTCTCTGTGCGGAGAACTTCCCCCGCACATCTTCTTGAAACTTTCCCCCTCTCACCTTGAACATGTGCCCCCTTGTAATTGAGATTTGCACCCAGGGAAAAAGCCTCTAACTATCTACCCTGTCTATGCCTCCTAATTTTGTAGATCTCTATCCAATGAAAACAATCTTACTTTATTCAACCTCTCCTCATACCAACATCCTTTAGAGCAGGCAACATCCTGGTGAATCTTCTTTGCACTCTCTCCAAAGCTTCCACATCCTTCTGGTAATGTGGGCACCAGAACTGCACACTGTACTCCAAATGCGGCTTAACCAAGGTTTTATATAGCTGCAACATGATTCCTTAACTTAGCACCACAGGTGATGAAGGCAAGCATACCATATGCTTTATTCATTACATGAGCCACCTCCGTAGCCACTTTTATGGGAATTGGACCCGAATGCCTGTATTCTTCTGTATATTAATGTTCCTACAGATTATTGAATCATAGAATCCCTGCAGTGCAGAAGGAGGCCATTCAGCCCACTGAGTTTGCACTAACAACAATCCTACCTTTTTACGTAATTCTCGTATTTACCAGGCAAGTCCTCCGATAATAATGAACAATTTACCATGACCAATCCATCTATCATGCACATCTTTGGACTGTGGGAAGAAACCAGGGCACCAGAGGAAGCCCATGTAGAGATGGAGAGAATGTGCAAACTCCATATACACAGTCACCCAAGACTGCAATTGAACCTGGGTTCATGGCGCTATGAGACAGCAATGCTAACCACCATGTGCCTGTTCAAGTTTCTGCCATTTACAGCACAAGCTACACCTAAATTTGATACTCTTAAATGCATCACCTCACATTTATCTGGATTGAACTCCATCTGCAATATCTGTGCCAAGTCTCCAATCTATCTACATCCTGTTGTATCCTCTGACAATTCTTGGAACTCAGTAAAGTTTTACAACATCAATTTTAAATCCAACCAATTTATTTGATAGTAAATCCGCGAGCTTTCGACACTATGTGCCTTCGTCAGGCAAATGCAGTGTTCTGATCTGCAGAGGCACTCATATCCACACAGACAGTTACAGATTGCTGATTAGAATGCGAATCCTTACATCTAACCTGCTATTCAAGTGTTAAAGTGGCTAACAATGTGTGTGAAGGGAATCCTGAGCATTGGTTAGAGAATTGTGTATTTTCTCCAGACAGCACAGTAAGTGAGGTTTTTTGCTAATCCAGGCAAGTTACGGGGGTTACAGATAGTGTGACATGAAGCCAAGATCCCTGTTAAGACCGTCCTCATGTGTGCGGAACTTGGCTATCAGTCTCTGCTCAGCAACTCTGCGCTGTCGTGTGTCACGAAGGCCCCCTTGAAGAACATTTACCTGCAGGTCGGAGGCCGAATGCCTCCGAATGGAACTGTTCCCTTCCTGTGGGAACACTTCACAGTCATGGGCATTCGGCCTCCGACCTGCGGGTAAATGTTCTTCAAGGGGGCCTTCGTGACACACGACAGCGCAGAGTTGCTGAGCAGAGACTGATAGCCAAGTTCCGCACACATGAGGACGGTCTTAACAGGGATCTTGGCTTCATGTCACACTATCTGTAACCCCCGTAACTTGCCTGGGTTAGCAAAAAACCTCACTTACTGTGCTGTCTGGAGAAAATACACAATTCTCTAATCAATGCTCAGGATTCCCTTCACACACATTGTTAGCCACTTTAACACTTGAATAGCAGGTTAGATGTAAGGATTCGCATTCTAATCAGCAATCTGTAACTGTCTGTGTGGATATGAGTGCCTCTGCAGATCAGAACACTGCATTTGCCTGACGAAGGCACAACATAGTGTCGAAAGCTCGCGGATTTACTATCAAATAAATTGGTTTGATTTAAAATTGGTGTTGCAAAACTTTACTGAGTTTACCCCAGTCCAACGCCGGCATCTCTACATCATCATGCCATTTTACCAGTGACTGAGAGGTGGCGAATGTGTCTTCTGCCAAGGAGTCAATCCAACTACCTTATTTACCAATTACAGGCTCTTTCCACTGCTGCTAGCATTTTACCAGTGACTCAGAGGATCTCCTCTGCAGAGGGAGACAAGCACTGATGACTCCTGCTGGCATCTCTAAAGGCCTAGGAGAAGAGAGGTTTGGAGACTTCTACACTTCAGCTATCCTCAACAGCTTGCACTCTCATAAAATTATGGCAAGAAGAGGCTATTCAGTCTATCAAGTCACACTGATTCTCTAACAGAGTAGCTTACCCAGGTCTTCTCCTCTGCCTTATGTCTGTAACCCCGCATATTCATGGCTAATCCATCTAACTTACATGTCTTGGAACACTAAGAGGCAATTCAGCATGGACAATCCATGCTGTCAGCTATTCATCCATGACATCCACATCACACGAAAGTAGTGTTCCACACCCACTGACATACTTCAATCTCTCTTGCAGAACAGGGTAATGTGCAATTGAAGATAGTGGAGATGTCAGTAAGGGACAAAAATGATAGCATGTTCTCACCTCCATGGAAGAGACAGCAGTCACCATAACTAGAATGCTTGTTGCTGAGGCTGTGATCAGTGACAGAGTTTACACTACAGAAGATTACAGTACATTCTCGTTTCTCATATCCTCCTTGTCCTGCGGTCACCACTGATCTCCAGTCCCGTCCCCCACATAATCTTATTCTTTGCAACTTTGGTATTTTTTGCCTCATTAGCTAGGCAGTATTTATTTACCATTCCTAATTACCCTGTGATGGTGAGCCACCTTCTTGAACCACTGCAGACATTTGATGCCCAGCTTGATCTGGGCCCAGTTCAATTCAGTGGTTCTGCCAATGACGTGCATGTGCAGTTTGAGTGTTTCTCCGCCACATTAATTATCTCACAGACTCTCACCCTGAATCAGTGAAAAAGGAAACTACTACAAACTTTAACTGTACCCAGACAACCCGACTTCCAAAGTGACAGAGTAATCCCTCTGGATTTGCGGATAAAAACATCAGGAGCCACATTATACAGGAACTTCCCCATTTTAATCTCATCACAGATAGGACAAAGTTTCCAAACCCATAGTGGGTGAAGGGAATATGGAGCATTGGATGGGAAAGAACACTGAGCAGCAGAGACCTACAACATTGAAAGTTGGGGCACTGATACACTTAAATGTTCAATTCATGGTCATTGCAATTCCGCTGTAAATCCTATCCAAAATGGTTACCCTTCAATTAAATTTGCTTACACTACTCATATTTAAATATTAGATTTTGGATAGAGTCTATCCCAATTACTCAATGGTAAATGCACTAGGGCCCAACACTTTGTACCAAAATTATATCCCGTTTGTAACTATTCACTGTCAACACAGATTAATGTCTTCATGCATAGACAGCACTTTGGACATCGGTGTACTTTAAGTTATTTCTTAATGCTGCTGTATTTAAGCATTTAAAGTGAGAATCAAATTAATCAAAATAAGTAATTACATACTCTGAATCAGCTGGTGAGTAAAATTAACAATGTTCAACTCCAGGGCTGAGATGAGAATGACTATCCCTGATATCAAAGGAGCATTAGATTGAGTGTGGAATCAAAGAGCTCTAGCAAAACTGGAGACAATGGGAACCGGGGAGAACTCTCTGCTGGTTGGAGTCATTCCTAACACAAAGGAAGATGATTGTGGTAGTTGGAGATCAATCATCTTAGTCCCAAGACATCTCTGTAAGTGTTCCTCAGAGTAATGTCCTATTTTCAGCTGCTTCATTAATAACCTTCTCACCATCATAAGGTCAGAAATGGGGATGTTCATTCATAATTATACAATGTTCAGCACTGTTTGCAACTCCACACACATTCAAAATGCAGCAACATCCAGACAATATCCAGGCTGAGATTGAAATTTGCACCACACAAGTATTAGGAAATAACCATCAACAGTAGAGGATCTAACCATCACCCCTTAACTTTTAATGTCATTACCATCACTAAATTCTCGACTATCCATACTCTTTCATTATCATTGACCAGAGACTGAACTGGACTAGCCATATAAATACAATGGCTCCAAGGATAGGTCAGAGCTAGGAATCCTGTGGCGAGTAACTCACTTCCTGACTCCCCAAAGTCTATCGACCAACTACAAAGCAGAAGTTAGGAGTGTGATGAAATGCTCTACACTTGCCAGAATATAATTTTGGTACAAAGTGTTGAGCCATAGTGCATTTACCACTGAGTAATTGGGATAGACTCTATCCAACATCTAATATTTAAATCTGAGTAGTGTAAGCAAATTTAATTGAAGGAAAACCATTTTGGCAAGGATTTACAGTGTAATTGCAAATGACCATGAAATGAACATTTAAGTGTATCAACGCCCCAACTTTTTCAATGTTGTGGATCTCTGCTGTTCCATGTTCTCTCCCAACCAATGTTCCCTTCACCCACTGTGGGTTTGGAAAATTTGTCCTATCTGTGATGAGATTAAAATGGGGAAATTCCTGCATAATGTGGTTCCTGATGTTTTTATCCACAAGTCTGGAGGGATTTTTCTGACACTTTGGAAACTGGGCTATCTGGATGCAGTTAAAGTTTGTATTAGTTTGCTTTTTCACTGATTCAGGTGAGATTCTGTGAGAGTGCAGCTATAATAACACTCAAGGAGCTCCACCATCCAAAACAGATAACTTGATTTGCAGCCCATCTACATTTAACGCACAGTGCCAGCCATGTGCAGCAAATACAAAATGTCCTGCAGGAACTTAGCAAGGCTCTTTTGACCATACCTTTCAAACACATGACTGTTACCATCCAGAAGGAAAAGGATAGCTGACACATAGGAACACCACCACCTGGAAGTTCCTCTCCAATCTACTCACCGTCCTGACTTGGAATTATACTGCCATTCCTTCACTGGGTTAAATCTTGGAGCTCCCTCTCTGACAGCAGATGGATGTAAAGTTAAACTTATTTATTAGTCACAAGTAGACTTACATTAACACTTCAATGAAGTTAATGCAAAAATCCCCCAGTCACCACACTCTGGTGCCTGTTCAGATACACTGAGGGACAATTTGGCATAGCCAATTCACCTAATCTGCACATCTTTGGAATGTAGGAGGACGCCAGAACACTTGGAGGAAACCCATACAGACACAAGGAGAATGTGCAAACTCCACACAGACAGTGACCCAAACTGGGAATTGAACCCTGGTCCCTGGTGCTGTGCGACAGCAGTGCTAACTGCTGTGCCACCCATACAGCAGAATTGCAACAATTCCAGAAGACAGCTCACCATCATATTTTCAAGGACAATTTGGGATGGGAAAAGAATTTTGGCCTCACCAGCAATACCCATATCCATAAATGATTTAAAAAGAAAATAACTGAATGTTTACCTGTTTCTGCTACATGTGCTGGCTTCTTCAGAGCAAATACTTCTACAGGGATATAGAAAACATTTGGAATGTTTATTATATCCACAGAGGATTTGTTAATCTATTACAGGTCTGCCTGACTGTCCCAACATCCCTGGAATGCCCAAGATAAAAGCAAATTACTGCAGATGTGGGAATCTGAAACAGAAACAGAAAATGGTAGAACATTTCAGCAGGTCAAATCCCTGTCACCATGTTGGCAGGATGACCTGCTTTTGTGTTGTCCTTTTCTTCCAAGTACAATCCCTGCACTGAGCACAACTCATAATAGTGTGGCTGGACTGCCTGTCCTCAAAATGGTCAACAATCTCTTTTAAGAAATATGTGTTCAAAGTCCACAAATTAATTGTCTGAATGCCACAAAATGCAGCCAGGCATCTTGCTAAAATGGCCAAGGTAGCTTTGTCCCCATAGTCCTCAGTCGATTGTTACATTGAGATTGTTTCATGATAGCCTCTGCCAATGGAGAAAATTCATTTTTGAAGACCTGCTGTACTGATTGTACCAGTAGGTGGCAGCAGTCTTACTATTTCCTGGGTAGACATTTGTAACCAATGTATCCATGGAAGGAGATTCCCCTTTACTGGGGACCACTGATGGATCCCTGGAGAGAGGTGAGTACAGGTGGGAATGGGTTGTGGGGAGGGAGGCTTGGTATAGGAGTATGGCTTCCTGCAGGCCCAACACTCTTCCTGATAATGGTTCTTTTGTTGGGGCAAAGAGCACCAATGGATGAGGCACACATCTGACCGGGTTAGTTAGGCAGTCTGTCTGGATGGCAAGATCCACGCCTGACATTGGTAATCAATTGGCCACTTAAAGGCGTCAATTGACATCTGGGTGGTAACTGTCCTGAACTAGTCCTGATTAGAGGAAAATAGGAATGAAAGGGTTGTCACACCCACATTCACCACCACGACATCACCCACCCCCCCAAGAAAATCTCATCCTAAAATAAACTCAGAACTCCCCCAATCCTTGGCAGAAAATATAGACTGAAACAAAACTTCCATGTCCCCTCCACACTGGTATATTTACCAACCACTACCCCAAGCAAATCAGATAATTGGTGCTGAGGATTCAAACATTCCTCATGAATTCCAAAGCCCTGTAGTAGGGAAAGCACCACCATGAAACACAAAATCCATTCCTGGGAATGACAAACTCTCACTGAATATAAAATCACAGAGCAAAACACCACTCAGTTCAATCAGTGCAAGAGATTTCGGCTGTTTCTACTTACCCTTCCACATTCCCCATTGCCAGATACCTTCCCTGCTCCTCATCGCCATTTCCATACCAAATCTCCCCTCTCTTTGTCCATCTTCCCTATCCTCTCCATTCCTCCCTCTTCTCTCCTGTCCTCCTGCCATTGAATCCTTTCTGCCCCCTCCCTTCTCTACCTCCTCACCTGAGCCCAATTGTCCCTTTGTTTTCACATCCTGCTTCACCTGGAAGCAGCAATCTCTGTAGCTCTGAAAGTTGCCTTTAGTTATGTCTGACATTGAAACATTCAAAATGGAAGCCAAATGAATCAACAGAAGTCATCAGACATTCTGAATCAGCAGGTTGTCAGAGTCAACAATGTTGCTTTCGATGTTTTCCTGGTCTTACTTTTTTTTCCGAACACTTTATTTCAATCAAATCTGCATAGATTTAAGAAAAAAACATTCACAGAATCTTGACAGTGTAGAAGAAGGCTATTCAGCCCATTGAGTCTGCACTAACCTCAACCCCACCCAAGCCCTATTCCTGTAACCCCACATATTTGCCCTGCTAATCCCACTGGCATTAGGGTCAATTTAGCATGACCAATCAACCTAATCCACACATCTTTGGACTGTTGTATTTAAAGATTTAAAATAAATTTTAATGAATCAATACAGGTCATTGCACATTCTGAAACAACAGATTACGAAAGCCAATAATCTTATCCTGCATGTTTATCTGACAGTGTCTTTTTTGCTAGCTTTTTTTTTCTCAATCAGTTCCGCGTGGGCATAAGAAAAATGTCTTGGTTGAGAAAATCATGTCTTTAGAATAAATTTTACAAATTACAAATGTTGGCTTGGGTGTAACCAATCCCTGAGAGGCAGTTTATAGGGGGAAGTTGGATGGTTAGGTGACAGGGCAAATGGATAAGGAAAGACATGGGGTTTACTGCCCACCATCGTCTGTCTGTCTATCACCGTGCCATTTTATCAGTGACTGGGAGGTGGGAATGTTTATTCTGCCCAGGAGTCAATCCAACTACCTTAGTTACCAATTAGAGACTCTATCCATTGCTGCTCGCATTTTACCGGTGACTCGGAGGTTCTCCTCTGCAGAGGGAGACAAGCGCTGATGACTCCTGCTGGCATCTCTAGAAGCCTAGGGGAATAAGGTTTGGGGACTTCTACACTTCAGCCATCCTCAACAACTTGCACACTCATAAAATTATGGCAAGAAGAGGCCACTCAGTCTATCAAGTCGGCACTGATTCTCTAACAGAGTAGCTTACTCAGGTCTTCTCCTCTGCCTTGTGTCTGTAACCCTGCACATCCATGGCTAATCCATCTAACTTACATGTCTTGGACACTAAGAGGCAATTCAGCATGGACAATCCATGCTGTCAGCTATTCATCCATAATGACCATCTAACACAATAACAGTGTTCCACACCCACTGACATACTTCAATCTCTCTTGCAGAACAGGGTAATGTGCAATTGAAGATAGTGGAGATGTCAGTAAGGGACAAAAATGATAGCATGTTCTCACCTCCATGGAAGAGACAGCAGTCACCATAACTAGAATGCTTGTTGCTGAGGCTGTGATCAGTGACAGAGTTTACACTACAGAAGATTACAGTACATTCTCGTTTCTCATATCCTCCTTGTCCTGTGGTCACCACTGATCTCCAGTCCCATCCCCCACATAATCTTACCCTTTGCAACTTTGGTATTTTTGCCTCATTATCTAGGCAGCATTTATTTGCCATCTCTAATTGTGATGGTGAACTACTTTCTTGAACCACTGCAGACATGTGGTCCCCAGCTTGATCTGGGCCCAGCTCAATTCAGCGGCTCTGCCAATGTCGTGCATGTACAGTTTGAGTGTTTCTCCGCCATGTTAACTGTCTCACAAACTCTCACCCTGAATCAGTGAAGAAGGAAACTAATACAAACTTTAACTATACCCAGTCAGCACTGGAGCAGTAAAGACCTACAACATTGAAAGTTGGGGCACTGATACACTTAAATGTTCAATTCATGGTCATTTGCAATTACACTGTAAATCCTTGCCAGAATGCTTTTCCTTTCAATTAAATTTGCTTACACTACTCATATTTAGAACATAGAACATAGAACACTACAGCACAAACAGGCCCTTTGGCCCACGAGTTGCGCCGATCACATCTATATCTACCAAACCACAGACCTATCTATAACCCCCTATCCCATTAGTTCCCATATACTCATCCAGAAGTCTTTTAAAAGACCCCAGCGAGTTCACCTCTACCACCTCCAACGGCAGCCCATTCCATTCACTCGCCACCCTCTGAGTGAAAAACTTACCCCTCTGTATTTGCTTCCCTGCACCTTAAATCTGTGTCCTCTCATAGTGACCATTTCAGCTCGGGGAAATAGCCTCTGAGAATCTAAATTAAATATTAGATTTTGGATAGAGTCTATCCCAATTACTCAATGATAAATGCACTCTGGCCCTACACTTTGTACCAAAATTATATTCTGTTCGTAACTACTCACTGTTGACAGATTAATGTCTTCATGCATAAACAGCCATTTTGGACATCAGTATACTTTAAGTTAATTCTTAATGCTGTTGCATTTAAGCTTTTAAAATGAGAATCAAATTAATCAAAATAAGTAATTACGTATTCTGAATCAGCAGGTGAGTAAAACCAACAATGTTCAACCCCAGGGGTGAGGTGAGAATGACTGCCCTTGATATCAAAGGAGCATTTGGCTGAGTGTGGCATCAAGGAGCTCTGTCTTTTCTTGTTGACTTCCACCTCTTTGACAATTTCTGGCTTTACAGCATTGATTTCTGCATGAGCATGACAAAAAATCTCTAAGAAAATCGTCTACCCTCAGATCTTATGATAAATATTATATGTTTTGCATTTTTCCATTTACAAATTGCACTGAAATCTCCAAGCTTAGGCTTTGTCATGCTCTATGCTGTTCCATAGAGCAAACAACAAAGAAAAGTACAGCACAGATACAGGCCCTTCGGCCCTCAAAGCCTGCACCAATCATGATGCTTGCCTAAACGAAAACCATAAGCACTTACAGAGTCCATATCCTTCCATTCCTATCCTATACATATATGTGTCTTGCTGCCTGTTAAATGCCACTTCATACCTCCTCTCACCACCGCCCTGGGCAGTGTGTTCCAGATATTCATCACTCTCTGTGTAAAAATCTCCTCTAAACTTTTCCCCATGCACCTTAAACCTATTTCCCCGGTACTTAATTTTTCAATCCATGGAAAGAGCATCTAACTATCCCCTCTGTCCATGCCAGTCATAATATTATAAACCTCTATCAAGTTATCCCTCAACCTCCGTCGTTCCAGTGAGAACAAACAAAGTTTATTTAACCTCTCCTCATAGCTAATACCCTCCAGAAGACACAACTTCCTGGTAAACCTCTTCTGCACCCTCTCCAAAGCATCCATGTTCTTTCTGATAGTGCAGCAACCAGCATTGTACTCAGTATTCTAAATGAAGTCTAACTAAGGTTCTGTACAGCTGCAGCATGATCTGCAAATTTTTATACTCAAATGTTCTGACCAATGAAAGTACGCATGCCTTATGCCTTCTTGATTATCTCATCCACCCCGGGGATAAGGTAGTCAAGAAAGCATAAATAGAATTATACATGGGGGGATGGAATATTTCCAGACCATGTAATAGGACAGAGAGTATAGAAGGTGGCAAGAATCTAACCTCAGGCAAAGTGAAAAAAGTGACAAGCACGAGAAGGGAGGTGGTCAATGCAATGTAGGGAGATGGTCTGGGAAGAATAAACAGATAACAGTAGGGACAGAGCGTGCAATCAAAAGAATGCACAAAAAAAAATTGGGTCCAGATGAAGACTAGCATAAAAACACTTTATCTGAATGCACATAGCATTTGAAACAAAATGAATGAGTTGATGGCACAAATCAGTACAAATGGGTATGATCTCGCGGGCATTATAGAAACACGGTTGCACAGGTGACCGGGCCTAGGAACTGAATATCTAGGGATATCAGACATTTCGGAAGGATAGACAGGAAGGAAAAGGAGTTGGGGTCGCTCTGTTAATTAAGGATAATATCAGAGCGGTAGTGAGAGACAATATAGGCTCTAGGGAGCAAAATGTGGAATCGTTGTGGGTGGAGATAAGAAATAGTAAAGAGAGAAAGTCACTGGTGGGTGTAGTGTATAAGCTCCAAATAATAACTTTGAGGTGGGGCGGGCTATAAAACAAGCAGATAATGGATATGTGCAAAAACAGAACAGTAATAATCATGGGGGATTTTAACCTGCATATTGACTTGTTGGTTCAAGTGGATGCAATGGATTTGAGGAAGAGTTCTTAGAATGCTGTTGAGATAGTTTCCTCGAACAGAATGTTACAGAACCTACAAGGGAGTGAGCTATCTTGGATCTGGTCCTGTGTAATGAGACAAGTAAAATTAAAGATCTTCTTGTGAGGGATCCTCTTGGAATGAGTGATCACAATGTGGTTGAATTTCTAATACAGACGGAGGGTGAGAAAGTAGGGTCCCAAACCTGTATCCTCTCTTGAATAGAGGGAAGTATGATCGGATGAGGACAGAATTGGCTAATGTAGATTGGGGGCACAGATTAGTTGGTAGGAAAGCTGAGGAACAGTGGAAGATTTTTAAGGAGATTTTTCTCGGTACTCAGCAAAAATATATTCCGGTGATAAAGAAGGAATGTAAGAAAAGTGATAACCAGCCATTGATAAGTAAGGAAATAAAGGATAGCATTAAATTAAAAACCGATGCAGAGTTTGGCCTGCAGATGCAGGCCAAACCTAGTGGGGAAATTAAAATATTGGGAAAACTTTAAAAAACAGCAAAGAATGATTAAGAAAGCTATAAAAAAAGGAAAGATAAATTATGAAACTAAACTAGCGCAAAATATAAAAACTGAAAGTAAAAGTTTTTACAAATATATAAAGAGGAAAAGGATGGCTAAAGTAAATGTTGCACCCTTAGAAGATGAGAAGGGGGATTTAATAATGGGAAATAAGGAAATGGCTGAGGTCTTAAACAAGTTTTTTGTGTCCGTCTTTACAGTAGAGTACAGTAGCTTACTGAAAATTGACGATCGTGGGACTGTAGGCGGCGAGGTCCTTAAAACAATTACTTTTATTAAAAAGATAGTGCTTGGTAGGCTAATGGGAATAAAGGTAGACAAGTCCCCAGGCTCAGATGGAATGCATCCCAGCATACTGAAAGAAATGGCAGAAATAGTAGCAGATGTGTTCGTTGTAATTTATCAAAATTCGCTGGACTCTGGGGAAGTGCTGGCTGATTTGAAAACAGCTAATGTGACGCCACTGTTTAGAAAAGGAGGTAGACAAAAGGCGGGTATTAGGCTGGTTAGCTTAATGTCTGTAGTTGGGGAAATGCTGGAAGCAGGACACCTAGAAAAGAATGGTTCGATCAAGCAGACGCAGCATGGATTCATGAAGACAAAGTCATGTTTGACGAATTTACTGGATTTTTATGAAGATGTAACAAATACAGTTGACAGACAGGGACTGCTGGATGTTGTGTTTTTAGATTTCCAGAAGGCATTCGATAAGATGCCTCACAAAAGGTTGCTGCATAAGACTAAGGTACATGGAATTGGGGGTTGAGTGTTCGCGTAGATTGAGAATTGGCTATCTAACAGGAAGCAGAGAGTTGGAATCAATGGGTGCTTTCCGGTTGGCAGTTGGTGACTAATGGCATGCCGCAGAGATCAGTGCTGGGGCCTCAACAGTTTACCATATACATAGACGATCTGAAGGAGGGGAGCAAGTGTAGGGTAACAAAGTTTGCAGATGACTCAAAGATGAGTGGGAAAGCAAATTGTGTGGAGGACACGGAAAGTCTGCAGAGAGATTTGGATAGGTTGAGTGAGTGAGCGAGGATCTGGTAGATGGAGTATAACATTAGCAAGTGTGAGGTTATCCACTTTGGAAGGAGTAATAGTAAAATGGACAATTATTTAAATGATGAAAAATTACAACATGCTACTGTGAAGAGGGACCTGGGAGTCCTTATGCATGAATCGCAAAAACTCAGTCTGCAGGTGCAGCAGGTGTTCAAGAAGGCAAATGAAATGTTGGTCTTTATCGCGAGGGGAATGGAGTATAAAAGAAGGGAGGTCTTGCTGCAATTGTACAAGATACTGATGAGGCTGCAACTAGAGCACTGTGTGAAATTTTGGTCCCCTTATTTGCTAAAGGATATATTGGCTTTGGAGACAGTACAGAGAAGGTTCACCAGGTTGATACCGGATATGAGAGGATTAGATTATGAGGAGAGATTGAGTAGATTGGGCCTGTACTCGTTGGAGTTTCGAAGGCTGAGGGGAGATTTTATAGAGACATAAGATAATGAAGGGGCTGGACAGCTTAGAGGCACAGAGATTCTTTCTGCTTAGAAAGAAAACAAGGACTAGAGAACACAGCCTCAAACTAAGGGTGTGGGGGAGAGTCAGTTTAGACAGTGTTGAGGAGGAACTTTTTCTCTCAAAGGGTAATGAATCTTTGGAATTCTCTGCCTATTGAAGCAGTGGAGGCTACCTCGTTAAACATATTTAAGTCACAGATAGATAGATTTCTGATCAATAAGGGAATTAAGGGGTTATGGGGAGCAGGCGGGTAAGTGGAAATAAACCACTACTAGATCACCCATAATCTTACTTAATGGTGGGGCAGGCTTCAGGGGGTAGATGGCCTACTCCTGCTCCTATTTCTTGTGTTCTTATGTTCTCTTTTCCTCGACTTTTACCTTTTTGACAAATTCTGGCTTTACAACATCGACTTCTGCATGAACATGGCAAAAAAAATCTCTCAACAAAATAATTTACTGTTATAGCTTATTATAAATATTATATGTGTTGCAATTTTCCATTTACGAATTGCACAGAAATCTCAAAGCTTAGACTTTGTCATTGGAAAAATTCCTTTTTCAGGGGTTAACAATTACCTGCAGTTATTGTAGGTAATGCTGTGTTTGGCAATTATAGTGTAACTCCTATTTCTCTCACATGTTCTCCTTCTTTAAGCATCTCGACACTTATTTCACCCCTCCTGCCTTTCTTTCAAATTTCTCACTGTCTATGACTCTCCCAAATATGATAAAATTGTTCTCATTTAGAAATCTTCATGGCTTTCTATCCTGAGCTGCTGTACTGAAACTTCTCTTCCTTAGCAATATCAACCTCAATCTCATCATCCTCTCTTCTCTTGAACTGGCTGACCGCTTATCTTCTTTAATTCTGTCTACCTATGTGGATTGGAGATTTATATTCATGATTGCTGTTGTCACTGATCACATTCTAATATTATTCTACATCCACATCCCCTTCCATTCCCTGACCTTCCCTATCTTCTTGATCCATCCCCAGAAAAAAAACTTTCCCCCAATTCAATCCAAAAATCTGGAAAGTCACCAAAGACCCATATGACCATAGACTGCTCTCCACCTTTTCAAGAGAGACCTGACTAGTGGTGATTAAGGGTAACCACACCTCAGGGGAGTGACAAGGTTAAGAAGACAGATCTTCATGAATAATTTCAGCCATTACAGAAATTGAACCTGGGCTGCTTGCATTGCTCTACATAATAAACCAGCTGTCCCGCCAACTGAGTTAAACCTAAAAACTTCTCCAATTCATTCCAACTGCACTTCCAAGGTTTCAACTACCCAGCCTTTGGCACTTTTGTCATAACATTGAACAAATCAGTGACTGCAGCAATCACACCAGCAACTTCAACTTTGATGTCCTAGTGCCCAATAAAATTCTTCCTCACTCTCAACCTGCAGCTCTGCAAATGCCCGCCAAATGTTCCTAATTCATCAGACTACTTATCCAACATCCAGTACTGGATGGAAAAAAACTTCCACCAATTAAAATATTGGGAAGACTGATGGAGAAAGGACAAGGAAGAAGTTTTTATTTGTAACACAGCGAGAGGTAATGACCTAGATTTCGCTGCCTACAAGGGTAGTGGAAGTGGAGACAATGAGTTGTTTCAAAAATAAATTGAATGGACATTTGGGAGAATTAAAATTGCAGGGTTATGAGGAAAGAGTAAAGGTATAAGGTTGATTGGATTACCCTACAGAGAGCTAGCATGGATTCAATGGGCCTAGTGATCTCTTTCTGTGTCATAATGACTCTCTGGCTGGGCATGATAAGCAAGGTTCATCACTGGATATGTGCCCTCAAACTTTGGTAAGTGAGACCTAGGGGATCAGGGGCCAGTCAGACAGGCTTTATTGAGGGATTGGCAAGGCAGATGATGCTGCTATCTTGGGACATTACCCATCGCTGGGCCAAAGAGTGCCCTAAAAGTACAGGGTGTAGTGCTACAGGGATGTAGTACAGGGTGAGTTGCAGCCCACCAGGAAAACCATTAGGAAAATGCTGTCACCCAACCCTGGTAAAATGGCAGTGGACACAGAAAGAGACTGCTAATTAGTATCTCATTTTGGCTCAAGGAAGGTAGTAGACTGATTGCCTCCATTTCCACTACTGGCAAAATGGCTTAGTACAGAAAAAGCTACAGGCATACCATCTGTTGCATTCAGGCGTAATTTGCCAGTCTTTGATCTACCCCAAAGGCCCCTTTTAATACCAGCCCATATGTCTCAATGAAACATGTTGAGCTAGAAGGACGCAGTGGTTAGCTCCTCTTCCTCTGAGCCAGAAGATCCTGGTTTCAAGTTCCAGGATGCATTGACATGACTGCAGGCAAGCCAGTATAGACTGGTACTGAGCCTGGATAAATGGGACATCCAAAACAACTATGTTCGATATGCAGGATAATTAGTCAGCATAATGGATGACTCATGCATCATGGAGAAAGGGATCTATGGAATGACTTAGTAGAAACAACAGTACTGACAATTAGTACAGATCCGTTTAACGGAAGGCTAAACAAACATAAGAGGAATAAAATGAGATGGGAAAGCATAAACAACAGTAAGGTTGAAATATTTGGATTCTATAATATCGACTTGATTTTGGAAATTGAATCAAAAGCATTCATGTTGTTTCCTGGATTTATATCAACAAGTTAGCAAATAGTGGAGCATTTACCTTCCATGAGTATAGTTGTTGTCTCTTTCCTGTGATCCTTACTGATGATCATATTTGCGCTTACAAAGCCTAGTTCTGTACAGACAAAAAAAAAACTCAGTAAATATATCTGCTATTGTAAAATATCATTATCAATTACAAATATTCTGTGAGCTGCAATCTTGCATTCAAAAAACATTGAGACCCCCTCAAGTCATTCAAAGGGAAATGCCAGGAAGAATCTTCCAGCCCTGTCACCAGCAGGAAGCTTGCCGGGCAGGGAAATTTAGTGTGGTGTGAGATGTGAATTCAGTTCCCAATGTCAGGATAAACTGCAGGAATTCTGTTCAAGGGACTTTAAAGGTGGCTTAAAGGTGAGTTGAACATCCCAATGAAGCATGTTGAAAAGCCTTTTTACGTGCCTTAGCCTATCATGCACGCTTATTTAAAAGACCACTTCACTGAAATTAAGTTCCCTGCCAGCCAGAAATTAGAACATTCACTTTTACAACTGCACCTGGTGAGCCTGACGTATTCCATAACATCAAGGTGAGTAGACTCTGTTTTCATCTCCTTGGGGATCGCTCGCAATTTGACTCATATCAAGAGCTGAGAGAACATATTGTGCCAAGGCTGGAAATGAGAGACAGGTGCCCTGGCACAAGATTTGCTGTGTAAATAATGAACTGAACTGCGGGAGATTCTGTGTGACCAGCTGCGGCCAACCACCAGCAACTCCCTCCTCTCCCCTACTCACTTCTCCTCACCAACCATTTCTCCCCGTCTCCCCGCACAGTGGAAAATGCTCTGACTTCCACTTCCAGCATCAAAATTCAGAATGTAAAACTCTGCCCAGGACTTGACATGAAGGTTCTTTGCAAATACAATGGCCAGAATTCTATTGCCTCACCATTGGAATTGGAGGTGTGACAATGGGAAGGTCCATTGACCAAGCACAGGATTTTATGGTTTCAGGATGAGTGAGGCGTAAAATCCCGCCCAGTGGTCAGGAAATTGGACAGCATCCAAAAATGGGTGCAGGGCTTTGAAGGTGGTGTACTTTAGCTCTCTGCTCATTGCAATGATGTAGAGTTGCCAGCATTGGATTGAGGTAGGCACAGTAAGTAGTCTCACAACACCAAGTTAAATTCCAGCAGGTTTATTTGGTAGCACAAGCTTTTGGAGCGCTGTCCCTTCATGAGGTGAGGTTGCAATGGTTTGTGCACGTGTCCTGTGTTACCTGAGATATTTAATGGCTACGTGCCTCTTGGCAATGGGAGTGGAGATATCAGAAAGCCATTAATGTCTTTCAGGGAAGGGAATCTGTCGTCCTTACTCGGTCTGGCCTAAACTTGACTCCAGAGCTGCAAATATATGGTTGATACTCAACTGCCCTCTCAACAAGGGTAACTAGGGTTGGCTAATAAAGGCTGGCCAGCCAGCAATGCCCTTGTCCATGAATGAATTTTTCAAAATAATTAATTAACTGCAGCCAACACCTTTGAAATAGGAGGAACAATCTTCTGCAATTACAGATTTTGCAGCCACTTCTAAAGGAAATGGCTAAAAGGATGCAGCCGATATGAAAAAATCTTTGATTCTGTACTGTAGGTTA
This sequence comes from Sphyrna mokarran, assembly GCA_024679065.1. Classification (NCBI taxonomy): domain Eukaryota; kingdom Metazoa; phylum Chordata; class Chondrichthyes; order Carcharhiniformes; family Carcharhinidae; genus Sphyrna; species Sphyrna mokarran. Next base: position 114,024,892 of record JAGIQG010000004.1, read on the forward strand.
TGACACATCAGTGAACTTGAACTGGGACATCCTTTTGTCCAGAGGTGCAGTGCTGTCCCAGAGCATTTTATGAGGGAGGAATAGGAAGGCATCTCTCAGAGTTACAGCATGGGAAGCACTGCACCTTGAACATGACTGTGATGCAAGGCAAGAGGGGTCAGTGATCTTACTGGAGTTGTCAGCACTCAACCTCATGAAGTGCAACTTGTAATATTGCCTTCCCCATTATCTACTCCTTGATTTTCTAACACAAAGCTTACTTTGTCCTTTTCTTAAATTTTAGCTTTGAGAATATTGCATCTCCTCAGCTGTTAAATGTAGAGCAGTTCAAAGTTATTGATGATGCATCTTCGCTCAATTTTTTAGAGACATCAGTCGAAATACTGACATGTTGGTTAGAGGAAGAATTAGCCAGGCACAAGTGTGTCGGAGTCAGAATCAGGCTCTAGGTCACCACAGTTATCAGCATACCAGAGGACCAGGTTGCATGTTAACTGCAAAATACTCAGATATTGACTTCAATCAGAAAAACTGCTGAAGAAAATACATGGACGTTCACGATCTGAAACATTTACTTCCTCGACAGTGTCAGAAATGTGAACCATCTACAAAATGCAATGTGCAACTTGCCAAGGCTCTTTCGTTAGCATTAGACAATCACCTCAATCGCCTACAGGAACAAGGACAGCATATGTATGGAAACATCATCATCTCCAAGCTCTACCCTGCCCAAGTCACACACCATGATTCAAATATATCTTGATGTTCCTTCATCGACATGGGTCAAAATCCTGAAGCTCCCCACCTAGTTAGGCCATAGACCCCGAGAAGTCTGTTTCGCATTATATGCCCAGTGCTCTCTCATTCTGTTTCACTCTGTCCATAGGGAATAAAATCTATGTTTTCTTTTCCCTGATGCAGCCAATCACCATGATATATCAATGTACAGCAAATGGTGAGATGTTGCTGTTGTCACTTATTACAGCCTGAATGAAGCCAGAGGCATGAAGGTTGAGGATAATGCTGGGCTCACAGGCAGTGTATTCTGTAGTTTGGTGTTTGTTTGGTTGCATATCTGGCTGCATCAATTCAGGGACAGCCTTCTTGGTAAAGAAGGCGTTTCATACTTCGCTCCTCAATCAAGGAGCTGGCAGAGGTGTACCCCAAGGACACTTTGTAGATACGGCTTTGACTTCTCCTCTTCCTTCTTCTTTTGCTCCATAGTGGCTTAATTGTAGTTTCACCTTCTATCCCATTTCCTAGCCCATCCTTCCAGCGTCTGCTATTTCAACTTGGCAGAGAGCAAAAACAGTGAGATATGCAAGAGCCATTGCCTGTGAAGAGGAAGTCAACTTTCAAAGTGCTGGAATTAAGCAAAAACCACCCAGAAATCACCAAAATACTAATTCAACAACTAACTTTGTGACACATCTGTAAATTAGACTGCCAGTTAACATCACCTTACATAGAGAGACTTAGCCAAGCCAACAAGAAGTTGAGGTGATGCAAAATAAAAAAAACTGAATGTTGCTGGTGTGTGTTTCTGATACAAGTGATACATCTTCAACCAGTCTAGCAAATGGCAAACTTCCAACCAGAACCCAAGATAGATTCTTTTCATTTTTGCCAAATCTGTCATTCCGTTCATTCTGAGAGTTTAACAAGCAACTCTGTGCCTGACAGCCAGATACACATTCAGCCAATTGTTACCCAATAAATTAAGGAAGTGTTGTGTTTGGTAATGTATATTTTCAATTTATTTTTCAAGTAGTTCTAATAATAGAGTATAGGAAAAATATAAATTGAATTTCTCTGAACAGAGATTACCATTTCCAACACATTAAATGCAATAATTCCTGCTAGGGGTAGAAATTCCTAATCCCTCCAGACCAGTGAATCTCGTACAGAAAAATACCCCCATCAGAGCTGCCACCACCTTCCACCCTAAGCATAAAGTCTTGGCTGAGACATTGAATATATCAAATTCCTGAGCTCCCCACCCGAAAAAGAGAAAATTGAGTCTGGGAAACATAGAATATGAAACAAATAGGAGGCCATTTGGCCCTTTGAGCCTGCCCCGCCATTCATCTTCATCATGGCTGATCACTGAATTCAATATTCTGATCCCCTTCCATCCCCCCATATCCACGTGGATTGTAATGCTTGATTTTCTTGTTATTTTCCTAAATTATGGAGGAAATCAAATCCTTTGAATGAGAAGTAATGCATTTTTCAGCCTCCATCCTGCACCTTGGAAGCCCCGGATGGATCTGTACTTGGGATCATCACTACAGATGTCAGAGCAGCTTTCTTGAAGGTCAACCTGTGGAGAGCAATGGCCCGGATGGGATACCCAGACTTGCACTCAGATCAGCTGGCGGAGGTATTGCAAAGATCAGCTGGCGGAGGTATTCACAGACATCTTCAACCTCTCTTTACAACAATCTGAGGTCCCTATCTGCTTCAAGAAGAACCAAGCAGCGTGTCTTAACAACTATCAGCCGGTCTCTCTGACATCCATCATTATGAAGTGTTTCAAAAGGTTAGTCATGGCACGAATCAATTCCAGTCTCCTTGACTACCTGGATCTATTGCAGTTTGCTATAGCCTCAACAGGTCCATTGCAGACACCATTTCCGTGGTTCTGCACTCAACCCTGCAACACCGAGATAACAAGAACACCTATGTCAGACTCCTATTTATTGACTACAGCTCAGCCTTTATCACCATTATTCCCTCGAAACCTATGTCCAAACTCCATGGTCTAGGCCTCGGCACCTCCCTCTGCAACTGGATCCTGAGCTTCCTAATTCACAGACCACAATCAGTAAGAATAGGCAACAACAGCTCCTCCACAATCATTGTAACAGCAGTGCCCCACAATGCTGTGTTCTCAGCCCCCTACTATACTCCTTATACACATATGACAACAGCCAAATTCTCTTCCAATTCGATTTTCAAGTGTGCTGATGACACTACACAGTGGGTCGGATCTCAAATAATGATGAGACAGAGTACAGGAATGAGATAGAAAGTCTGCTGAATTGGTATGGCAACAATAAACTCTCCCTCAAAGTCAACAAAATGGAGAAGATTGTCATCAATTTCAGGAAGTGTAAAGGAGAACATACCTTTGTCTACATCAATGGGGACTAATTAGAAAGGGTGAGAGCTTCAAGTTTTAGGTGTCCACGTCCCCCATGCCGACACTATAGTTAAGAAAGCCCATGCACGCCTCTACTCTCTCAGAAGACTAAGGAAGTTTGGCATCTCAGCAAAGACTCTCACCAACTTTTATAGACGTACCATAGAAAACATTCTTTCTGGTTGTATCACTGCTTGGTAAGGCTCTTGCTCTGCCCAAGACGGCAAGGATCTATGAAAGGTCATGAATGTAACCCAATCCATCATGCAAATCAACCTCCCATCCACTAACTCTGTTTACAATTCCCATTGCCCTGGAAAAGCAGCCAGCATAATGAAGGACCCCATACACTCCAGACATTCTCTTTTCCACCTTCTTCCTTCAGGAAGAAGATACAAAAGTCTGAGATCACGTACCAGTTGGCTCAAGATCAGCTTCTTCCTTGCTGCTGTCAGACTTTTGAATGACTTACCTTGCATTAAGTTGATTTTTCTCTGCATCCTAGCTATGAATGTAACACTACATTCTGCACTCTCTTGTTTCCTTCTCTATGAATGCTATGTTTTGTCAATATAGTGTGCAAGAAACAATATTTTACACTGTATGTTAATGCATGTGACAATAATGAATCAAATCAAATGAAATCACTGTTCTACCTTCACAGAAAAAAAAAGATATTTGATGGAGGCAAAGGTGAACAAGATGTAATATCTTGAAAGGTTGCTGCTCTGTTTGTTTTGGACACTAATGGAATCAAGAGACATCAAAATGACACAGGGGGTAAGGAACAGGTCAGTCATAACAACAGTAAAACAATTTGCTCTTATAAGGTAGGAAAACAACCCAAAATGTTATACTTTACAGGACAATTATCAAACAAAATTTGACTGACCACATTTTAAGTGGGATGACCAAAAGTTTGGTAACAGAGGTAAGCTTTAAGGAGTATTGTAAAGGAGAGTAAGAGAGAGATAATAAAAAAAGACAATGTTTAGGGAGGGATTTCCAAAGCTTAGGGCCCAGAAAGTTAAAGGTGTAGCACCAATGGAGGAATAATTAAAATTGGGATACTCAAGTGCAAGAATTGGAGCAGCACAAATATCTGAGGGTTGTGGAGCTGGAGGATTGAGAGAGGGACACGGCCATGATAGGATTAGAAAAGGAAGGATGTGGAGACTCTGGAGAGAGCGCAGAGAAGATTTACCAGGACGCTACCTGGTATGGAAGGTCTGAGTTACAAGGAGATATTAGGCAAATTGAGACTGTTTTCCTTAGAAAGAAGTAGACTTAGCGGAGATCTAGTAGAGGTGTACAAGATTATGAAGGGGATAGATAGAGTAAACAGGGTTAAGCTTTTTCCTAGGATGGACTCAAATAGCACGAGGGGTCACGGGCTTAGGGTGAGGGGGGTAAGGTATAATTTGGATGCTAGAGGGAGTTTTTTCACACAGAGGGTGGTGGGGTATGGAATGCGCTGCCAAGTAAAGTGGTGGAGGCAGGTACTCTGGAGTTATTTAAGAAATACTTAGATGGGCACATGAACAGAATGGGAATGGAGAGGTATAGAAAACTGATTTAAAATAGGGATCATGAGCCTTGGGAGTCCCTGGGAAGTGTGTAAATAGATGATGATATTGATGTACTTGTTTTTATCCTACAGGTGCTTTGGTCCACTTTGTTGTCTAACGAGGGGCATACACGCGATGGGTCGTGAGAGGGCTGCTCTTGGATTTTTTTCGAGAGTATCCTAGTGTTTCACGTCGTTAGTGTACGCTTGACCTGGACCATTTGATGGGCAACACGACAGCTCAGTGACTATCGCTGTGCTGTGCAGATACATGGATTTGGGCCTGTATCTGTGGGAGTTTGCGCATTCTCCCCGTGCTTGCGTGGGTTTTCTCCGGGTGCTCCGGTTTCCTCCCACATCCCAAAGATGTGCTCTTAGGCTAATTGACAAAACAAATTCTCCCTAAATTGTCTCAAATTTGGTTTTTAATCCATAGATCTATAAACATGGACAGGGATCGCGGGTAGAAGTGGGAACATCGGGGTGGCAGCGCGGGCTCGTTGTGCCAAAGGGCCTGTTTCCTATGCTGTTTTGTTCTTTGTTTTTTGTTCTTTGTAAAACAAGAATGACAACTTTGAAGTTGAGTTTGACTGGGAGCCAAAGCAGGTAGTAAGCACAGGCAGGATAGGAAAATAGCACTTGGTGTGAGTTAAGACATATGCAGCAGAGTTTTGGATAACCTCAAGTTTATGGTGGGTAGAATATGGAAAGGATGTCTTGTGGCACAGTGGGTAGTGTCCCTGTCTCTCAGCCAGAAGCTATGGCTCAATTCCCACCCCAGTACTTGATGGCCCAGGAAGTTGCATTCATAACAACGGCCAAACAGGTGAAGTATCAACTTGCAAACCTTTATAACATACATCAATAACACGTAGGACAAATGGAAATGTTTCCTGCTCACACAACACCAGAGAGCAATGATAAATCTTGACTGCAGGATGTTGCCAGATGCAATCATGGACGAGAAAGAAATGCCAGTTCAGGGCATAGTACCTGAAGAGAGAGGAAGTGCGAGCTTAGCAGGATTGCATCAGAATAATCTAATCTGGAGGTAAGAAAGGCAAGAATGAGAGTTTCAAAAGTGGATGAGCTGAGATGGTACGGAGTAAAGCAATATTATCAAGGTGGAAAAAAGGATGATGATCATGGTAGTTGCATAGATATATCATCATAAACAGACTGCTTCAATCTCAAGTAGTCTCCAGAAAGAGAGATGGAGTCAGCAGATAGGGATTGGATATTTTAGCCAGGAAAATGGCTTTTGTCTTCCTAATATTTAATTGGAGGACATTTCTGTTCATCCAATACTGGATGTCAGACAAGCAGTCCAATATGTGTGGAAAGGTTGCAAGAAGTGACAGTGAGGCACAGCTGGGTTCCATTAGCATAATAAGCATAAATGAAACATGAAGCTGAGTTTGTGGTTGATATCTGTCAAGGGCAGCATGTAGCTCAGTAACAACAAGGCACCCAGGATCGAATCTTGAGTAATCATAGAATCATAGAAAAACTACAACACAAACAGGCTCTTCAGCCCACAAGTTGCACCGATCATACCTCTACCTTCTAGGTTTATCTATAACTCTCAATCCTATTAAGTTTCATGTACTCATTCAGAAATCTCTTAAAAGACCCTATCAAATGGTTTAGGTTTGGTTTAGGGAATGGTTTAGGTTAGAGGCTCATTGCTTTTTCTTAATTGGTCGGTGCAACATCGAAGGCCAAAGCGCCTGTTCTATGCTGTAATGTTCTATGTTCTATGTTAAATTTGCCTCCACCACCGCTGATGACAGCCGATTCCACTCAGCCACCATCCTCTGACTGAAAAACTCCCCAGCACCTTAAACATGTGCCCTCTTGTGGCAGCCATTTCAGCCTTGGGGAAAAGCCTCTAAGGATCCACTCGATCAATACCTTTCAACATCTAATACACCTCTATCAGATCCCCTCTCATCCTTCATCTGTCCAAGGAGATATCAGAGTTATCAGAGCGATGGGAAAAGCTTTGATAATATTGAATTGCAAAACAAGGAACCATATATTCTACTCATCTTATTTATTACGTTCTTCAGCCACCTCAACATCTCCTCAATTCCTTTACTCCACTGATTGCAGCTGATCTGCTTCTGGTAACCCTCCATCAAGACCCTTTCCCTGTCAATTTTCCCTTTTCTCTCTTTGTCCATTTCTTCCTCCCACTTCCCACTGCCAGCCTCCTATTCCTCTCACTTTAGTCCTCTTCTTCCTTATGTGGCTGCAATCACTCTGTTTGCCCTCTCATTCTGCTTCAGTGCATAACAATGCTGCACATTATTTTTTGTTCTTTCTTAAGGCAGATGCATTTAGCATTAACAGTAAAAGAAAATCACATAAAATCAGCTGTTTGTACCTTGATTTTGCAATAATTGGTCGGCAAACTCAAAGATAATGAACTGGATATTTACCTGGTATTGGGGCAATTGTGGAGGCTTGTGACTTAAGGTCAGCTAATTCCATTTCAGAGCTTATATAGCCTATATCTGGATGGACATAAAGATATGTGTTAACAAAACCATGTTCATTGTACAGTCTGCTTTAACCTCTTTCCCAAAATTCACAAACAGAATTGTACTGGTAACCCCATTGTTTTAGCCTGCTCCTACCCACATGAACTTATTTCTTTCCTATCTTGACTTACTTTCTCCCCTTGTCCAGTCTATAGTTGTGATCCTTTTTACACATTATTTTATTTCAACAGTTTCCTGGCTCTAACCGCCTCCTCTTCACTATGGACGTCCAATCCCTCTGTACCTCAATTTCCCATCAGGATGGTCTGAGGGCTCACCGCTTCCTCTTTAAACATAGGTACAAACAATCCCTGTCAGCTACCACCCTTGTCTGTCAGGCTGATCTCATTTTCTCATTAAGCAGTTTTTCCTTTAATTTGTCTCACTTCCTCCATATTAAAGGTATGGCTATGGGTAACCACAGGGGACTCAATTATGCCCATCTCTTTATGGATTATGTGGTATGTGGGTTATGGGTTATGTGGAACATTCCTTGTTCCAGCTTTACTCAGGCCAATACCCACAAATCTTTTTCTGGTACACTGAGGAATGTATTGGTGCCACTTAATGTTCACGTGTAGAACTGGGAAAAAAAAATCATCTATTTTGCTTCCAATCTCCACCTCTCTCTGAAGATCCATCTCTAATACTTCACTTCCCTTCCCTGACTTCTGTGTTTCTATTTCAGGACACAGACTTCTGCTAATATTCATGACAAGATCACTGATTTCCACAGCACTCTTCACACCACATTCCAATTCCACAGCACCTTTATTTCATAAGAACATAAGAATTAGAAGCAGGAGCAGGCCATTTGGCCCCTTGTGCTGCTCCACCATTTAATAAGATCATGGCTGATCTGTGCATGAACTCAGCTCCACTTACCCATCTGCTCACCATAACCCTTAATTCCTTTACTGTTCAAAAATCTATCTTTGTCTTAAAAACATTCAATGAGGTAGCCTTAACTGCTTCACTGGCAGGGAGTTACACAGATTCATAACCCTTTGGGTGAAGAAATTCCTCCTTAACTCAGCTCTTCCTTATTTTGAGGCCATGCTCCCGAGTAGTGGTTTAACCTGTCAGTAGAAACAATCTTCCTGCTATCTTATCTATTCCCTTCATAATTTTCTATGTTTCTATAAGCTCTCCTCTCATTCTTCTAAATCCCAATGAGTATAGTCCCAGTCTACTCAGTCCCTCTTCATAAACTAACCCTCACAACTCCAGAATCAACCTAGTGAATCTCTTCTGCACTCCCTCTACTGCCAGTAAATCCTTCCTCAAGAAAGAAAACCAAAACTGTTCACAGCGCTGCAGGTGTGGCCTCACCAGCACCTTATATAGCTACAATGTAAAAATTTCATTCTACTTACCTGGCTATAAAGCTTTTTGGATGCCTTCTGCTCATGAAAGGAACTACGCACATTGATGAAGAAAGAGAGGTAGATGTGATTTATATGGACTTCAGCAAGGTGTTTGATAAGGTTCCCCAGGCAAGACTTGTTGAGAAAGTGAGAGGGCATGGGATCCAAGGGACTGTTGCTTTGTAGATCCAGAACTGACTACCCCTGCAGAAAAAAATTTGCCTGACGAAGGGGCAAACCACGAAAGCTTGTGAGTTTACTATCAAATAAATCGGTTGGACTTAAACCTGGTGTTGTCAGACTTCTTACTGTGTTTGCCCACAGAAGACAGAGAGTGGTTGTATATGGATCGTTTTCTGATGGAGATCGGTCACCCAGGGACCCAGCGGAGTGCCCCAGGGGTCTATTCTGGGACCCTTGCTGTTTATAATTTTCATAAATGATCTGGACGAGGAAGTGGAGGGATGGGTTGGTAAGTTTGCTGATGACACAAAGGTTGGTGGTGTTGTGGATAGTTTGGAGGGATGTCACAAGTTGCAATGTGATATAGATAGAATGCAAGGTTGGGTGGAGAAGTGGCAGATGGACTTCAACGCGGATAAATGTATAGTGTTCCATTTTGGCAGGTCAAATGGGATGAAGGAGCATAATGTCAACAGTAAGACTTCCAGCAATATAGAGTTTCAGAAGAACATTGTGGTCCGGTCCACAGGACTCTTAAATTGGCCTGCACGTAAAGGATGTGGTTAAGAAGACGTATCATGTACAAGGGATTGAGTTCAGGAATAGGGAGATAATGTTGCAGCTTTATAAGACCCTAGTCAGAGCTTTCTTGGAATACTGTGCTCAGTTCTGGTCACCTCATTACAGGAAGGATGTGGGAGCTATTGAAAGAGTGCAGAGGAGATTTATAAGGATGTTACATAGAACATAGAACACGACAGCACAAACAGGCCCTTCAGCCTACGAGGTGCGCCAATTATAAGCATACCTACCATGTTGCCTGGATTGGGTGGCATACCTTATGAAGATAGGTTGAGGGAGCTTGGTCTTTTTTCTTTAGAGAAACGAAGGATGACAGGTAACCTGATAGAAGTGTATAAGATGTTGAGAGTTATGGATCACGTGGATTCTTAGAGGCTTTTTCCAAGGACTGCAATGGTTGCTACAAGAGGACACTGGTTTAAGGTGCTGGGGAGTAAGTATAGAGGAGACATCAGGTGTACGTTTTTCCACTCAGAGGATGGTGGGTGAGTGGAATCTGATGCCATTGGTGGTGGTGGAGGCAAATTCGATCGAGTCTTTCAAGAGACTTCTGGATGAGTACATGGGGCTTAATAGAATTGAGGGTTATAGGTAAGCCTAGTAGATATGGATATCATCGGCACAACTTGTGGGCCGAAGGGCATGTTTGTGCTGTAGTTTTTTTTTATATTCTACATTCTATAAATGCAGAGTCCTTCATTCTTCCTTCCTGCTATTCTAATGGCTTAAAAATTACAAATGCTATCGGGGTTCCAACTTTCCAGTTCAAATTACGTTAAAACTCTCCAAGTGAGATATTCAATGAGAAAACTACTTTTAATAGTGTTAGCATTTATTTGTAGTATCTTATTTTACAGGAGGATTAATCTAATACATTATGTTCGGGAAAAGGTCCATTCATGGTACAATGTTGCAACAGGGAGATTTGGCATCAATCACAAAGGTAAAGACATTGACTGGGATTTCTGGTGTGAATGTGGAGATAGAACTGGAATCAGGTAGCAAGGACACTCCTGTTCCAACTTCTTTCCAGACTATGAACTAATGCGGACTAGTTAACTAACAGGCTATAGATGGAGATGCTCAGCTTCTTGAGACGAGCCTTTGGGAAGTGACTGTATCATCACCTGACACAAAGGAATGTCCTGATGGCAGACGACAACTCAGCCCTGGTTTAAATAATAGCATGTGACATTCCCACCCTCCTCCTCCCTCTGCACCCCAACCCCCACCCTGTTTACCCAATAGACAGCAGCATGTTGTGATGTGCATTTAAAGTCTAGCAGTGTGGCTTCACTTATAGGGAATTTTGTAGGTTCATTTATTTAAACCAGGCACATGAGAACATATATACATAAATAGAAAACTTGATGATACCAGCTGCAAGGGGCATGTTTGTATTCTGCTCCATGCTGAAGCCAAACTGAGGCTGGGTCACAGTACACACTTCCTTTTAGTTCATGTACAACCTTGATTATTGACATACTCACTAACATGACCTAAAATGCCATGTAGAAGGTATGACCTTCTATATGCACAAAGGAACCATCCAGCTTCCTGCAAGGCATGTGGCAGAAAAGGCCACTGGCAGTAATAGTGTGCTCTTGAGCAATGTCATTATAGTTCATGCACTGTTCCAAACAGACAATACACAATGGGCAATCTCAAACAATTATAATGTATTCCATTAGAAACCTGGAAACAATGGTGACGTATACAATGAGGCAAGGAGCACTAAACTTAGATTTTGCACCATCAATCTCATGGAAAAGATAAATATTATCAAGCCATTCAAAGTATTTACCAAGATACAAATTATCTGCCCTAAGAAATTGGCATTGGTTAATACTGACATAGGAGCAAGTGCCAATGTATTACCTCTATAAATTCTAAAGGACAAGTATCCACAGGCATGAAAGGCAATAGCGAAAACTACCACTGCACAACTTCCAACGTACAATGGTTCGCTTATTCCATGTGCAGGATCCATGATCCTGGAGTACAAAGTACGGTCAATCCTCTTGGATGTCACAGATCTGTTACATCATTCAGATACAGGCTGAGTGATTGTCGTTTTATTGGCATGACATGATCTTGCGCAGATGACAGTCCATCAATCTGTCGGACTTCATTTGGCAGTTCAACTTCAGAAACTATTCCTATCACCTAAGTTCACATCTTAACATTGAAATATTCAGAATGTTTCAATAAAATTGGTAGTTTCAATAAAATTGTAGTGTAACATTACAATTGCAGTAGATTATACGTCCAGCAGCTGATCCACTCATAGCACAAATTGATGGTCAAATTGAACAAAATGGAGATAGATGGAATTAGTGGATGAGTACAAGAACAGATGAACTAGTACAGCTCATTATCTGTGTCATAAAGGATGGATCCTTGAGAGTACTCCTCAAACCACAACATTGAAACACAGCTTTGAAACACTGCCCTTGCAAAATACACAGGTCCAAAATCTTCTTGAAGCTTAATGCCAAACATGATGACTGATTGGTTAGCTTGCTACATTTTATACCTAATTCAGACAATACTGTTTCAATGACATCCCATCCAGGATCTCTTTCATACGGACCGCATTATATACTGTGTCAGGATGCATCTGTTGCTGAGACATTGCAGTTGTGGGAAAAACAAAAAAAAAGAACATGACCACAATCTGCACTTATTGATCTAAGCAGCACATAATGAAGGATTTGTGTTCAACAGTCCGTAATGCAATATCAACACGCAACAGGTCAATTTGTTTAGTTCTATTTATTCCAACACTGACCTATGTCTGAATCCAAAGGAAATATAGAATATTGAAGCCATGTCAGATCTTCAAGTTAAGGATAATCTTCAAAGGTCACTTGAATTTCCGATGCCCTTTTATTTCCAATTTCACTCAAAGATCATTCATCTCTCAGGGAATTGTTGAGAAAGAGTGCCCGTTTCTGTGATACAAAAACTCCCAACGTCTTTTTGAAACATTGAAACTGTCATTTGCCAAAGAAAATGCTTCAGAGATAGGTCTGACAGCATGTATACTACAAAAAGACACACTGATGACATTTACTTCAAAATCTCTGTAACACAATCAAACTACTCCAATATTATCTTTAGTGTTTGGAATCATGATTTCATACCTACTTATTTGGCAAAAGATCTGCAGTACCAACTGACACGATTCACTGGAGATGATTTGGAAACAAAAACCTTGTATGATGCCACAATTGTAATGTTTATTGATAAAGATTCGAGGTTATGATTATGAGATTAGTTACAAGCCATGTACCTGCATGGTCACATTGCATACACTTTGCAGATTGCCTTGCAGTAAAAACAGAAGGTATATCCTTGGGTCTACAAGTTGGCTTTACTGATATTGAACTTGAAGATTTTCTCCAGGTTGATCTGGTACATTTTGCACAATGTAAATATCAGCATTTCCATGAAGGAACAATGAAAGATTACACAGAAACTGTGAAAGACCATCAGTGAATAATGACCTGATTCAATTCTGTGTGTCCACAAACAGACAGTACAATTTTGGTCTTATTGGGATGAGTTAGGCGGGGGAATCATTTTTAAAGAAGTACCAGAATCTTTGTGATCTGTTATTCTTCAATAATTCCATTGCTCAAACATGGGCATTGAATAGATGAGAAACAGTGAAATAGTCGAAAATGAACAATGGCATCAAGTCATCATCAAGAAATGTGAGGCATGTAAATAGCATTTGCCAAGTCAGCACTGATTCCACTGGAAATTCATGCTCATTCTCTGTCCAAAATTGGATCTAAATTCATTCATATCCATGGCACAAAATATCATCAGCATTAACTACTTTACCAAGTCGTCTGTTATTTGCCAATTGCACAATATATCAAGAATATATCAAGCATGACTGTTGTACATATTCTAGCTAGTATTTTCAGATTATTTGCTGTGCCAAGAGAGATCATTGTTTTTAATGGTTTGCAATCTATTGTTCAGGCATTTCACGATAGGTGTAAGAAGTGGAATATCAATCACTCATTACTGAGATCTAACAGCTCAGCTGAACAAATCAATCACACAATGAAATCCCTAAATTTTCAAATATAAACAAACCAAGCAAGATCTATGGATAACAATGTTACACTGGAGAATGCAACCTTTTAACTGCAAAATATTCCCCCATTATAGCTCATGTTTGGCAGTCCAGTGCATGCCAATTTACCTACTCTTATTTATTCTACTTTCTGTTAAAAACTAGACAGTGACCTTCAAACCTGCAAGAAAAGATGACAAATGTGTGCAATAAAAATTCAGGTATAGAATTGCCAGGTTCAGAGTTGGGACAATAAGTTCACATCCAGGATCTCACAGGAAGTAAGTGGCAACAAGCTGAGGTGACAAAGATTTGTTCAGAATCAGGGTGCTATAACGTTATTAGACACAAAACCACATTGTGAGATTCAAATAAGGACAAATTAGATCCATTTCAACTCCTCAATTACTGTACAATTTTATTGCATTGAGAACAAGATCCTAAATGAATCAAAGAACAATACTTAAATAGACAATCCCACACATCACTGTGGGCAAATAAAAACATCTCCAGACAAGGTCACCAACACAGTATCTGGGTGTATCAGCAGGTTAGCTTTTAACTTAGGAGACTGACGCATTCATCAGTTCTTTACACTATGGTAATGGTGAGTTAACATGGACATGAATTGTAATTGGTTGTGCATCTTTGGAACAGGAAAGGTATCTTTAAAAATAAAGTGAGATATCTTTAAGGAAGAACAGTATGACATCAATAGAAGGAAGGTGTGTCATGTGATTTAGCCTCAATTTCACATTCAACTGGAGTAGAACACAGGCATACATAATTCTGTCTTCAAGTCATCTATGTTTTCATATGCATAGATCAAATAAATGAACCCACAACATGTTTACCCAGTCGCTGAGTAGAACGTAGAACATTACATCACAGTACAGGCCCTTCGGCCCTCAATGTTGTGCTGAGCTATGTCCAATCCCAAGATCAAGCCATCCCCTCCCTATCATTCTGATGTGCTCCATGTGCTTATCCAATAACCGCTTGAAAGTTCCTAAAGTGTCCGACTCTACTATAACAGCAGGCAGTCTATTCCACACCCCAACCACTCTCTGAGTGAAGAATCTACCTTGGACATCCTTCCTATATCTCCCATCATGAACCTTATAGTTATGCCCCCTAGTAACAGCTACATCCACCCAAGGAAATAGTCTCTGCACTTCTACTCTATCGATCCCTCTCATCATCTTATAAACCTTGACTAAGTCACCTCTCATCCTCCTCCGCTCCAAAGAAAAAAGCCCCAACTCCCTCAGCCTTTCCTCTTAAGATCTACCCTCTAAACCAGGCAGATCTTGGTAAGTCTTTTCTGCACTCTCTCCAAAGGTTTCCACATCCTTCTGGTCAGCCCACCAGAAGAACTGAACACAATATTCCAAATGTGGTCTCATCAACGTCTGGTAGAGTTGCGTGTAACTGCACGGCTCTTGAATTCAAACCCCCTGTTAATAAACACTAACATACTATAAGCCTTCTTCATGGCTGTATCCAATTAAGTGGCAAACTTCAGAGATCCGTGGATATGAATCCCAAGATTTCTCTGTTCCTCCACATTCCTTAGAATCCTGCCGTTGACCCTGTAATCTGCATTCAAATTTGTCCTACCAAAATGAATCACCTTACATTTATCAGTGTTAAATTCTATCTGCCACTTTTCAGCCCAGCTCTGCATCCTATCAATGTCTCTTTACAGCCTGCAAGAATCGTCCACCTGATCCACTACTCCACCAATCTTGGTGTCATCAGCAAATTTACTAACCCATTCTTCAGTCCCCTCTTCCAAGTCTTCGATAAAAATCACAAATAGCAGAGGACCCAGCACTGACCCCTGTGGTACATCGCTGGTAACTGGCCTCCAATTTGAAAATTTTCCTTCCATCACCATCCTTTGTCTTCTATGATACAGCCAAATCCAATTGGCCAAATTTCCTTGTATCCCACACATCCTTATCTTTATTTAATAAATTGTTATCTTTATATCATTATTAAAAACACATCTGACCCCTCCAAACAACCAATATTCTGCATCTTCCCCAACAGGCAGCATGTGACATTTCCCCTTTTCCTCCTCCCTCCAACAGCAAGCTGTTTACACCTCAAGAAGCAGAATCCCAAGTGGCCTCACAGGGTCAGTGACCAGTCTTTGCTCCAGGTTATTTTTCAGCAAACAGAAGATCCTTACCTTCAGAGGTAGAAGGAGGAGCATTCCCTGTCTAATCAAGCAAGACTGGCTGCAGATCATGACCAAATTCACCAGGCATCGTCTCATTGGAAAAGCTGTCAGCAATGCCACAAGTGGATGAACAACTCTCTCCCCTCTGCCAGGTGACTAACAGATCTCAGTTCGCTTTGGATGGAATGGTGGTAGTGGTGGGGGAGGTGGGGTGGGTTGGGGAGTAGGGAATGGATAAGTTTGTTCATGTGGATGCTGGGAAGGGACAGCCCACAATGTTGGTGGCCATGCCAAAGTGCATGAACTAGCATTGTCAACCCAGTCACTCCAGAGAAATCCATTACCATGTGTTTGCCATTTGCCACAGATGTTACAGCAAGGTGTAATGTTTGCTCTTGTGCAGCCATTAATATACTTCTTCCATTTCCCATATTAGAAATGGGTCCACAATTTTAGAAAGCGGGCCCTCTCTATTACAGCTCTTGACCATCACTATCTATGGAGGAGATAGTTAGAGGAATTGCCAGGGTATCAGGGTGTCTGCTCCATCAGTGAAGCTGGAATTCAGTCGCTGAGGAATGATCAAAAAGAATGGTTTTCTTGTATCGTCCAATGTACAGACATCAATGTGAGCTGCAGCAAATTCTGTGGGCTTTGCATCGCAGCATTGGTTGATCTGCTTTTAGTTTGATTTATTATTGTTTTATGTATTAGTATACAGTGAAAAGTATGTGAAGTGATGCATTTTGTGAGGTCTAATGCAGGGGGAGCTATACAATAAATGGCAGAACCATCAGGATTATAGACACATCTAGATAGACTTATCTAGATAGCCACATGAACTGATTGGGAATAGAGGGATACAAACTGATATCCAGTTAGGAATAGGAATGATCGGTGCAGGCTTGGGGGACCGAAGGGCCTATTCCTGTGCTGTGTTGTTCTTTGTTCTCAGGTCAGCAGCTCTTACAAGGAGCAGCTGATTTTGCACCTGGTGCTCTGACAGCAGCTCTTTAACCAGAGATACCAATGCCATAAGTTGCTGCAATAACATGGGATTAACCCACACCTGTGGAGGAACCCCTCAGCAGGCCAGGGCCACTATGCCCCAGAAAACCTGGCAACCAAAGTTTTTGCGTGCTATACAGACAAAGCATACTATTCATAGAGAAGGAATGGTCACTCATTGGAACTGAGAGCTTCCGTCTCCAAAGGATGTCATTCACCCCCTCCATCTCTCCCACATTCTCCATCAGCGTAGTTTCTCCCAGCCTGGTGGATATGTTTTTGTCATTGGATTTGGGTTAACACTTGATACAAATGTCATATGCACAGCCAACCAGCTACTGGATACTTCAAGCCTTCAAAAGTGGCAGGTGTTTGAGAAACTAGTCTGATGTTGAGCCTCTCGAGATGTCCATAAGGTGGTGGGTGCTGGATGTACAGCTTGAGGTTGATGAAAATGTGAACAAGCTTCCAAAGGATATCTGTGCTCTGGCAAGAATTGTGGATAAATCAATTCACACCATGATCTCCAATCTCCCATTCTTCTGTGTATGTGGCCTCCTTCATTTGGTGACTGACAACTGAGTCACAATCAGCAGAATAGATAATGGACATCAGAGGTGTGAGTAGACTGGCGTGTTGGAGTAGAGAGGTGAACCTGGTCATGAGCTCAACTTAACAGAGGTAAGGCAACAGGGGAATAGAGTGCCTGGAGTTTCCATCACATCCTCATTGTTCTATGTGTATAAAACTATTTTAGAACTGAATAGTCTCATTAGTGATAGACAATATGGTCTTGTATGAGGGAGGTCATGCCTTACAAATTTGGTTGAGTTTTTTGAGGAGGTGACAAAAATGATTAACGAGAAAAGGGCTGTGGATGTAGTCTACATGGATTTTAGTAAAGCATTTGACAAGGTCCTCATGGCAGGCTGATGCAAAAGATTAAATCTCACAGGATCAAAGGTGAACTAGCTAGGTGGGTACAGAACTGGCTTGGCCATGGAAGACATAGAAAACAGTGGAGGGGTCTTTTTTCTGATTGGAGATCTGTGACTAGTGGTGTTCTGCAGGGCTCTGTGTTGGGGTCTCTGCTGTTTGTGATATGTATAAATGATTAGGATGAAGATGTAGCTGGTCTGATTCATAAGTTTGCAGATGACACAAAGATTGCTGGAGTTGCAGATAATGGTAAACATTGTCAGAGATTACAGCAGGATATAGAAAGGCCAGAAAATTGGGCAGAAAAATGGCAGATGGAATTTAATCCAGATAAATGCGAAGTGATGCATTTTGTGAGATCTAATGCAGGGGGAGCTATACAATAAATGGCAGAACCATCAGGATTATACATCTAGGTAGACATCTAGATAGCCACATGAACTGATTGGGAATAGAGGGATACAAACTGATATCCAGTTAGGAATAGGAATGATCGGTGCAGGCTTGGGGGACCGAAGGGCCTATTCCTGTGCTGTGTTGTTCTTTGTTCTCAGGTCAGCAGGTCGGTATGTGGCTCTTACAAGGAGCAGCAGCTGATTTTGCACCTGGTGCTCTGACAGCAGCTCTTTAGCCAGAGATACCAATGCCATAAGTTGCTGCAATAACATGGGATTAACCCACACCTGTATAGGAGCCCCTCAGCAGGCCAGGGCCACCATGCCCCAGAAAACCTGGCAACCAAAGTCATTTGCAAGGTCAGCAGGTCACCACCAGTACAAGTGGCAATGAAGGGGAAAGAACATGTAACAGCCCGTCGAAAGACTTCTGAAGGCACACATTAGAATAATAGAGAAGTTAACGGCACAGAAAGTGGCCATTCAGTTCATTGTGTTTGTGCCAGCTAAAAAACACTCTGGCACTCCCAGACAAAATAGGCACCTTTTGGCATTATGGATGATGAGGCATTTACTGATGTTTTGCTTATGTGCAATTATTAATGTAATAAACGTCTGATTTGGTTTATGAAAGCTTCCAACTGTACCAGCTGTGTCTGTACTCCTCCAGCAATGTAAGATTGGCATGTGTCAACTCAGGAGCTGCCCACAGACAACCAAGGTGTTTGTGCCCATCACTTTCACATTCCAGAAACAGCAACTGTCAGTGACTGAAGGGGGTCTGAGCTTCCAGTGGGTTTTTTTGTGCTTGATTTATGGAGCTTTGTTTGGCTGCAGCGGTAAGAGTTGTTTGAAATGAGTTAGTAAAATATTCCCAGGCCTTCCTTGTGTTTAGGTCCTGACACTTCCATGCAACTTCTCATGCTGATCAGAACGATCTGGCTCCTCTTTGACTTTGCCCATCTCATGTGAGGATGCTTCATAATCCATCATCTTCAACAGCCAGTGATAGCATTCCTCAGCAATGCTGGGTTGTGTAGAATGCAGCTGATCATCATTATCTGGAAGACCCCTGCAGGGATGTATTCAAGAGTCCCATCTGACCCATTCAGGTACAGGAATGTACTTGAGGAGACTGACTGTCATTCAATGGTCGCTTTACTGTTGCTGTGGCTTTTGTTCTAACATTCTTCTACTTCTGATTTTGGTTTCTGCACTAGTGTCAGTATCTCTTCAATGGATATCCTTTGTCTCAGAGCAATCTTTCCTGTAGGCTGCAGGAGGTGGCTGTAGTGGGGTGAAAGAGTTTCAATGGTTGGGATTGCCAGAGAGTGTAAGTGTCATGGTTGCTCCCAGGAAAGGGGGCACACACCTGCAGAATCTGTTTGCAGTGGTCACAGGACAGCTAGATGCTGAGGGGATTAAATCCCTTTGAATTAATGAAGACAGATGGTTGATCTGTAGAACATACAGTTATGCAATACATAGGTCATGCATACAGTCCATGAGACCTCATACCTGGGAGAAACCAGCCATTGTACTAAACCTTCTGACTGTCACAGCCTGACTGTCACCCCATCATTAATTAAAAAGTATGCACTGATTGCCACTCCTGAAAAAGACATCAGTCAGGATTTTAGTGCAATTATGTGTAGCAGATTTTGAGATGCCACACATGTCTCCAGTAAGCCACAAGAATTAACCTAAAGTGTAGAAGTTCAAGGCTACAATGACCACCAGAGCTCACCTTCTCTGCAATCATGGTGCACAGGTTTTTTCAAGTCTCTCAGGACAGGTGCACTCTCTGGACATACTCTCAATTCAATTTCTGCAGATAGCTAGCTATTCCTTTATCTATTGTCCCTGGCCACAAGGTATAAGAATGTAAGAAATAGGAGTAGGAGCAGGCCATCTAGCCCTTTGAGCCTACCCCGCCATTGAACAAGATCATGGCTGATCTGAAGTGGATTAGTTTCACTTTCCCACTTTCTCCCCATAACCCTTAATTCCCTTGTCTATCAGAAGCCTATCTACCGGGAACATATGCAGCGAGGTAGCCTCCACCACTTCAAT
Organism: Sphyrna mokarran; assembly: GCA_024679065.1. Lineage (NCBI taxonomy): Eukaryota > Metazoa > Chordata > Chondrichthyes > Carcharhiniformes > Carcharhinidae > Sphyrna > Sphyrna mokarran. The sequence goes on from JAGIQG010000004.1 coordinate 114,044,978, forward strand.
GTGCAGAGAGTTCCAGAGACTCATGACCCTTTGAGTGAAGAAGTTCCTCCTCAACTCCAATCTAAACTGCGCCCCCCCACTTATTTTGAGATTGTGTTCTCTAGTTCTGCTATCCTTTCTAAGTGGGAAGAATCTCTCTACCTCGACCCTATCTATCCCCTTCATTATCTTATATGTCTCTATAAGATCCCCCGTCAGCGTTCTAAACTCCAACGAGTACAGACCCAGTCTTTTCAATCTTTCTTATAGGCTAACCCTCTCATTTCCAATATCAGCCTAGTGAATCTTCTCTGTACACCCTCCAAGGCCAATATATCCTTCTGCAAATGTGGTGATCAAAACTGCACACAGTACTCCAGTTGCAGCCTCACCAGTACCCTGTATAGTTGCAGCAAGACTTCCCTGTCTTTATATTCTATCCCCCTCGCTATAAAGGCCAACATTCCATTCACCTTCTTGATTACCTGCTGCACCTGCAGACTGGATTTTTGCGATTTGTACACGAGGACCCCCAGGTCCATCTGCACTTTAGCATGCTGCAGCTTTTCGCCTTTTAAATAATAATTCCTCCTACTATTATTTATATCAAAGTGGATAACCTCACATTTGCTAACATTATACTCCATCTGCCAGATCCTTGCCCATTCACTCAACCTATCCAGATCTCTCTGCATACTTTCTGCAACTTCCATGCAATTTGCTTTTCTACTCATCTTTGTGTCATCAGCAAATTTCATTAGCCAATATTCAGCCCCTCCTCCAGATCATCTATGTAAATGGTAAATAATTGAGGCTGCAGCACCAATCCCTATGGCACTCCACTAGTCACCAACTGCCAACCACAATAACACTCATTGATTCCAACTCTCTGCTTCCCATTAGGCAACCAATCCTCTATCCATGCTAACACCTTACCCCCAACTCCTTGCACCCTAACCTTTTGCAGCAACCTTTTCTTTATCTTTATCTTCATCTCTGCACTGTTGCCTCTTGGCAGAGTCTTCTGACAGCCTCTGTCACTTTTCTGAACTGCCATGCTGCTATCTACTTCTCAGGTAACCAGCCCTCAGGAATAAAACAAGCCCCCTCCTGCAGAATTTCAGGGCTGTGGATTAGGGCACATGTTTTCATCCCCAATGCCCCCATTAAGACAGAGGCTGGGCCTTGGGAATATGAAAAGCTATTCCTCACCAAAAATAATGCAAGCTTCAGGAAAGGAAAGGTAAGTAAATGCAATTCTCACACCAGGAGATTTTTTTTATATGCTTCCATGTTCTGACCATTCCCACTTCACCAAATTCCCTGTTCCCCCTTTTCCAACCATCCTTCTTCCACACTCCTTTCTAGGTTCCATCTCCCTCTCCCTTCTCTTCTTCCCTCCCTTTCCCCTCATTCCCCATGCCCCAACCTCCTCCATTACACCCATTCTCACTATGCTTCTCCAGAATTGTGCTCAGTTACATGTAGATTTATAATTTGCTATAAATTAACAAATCCAACTATGGGCTGAGCTACGTGTTTACCTGGTATCGATTTGTGTAATTGCTTCTCCTTGAATTGTGTTTTTACAGGAATTTTAAAAAATATTTCTAGAAGGGCACAAAAAGATTCTGTTAACAAAGTCATCTATTGTCATAATAATCCATTCTAAATTACAAATGTTGACTGAGTGGAATTTTCTACCTCAGGCTGAATTGACAATCCCCATAGTCTGGTTCTGCCAATGGGAAAATCCATAAGTGTCAACATTTACCCACAGTATCTGTCATATGTACTGGTGGCACTTTTGTTGCCGCTTACAGTACAATATATAACATTTGATATAAACTCCATTAATTATAGCAAGCAGACACTGTGAGATTTACCATTAAGCTTCAATGTAAATTTGACACGAGTGCTTTTTTAATCCATTCTTTCAGCTTACTTCACTACTTGAAGAGAAGAATGCGATTTGAATTTCCCAATGCAGGCACTTATAGAACATAGAACATAGAACATTACAGCACAGAACAGGCCCTTCGGCCTTCGATGTTGTGCCGACCAAAATAAAAAGCAATGCCCCTCCAAACTAAACCATTCCCTTCTCTTCCATATACTTATCAATTAACCTCTTAAACGCCACCAAACTTGGCGCATCTACAACAGCTGCAGGCAGGGCATTCCACTCCCTAATCACTCTTTGAGTAAAGAACCTACCTCTGATATCCGTCCTATAACTCATACCCCTTAATTTAAAGCTGTGTCCCCTCGTGCTATGTTCTATGTTCTATGTTCTAATAAACTGGTTCTAATCGTTCAAGTGTCAATGGAGCAATGTTTAGGGGAATATTGCACCATGATTTAGATTAACGATGTGAGGAAAAATTCCAATGAGCAATCTGGAATAAAAACAATGAGCCGAGGAAGGGCTAATTTCAGTTGGATAAGAATGAATTTGACCCAGGTGAGTTGGAATCAAAAACTGGCAGCAAAACTAATAGAATAAATTGCATTTAAAGAGAAGGTTCAGATACAGTCAAGGTACATTTCCAGTAGGGAGAAAAGCCAGGACAAATGAAGGCAGTGCTCTCTGAATAGATAGAGAACAAAATGAAGTGGTAAATCATTATTGGGTTGATCATACACAATTGGAAACCAGCTGAATATTAGAAGTTGCAAGCAAAAGTGCAAAATGAAATTAGAGAGCAAAGTCAGAGCCATGACTTGCCTGGGTTGCAAAATCTCACTAACTGTCCCAGCTGGAGACAGTACACATCTCTTTAACCTGTGCTTAACCCCTCTCTCCATTCACAACATCTGTACCTTTAAGACTTGATTACTGTGAAGACTCTCATTCCAACCATTATTTTGTAAATTGAGTTTGTGTCTTTATATGCCCTGTTTATAAACATTTACCTGATGATGAAGCAGTGCTCCGAAAGCTAGGGACTTTTGTTACCAAATAAACCTATTGGACTTTAAACCAGTGTTGTAAGACTTCTTACTTATGACTGATCCAGGTAGGAAATACAGTTTAAGACCTATCTAAAATATAAAAGGTTCAGAAGAAAGGGAAGAAAAAAATTAGAGAAACGGAGGAATAAGAACAGAGACTGCTAGGTCACATAAAAGGGAACACCAAAGTCTTCTACAGGCACATAAACAGTAATAAGGTGGAAAAAGGAGGATTAGGCCCTATGAGGGAGCAAAAAGGGTCAGTTAAGGAAAAGCAGCATGCTCCTTCACTGAAAATCATCTTCAACTAACTTACTATGGTTTTCTGAGAGATAGCAGATGGTTGATGAGGGTAATGCTATTGATGAAATGCACATGATATTTTATACAGGCCCACACAACAGGCTTGACTAAGTTATAGCTCATACAACGAAAGGGACAGTAGCAACATTGACACAGAATTAGCCAAGTGACAGGAAACAATGTACTAGAGAATGGATGTTATTTCTGCTGGAGGGATGTCTGTAATGAAGTTCTGCAGCAGTCATTGCTGAGATCTTACTGTTCCAGATATCGTTCATAACCTAGAACTTGGCATAAAGGCACATGTTAAAGATATGTGGATGATACAAAACTTGGAAGCATCGTGAACTATGAAAAAATGGTGTAGAAGTGTAGAAGGGATATAACCAAGTTATTGGAATAGGCAGAGGTGGCAAACAAACTTCAATGTAGAAATGTATGAAGTGGGTTATTTTGTTAGAAGGTCCATTAAGAGACAACATAAAATGAAGGGAATGGAGGAGTGGAAGACTTGGATATGTATATGCGTAAATCATTGAAGTTGTATAAATCATTGTATAAGAGGCTAGTTCAGCCGCAGCTGGAGCACTGCACCCAGTTCTGGATAGTGAAGCTTAGAGAAAAGATTGGCAAGAATGTTTCTTCAGCACTCCCACAGAGTTGAAAATGATTTGCTTCCAGACTAACAATGAGCTCTCAGGTGATTGAGGAATCCAATGCTGGCCTATAGTCTTTGTCACAGGTGAGGCAGATGGTGGTTGGCAGTGCAGTTGGGGAGGGTACCTAGATTGCCATGTGTTAATTTCACTGTTGACACTTGGCTTCAGCTTATCCCCAGTGTTGAAACTCAAGGAAAGGAGTTTTCCGGCTGCGTTTGCCCAGCTGGAATATCTGGTCCGAGGTCAATGGACCTTTGCATGATCTGTGCCCCATTCATTACAATTCCCGTGGCAGATGGGATGGGAAAATTCCACTCACGGTGTTCAGCTCTTTGCAGACATTTTTCCTCCATTTCGGATGGCCATGGACCAGAGATTTTCAGATGTCAGTGGAGATGTTGCACTTTCTCAAGGTAGTTTTGAAGGTATCCCTGAAATGATTCCTCTGCCCTCCTGGGTCTTGCTTGCCACGTTAAAGCTCTGAATTGAGTGCTTGTTTCGGGAGTCTCATGTCAGGTATGTGACCCCGTCCAGCGAGGCTGATCAAGCACAGTCAATACTTCAATATGGGGATGTTGGCTCCTCTCTCACAGTGAATGGCTCCATTGCTCCTCTCTCTCACAGTGAATGACCCCCATTGCTCCTCTCTCACAGTGAATGGCCCCATTGCTCCTCTCTCACGGTGAATGGCCCCATTGCTCCTCTCTCACGGTGAATGGCCCCATTGCTCCTCTCTCACGGTGAATGGCCCCATTGCTCCTCTCTCACGGTGAATGGCCCCATTGCTCCTCTCTCACGGTGAATGGCCCCATTGCTCCTCTCTCGCAGTGAGTGGTCCATTGCTCCTTGCTCACAATGAATGGTCCCATTGCTTTTTTTCTCTCACAATGAATGACCTCATTGCTCCTTTCTCACAGTGAGTGGTCCATTGCTCCTCTCTCACTCTTCTAGCTGGTGGTTACTACCTCCAGGTCTACTTTGCACCCACTTTATAACCAGGAGGTGTCTGGACAAAGTAAATAGGGATAAATTGTTCCCACTTGTAAGAGAATCAAGAATAAGATGGCACAAATTTAATGTAATGAGTAAAAAAAGCAAAAGTAATATGAGGAGAAATTTAGCAGCCAGAAATTGGTTAGGATTTGGAATGAACTGCCTGATAGTGTGATGATGGTAGGTTGAACTGAAACATTCAAAACGGAATTAGATTGTCATCTGAAAAGGATGAACCTTCACGGTTACAAGGAAAATTGTTAAGAGGCAAGTTGTTCATTTTGAGTGCTGGTGCGGACATGATGGGCCAAAAGGTCTCCTTGTACATTGTAACATTTCTGTGAAAAAGCAAAGACTGGAATGTGCACATCTAATTATTCTAACTTCCACCATTTTATCAAATAATTAACCCCCCAGGAAAAAAAATCATCACAGAGCAGAGGCATGGGGCTATATAGTGAGGTGCATATTCCTTATTACCGATTTTCATATTAGCAGGAATTTGGATCTTGAGAATATGAGATCTTCTTATTTAATTAAAAGAAAATCCAGCATTGCGTTGAAAATGTAAATTAATACAGGTCCCAAGGAAGGTTTGTCACCTATTGCCCCTACTCGTTTCCATGTTGCCTGAATTGGGAGGCATGCTTTATCAGGATAGGTTGAAGGAGCTGGGTCTCTTCTCCTTGGAGAGACGAAGATTGAGAGGCGACTGATAGAGGTTTATAAAATGTTGAGAGGTATAGATAGGGTGGATTCTCAGAGGCTATTTCCCAGGGCTGAAATAGTCACTACGAGAGTTTACAGGTTTAAGGTGCTGGGGAGTAGGTACAGAGGAGATGTCAGGGTAAGTTTTTCACTCAGAGGGTGGTAAGTGAATTGAATCGGCTGCTGTTTGTGGTGGTAGAGGCAAACTCACTGGGGTCTTTTAAGAGACTTCTGGATGAATACATGTGATTTAACGGGATTGAGAGTTATAGATAGGCCTGCTAAGTATGGATGTGATCGGCACAACTTGTGGGCTGAAGGGCCTGTTTATGCTGTAGTTTATGCTGTATGTTCTATGTTCTATTACCACTTGCTATAAAAAAAAGTTCTCCCTCATATTCCAAATGCATCTCTTGCTCCAAACGTTATTCTGTGTCACCCTTGCTCTTGTTTATTCATTCATTCATCTGCCCTCTCTCTGAAGACAAATCCTTGGCTTGTCTGCTGTGTTTCATCCTGAGCGTGTTTCATTGGTAATGGTTTGCTATTGTCTTCCACTCTCAAGGACAGGTTAGAGAGGCAGATGCCAAATCCATCTCAGTAAAAACGGGAAGCAAATTCATGCTTTTGGCATTATTCTGAAGCACACGCTAGCCAACTTGCCATGTGAGCTAATTTCCCCCTTCTGGTCCTGGTACTTGGACCATCAGCTAATGGGAACAGATTTTCTTTGTCTATCTTATCGAAGCCTGTCGTCATCTGATACACCACTATCAAATCTCATCTCAACCTTCTGGGCTCAAAACAGAACAATGCAAACTTCTCCAACCTAATCTTTTTGCTAAAATCCCTGATTGCAGGAGACATCCTGGTAAATCTCTGCATTCTTCCTAAAGTATGGTGGCCACAACTGGATACAATGCTCCAGCTGTAATCTCACCAGAGATTTCTACTAGCTCAGTAGAAACTTCTCTGCTTTTGTACTTAATACCCCTCACCTCTTGTGGGTGAGTCCAGAACAAGGGGACGCAGTTGTAAAATTAGGGGCCGCCCTTATAAGACAAAGATGAGGAGACATTTTTTCTCTCAGAGGATTGTGCAACTCTCTCAGAAGGCAGTGGGGGTGGGATTACTGAATATTTTTAAGACAAAGGTAGAAAAGATTCTTGTTAAGCAATGGAATCAAAGGTTATCGGAGTAGGTAGGAATGTGGAACTCAACACAAATAGATCAAACATGATCTTATTGAATGGCTTGAGGGGTCAAATGGCCTATTTCCACTCCTATTTCTTATGTTCCTATCTATGTACGTTAATATTTATGAGGCCTAAAAATCCCATATGCTGTTCTAACTTGTCTTTCAATATTTCCTGTCACCATTAAAGATCAATGTGCATAAAACTCCTAAAGAGGGACTATCCAAGAATCTTATCTTGGATAACATTCTTATCCAATCTTATAAGAATAAGATTTATTCTTATAAGAATAAGAATAAGAATTCTTATTCTTAGCAATAAGAATTTTGCTATTCTTATCAGCAAAAGAATAGCTGATGTCTTAAATGAATGTTTTGCATCTGTTTTTACCAAGGATAGAAGTTGTTGACTACTGATGGTGAACGAGAATGTAGTTGAGACACTTGATGGGCTATAAAAATGATACAAAGAAGTAATTTGATGTACTTAAAATTGATTAATCATTGGTACGAGATGGGTTGTAGCTCACAACACTGAGGGAAATATAGGTAGAAATTGTAGAAGCACAGGCCATGATCTTCTAATCTTCATTTGAAACAAGGGTGGTGCCAGAGAATTGGAGAGTTTCAAATGTTCCACGCTTGTTATCCAAATACAAAGTGTAAGAATAAGCCCAACAACTACAGTCAATTTAATTTGAGCAGTGGTAAATTTTTAGAAATATAATCCATGCCAAACTTAACACTTACTTGGGCAATTGTAGATTAAACAAAGCCAGCATGAATTTGTTAACACAAGCCATGATTAATCCATGTTATATAGGATACAATCTTTTCTTTTGAAAAGCGTTTAGATAATTACATGAGAAAGATGGGTAACGAGGAATATGTACCAAATGCGAGTAATTGGGACTAACTTAGTGGTTAAAAAAAGGCGGCATGGACAAGTTAGGCCAAAGAGCCTGTTTCCATGCTGTAAACCTCGAAGAATCTATGTTTTACTGACACATCTGAATATTCTGAAGAGCAAACATAGAGATTTGATGAGGGTAATACCGCTGATGAGGTATAGTTAGTCATCCAAAAAGCACTTGAAAAAAGCTTGTGAGCAAAGTGAAGTCCATGGATTAAAAGGGAAATTAGTAGCATAGATATAAAGTTGGCTGCAATGTAGGAAATAGAGAATAGGAGCCAATGTTTGTTACTTAGGCTGGAGAAGAGTACGCAACGGGTTTCCCATATTAGGATCATATTTCCCAGTGTTAAGATCATATTCCTCAGTATTAAGATTATATTTTTCTTGATGTATATTAATGACCTTGATGCAACAGATCATAACTACATTGTTTACAAGTAGATGTATTGTGAATTGCGTGAAGGATAGTTCTCAACTTCAAGAGGATCTCAACTGATGGAATGGGCAGAAATGCGGAGTATGAAATATGTTGCAGAGCTGTGCAAAATGATACATTATAACAGGAAGAAAGAGGAACAGGAGTTTAAAAGAGTAAGAGGCAACTTGATTGAAACCTTTGAGATCTTGTAAGGTCTTGACAGGATGGATGTGGAGAAAATGTTTCCTCTTGTGGGTGAATCTAGAGCTGGGGGTCACTGTTTAAAAATGAGGATCACTCATTTAAGATAGAAATAATGAGAAAATATTGCTCTAAGATATGTGAGTCATGGAAACATAACAAATAGGAGTAGGAATAGACAATGAGGTCCTTTGAGCCTGCTTTGCCATTCATCATGATGGTTGATCATGGAACCTCTTCCTCAAAAGAGAGTTTTCGAATATTTTAAGGCAGTGGTAGATAGTTTCTTGATAAGCAAGGAGGTGAAAGGTTATTGGGAGTACGTGGGGATATAAATTTGAGGTTCAATCAAAATGGCACGATCTTATTGAATGGTGGGGTTGATCTGAGGGACTGAGCAACCTATTCCTGCTCTGAATTCATATGCTTGTAAATCACACTGTTCGTGGTACTGTATTCAGTTCTGCATTAACTCTATATGGGCCAGAGCCTGAGACAACACTTCCTTATCCTTCCCACTCTCGCCAGGAAAATATGTTTCATTAACAAATACAATGATGATGAGCTGGATGTTTACCATTCGTTGGCTTCTTCTCGATTATTTCTTCTTCTGTAACTTTAACGAGTTCTTCCGTATGACATTGTGAAATTATTTTATTAACCAAAGTCAGATACTATTCTAATTATTCATTATAAATTACAAATTTTGTGCATTTCTATTAATTTCTACGTAGGGTTTTCCCTGTGGGCTTTATAATCTTGTCTCAGGTTTGAACTGGAGATCAGAGACTGCAATATGTGAAGAGCAGTCACCCAGGTGGAAGGCAAGCCACTTCAAGCTAAATGAAAGAAAGAGACAGCTTCTCAAGATGGAGGTAGCCTCCCTCCAACTTTTTAAAGTCGAAAACACACTAACCTTTAGCAGTCAGAACATCGTTAGGCAGACAAAGTAATCAATGAGTTCAGCTGAAGTCTAGAAAGTAGGAAGGATCTCTAAGCCTACCAGAGTACCCCAACGCTACACCAATCTCAAACTCTCCCTCACCCCAGTCTGCTGTCATTCTGGCAGCCACTCTGTTACTGGTCTTCTGCAGAGCTGAAATTTTCCAGTCAGCCTTTAATTAGTTGAATTGACTGTTCACATCTTGTGCATACAGAGCACCGTCAGCTGCTACTTCAATACATCACAAAGTGCAAGTGTTTATGGGTTCTAACTTTCCATTTTAATTTGCATTGAACAGCTTTCCCTTTTGTCCAGGTAGTCCAATTACCCCTTTTTCCCTGAATCCTGTTCAGCACAGAGAATTTTCTGGCCATTCACACCAGTGGGATATTCTGGTCCCACTGCAGTGAATGGAAATGACGCAAATAGTATAATTTTTAAAAACTGATTTTTGGGATATCGGCGTAGCTGGCTGGGCCAGGATTTACTTCTTCTTTCAATATTAATTTGCTTATTTTAATATAACTAGTAAGTCCTGAATGCAATTGTCGGTGTTCACTTGCCTTAATGACCTTGCCCTCATGGGCAAGGGTCATGTTTGAAGTTTATTCATTAGTGTCACAAGTAGGCTTACGATAACACAGCAATGAAGTTACCGAAGGTTTTTTCCCAACAGGGTCAGTTACATCTCCCATTTTCATGGGATAATGATTCTGTGAATTCAATTTGGAGGCCATTAATGTCAGGCAAAGGGAACTAAAATTAACCTCACGGAGTTTAAATTTGATCAAATTCAGTGGTGATGATCATTTATTTATTAGTGTCACAATGGACTTACATTAACAGTGCAATAAAGTTACTGTGAAATTCCCCTAGTCATCACACTATGGTGCCTGTTCAGATTCACTGAGGGACAATTTGGTATTGCCAATACAGCTAATCAGCACATCTTTCAGACTGTGGGAGGAAATAGGGACATTTTCTATTTTTATTTCAGATTTGCAGCATCTGCAATATTGTGCATTTATTTATGGTTGTTTACCTGGTGATGGCTCCTTCACAATCACTTCCTTTGCAGGGGCTTCATCAGGTATTACTGTATCAAGATTAAAAAAAAATCTCAATTAACAAAGTCAGCTGCAACTTTAATAGATCTCAAAGTGCAAGTGTTTATGGATTCCAACTTTCCATTTTAATCTGCATTGAAGCTCTTTCCCTTGGGTCCAGTTATCCAATTACTCCTTTTCTCCAAAATGCTGCTCAGTCACACAGAATCTTCTAGCCATTCACACCAGTGGGATTTTCTGGTCCTAATGCCGTGAATGGAAATTTGGCTGGGGCAGGCACTGCCATCATGGCAACCTGGCACTGCACACGGGGCATCAGGGCGATCGGTTTGCCTGCACTATGGCAATCCTCCAGCTCTTCACCTCACTTCCATTGTGAATAAGCTCCACCCATTCCCTCTACTGGCAAGAATCAGATTTGCAACCTTTTTTGATAAGTTCCATAGCATAGCATCTGCATGTTCGCCCAAGCAATGGGCGTGAGGGTTGGGCTAGTATTTATTGCTCATTCCTAACTGTCCTTGACTTCGGAAAGCATTTAATAATCAACCATATTGTTGTGGAGACACATGTGGGCTAGAGCAGGTAGGGATAACAGATTTCCTACAAAGGACATCATTGGACCAGATGGGATATCACAACAATTAACTATGCTTTAATGAGCTAATGCTAATGATGCTCATTAGCTTTTTAATTCCAGATATTTATTGAATTCAAATTCCACCATTTTCTATGTTGGGATTTGAATCTTGGTCCCCAGAGCATTATCCTGGACTTGGGATTGCTACTCCAGTGAAAATACCACTGCATCACTGCCTTCCCGTGCCAGTCTACTTCTGTGTCTGCCCCAACTGGGACCTAAATTTGCTGCATTTTAAATTGGGGTCCGTCAATGGGAAAAGCCATGTTAGAAATAGTGTTATTTAGCTGTAGTATCTGTAGGTGACACAATGGTTGGTATTTAAAGGGTTAAAATCCAATAGCTGACATACGAAGCCCAGCAATGCTGTAGTAATGGATTTGGCTCCAAGGTAAAGACATTTCAATTTAATTAATTATGAGACTCTTTTATTCCATTCTTTCAGTTAACTCCAATATTAGAAAATTCACTTTATCTTTCTGAAATTAGTGATATTATGGTTGTGTCAGTGAAGAAATGGTCCAAAGGTATGAGATCCAATTCCACCAGAGCAGACCATGGAAATATTGGATCGTCATGATAACCATTCAAGTTCAACAATATCCTTTAGAATAAATGATTTTACCTGATGTGACATAAATGTGAAAAAGGAGATCGGGGACGATCTATCCACCTCATCATGCTGGTTGATTGGTAGGGAGAGCAGGGAAAATCGTGTGGGAGGCAAAAAACCGTGTTCACAACCAGTTCTTTGTCTCCCGTGACATTACCATCCCTGTTGGGCTGATGAAATAGCCTCACATCCAGGAACGGTGCAGTGCTACTTTCAATATTAATTTGTTTATTGTAACATAATTAGTGAGTTCTGGATGCAATTGTCGGTGTTCGCTTGCCTGAATGACCTTGCCGGTTGATGTCCTCACTGACAAGGGTCATGTTTAAAGTTTAGTTAATCGTGTCACAAGAAGGTTTACATTAACACAGCAATGAAGTTACCAAAGGTTTTTTCCCAACAGAGTTAATTGCATCTCTTGTTTTCATGGGGCAATGATTCTGTGAATTCAATTTGGAGGCCATTAATGTCAGGCAAAAGAAACTGAAATCAATCTCAGGGAATTTAAAATTGACTAAATTCAGAGGTGATGATCATTTATTTATCATTATCACAATGGGCTTATATTAGCACTACAATGAAGTTTCTAGGAAAATCTCCCAGTCACCATACTACGGTGCCTGTTGAGGCATAATTTAGCATGGCCAATAGAGCTAATCAACACACCATTTGGACTGTAGGAGTAAACCAGAGCATCTTTTGTTGTTATTTCAGACTTGCAGCCTAAATATTTTACATTTATTTATGGTTTTTTACCTGGTGATGGCTCCTTCACAATCACTTCCTTTGCAGGGGCTTCAACAGGTATTACTGCATCAAGATTACAAAGAAATGTCAATGAGCAAATTCATCTGCAGCTACAATAGATCTCAAAGTGCAACTGTTTATGGGTTCCAACTTTGTATCTTAATTTGCATTGAAGTTCTTTCCCTTGGGTCCAGTTAGTCCAATTACTCCTTTTCCCTAGAATCCTGCTCAGTCACACAGCATCTTCCAACCATTCACACTGGTGGGATTTTCTGGTCCCATTGCAGTGAACAGAAATTTGGCCGGGGCAGGCACTGCTAGCCTGGCACTGCCATCATAGCACCTTGGCACTACCAATGGGACATCAGAGATACTGTGGGAGATCGGTCTGCCTGCACTATGGCAATCCTCCAGCTCTTCAGCTCACTTCTAGTATGAATAAGCTCCACCCACTCTCTCTACTGACAAGAATCAGATTTGCAACCTTTTTTGCTATTGGATAGCATCTGGGTGTTCTCCCAAACAGTGGGCATGATGGGCTAGGCCAGCATTTATTGCTCATCCCTAACTGCCCTCAACTTCAGAAGGCATTTAAGAATCAACCATATTATTGTGGGTCGAGAGGCACATGTGGACCAGAGCAGGTTGGGATAACTGATTTCCTGTCCATAAAGGACATCATTGGACTAGATAGGATTCCACAACAATCAAATATGGTATCATGATGCTCATTATATTTTTAATTCTAGATTTTTGTTAAATTTAAATTCCATCATTTTCCATGTTGGGATTTCAACCTTGGTCACCAGAGCATTATCCTGAATTCTGGATTGCTACTCCAATGAAAATTCCACTGCATCACTGCCTCCCTGTGCCAGCCCAGCTCTGTGTATGCCCCAACTGGGACGTAATTTGCAGCATCCTTAACTGGGCTCTGTTAATGGGAAAAGGGATGTTAGAAATAGTGTCATTTAGCTATAGTATCTGTAGGTGACATTATGGTTGGTATTTAAAGGGTTAAGGTCCAATACATGACACATGAAGCCCAGCAATGTTGGAACAATGGATTTGGCTCCAAGGTTAAGACATTTCTGTTTAAATGATCAAGTGACCCTTTTATTTTATTCTTTCAGTTAACTCCAATATTCAAAAATTTGCTTCATCTTCTTGAAATTAGTGGTATTAAGGTTGTGTTACTGAAGAAATGGTCCAAACGTATGAGTTCCAATTCCACCATAGCAAACCATGGAAATTCTGGATTGTCATAGTAAACCATTCATGTTCAATAATGTCCTTTAGAATGAATGATTTTACCTGGTGTGGCCTAAATGCGAGAAAAGAGATCAGGGACTGTCTTTCCAGCTCATCATGCTGATAGAGTGGCAAGGCCAGCTGGTAAGATCGGGTGAGAGACGAAAAACCAGGTTCACAATCTTTTTTCTTTCTCCGCGATGTTACCAGCCCCACTGGACCGGCAAAATCAGCCTCACATTCAGGAAGGGTGCAGTGCTGCTTTCAATATTAATTTTCTTCTTATCATAATTAGTGAGTCCTGGACACATTTGTCCATGTTCACTTGCTTTAATGATCTCATCGATTGAGGTCGTCATTGGCAACAGTCGCATTTAAAGTTCATTTATTAGTGTCACACATTGGCTTATATTAATACAGCAATGAAATTACCAAAGATTTTTTCCCAACAGGGTCAGTGACATCTCCTGTTTTCATAGGACAATGATTCTGTAAATCCAATTTTGAGGCCATTAATGTCAGGCAAAGGGAACAAAAATCAACCTCAAGGAGTTTAAATTTGACCAAATTCAATGGTGTTGATTATTTATTTATTAGTGTCACAATGGGCTAACATTAACAGTGCAATGAAGTTACTGTGAAAATCCCCTGGTCACCACACTATGGTGCGTGTTCAGATGCACTGAGGAATGATTTGGCATAGCCAATACAGCTAATCAGCACATCTCTCGGACTATGGGAGGAAACCGGAGCATTTTCTGTTTTTATTTCAGATTTGCAGCATCTGCAATATTTTGCGTTAATTTATGGTTGTTTACCTGGTGGTTCCTCCTTCACAATCACTTCCTTTTCAGGGGCTTCAACAGGTATTGCTGCATGAAGATTACAAAAAAAATCTCAATTAACAAAGTCAGTTGCTGCTTTAATAGTTCACCAAGTGCAAGTGATTACGGGTTCCAATTTCCTATCTTAATTTGCACTGAAGAGCTTTCCCTTGGGTCCAGTTAGTCCAATTGCTTCTTTCCCGCTGAATCTGCTCAGTTACACAAAATGGACCAGCCATTCTCACCAGTGGGATTTTCTGGATCCACTACTGTGAACGGAAATGTGGCTGGGGCAGGCACTTCCCTCTGGCACTATCAGCATGGCAACTTGGCTCTACTCACTGGGCATCATGAGTACACTGGGCAATTGGAATGCATATGGCAACCCTCCAACTCATCAGCTCACTTCCAGTATGAATAAGCTCTGCCCACTCCCCATACTGGCGAGATCAGATTTGCGACCTTTTTTGCTAAGTCCCATAGGATAAGCATCTGGATGTTCGCCAAAACAATAGCACAATGGCTGGACTTGCATTTATTGCCCATCCCTAACAGCTCTCGACTGCAAAAGGCATTTAAGAATCAACCTTATTACTGTGGGTCTTGAGGCACATGTAGGCCACAGCAGGTAGGAACAACAGATTTCCTGTCCATGAAGGACATCATTGAACCAGATGGGATTTCATGATAATCAACCATGCTGTCATGATGTTGATCAGATTTTTAATTCCAGATTTTTATTGTATTCAAATTCTACCATTTTCCACGTTGGGATTCGAACCTTGGTCCCCAGAGCATTACCCTAGACTCCGGGTTGCTATTCCAGTGACAATTCCACTGTGTCACTGCCTCCCCGTACCAGTCTACTTCTGTGTCTATCCCAACTGGGACCCAAGTTTGCTGCATTCTAAATTGGAGTCTGTCAATGGAAAAAGCCATGTTAGAAATAATGTTATTTAGCTATATTATCTGTAAGTGACACTATGGTTGGTATTTAAAGGGTTAAGATCCAATACCTGTCATGTGAAGCCCAGCAGTGTTATAGCAATGGATGTGGCTCCGAGTAAAGACATTCCAATTTAAATAATCATATGACCCTTTTATTCCATTCTTTCATTTAATTCCAGTATTGGAAAATTCACTTTACCTTCCTGAAATTAGTAGTATTATGGTTGTGTCAGTAAAGAAATGGTCCAGAGATGTGAGTACCAATTCCACCATACAGACCATGGAAATAATGGATCGTCATAATAACCATTCAAGTTCAACAATATTCTTTAGAATAAATAATTTTACCTGGTGTGACGTAAATGTGAAAAAGGAGATCGGGGACAATCTCGCCACCTCATCATGCTGGTCGATTGGCAGGGCGAGTTGGGAAAATCGGGTGAGAGGCAAAAATCCGCGTTCTCAACTAGTTCTTTTGTCTCCCGCGATGTTACCATCCCTGATGCGCTGATGAAATCAGCCTTACATCCAGGAATGGTGCAGTGCTGCTTTCAATATTAATTTGCTTATTGTAACATAATTAGTGAGTTCTGGATGCAATTGTCAGTGTTCACTTGCCTGAATGACCTTGCAGTTTGATGTCCTCATTGACAAGGGTCATGTTTAAAGTTTAGCTAACCGTGTCAGAAGAAGGCTTACATTAATACAGCAATGAAGTTTCCAAGTTTTTTTCCAACAGGGTTAGTCACGTCCCCTGTTTTCATGGGGCAATGATTCTGTGAATTCAATTTGGAGGCCATTAATGTTTGGCAAAAGAAACTGAAATCAATCTCAGGGAATTTAAAATTGACTAAGTTCAGTGGTAATAATCATTTATTTATCATTATCACAATGGCTTACATTAGCACTACAATGAAGTTTCTAGGAAAATCTCCCAGTCACCACACTACAGTGCCTGTTGAGGCATAATTTAGCATGTCCAATAGAGCTAATCAACACATCTTTTGGACTGTGGGAGTAAACCAGAGCATTTTTATTGTTATTTCAGATTTGCAGCATCTGCAATATTTTGCATTTATTTATGGTTGTTTACCTGGTGATGGCTCCTTTACAATCACTTCCTTTGCAGGGGCTTCAACAGGTGTTACTGCATCAAGATTATGAAAAAATGTCAATGAGCAAACTCAGCTGCAGCTGTAATAGATCTCAAAGTGCAACTGTTTATAGGTTACAACTTTCTATCTTAATTTGCATTGAAGTTTTCCCTTGGGTGCAGTTAGTCCAATTACTCCTTTTCCCCAGACTCCTGCTCAGTCACATACAACCTTCCAGCCATTCATACTAGTAGGATTTTCTGGTCCCACTGCAGTGAACAGAAATTTGGCTGGGGCAGGCACTGCCAGCCTGGCACTGCCATCATAGCACCTTGGCACTACCAATGAGACATCAGAGATACTGTGGGAGATCGGTTTGCCTGCACTATGGCAACCTTCCAGCTCTTCAGCTCACTTCCAGTATGAATAAGCTCCACCCACTCTCTCTACTGACATGAATCTTTTTTTTGCTAAGACCTATAGGATAGCATCTGCAACTGTCTATGTTCACTTGCCTTAATGTCCTTGCCAGTTGATGTCCTCATTGGCAAGGGTCACGTTTAAAGTTTATTCATTAGTGTCACAAGTAGGCTTACATTAACATAGCAATGAAGTTACCAAAGGTTCTTTTCCAACAGAGTCAGTCACTTCTCCCATTTCCATGGGACAATGATTCTGTGAATCCAATGTGGAGCCATTAATGTCAGGCAAAAACAACTAAAATCAATATCAGGGAGTTTAAATTTGACCAATTCAATGGTGATGTTCATTTACTTATTAATTTATTAGTGTCACAATGGGCTTAATTAACCCAACAGTGAAGTTCTTGTGAAAATCCCCCCAGTCACCACACTATGCTGCCTGTTCAGGTACACTGAGGAATAATTTAGCATGGCCAATTCAGCTGATCAACACATCTTTTGGACTGTGGGATTAAACCAGAGCATTTTTTATTGTTATTTCAGATTTGCAGCATCTGCAATATTGTGTGTTTATTTATGGTCGTTTACCTGGTGATTCCTCTTTCACAATCACTTCCTTTGCAGGGGCTTCATCAGGTATTACTGCATCAAAATTACAAGAAAATCTCAATTAGCAAAGTCAGCTGCAACTTTAATAGATCACAAAGTGCAAGTGTTTATGGGTTCCAACTTTCCATCTTAATTTGCATTGAAGCTTTTTCCCTTGGGTCCAGTTAGTCCAATGACTCCTTTTCCCCAAAATCCTGCTCGGTCACACAGAATCTTCCACCTGTTCACATCAGTGGGATTTTGTGGTCCCATGGCAATAAACGGAAATTTGGTTGGGGCAGGCTCTGCCAGTCTGGCACTGCCATCATGGCACCTTGGCACTGCACTATGAGATTGTCTGTCTGCACTATGGCAATCCTCTAGCTCATCAGCTCACTTCCAGTGCGAATAAGCTCCATGCATTCCCTCTACTGGCGAAAATCAGATGTGTGATCTTTTTTGCTAAGTTCCATGGGATAGCATCTGGATGTTCACCCAAACAATGGATGCAATAGACTGGGCTAGCATTCATTGCCCATTCCTAATTGCCTTTGACTTCAGAAGGCATTTAATAATCAACCATACTGTTGTGGTTCTGGAGACACATGTGGGCCAAAGCAGGTAGGGACAATTGATTTCCTGTTCACAAAGGACATGATTGGACCAGATAGGATTTCACAATAATCAATTACGGTATTGTGATGCTCATTAGCTTTTTAATTCCAGATTTTTTATTAAATTCAAATTCCACCATTTTCCATGTTGGGATTTGAACCTTGATCCCCAGAGCATTACCGTGGACTCAGGATTGCTACTCCAGTGAAAATTCCACTGTGTCATTGCCTCCCTGTGCCAGTCTACTTCTGTGTCTGTCCCAACCGGGACATAAATTTGCTGCATTCTAAATTGGGGTCCGTCAAAGGGAAAAGCTATGTTAGAAATAGTGTTCTTTAGCTGTAGCATCTGTAGGTGACACAATGGTTGGTATTTAAAGGGTTAAGATCCAATACCTGACATACGAAGCCCAGCAATGGTGTTGGAATGGATTTGGCCCCAAGGTAAAGACATTTCAATTTAAATAATCATGTAACACATTTATTCCATTCTTTTAGTTAACTCTAATATTGGAAAATTCACTTTATCTTCCTGAAATTAATAGTATTATGGTTGTGTTATTGAAGAAATGGTCTCAAGTTCTGAGTACCAATTCCACCAGAGCACACCATGGAAATGTTGGATCATCATAACAACCATTCAAGTTCAACAATATTCTTTAGAATACTGGGTGATGTATGTAGCACAGTAGTTAGCACTGCTGTTTCACAGCTCCAAGGCCCTGGCTTCAATTCTCAGCTCGGTTCACTGTCTGTGTAGAGGTTGCGCATTCTCTTCGTGTCTGCAGGGGTTTCCTTCCACAGTCCAAAGATGTGTGGGTTAGGTTAATTGGCCATGCAAAGAAATTGCCCCTTAGTATCATGGGATGTGTAGATTAAAGGGATTAGTGGGTCTAATATGTAGGGATATGGGGATAGGGCCTGGATGCGATTGTGTTTGGTGCATATTCAATAGGCCATGGGCCTCTTTCCGCACTGTAGGATTCTATGATCTAAATGATTTTATCGGGTGTGGTATAAATGTGAAAAAAGAGATCGGGGACAATCTTTCCAGCTCATAATGCTGGTCGATTGGCGTAGTGAGCTGGTAAGATCGGGTGAGAAGCACAAAAACTGTGTTCACAACTAATACTTTGTCTCCCATGATGTTACCAGCCCCACTGGGCTGATAAAATCAGCCTCACATCCAGGAATGATGTGGTGCTGCTTTCAATATTAATTTGCTTATTTTAACATAATTAGTGAATCCTGGATGCAATGTCGGTTTTCACTTGCCTTAATGACCTCATTGATGTCCTTGTTGGCAAGGATCATGTTTAAAGTTTAATTAATCATGTCACAAGAAGGCTTACATTAACACAGCAATGAAGTTACTGAAGGTTTTTTTCTCAACAGGGTTAGTCATATCCCCTGTTTTCATGGGACAATGATTCTGTGAATCCAATTTGAAGACCATAAATGTCAGGCAAAACAAACTGAAATCAATCTCAGGAAATTTAAATTCAGTGGTGATGATCATTTATTTATTATTATCACAATTGGCTTATATTAGCACTACAATGAAGTTTCTATGAAAATCTCCCAGTCACCACACTACGGTGCCTGTTCAGGCATCATTTAGTATGGCCAATACAGCACATCTTTTGGACTATGGGAGTAAACTGGAGCATTTTTATTATTATTTCAGCATCTGCAATATTTTGCATTTATTTATGGTTGTTTACCTGGTGATGGTTCCTTCACAATCACTTCCTTTGCAGGGGCTTCAACGGGTATTACTGCATCAAGATTACAAAGAAATGTCAATGAGCAAACTCAGCTGCAGCTGTAATAGATCTCAAAGTGCAACCGTTTATGGGTTCCAACTTTCTATCTTAATTTGCACTGAAACTCTTTCCCTTGGGTCCAGTTAGTCCAATTACTCCTTTTCCCTAGAATCCTGCTCAGTCACACACAATCTTCCAGCCATTCACATTAGTGGGATTTTCTCGTCCCACTGCAGTGAACGGAAATCTGGCTGGGGCAGGTTCTGCCAGCATGGCACTGTAATCATGGCACTTTTACACTACCAAAGGGACATCAGGGGTACATAGGGAGATCAGTCTGCCTGCACTATGGCAACCCTCCAGCTCTTCAGCTCATTTCAAGTCCACTCCTCTACTGGCTAGAATCAGATTTGCAACCTTTTTTGCTAAGACCTATAGGATAGCAATGGGCACGATGGGCTGGGCCAGCATTTATTGCCCATCCTTAACCGCCCTCAACTTCAGAAGGCATTTAAGAATCAATCATATTATTGTGGGTCTAGAGGCAGGTAAGGACAACTGATTTTCTATGCATAAAGGACATCATTGGACCAGATGGGATCTCACGACAAAAAACTATGGTATCATGATGCTCATTAGATTTTTAATTCCAGATTTTTATTGAATTCAAGTTCCACCAATTTCCATGTTGGAATTTGAACATTGTCACTAGAGCATTTTCCTACTCTGGATTGCTAGTCCAGTGAAAATTCCGCTGCATCATTGCCTCCCTGTGCCAGCCTAGCTCTGTTTGTCCCAACTGGGATGTAATTTGCAGCATCCTTAATTGGGCTCTGTCAATGGGAAAAGCCATATCAGAAGTAGTGTTATTTAGCTATAGTATCTGTAGGTGACACTATGGTTGGTATTTAAAGAGTTAAGGTTCAATACATGACATATGAAGCCCAGCAATGTTGTAGCAATGGATTTGGCTCCAAGGTAAAGATATTTCAGTTTAAATAATCAAGTGACCCTTTTATTCCATTCTTTCAGTTAACTACAATATTGGAAAATTCACTTTATCTTTTTGAAATTAGTGATATTATTGTTGTTTTACTGAAGAAATGGACCAAAGGTATGAGTTCCAATTCCACCATAGCAGACCGTGGAAATATTGGATTGTCATAATAAACTATTCAGGTTCAATAATACCCTTTAGAATGGATGATTTTACCTGATGTGGCCTTAATGTGACAAAAGAGATTAGGGACGATCTTTCCAGCTCATCATGCTGATCGATTGGTGAGGCCAGCTGGTAAGATTGGGTAAGAGGCAAAAAATCGGGTTCACAATTGTTTTTTTCCCTCCCATGATATTACCAGCCCCACCGGGCCGGCAAAATCAGCCTCACATTCAGGAAGGGTCTGGTGCTGCTTTCAATATTAATTTGCTTCTTTTAACATAATTAGTGAATCCTGGATGCATTTGTCCGTGTTCACGTGCCTTAATGATCTCATCGATTGAGGTCCTCATTCGCAAGAGTCACGTTTAATGTTTATTTATTAGCGTCACACGTAGGCTTACATTAATACAGCAATGAAATTACCGAAGGTTTTTTTTCCCAACAGGGTCAGTCACATCTCCCATTTTCATGGGACAATGATTCTGTAAATCCAATTTTGAGGCCATTAATGTCAGGCAAAGGGAACTAAAATCAACCTCACGGAGTTTAAATTTGACCAAAGTCAGTGATGATGACCATTTATTTATTAGTGTCACAATGGGCTTACATTAACACTACAATGAAGTTACTGTGAGAATCCCCTAGCCACAAACTCCAGTGCCTGTTCAGGTAATTTGACATAGCTAATCAACTATGAACACATCTAATCAACACATCTTTTGGACTGTGGGAAAAAGCAAATTTTTATTTCAAATTTGCAGCATCTGCAATATTTTGCATTTATTTATGGTTGTTTACTGGTGATGGCTCCTTCACTGTTATTTCTTCTGGAAGGGCTTCAATTGATATTACTGCATAAAAATTACAAGAAAATCTCAATCAACAAAGTCAGTTGCTGCTTTAATAGATCACTAAGTGCAAGTGTTTATAAGTTCCAACTTTCTATCTTAATTTGCATTGAATCTCTTTCCCTTGGGTCCAGTTAGTCCAATTACTCATTTTCCCCAGAATCCTGCTCAATCATGCAGAGTCTTCTGGGCATTCACACCAGTGGGATGTTCTGGTTCCACAGCAGTGAATGGAAATGGGCACTGCCATCGTGGCACCATGGCACTGCTCATCAGATATCAGGAGTACACTGGGAAATCGGTCTGCCAGCACTATGGCAATCTTCCAGCTCCTCAGGTCACTTCCAGTGTGATTAAGCTCTGCCCACTCCCCCTACTGGTGAGAATCAGGTTTGCAGCTGTTTTTCTAAGTGCCAAAGGATAGCATCAGGGAGCTCATCCAAAAAGCGGGTGTGACTCTCTCTCATTTTCACACTCATTCAGAATTTTGAATTTTTTTGGTAAGATTGTCCCTAACAACTTTCAAAAAGTTTCTTCATATGTTGAATGCTGGTTTTCCCAGCAATAAGATCCATCACCCTTCAACCCCATAAACTGTCTCTAAAAAGAATGATGTAAAGATGCCGGCGTTGGATTGGGGTGGTAAGAACTCAGTAAGAATTTAGCAACACCAATTTTTAATCCAACCCATTTATTTGATAGTAAAATTGCGAGCTTTCAACACTCTTGTGTCTTCCTCAGGCAAGTGCAGTGTTCACTGCATTTTCCTGAGGAAGACACAAGAGTGTTGAAAGCTCGCAATTTTACTATCAAATAAATCAGTTGGATTAGAAATTGGTGTTGCTAAATTCTTACTGAGTTCTAAAAAGAATAACACCTTTCTTTCAGGGGATGTGGGCATTGCTGGGCAGACTAACATTTTATTGCCGTTCACTAATTGCCCCTTTAACTGACTGCCTCACTCAGTCATTTCAGAAAATGAGTTGCTGTGGGTCAGAACTCACATGTAGGCCAGAATGTATAAGCATGGCAGATTTCCCTCCCTAAATAAAGGGCATCATAGAATCATAAAAGTGTACATTGCAAAAGGAGGCCATTTGGCCCATCAAATCTGCACAACAATCCCACCCAGACTTCTGGCCAAACAGGCTATCTAAAATGGCAATTGGGCAAGAACTAAAATGACAGGCTGCAGTTTAAAGACAGAAACAAACAGGCTGCAACCCTGACGAGTGAATAAACAGGATATGGGTCATCTCCAGGATGAAAGAGACTCTATAGTCATACTGGCTTGTTTCATCTCCAGAATGAAAGACACCTTCTGGTCACATTGGGTTGTGTATCAGACATAAGGGCACTGTGAACTCTTGTTCAGGAGGGAGGTATGTGAGCTATGTGCCTCCAGCACCTACAGACATGGCCGTAGGGGATACACCCAGAGATCGGTGTGGTAGCACCTGATTGGACTCTTATCGATCAGGAGAATCAAGATCTGATCAATAAATTGCCAATGGCCAAAAGAAGTGTGAAACCAAACAGGGTGCAAAGGGTGCTGCGCAACCAGGAATCTTTCTCTCTGATCCCACGAACAACCTACAACAATAGTGAACATCGCTAGCAACAACCGGCATGAGGAGAGCCACCACACCCAAGAAAGAATGAAGAAAGACCAGAGCAAGGGTGCCAGACCAGACCAAAGGACCAGATTACACAGACAACTATCAAGACCAGTGCACAGATAAAGGCCAATATCTGCTTGGGTACTTGCCAGTCACATAAAGTCAATTCAAGGTCTTGTATTGGACTTGAATTCTAGTATTTTCTTTAAGATAACTTATTGTTGGTTGGGTGGGTGACTATCAATTGTGTGAGTTTAAATAAATATTGGTTGTACTAATAAGCCATCTAGTCATAGTTATTTGTCCACCATATAAGAGTTAAAACAGACTGTGCGGCAGGCAACAGGCCCCATCCCTGTAATTTACTCCGCTAATTCCTCTAACCTGCACATCCCACGAACAATTTAGCATGGTCAATGCACCTAACTTGGACATGTTTGGAACGTAAGAGAAAACCTGGAGGAAACCCATGCAGAATTGAGAAAAATGTGCAAACTCCACACAATGACCAAGCTGGGAATTGAACCCGGGTCCCTGGAGCTGTGAGGCAGCAGTACTAACAACTGTGCTACCATGCCACCAACATTAGTGAACCAGATGGGTTTTTATAACAATCAACAATTGTTCCATGGTCATCATTTAATTTCAAATTCCAGATTATTATTGAATTCGAATTTCACTATCTGGCATGATGGGATACAAATCAAAACCTTATCCTTGATCTCTGGATTACAAGTCCAGTAATAACACCATGATGCCACCAGGTCCTCTCTCCACTCCAAATGGAAAATTTGCACTCAGAAACCCCTTAACGACCCTCTCAAATATATCAGATAATTGACCCTGAGGAGAAGAAAAATGGCCACAAATCTGCTGGTGTGGAATAGTGCACATGTTCCTTATTACCAGCTCACACAGGAAGGAGGAATTCAAGCCCTGGGTACATAAAATTATTTCTCACTTAAAAGAAAATGCAGGTTTCACAATAGTCGACTGTGTCAGATATCCATTTTTGCACCATTGTCATTTCCCTGTGGTAACAACACAATCACATTAAATCAGATCCCCACTCTACTCTCTCCTCATCAGTCGTGCAGGCTCCAGCACTCCCTCTTTTCAATCTCCTTCCTCTCTCTCCGCAAATTTCCTCCCTCCCTTTGTTTTGCTTCTCTTCTGACCTATCTATGACCTCCTTCTGGATCTCCTTCTTCAATTTGAGCCAATTTATTCCTTTAACTTCCTCATCCTGTTCCACTTGAATCACACTCAGTCACAGCAGATCTGCAACCTTCCACTATTAGGAAATCTCACTTGGTTGAACAGACTGTTTACCTGGTTCTGGTACCTCCTCAATCACTGCTTTTTCAGGGGGTGCAGTGGTGGTCGTGGATGTTGCTGCAAAGACATTAGAAAATTCCCTCAGTTAATAAAGTGATCTGCCATTGGAATACTTTATCACAAATTACAAATATTTCCTGTGTAGCATGTTTCTATCTTTAATTGCATTTAAGATCCCAAAGTCAGGTTCTGACAATGGGAAACCTCATTTTAGAAGAACGAATATAACACTGAAATATCTGTCACACTTGCATAAGGCACTGTGGTTGATGTTTACATGGTAAATGTCAAAAACATTACAAAATTCTCAACACCCTCCACCCTAAACACAAAAGGTGTTTACAGTCAAGCAGTGCAGCAAACCAATAAGAGAGTGAGGCAGTCTTACTGGTCCCAATCTGTTGGCATAATCAACCTCGAGTCTGGGAAGGGCACAAGGCTGATTTTAATAGTCATAAGTTGTTTGAATGTTACTAGTGAATTCCGAATGCAATCGGCAGGCTGATTTGCTTTAACGACACATTTGGGCCCCCTTCAAAAGGAATTAGACTTGCTGGTGAGACCAGAGGCCACTCAGGAGGTTGGAGGCCAGAACGGGTAGTGCCCCTTGGGCAATACCACCCTAGAACTGCCAGCCTGGCAGTGACACCCTGCCACTCAGACTCCATGGCACTGCTCATCAGTTACCCTGGCACTGCCAGCCTGACAACTAGCAGTGCCAGTCTGGCACTCTGGCACTTCCCACTGGACACCCTGGCACTGCCCACCATGCCTTTGGCAGTGCCAAATGGCAGGACCTAAGAGGATGAATAGATATTGGTTACTTCCCTATTCACAAGAATCACACTTTGGTTTCTTTTCTCTTGCGAGGTCTGAATTTTTCCCGTTTTCATGCTCATTCAGCTCTTCTAATCTTTCTGATAAAATCGCCCCCAAAATCAGAATTCTGAATTTTTGTTGCTACATTAATCAGATATTTCACCTCTCAGGATAAAACAATTCCCACTCCCTAGAGAACAGACAGCTAGCTTGTAGAGTACAGCACATATTTTCATCACCACCTCCCCATCTCTGGCAGGAAGTCAGACCCTGGGAATGAAAGAAACAGTTCCTCACTGGACAGGTAAAAAAATATAAACTCCAAGGAGAGTTTGCTGTATTTGCTGCTCCATCTAGGAATGCAGAAGGTGGAATGTAGATGGAGCAGCAAATATAGCAAACTCTCCTTGGAGTTTATATTTTTTTACCTGTCCAGTGAGGAATTGTTTCTTTCATTCCCAGGGTCTGACTTCCTGCCAGGTGTGACTAGGAATGCAGAAGGTGGAATGTAGTCACACCTTCCATAGAACTCTTCAGGTCCAGCTTACTGTTCCCTCTCTTCCCCTCCCACTCCCTGCCTTCTAACCCCCCTGCCCACCCATTCTCTTCTTCACTTGAAGCAATAATCCCCTTTTACCTTTTTAATCTTGTTTCACCTGAATCGTGCCTATCTGAAGCCTGTGTTTAATTAGCAAACCTAATAATGTCCAACTGGTTGTTTCAGGTAAAGCAGCATTTCATCCGTATCCACTTCAATTTGGTCATAATGTCATGGAGTCATAAAGATTTACAGCATGTAAACAGGTACTTCAGCCCAACTTGTCCATTGCCACCCATTTATTTAAAATTCTAAGCTAGTCCCAGTGGGCATTTGGCCCATATCCCTCTATACTCATCTTGCCTATGTAACTATCTAAATGCTTTTCAAAAGAAAATTTACCCACCTCTACTACTGACTCTGGCAGCTTGTTCCAGCCACTCACCAGCTTGTGTGTAAAAAAATTGTCCCTCTGGACACTTTTGTACCTTTCCCCTTTTCACCTTAAATTATGCCCTTTAGTTTGTGACTCCCCTACCTTTGGGAAAAAGAATTGACTAGCTGATCTGTGCCCCTCATTATTTTATAAGAACAATCCTAAGCTTCCTATGCTCAACAGAAAAAAGTTCCAGTCTATCTAGCCTCTCCTTGGTCAGAGGTATTCACGATATACAATGTGCTCTTCTCAGCACTGGGAACACTATTCACAGACTGGATGGTTGCTTTGCAGAATACTTTTGCTCAGTCCGTAAGCAAGAACCAAACTTTCTCTTACTTGCCATTTCAAATCACCATCTTATTTTCATGACCACATATTCATGCTTGACAATAGCAAATTTTCAGTCCAATACAAACACCTCATCTTCTGACTAGGCACATTGCAGCCTTCTGCACTCAACACTGAATTCATTAACTTCAGACTGAAAAGTTTATTTATTAATCACAAATAAGGCTTGCTGTGAATAAGTTACTATGAAAATTCCCTAATTACCAAACTCTGGTGCCTATTTGAGTCAATCCACCTAACCAGCAGATCTTTCAGACTTTGGGAAGAAACCGGAGCATCCAGAGGAAACCCATGCATACATGGGGAGAACATTTCTGACTAGAGAAGCTATACTGGACCTAGAACTAGCGAATGAGCTCAGCCAGGTCATCAAACTTGCAGCAGGGGAACATGTGGCGAACAGTGACCTCAATTCTGTAAGCTTTCGAATACTGATGCAAAAGGATGAGTGTCGTCCTATGGTTGAGGTGCTAAATTGGGGGAAGGCTAACTACAACCAGATTAGGCTGAATTTGGAGGCTGTTGTTTGGGAGAAGCTGTTTGAGAGTAAATCCACATTTGGCACTTGGGAATCTTTTAAGGAGCAGCTGATCAGAACGCAGGACAGGCATTGCCTCTGAAAAGGCAGGACAGGAAAGGCGGGATTCGGGAACTGTGGATGACCAGAGAAATTAGGAGTCTAGTCAAAAATAAAAAGCATGTACACATGAGGTCTTGGCAATTAAAGACAAATGAAGCATTTGAAGAATGCAGGGAATCTAGAAAAGAGCTCAAAAAGGAAGTTAGGAGAGCAAGAAGGGGTCATGAAACATTCTTGGCAGACAGTGTTAAGGAGAAATCCCAAGGTATTTTATATATATATATATATCAAGGACAAAAGGATAGCTGGAGAAAGAGTTGGTCTTTTTAAGAACAAAGCAGGGAAACTAAGTGTAAGACCAACAGAAGTGGGTGAGCTTCTTAATGAGTAATTTACATTGGTATTCATAAAAGAGCAGGATACATCAATTGATGATGTCTTGGAGATGTGGGTAAACCCTTTAGAACAAGTCATCATTATAAGGAAGAAAGTGTTAGGTGAATTAAAAAAAACATTAAGATAGACAAATCCTCAGGGCCAGATAGCATGTATCCCAGATGACTAAAGGAAACGGAGATGAAATTATTTGGCCCCTAACAGAAAACTTTGTTTCTTCGTTGGTCACTGGTCAGGGACCAGAAAATCGAAAGATAGCCAATGTTATCCAATTATTTAAGAAGGGTAGCAAGGGTAACTCAGGTAATTATAGACCAGTAAGCTTGTCAGTGATAGGGAAATTGTTGAAGAAGATTCTTAAGAATAAGATCTATACACATTTGTAACTGAATGGTCTTGTTAGTGATTTTGTACTTGCATGGTTTTGTACTTGGGAGGTCCTGTCTCACTAATTTGAGTCTTTTGAGAAGGTAACAAAAATGATTGATGAAGGCTATGGATGTTATTTACATGGACATCAGTAAGGTATTCAACAAGATCCCTCATGGCAGGTTGGTACAAATATTAAATCTCACAGGATCAGGAGTGAACTAGCTAAACAGTTTCAGAACTGACTTGGCCATCGAAGACAGGGAGTAGTGGTGGAAGGGTGTTTTTCTGAATGGAGGTCTGTAACTAGTGGTGTTCTGCAGGGATCAGGCTGGAACATCTGCCGTTTATAATATATATAGAAATGACTTGGAACAAAACATAGCTGATCTGATTAGCAAGTTTGCAAATGGTATTAAGATTGGCGGAGCTGTGGATAGTGAAGAAGATTGTCAGAGAATACACCAGGATATAGATAAGACTGGAAAATTGGTTGAACAAATGACAGATGGAATTTAATCTGGACAATTGCAAGTTAATGCATTTTAGTAGATCCAGTTGAGGTGGGAGCTATTAAATAAATGGCAGAACCATTAGGAGCGTAGACATGCAGAGAGATCTGGAAGTACAGGTCCACAGATCCTTAAAAGTGGCAGCACAGGTGGAAAGGTAGTGAAGAATGCATATGGCATGCTTGTCTTCATTGGATGGGGCATCAAGTATAAAAGTTGGCAAATATGTTATGCTTGTATAAACATTGGTTAGGCTATATTTGGAATAGTGTCCCCAATTCTGGTCACCACACTACCAGAAGGATATGGAGGCTTTGGAGAAAGTACAGGAAAGGTTTAGCAGGATGTTGCTTGAAATGGAGGGTATTAGCTATTAGGAGAAATTGAATGAACTGGGGTGAGGAGTAATCTGATAGAAGTTTATAAAATTATGAGGGGTATAGATAGGATGAACAGTTTTTCCCAGGGCAGAATAATGGGTAAAATGTGTAGAGAAATGGGGGTAGGGTTTGGATGGGTTTGTGTTCAATGCAGACTCAATGGGCCGAATTTCTATGATTCTTTCTTAGAAATGACAATTACAAGGGGGCACAAGTTCAAGATAAGTGCGCGCGCGGGGGGGGGGGTTCAGTGGAGATGTGCAGGGGAAGTCTTTTACACAGAGGGTGGAGGGGGCCTGGAATGCATTGCCAAGTGAGCTGGTTAAAGCAGACTCGTTAGCCACATTTAAGACTTACTTGATAGGCATGTAAATGAACAGGGACTGGGGGATATAAACGGTTGATTAGAGAGGTAAACATGATCGGCACAGCCTTGGAGGGCAAAAGGGCTGTTCCAATGCTGTACTGTTCTTTGCTTTTTGTTAACATACAAACTTCATTCCAACAATGACCCATGCTGGGAATCGAGCCCAGGTCCCTGGTGCCGTGAAGCAGCAGTGCTAACCATTGTGCCACAGTGCTGCCTATAAATTATCTGCTTCAGCCAGATCCAGGTCTAAAAACACAGGGCCATCTGGCATTTATTCTTTCATTTTTCACTGATCACTTTACTTTGTCTTTCTATTAACATGTTCTGCTTTCTTACCTTTCTGCCATTATGAACACCTGCCATAGTCCTTAACACCGCTATTTAACACTTCCTTATCTTGTGCCCCTAAGCAGTCTGGTACAACCTCTCCTCGCTCTCACTTATCACTGGCTTTCCATTTTGCTCCACTTACTTCCAGCCCTTTTTAAACACTATCAAACCTATCAACATTTTTCCTCTCTTTAGCTCTAAAGAATCATACAGACTTGAAACATCTCTTTATCCACAGATGCAGCTAAATTCGCTAAGTTTGTTCAGCATTTTCTGTTCTTATTTCAGATTTACAGCATCTGCATTATTTTGCTTTTATTTACTGTTGTTCACCTGGTAATGGCTCCTCCACAATCACTTCCTTTGCAGAGGCTTCAACAGGTACTATTGCATATAGATTACAACAAAAAAACTCAATTAATAAAGTCAGCTGCTGCTTCAATAGATTACAAGGTACAAATGTTGTATAGATTTTAACTTTCCTTCTTAATTTGCATGAACCTCTTGGGTCCAGCTAGTCCAATTACTCCCTTTCCCCTGAATCCTGCTCAGTTACACAGAATCTTCCGACCATTCTCGCCAGTGGAATTCTCTGGTCCCATTGCAATGAACAGAAAATGAGTGCCAGATCTTCCATCCCTCACTTGCAGTGGTGGCAGGGCGTGAGCAACCGATAAGATCGCACCTTACATCGACAACTTAATTCATGAATCCAATGATTTTCAACTGATGTTTACCTTTTGCTATTTCTGTTGGCTTCTCCACAATTAATTTTGTTTCAGGAGTTTGAAAGTATTTTCCTACATGGGCAGAAGAAAAATATTCTGATGAACAAAATAATCTTCAATTGTATTAATCTATTATAAATTACACATAACTAGTTGCAATTTTCCATCTTAAATTGCATTGCTCTTTCCATTGTCCCTGCAAGTTAGGCAGAGACAATGGAAAGAGAAGCAAAGCAATAATGTTACTGGAATATAATTCCAAGGGTTGGATGAATCATCTGGAGATGTGTTAGGGACCTGGAGCTAGAACTGGAGGAATTAAGAATCATCAGGGAAGCAGAGGCAACTATTGACAAAAGTTACAGGAAATAGTTACTCCTAAAAGTGGTACGTGTGTGACTGCTAAAAGGGGTAAAAAGCAGTCAGAGCAGCGATCCCTGGAGCCTGTTCCTCTCCAAAATAAGTACTCTGTTTTGGATGCTATTGGGGAGGAAGACTCAACCGGGGTAAGCCATGGGGTACAGGTTTCAGTAGAGCCTGTCCTTGATGCTAAGGTTGGAAGGGGGAAGAAAAGAGTAGGTTAGTGATTGGGGATTCCACAGTTAGGGGGACAGATAGGAGAGTCTGTGGGAACGAGCGAGACTCACGGTTGGTATGTTGCCTCCCAGGTGCCAGGGTCAGTGATGTCTCTGAGCAAGTGTTCGAGATCCTTAAGGGGGAGGAGAACCAGCCCCAACTCGTGCTTCACGTAGATACCCATGACATAGGGTAGGAAAAGGACGGAGATATAAAACAGAAATTCAGGGAGTTAGGTTAGAAGCTTAGGGTTAAAACAAACAGAATGGTTATCTCTAGTTTGTTACCTGTGCCGCAGGATAGCATGGAAAAGAATAGAAAGCGAGAACATTAGAACTCATGGCGAACGGAATGGTGCAGGAGGGAAGGGTTCAGATACTTGGACAATTCTGGGGCTCATTCGGGGGTAGGTGGGACCTCTACAAGAGGGATGGTATGCAGCTGAACCAGAGGAGAACTAATATCTTGGGGGGAAAATTTGCCAATGCTATTTGGGGGGGTTTAAACTGATTCAGTAGCCCCAAGATACAGAAGGATGAGAATAGGGAGGTCATGGATAAGCTTTCTAGGTCACAACAGTGTATTGGCAGGCAGGAGTGTGGTTTGAAGTGTGTATACTTTAATGCAAGGAGCATACGCAATAAGGTGGATGAGCTTACAGCCTGGATTGGTACCTGGGACTTTGATGTTGTGTCCATTTCAGAGACACGGATAGAGCAGGGACAGGAATGATTGTTGCAGGTTCCGGGGTTCAGATGTTTCAGTCAGAGCAGAGAAGGTGGTAGAAGAAGGGGAGGTGTGGCATTGTTAGTCAAGGACTGTATTACGGTGGCAGAAAGGACGTTTGATGTGGACCTGTCTATTGAGGTAGTATAGGCTGAGATTAGAAATAGGAAAGGAGAGGTCACCCTGTTGAGAGCTTTTTATAGGCCTCCAAAAAGTTCCAGAGAGGTAGAGGAAAGGATTGCAAAGATGATCCTGGATAGGAGTGAAGGTAACAGGGTAGTTGTTATGGGGACTTTACAAATATTGATTGGAAAAACTATAGTTCAAGCACATTAGAGGGGTCAATGTGTCAATTAGTTTTTGTCCAATGTGTGCAAGAAGGTTTCCTGACACAGTATGTAGATAGGCCAACAAGAGGTGAGGCTACATTGGATTTGATTCTGGGTAATGAACCAGACCAGGTGTTAGACTTGGAGATAGGTGAGCACTTTGGTAATAGTCACCACAATTTGGTTACATTTACCTTAGTGATGGAAAAGGGTAGGCATATACCGAAGAAGTTATAGTTGGGGGAAAGGTAATTATGAGGCTATTAGGTGAGATTTAGGATAAATAGGTTGGGGTAGGAAATTGCAAGGGCTGGGAACATCTGAAACGTGGAACTTATTCGAAGAGCAGCTACTGCGAGTTCTTGATAAATATGTACCTATCAGGCAGGAGGAAGTGATCGAGCAAGGGAACCATGGTGTACTAAGAAAGTTGAATCTCTGGTGAAGAGGAAGAAGGAGGCTTATGTAAAGATGAGATGTGAAGGCTCAGTTAGGACACTGGAGAGTTATAAATTAGCCAGGAGGGAGCTAAAGAGAGAATTAAGAAGAACTAGAAGAGGATATGAGAAGATTTTGGTGAATAGGATTAAGAAGAACCCTAAAGCTTTCTGTAGTTATGTCAAGAAAAGATTGGTTAGGGCAAGATTAGGGCCAGCCAGAGACTGCAGTGGGAAGTTGTGTATGGAACCTGAAGAGAAAGGAGAGTCACTGAATGAGTATTTCTCGTCAGAATTCATGCAAGAAAAGGTCAGTGTGGTCGAGGAGAAAACTGAGATACAGAGTTGTAGACTAGATGGAATTGAGGTACAAAAGTAGGAGGTGTTAGCAATTTTTGAGAGTATGAAAATAGATAAGTCTCCTGAGTTGGATGGGATTTACCCTAGGATTCTCTGGGAGGCTAGGGAACAGATTGCAGAGCCTTTGGCTTTGATCATGTCATCATTGGCTACAGGCGTAGTACCGGAAGGCTAGCGGATAGCCAATATTATCCCTTTGTTCAAGATGGGAAGTAGAGACCATCCTGGGAATTATAGATTGATGAGCTTTACTTCTGTTGTGGGCAAAGTTTTGGAAAGAATTATAAGGGATAGGATTTATAATCATCTAGAGAGAAATAAATTGATTAGGGATAGTCAACACGGTTTTGTGAAGGGTAGGTTGTGCCTCACAAACATTGTTGAGTTTTTTGAAAAGATGACTAAAGAGGTGGATAAGGCTAAGGCAGTTGACGTGGTGCATATGGATTTTAGTAAAGCGTTTGATAAGGTTCTCCATGGTAGGCCACTGCAGAAAATGCAGATGCATGGGATTGAGGGTGATTTAGCAGTTTGAATCAGGAATTGGCTAGCTAAAAGAAGACAGAGAGTGGCGGTTGATTGGATATCTTCAACCTGGAGTTCAGTTACAAGTGGTGTACCTCAGGAATCTGTTTTGGGGCCTCTGCTGTTTGTCATTTTTATAAATGATCTAGATGAGGGTGTAGAACGATGGGTTAGTAAATTTGCTGACGATACCAAAGTCGGAGGAGTTGTAGACAGTGAGGATGGATGTTACAGTTTGCAGAGGGACATAGATAAGTTGCAGAGCTGGGCCGAGAAGTGGCGAATGGAGTTTAATGTGGAAAAGTGTGAAATGATTCACTTTGGTAAAAGTAATAGCAATACGGAATGTATGGCTAATGGTAGGACTCTTAATAGTGTCAATGAGCAGAGAGATCTCGGTGTACATGTGCTTAGCTCCCTGAAAGTTGGCACACAGGTTGATAAGGTTGTTAAGAAGGCGTATGGTGTGTTAGCTTTTATTAGTAGAGGGACTGAATTTCAGAGCTGTGAGGTCATGTTGCAACTGTACACTTGGAGTATTGCGTACAGTTTTGGTCGCCGCATTATAAGAAAGATGTGGAGGCATTGGAAAGGGTGCAGAGGAGGTTTACCAGGATGTTGACTGGTATGGTGGGAAGATTTTATGAGGAAAGGCTGAGGGACTTGAGGTTATTTTCATTAGAGAGAAGAAGGTTAAGAGGTGACCTAATTGAGGCATACAATATGGTCAGAGAGTTAGATAGGGTGGACAGTGAGAGCCTTTTTCCTCAGATGGTGATGACTAACACAAGGGGACAAAGCTTTAAATTAAGGGATGGTAGTTATAGGAAGGATGACAGAGCTAGTTTCTTTACTCAGAGAGTAGTAAGGGCATGGAATGGCCAACCTGCAGCAGTTGTGGACTCGCCAACTTTACGGGTGTTCAAATAGTCAGTGGATAGGCATATGGATAATATTGGAATAGTTTAAGTTAGGGGGTCATTAGTTTGGTTCCCCTGGTCGGCGCAACATCGAGGGCCAAATGGCCTGTACTGCGCTGTAATGTTCTATGTTCTATGAGTTCAAATCCCACCGTGGTATCTAGGGAATTTAAACTCAAGTAAATAAAAGTCCAGAATACAAAGCTGGTCCTAGTAATGATTAAAGTTAAAGTTTATTTATTAGCCACAAGTAAGGCTAATTAACACTGCAATGAAATTACGAAGAAATTTCCCTAGTTATCACACTATGGCATCTGTTCAATGCACCTAACCAACATGTTTTTCAGTCTGTGAAAGGAAACCGGAGCACCTGGAGGAAACTCATGCAAACACGGAGAGAATGTGCAAACGCCACATCGACAGTGACCCCAACCAGGAATTGAACACGGGCCCCGAGTACTGGGAGGCAGCAGTACTAACAACTGTGGATGAGCATGACACTATCACATTATCATAAATGCCCATCAGGTTCACTAATTTCCTTTCAGAAAGAAATCTGCTGGCCCTACTTGGTCTGGTCCAGCTGTGAGTCTAGATGCACAACAGGTTGTCTCTTAACTGCCCTCTGAAATGGCTGAGAGGAGTCAATGATTCATAGAGATTTACAGCATGAAAACAGGCCTTTCGGTCCAACTTGTCCATGCTGCCTTTTTTTTAAACTCCGAAGTGAGTCCCAATTGCCTGCATTTGGCCCATATCCATCTAGACCCATCTTACCCATGTAACTGTCTAAATGCTTTGTAAAACACAAAATTGTACCTGCCTCTACTACTACCTCTGGCAGCTAGTTCCAGGCACTTACCACATTGTGTGTGAAAAAATTGCCCCTCTGGACAATTTTGTATCACAGACCAATCATTGAACTGTATCAAACTTCATCAAAAAGATTGAAAAATAAATAGCAATGAGCCATATAATGGCTATAACAAAGATATACCCTGCCCAAGTGACCCTGCAAACTCTTTATTATCATCTTGGAGCTTGTGGCAAAATTGT
The DNA here is from genome assembly GCA_024679065.1 of Sphyrna mokarran. NCBI lineage: Eukaryota > Metazoa > Chordata > Chondrichthyes > Carcharhiniformes > Carcharhinidae > Sphyrna > Sphyrna mokarran. The sequence goes on from JAGIQG010000004.1 coordinate 114,080,527, forward strand.
CTTTCCTTCAGGTTTGGATTATTCAAACAGAGTCTGGCTTTTGCAAATCTGAGCTGGGTTTTCTTAATTAACACAAACCTTTCCAATTGTGTGTTAATTTTATTTCCTTCAGTATTGTTTCTAAAAACTGACACATCACTGAAATAGCTTGGAATGTACATCCCTTCTTGAGAAAGGTTGTGATATTTTCCACTTTCCAGTAAACTGGCACCTTTTGCATCTCAGCAAGATTGGAAAATTATGGCAAGTCCTTCAGTTATCTCTACTTACACCTTCTCAACGAAGCCATACAAACTAGGTGACCTATCCAGTCTTAGGCTGAACAGCCTTTCCAGTACCTCCAACCCCTCAATTTTGACTCTGTCCATTTCCATTTCTGCACCTACAGATATTTTGTCATCATCTTCTTCCTCAGTAAACACTGATACCAAATAATTATTAAGTATTTTGAAGAAGAGGTTCATAGACTCAAATGTTAATGCTGCTTATCTCTCCAGAGCATAGTGGCACAATGGTTAGCATTGTTGCCTTACAGCGCCAGAGACCTGGGTTCAATTCCCAGCTTGGGTAATTGTACAGGGTTTGCACATTCTCTCTATGTCTGCATGAGTTTCCTCTGGGTGCTCCAATTTCCTCCCACAGTCCGAAAGACATACGTGGTTAGGTGCATTTGCCATGCTAAATTCTTCCTCAGTGTACTCGAACAGGCGCCGGATTGTGACGATTAGGGGATTTTCACAGTAACCTCATTGCATTGTTAATGTAAGCCTGTTTGTTACACTGATACATAAACTAAACAAAACCACAAATGCTGCTAGACCTGCTGAGTTTTTCTATCTTTTCATTTCAAATTCCTAGCAACCACAGTATTTTGCTTTTATTAAATATTTGAGCCTTGTCCTGTGTTTCTAAGCACATATAATGTGGCGCTAATAGGCCCAGACCATCTCTTACATTTGTGCTGGTAGAAGATTTTTTGATCTCCTTGCAGGGAAATTTTATTCTATTCTGAAACTCCCTCTTTGCCTGCAGTATGTTCCTCACAACTTATTGTTTTGACCTGGTTCCCACTTACAGAATTTATCTGAAATGTATTCTTTAGCCTATTTCTTTTATCATATTTTTTACTTCCTGTTGTTATCCACAGAGCCATGATTTTGATTCCATTACCTTTTGACTGTGTTGGAATGTACCGAGTTTGTACCGGAAACATTTCTTCCTTCAAGGACACCCAATGTCCCACTACTGTTTCCCTATTATTATTGGATTTTATTTCACCCTGGATCGATTCCCTCTCATTCCACTCTCCCTATTTAGGAATTTTATTTTACAGTGTTACTTGCTTTCTCTTCATTACCTTACAATGTGAATGATCACTCTCAATCTAATGTTTCACCACCCCTACCTGATCCAACAATGCATCTTTTTCAGTTGGGTTGAGAACATATTGTCAATGAAATTCTCTTGATCATATTTCAGAAATCTATCCCCCTCCTTATTCTAACATTATTTCAATCAATATTTAGATGACTCAAAATCCCAGTATCACCACTCTATAGCTCTTGCCAATCTTCCATATTCCCTTTCACGATTCTCAGGACAACTTTCAAAACATTCTCATGACTCCCCATTGATCTTTCTTTCCCCCTGTTTTTCACCATCTTTCCTCCTGCCCTTCCATCTCCTATCCCCATACTCATTCCCCTTTTCATTTGGGTTGAATCATTCCCTTTGCTTTCTCATCTTGCTTCACCTGACTCATGTTTCAACACAACAGGTCTGTAATTTACATTGAATTTGCAAGCCCAATGATGTTAAACTGAATGTATACCTAATACTGCTTCTCATAGAGTCATAAAGGTTTACAGCATGGAAACAGGTCCTTCGATCCAACTTGTCCGTGCTGCCCTTTTTTAAAGCCCCTAAGCTAATCCCAATTACTTGCATTTGGCCCATATCCCTCTATATCCATCATATCTATGTAACTATCTAAATGCTTTTTAAAAGATAAAATTGTGCTTGCCTCTACTACTACCTCTGGCAGCTTGTTCCAGACACTCAACACCCTCTGTGTGAAAAAATTGCCTTTCTCACCTCACCTCACCTCAAACCTATGTCGTCTAGTTTTAAGCTCCCCTACATTTGGGAAAAGATATTGACTATCTACCATGTCTATGCCCCTCATTATTTTATAGACCCTTACAAGGTCACCCTCAGCCTCCTACATGCCTGAGAAAAAAGTCCCAGTCCATCCTATTCTATTGGCTTCTTCTTGATTTTATTTTCGGGTGTACTTCAAAGCGTACTTCTGCATGGGGGTAAGCAAAACATTGTAGTTAACAAAACAGTCAACTGTTATTACAAACTACAAATATTTTGTTGATTGGAAATTGCATTGAAATTCTTCCAATGAGAAAACTCGATAAATGGTATTAGCTTAATCCTTAATCCCGGAGTAGAGGGATGAGACCCTTAATTATCCATTTAAGGGCCTCAATTAGCCCATTAGTGGGTATTTGGATCCTTTGCCAGACTCGAAATACCAGCTCTTTTCTCTCCTGACAGATGCTGCCAACCTATTGAGATATTCCAGCATTTTCTTGTTTGGTATCTTATGATCAATATCAGCTCTGAATTAATGTATCCATTCTGTTTGAAATGTCAAGGCTGTTGGACAACATGAACTGAGAAATGGATAACATTATGTAATGAAGTTCTGTACAGTAGTTTCCTTAGAGAATCTGCTTAGGATTAACAACTCTTCCACTACAAGTTATATTTTCATTGACAAGATCTTCAGTTCACAATGCATTATATACACAGCTTGTGTTTCCTTCAGGTGCTCCGGTTTCCTCCCATAATCTAAAGACGATCAGATTTGATGGGTTGGCCATGATAAATTGCCCACCCCAAAAGCAGAAAATCCCACCCGAGGTCAACCAACCTTTGCAACCTCAATTTTATCTTAAATTTGTACTTACGACACTTCTTCTGTAAGTTTTTTATGATTTCTTGCAGGTTCTCTATTATATCATCCTTTTTTTTTAGGATATCATATACTGTAATGCCCCATTGATGTTCTTCATCTACACAAGAAAGAGAATATGTCAAGATTGTTTGAAAATTGTCAAGAAATCTCCATTAGAAGAAGTAATAAATTGCAGAATGAATCTGCAACACTCAAGATATATCAACCCATGCTACTTGTGCCTGTCCTTTTTAGAGTTATTAAATCAAACTCACTCCTTTGCTGTTCTCTCGCATCCCTGTACAATTCTTTTTTATGACGCAGGTCATCCTGACTCAAAACATTGGTTTTATTCTCTCTCTCCAGACGCTGTCAGACCTGCTGAGATTTTCCAGCATTACCCGTTTCAGTTCGTGAAAAAAAATACAAAACTTGCAACAAAATTGTTGGCTTGACTCTTGCCAGTTGCATATTATGTGTTGAAATAGCTCTAATAATCTACGACCCAGAGAACAGCCTTTCTTTTCTTCAGAAGCCAGGGACTGGAATTTATGAAAATTCCGACTTCTCTCAGTCTGATAATTGAATAAAAAGGCTTATTATCCAAGGATGCAGCATTTTATCCTAAGAATGCATTATTAGTTTGTCCACATTACCTCCAAGAGTGCATCAATTTATACAAATAGAACAGTGACAGACAAGGGAATGCACCAATTCATCCATTCAGAAAGGCATCAGTCTCATCTATCTTTTCTTTATTCATACATGGGATGTGGGCATCACAAGGAAGGCCAGCATTTATTGTCCAATTGTTGTTCTTGAACTGAGCTGTTTGCTAGGCCATTTCAGAGGGTGGTTAAAGGGGGCAGGGGTGGGGGGAGGGAGGGAGGGAGAGAGAGAGAGAGAGCAGGCTATGTCAGGAGTCACATAATTGCCAGGCCAGGTTAAGGATGGCAGATTTCCTTACCTAACAGGCATTAGTGCTCTAGGTGGGTTCTTATAACAATCAGTAACACTTCATCGTTATGGACACCATTACTGAGACTAATTTATGTCCAAGATTAATTCAATATTCTACTCATTGGATTTGAACCTTTGTTCTAAGTACATGAACCTGGACCTCTGAATTGGTGGTCCAGTGACATTATCACTCTGTTATTATCTCCACACAACTTTTCAGAATACATTGTAATCATCTTCAGAGTGAGTTACCATTATCCCCAGCAAGATATTGACAGAAGCTCCTAAACAGAGAGGGGTTGATGGAGAGGAAAGGTGTGAAATAATTTAAACCACGGAGTAACACTAAATAAATTGGGTCTCAATGGATAAAATGCACCAAATAAATTAGAGGATACTAACATTAAAGGGATCCAATGTGCATTAAATAAAAAAATCTGGTGGATGTAAAGACTAAAGTCAATGTAAAGAGATCCAAAAATGAAGTCAATAAACAAAAACTATTAATAAATTCAAATATGAAAAACTATTGACTAAGTATAATCTAGATGTTGAATAAATTGATTGCGTCTCGTATTAACTTGCTACTAGCAAATAATAAGTGCAGCAAACAACAGCAAGTAAGTTAACAGGAACAGTGCATGTTTTGTGTTGGGACTTTGCTACGTATTTGTGAGGCTGTCCCACTTAGCCACATCTGCAAAAAAAGGTCGAGATTCTCTGCTTTCCCCTCAGCACTTTTCTCAGTGGTGGGAAGGAACATGCCGTTCACTGGCAGTCGGACCCCCTCGTCTCGCCACTGTTAATGGAATTTCCATTGAAGCCACCCCATGCTGTTGGGAAACCTGGGGCGGAGGGTACATCACTAGTGAAGCCAGAGAACCCCACTGGCATGAACAGCCAGAGAACTCGGCCAATGTTCCTGCCTTGAGACATTTCCGCTCAAAGTAATTCCGACAAATGAGGCAGTGAAAACAGAGTGGGATTATCAGTTAACAGAATCGAGGAACAGAGATGAGGGGGTCCAGCAGACATAGACCCCATCCAAACTTCTGCAAACCTCAAGGAACAAGGAGAAAGACTTTGACATCAAGAATCATGATGCTGACCTGGACACATTGGAGCAGGAAATTATCCAAAGTGGGGGAGGAGCACAATAGAAATGTGGGTAGCTCTCATAATTCTATAATTCTTGTCAGACCCCAGTTGGAGTACTGTGCGCAGTTCTGGTCGCCTCATTATAGGAAGGATGTAGAGGCTATTGAGAGGGTTCAGAGGAGATTTACAAGGATGCTGCCTGGATTGGGAGGCAGGCCTTATGAAGATAGGTTGAGGGAGCTGGGACTCTTCTCACTGGAGAGACGTAGGTTGAGAGGCGACCTGATAGAGGTTTATAAAATGTTGAGAGGAATAGATAGGGTGGACTCTCAGAGACTACTTCCCCGAGCTGAAATGGTCACTACGAGAGGACACAGATTTAAGGTGCAGGGAAGCAAATACAAAGGAGATGTCAGGGGTAGGTTTTTCACTCAGAGGGTGGTGAGTGAATGGAACCGACTGCCATCGGAGGTTGTTGAGGCAAACTCACTCGGGTCTTTTAAGAGACTTCTGGATGAGTATATGGAAAAGAATAGGATAGGGGGTTATAGATAGGTCTGTGGATTGGTAGATGTGATCGGCGCAACTCGTGGGCTGAAGGACCTGTTTGTGCTGTACTGTTCTATGTTCTATGTTCTAATTAGTGGGACAAACCTAGCACCACAATTGACGGTCCCAAAGTGGATGTTGCCATTCTCATACCAGGGTAAGGGATGTCTCAATGTGGTTGGGAATTGCCATTGACCAAGTTGGGACCAATGACATGGGAAGAAATGGGAGAAGATTCTGCTGAGAGAGTATCAGGAGTTTAGAGCTCAATTACAAGGCAGAACTTGAGGATGGGAATTTCAGGATTATTTCCCAAGTCATGTCATTATTAGCGTAGGAACAAAGATCAATTACAACAGAAATCGTATTTATATCGCATTCTTCATCTAAAGCACCAAATGGTATACAGACATTGAATTACTTCTGAGTTAGAAGTTAAGAAATGCAGCAGCACACGTGCACAAATCAAGCTCTCACAAAATGCAAACATAGCATTGATTGTGGGATAAATACTGGTTGGGACAATAGGGATAACTCCCCTGTTCTTATTCTGCCACCAGATCTTTTATGTCCCTATTAGAGGCCAGACAAGATTCTAGTTTAATGTTTTATCTAACAAACTGAACATCTGACAGTGCAGCATTCCTTCAATTCTGCACCATATGCCAGCCTGGATTTCTATGCACAAATTCTGGAGTGTGATTTGGAAGATGAAGATGTGGCTAAAGAAATGACATGGGAAGAACAAATTCTTTTAGGACACTGATACAAGTACTAGGAGAGGAGGGATTTGTATCTTTGGGTTGGACTTACCTAAAGTTAACCTAACAAAGTTTGCTGATGACACAAAGATGAGTGGAAAAGCGAATTGCTTGGAGGATGCAGAAAGTCTGCATAGAGATCTGGATAAGCTGAGTGAGTGGGTGAGGACCTGGAGTATAATATTAGCAAATGTGAAGTTATCCACTTTGGAAGAAATAATAGTGGGATGGAATATTATTTAAATGATGAAAAGTTGCCGCATGCTACTGTGCAGAGGGACCTGGGGATCCTTCTGCGTGAATTGCAAAAACTCAGTCTGCAGATGCAGCAGGTGATCAAGAAGCGAATGGAATGTTGGTCTTTATCGCGATGAGGATAGAATGTAAAAGCAGAGAGGTGTTGCTGCAACTGTACAAGGCACTGGTGAGCCTGCAACTGGAGGACTGTGTGCAGTTTTAGTCCCCTTATTTGTGAAAGGATATTTTGGCCTTGGAGGAAGTATAAAGAAGGTTCACCAGGCTGATAGTGGAGATGAGGAGGTTAGCTTATGAGGAGAGATTAAATAGACTGGGCCTGTACTCAATGGAGTTTAGAAGGCTGAGGGGGGATCTTATAAAGATTACAAGATAATGAAGGGGCTAGATAGTGTAGAGGTAGAGAGATTCTTCCCGCTTAGAAAGGAAACCAGAACTACAGAGCAGAGCCTCAAAATAAGACGGGGCGGGGTGTGGGGCTGCAGTTTAGAACAGAATTGAGAAGGAACTTCTTCTCTCAGAGGGTGGTGAATCTCTGGAATTCTCTGCCTATTAAAGTGTTGGAGGCTACCTCATCAAATATATTTAAGTTATGGGTAGATAGATTTCTGATAGAAAGGGAATTAAGGGTTATGGGGAGCAGGTGGGTAAGTGGAACTGATCCACTTCAGATCAGCCAAGATCTTATTGAATAGTGGGGCAGGGTTGAAGGGCTAGATGGCCTACTCCTGCTTCTTTTCCTTATGTTCTTATGTTTTTAAACCAGACTGGGACCAAAATCCTCACAAATCTAAAGGGGTAAAAAAAAAACAGGCACTTATAGCTTCTGGATTCAGCAGTGAGTTGAATAATCTCATTCTCTGTTCCGATTTCTAAACCTTTCTTGGTTTATGTTTTTCTCTCATTTTTCTTTTTTTTCTGCTTTTTGCTTCTTCTAACCCTCACTACTTCCTCCTACCATGATTACTGTCAGTTTCTGTCCTTGGAGTCCAGCATTGACTTCGCTGACTCCTTCTCATGGCCTCTTTGACATCACAACACGCTCCCCATCCCCTGTGGACCATCCAAAGCTTCCAATGCACCTTAACACCTGCTGAAGACCATCCCCAACTCCAAGTGCCAACTGCAACCCACCAAGACCTTTACAGCTTTCACTTTGTTTCTCTGACACTTTGAAATTCCTTTTATATCCTCTTTCCCCAGAACCTCCAACTACTGCCGTAACCCCACATATTTACCCTGCTAATCCCCCTGACACAATGGGAAATTTAGCATGGCCAATCAATTTAACTGCACATCTTTGGACTATGGGAGAAAACCACAGAAAATGTGTAAACTCCACATATTCAGTGACTCAGCGTTCGAATTGAACCTGGGTCCTGGCACTGTGAGGCAGCAGTGCTAACCACAGTGCTACCCACCGTACTGTCCTCGTTCAGCTGCCATTTGATAACCCTGAAAGCTTTAGCCATTATTTTAAATAAAAGAGCATGAGTACGTGGGAGAAGTGACATGATGAAATTGGAATTGGTCAGAAATGATAACAAGGTGTTTACCACCCTCATACGCCTCAACTGATTTTCATTTCTGGAGAATTTAAAGGTGCATTGTGGCTTGTTTTGCAATTCTGTCCAAGTTGTATACCTAGCCCCAGTTGTTCATTTAAAGAGTGATTATGCATGTTTCAGGCATATTTGGAAGCTTCCATGAAGCCTGCTTCTTCATTCCTCATTGTGCAATGCTCTTTTTCAATATCTTACCATTTGATGGATAATCTTCTTCAATGACCACGATGGGCAGATCCTCCACATAATACAGCTGCCGAGTTTCGGATTCTGCAAGGGAGACAATGAAAACATTACTGCCCCTTTGCATTGGGGAATTCCTCTCATTTGGTTTAGATATTCTGCATTCTCAGTTCTTGGCAATTACAGTGAGGGGGAGAGATCACTTACTGTTTGAAACGAAGTCGTGGGCTGCTTCCACTTTAGCTCTGTGCTGCACCGACACGGTGACTAGCAGAAAGTTGAGGGAAAATGGCCTGATAAACATGGATAATCGCTGCTTTCGGGACATGCTGCCTTCCAGGGCACCGGCTCTTCAGCTGAATGTTACTTGCTGGACAAGCGGGCTCAGTCACCCGGCAACCGCATTGTGATCTCACACGCTGGACATACTGGAGCCCCGCCCTGTGCTGGTCTGACCTCAACTGCACCAGAACCCAGAAAACACAGAGTACAAACCTGCACCCTAAACCCTCCCCTTTACCCGAACCCCCTTAACACTACTCTAACCCTCACCCAGAAAACAGATTTCAAAACTACACTCTAACTCCAAGCCAAACTCTAACTCCCTAACACTAACTCCACTTACCCTAACCCTACTTCTCGCCATCCCAACCCTAACCTTTTCTTACCCTTCAATCTTAACCATAACCTTGGTGAAAACCCAGATAAGAGGATCCAAAACTGTACCCTAACCTCAATCCCAACCCTAACCACCTGAACACTAATACCCCACTTACCTTAACCCCACTTAATGTAACCCTAACATTGGCAGAACCTAGATAACAGAAAGCCCAAAACTATACCCTAACGCAACCCTCACCCAAATGCTCACCCAGAATTTCCAAAACTGTACCACAACCCTAACTCAAGAGTGTCCAAAAATGTACCTGAACCTTGATCCCAATCTGGACCAGAACTCACAGAACAGAGAGTCCAAAACTGCAACGTAACCCTCACCACAATCCTGACCCTAACCCTCACCCGAGCCAGAATCCAGAAAAACAGAGTGTTCAATACAATTACCAAACCCTCATCCTCATCCTAATCCTAACATTAACCTAAGCCAGAGTGTCCAAAACTGGACCCTAAACCTAACCCCAATTGTCACCCAAACCTGAGTCAGAACTCAGATAACTCTGAATCCAAAACAAGACAGATTGTCCAAAAACTATACCCTTACCCTAATACTAATCCTTACCTGAACCCCACCCCAATCTTGACCTGAGCCAGAACAGTAACAGAGAGTGTCCAACACTGTACCATAACCTCAACACTAACCTAACCTGGGCCAGAATCCAGGTAAAGGAGAGTGTCCAAAGCTAAATTCTAACCCTAATCTTAACCTGCACCAAACCTCAGGTACAGAAAGTATCCAACACTATACACTAATCCTAATCTTCACTTGGTCCAGAACTCTACCTGAGTTCAGGACTCTTACCCTAACCCTAATCCTGACCTGGAACGGAACTCAAATAGCAGAGTATACTCAAAAACTATAGACAGTATCTTTACTGGTAACAGAGATTGTCCATAAACTGTAATGATTGTGTATAATTAGCAGAATGTGTCCAAAAATTACCTGCTGACTATATCACACAGATGGCTATAATGATTGTATTGATATAGATAATAATGCATTATTAGGAAATTAAACAAAAAGTAAAGAATTGGATTTAACAAAAATCTGATAGGGATTTAGCTAAAGTGAGGATTTGCATTGCTGATTAGGTTAGTAGCAGACTGAAACATACTTTAAGCAAAGTGGACATTAGTCTCGACCATAGCTCCTGCCCAGTTGCAAATCAGAGTTCTCTCAACAAAGCCAAGCTGTTGTGCAGAAAAGAAAGCAGAATAATTATGGCTGTGTGAGACTGCACAGATTCTACCTAAACTAGAAGATAGACTCCCAAAGTAAATCTGCAGTTGTGTGTGGTAATTATTTGCTAGCTTTAGTTCATAGTATTAAAACCTATGGGATGTTGTTTTAGGGAAGGTGTATTCTCAAAGATTAGGGAAGTAGATAGATTTGGATGCAGGGTGGTGGTAATTTAAATAGACTGCCTGGGTTACCATTACTGCAGCTAATGTAAATGTTTACTTTACTATTGCCTTTCTTGTGTGTTGTAAAGGTTAATAAATGTTTTGTTACTTGAATAAATTATGACAAAGTTGATACCTTTTCTCAACAGAGAAAATGCTTAAGATCAGGAATGTGCAGCCTGAGTGTAATAAAGGTAGATTCAATTGTTATTTTAAAAATTGGGTAGTCGGAAAGACTTGTGGAGCTACAGAGGTGTGGCAATAGATGTTATTTTTATAGACAACTGGCACAGATCAGATGAATTAAATAGCTTTATATGGTAAGCATTCTACTTCACAGATCAAAGTCCTTTTTTTTAATACCCTTTTCGGTCTGAAAGTGATTAAAAAATGGGAAAATGAGAAAAGGGATGGTCAGACAAGAGGATGAATAGTTGAAAGATCCAAAGAAATTTCACTTAACAATAAAAAAGGGATGAGGTTTCAAAGAATATGAGGAACATTAGATACTTCCATTGTAATAAACTGGGACATACAAAGTCAGTGTATTGGGGATTAATAGGCTAACCTATTGGAATTATGGGACTTGAGAAAGAAAATATTAACTCAGAAACAGTGGAACAAGAAAAAACAGCAAGAGTAATATACAGAGAGGAACAAACAATAGGACTAGATATATAAACATTTGTTCACAGAATGTCAGAGGCAAAGTGACCACCTGGTGGCTGACTTGTTTGGGATATTATTGCAAAATGGGAGTTTAGCAAGGAACAAATTTCAAATTTTATATTGTGGGATAAAGTCAGATGGCTCCATGATATGCAAACATAAAAGCAATTTGAGAAGATGCAGACCCTACAAGGAAAGAGATTTTGTGGTTTCTGGAAAGGATTTCTGGGTTTTATCATAAGCTTGTGCTGAATTTTAGCAGTGAGGTAGTACCACTAAAGCAACCCCAGAAGACAGATAAGAAATTGAATTGGGCAGGGGACTGCCAAACTACATTTCAACGCGTAAAAACTGTGTTGACAATAGGGCCACTTTTAGCCACACGAATTATGACAAACAGCTTAAACTGGCTGTGGATGTTAGTGATACTGGTGTGTGTTATATATCTAAATGACAGTGTGATTGCTTTAAGAGCTGATTACATGATTTGATGGTGGTGTCATTCAGCTGTTGCACAGGCAGCTTTTGCATATGAAACACAGAAAGCAAGCATACAAGGTAATCAGGAAGACTAATGGAATGTTGATCTTTGTTTCAAGGCAGTTGAAGCATAGGAGTTGGGAAGTCTACAACTGCACAAGGTACTGGTGAGCTGTATGGATTGCTTTACTTAAAAAAAAAGATATTATTGCATTGGAGGCATTTCAGAATGATCCCTGGTAGGGATTTTCTTATGAGGAAAGGTTGAATAGGTTGGGGCTTTACTCATTGGAATTCTGAACAATGAGAGGTAATCTCATTGAAACATATCATATTTTTAAGAGCTAGACAGGATAAATGCTAAGAAGATGTTTTCTTCTGGGAGAGTATAGGACCAGAGGGCATAGTCTCAGAATAAAAAGGCTACCAATTTAAGACTAAGATGATGAGAGATTTCTTTTCTCAGTGTTGTGAATCTTTGGAACTCCTTGCCATAAAAAGCTGTAGAATCAGAGTTTTGTGTATGTTTAAGGTTGAGATAGATTTTTGATCAATAAGGGAATCAAGGGTTACGGGGAAAGGGCAGAGAAAGTGGACGTGAAGAATATTGTATTAACTATGATCCTATTTAATGGCAGTGGAGCAGGCTTGATAGACTGAATGGCCTACTCCTATTTTATATAGCTTTTTGTGATAAATATTTGCTGAATTTAGTTTATAAAGATAAATATTATGGAGTGGTATTAGGTCAAGAGACTTTCTAGGTGTTTATGAGTGTAAATAGATGTGGAACGGGGTTAATTCAAGTATACAGTGTGAGAGTAGCCTTTACTGCAGTTAGTTATGTTTTATATTGTAGTCATTTTTGTTGTGTGTTTTACAGCTTAATAAACTTTTTTTATTACAACCAGGTGGAACCTTACCTCACTGGTTTTTGTATCTTTCCTCACATTATACCACCTCACATAATAAGCAATTAGAACATAGAACATAGAACATTACAGCACAGAACAGGCCCTTCGGCCTTCGATGTTGTGCCGACCAAAATAAAAAGCAATGCCCCTCCAAACTAAACCATCCCCTTCTCTTCCATATACTTATCAATTAACCTCTTAAACGCCACCAAACTTGGCGCATCTACAACAGCTGCAGGCAGGGCATTCCACTCCCTAATCACTCCTTGAGTAAAGAACCTACCTCTGATATCCGTCCTATAACTCATACCCCTTAATTTAAAGCTGTGTCCCCTCGTGCTAGCTTTCTCCATCCTAGGAAAAAGGCTATCACTGTCCACCCTATCTAAACTCTAATCATCTTATATGCTTCAATAAGATCCCCTCTTAGCCGCCTCCTTTCTAACGAAAACAACCTCAAGCCCTTCAACCTCTCTTCATAGGACCTGCCCTCCATACCAGGCAACATCCTGGTAAACCTCCTCTGTACCCTCTCCAATGCCTCCACATCTTTCTTATAATGTGGGGACAGAACTGCACACAATACTCCAAGTGCGGCCGCACTAGAGTTTTGTACAGTTGCAACATGATGCTGCGGCTCCTAAATTCAATCCCCCTACCAATAACAGCTAAGACTCCATATGCCTTCTTAACAACTTTATCCGCTTGACTGCCTACTTTCAGGGATCTATTGACACATACACCAAGATCCTTCTGTTCCTCAACACTATTAAGAGCCCTACCATTAGCCCTATACTCTACACAGTTATTGTTCCTGCCAAAGTGCATTACCTCACACTTTTCCACATTAAACTCCATTTGCCACCTCTCGGCCCAGCTCTACAACTTGTCCAAGTCACTCTGTAAACTATAACACCCTTCTTCACTATCTACCACTCCACCAACTTTAGTGTCATCTGCAAATTTACTGATCCATCCCTCAATACCCTCATCCAGATCATTTATAAAAATTACAAACAGCAGGGGGCCCAAAACAGACCCCTTAGGCACACCACTCGTCACCGAACTCCACGATGAATATCTCCCATCAACCACCACCCTCTGTCTTCTATCTGCCAGCCAATTCCTAATCCAATTAGCTAAATCACCCTCTATTCCACACATCTGCATTTTCTGTAGAAGTCTTCCCTGGGCCACCTTATCAAACGCCTTACTAAAGTCCATATATACTACATCAACCGCCTTACCCCCATCCACCTCTTTGGTCCCTTTCTCAAAAAACTCAATAAGGTTAGTAAGGCATGACCTACCCTTCACAAAACCATGCTGACTATCCCCAATCAATTCATTTCTCTCTAAATAACTATAAATCCTATTCCTAATAATTCTCTCCAATACCTTGCCCACCACAGAAGTAAGACTCACTGGCCTATAATTCCCAGGAAGGTCTCTCTTCCCCTTTTTAAACAATGGGACCACATTCGCCATCCTCCAGTCCTCAGGAACCACACCCGTAACCAACGAGGACCTGAAGATCAGAGCCAGAGGCTCTGCAATCTCCTCTCTTGCCTCCCAGAGAATCCTAGGGTAAATCCCGTCGGCCCAGGGGACTTATCCAACTTCAAACCCTCGAGAATTTCTAACACATCCTCCCTATCTACTACAATACTCCCCAATTTGCAACCCTGTACCTCAGTGCTCTCCACAGCTACATTTCCAGCACTCTGCGTGAATACCGAAGAGAAATATTTATTCATTGCCTCACCAATCTCTTCAGGCTCCACGCACAACTTCCCACTGCTGTCTATGACTGGCCCTAATCTTGCCCTAACCCATCTTCTATTCTTAACATATCGAAAGAAAGCTTTAGGATTCTCCTTAATCCTATCAGCCAACATCTTCTCGTGTCCCCTCTTAGCTCTCCTCAATTCACTTTTTAGCTCCTTCCTGGCTAATCTATAGCTATTCATTGCACTAACTGAGCCTTCAAGCCTCATCCTGACATAAGCCTCCTTTTTCTTCTTAACCAGCAAATCAACTTTTTTCGTACACCAAGGCTCTCTTACTTGACCATTTCCTCCCTGCCTGACAGGGACATACTTATCAAGGACTCGCAGCAGCTGCTCCTTGAATAAGCTGTACATTCCAGATGTTCCCAGTCCCTGTAGTTTCCTAGTCCAATCTATGCACCCTAATTCTCTCCTGATGGCCTCATAATTACCCTTCCCCCAGCTATAACTACAGCCCCCAGCTTCAGGCCTATCCCTGTCCATCACTAAGGTGAACGTAACCGAATTGTGGTCACTATCACCAAAATGTTCACTAACTTCCAAGCCTCACACCTGGTCTGGCTCATTGCCCAGCACCAAATCCAATGTAGCCTCACCTCTAGTTGGCCTATCTACATACTGAGTCAAAAAACCTTCCTGCACACTTTGTACGAAAACTGACCCCTCTAACGAGCTCGAGCTATAGCTATTCCAATCAATATTAGTAAAGTTAAAGTCCCCCATAACAATTACCCTATTACTTTCACTCCTGACCAGAATTGACTTTGCAATCCTTCCCTCAACCTCTCTAGAACTTTTAGGAAGTCTATAAAAGACTCCCAACAGGGTGACCTCTCCTCTCCTGTTTCTAATCTCAGCCCCTACTACCTCAACAGACAAGTCCTCATCAAACTTCTTTTCTATCACCGTGATACAGTCTTTGACCAATAATGCCACTCCTCCCCCCCCCCTTCTACCTCCTTCTCTACTCCGACTAAAGCATTTGTACCCCGGAACCTGCAACATCCATTCCTGTCCCTGCTCTACCCAAGTCTCTGAAATTGCCACAACATCGAAGTTCCAGGTACTGGTCCAAGCTGCAAGTTCCTCCCCCTTATTGCGAATACTCCTTGCATTAAAGTATACGCATTTCAAACCAAATTAAGAAATGGTTTTCCAAGTTACTGTTTTGGGGATACCTTCATGTTGAAGACCAGTGGAGTTCATTACAGTGAGAGCCCATAAATTCTACCTAAACTAAAAGACAAGTTCCCAAAAGAAAGCTAGAGTTCCTCTGGTAATAATTTGCTGATTCTTAAATTTCAAACCTACGGGATGTCGTTTTGCGAAGATGCATTAGGATAGTAGATACTATTAGAACTTTAGCTAATAGTAAATTTGCTTATTACTATTGCCTTTTTGTTGCTTAATTAATGTTTTGTGATTTGAATAATTTGCAACCTGACTGATTCCTTTCCTTGTGAGTTTCTTCTCTTTTCTCTTTTTTTTTATCAAATCACAAAAAATAAACTTAAGAAGCAGCGGTCCAAATTTCTCTTCTGAGATTTGGGATGCATGCATTGAACATCAGCATGGTTCATAATAGTATCCAACAGCTATATTGAAAATACCTGTACAGGTAAGAGTCTCCTTAAATCACCTACCAATCAGACTTGTCCAGCTGAAAGCAACTATAAAGTCTACATTTACAATATCCTGAATTCAGATAGCAGCAAACCTCTTATTGGCTGTTCCTAAAAGTTCATGTTTAATTCAATGTTCAACTTGATCCTTTAAGGTGACCATTAGTTCCCTTATAGGCTAATCTTTTAAGAGAAAATATATGGGCATGAGTGTTGGTGTTTTATTAAGTGTGTCAATGTTCAAATGAATGTGCCAATGGCAGAAGGTTTGTAAAGTTAACTAAGTCAAGTTTGTTGCACTGTGGAGATAGAGGGCATGATGGGGTAAAAATTCTCTGTTGGTGCTCACAAATAATGGACAAAATCATATCAGTGTTTGTTAAATGCTGTGTCTGATTTCTAATTCCATTTATCTCAAATAGATCTGAATCTTGCGTGCGTCCTATATGACGTGACTTCTCCAATATCTGATTCGGTCATTTCAATTTAGACTAAAGACTTGGATTTCCGGACCATCTTTCCTGACCTCTGAACATTCCAAAGTATATCACAATCAATTAAGGATTTTTGAAATGTAGCCACTATCGTGCTCCAAACAGCAAACTCCCACATAATGCAGTGGAAGCTTTTATGTCCACTTGACATATCAGATTAACAGGTTCTTGTTTGAAAAATAGGTGGACCTTGAACAAGAAACCAAGCTCCTCACTGCAAATTTAAATGCATTGAGGAATGTCACTTATGATTTGCATTAATTGTGTGTGAAGTTAGTGACATATCACCTTAACTGTCCTATAAAGCATTAAATCTCACTTCAGCAAAAGAGGCATATTTGATGCAACAACTAAAAGCAGGTGTGAGATTTCCCGGTCACGCTGGTTCCGAAACTGGAAAATTCCTCCCGAGATTAATGAACAGTTCCATGGTCCGGCCCTCACCTGCTACGTTTCCCGTGGTGGAACTGAAGAATTCACCCCCGCCCCCGACTTGTTCCTTTCACAAAACAGAAGGTGGCATTTCCCACCAGAGTTCACTCTTAGTCTGGGGTCACTGCACAACTTCCCATCTGTGTGGGAGCAGCTCCTGTAAAAAGTTTTTTGCCAGCTATTTTTTCCCTTAGCGCACTGGACGCAGTGTAAACGTCAAATGTAGTTTTAAAAAATCTACAGTTGTTCCAACCATATTAACTCATACAAGGAATCAAGGTCTCCAGGAAAACCATAATGCAAAGTGCCACGGTATCATAGCATTCTGATGTGCATAACCAGAGTGACGTTCAACTCTTTTACTGGAGTGATTCTGGATTTGAATTCAGTGCAGATAGATTAAGTAAAATCTGTGCCAGTTACATCACTCCCATTTGATATGAGCTTCAATCAGTGTAACTTAGTTATTAATGGGTGCGAACCTAGCTAATTTAGTGGTTAAATGAGTGAACTCATTCTCGGCTACAAACAGGGGCTGTATTGGGAAGTGAAGCACGGGAGATGGCTGATTCCACTATTCAGTTCAACCGTGACTGATATGGGAGGTTTGGTGGCACAATGGGGAGCATCCCTGCCTCTGAACCAGAAGCTCTGGGTTTGAGTCGCACCTCAAGACTTGATGGCCAATGAAAGCGCAATTGTAATGCGGCCAAACAGGTTGTGTCGTCCTGCAAAATCTTTTCGACACACCTGTAGCTGGTGGTAAGAGCTCCTGAACAGCCACCCTTGATACAAAAGGGTGCCCCTCAAGCTATATGCTTCTGGCAACAGACTAGTGACCTGTTCCGGGAATAAATAGCTACGGAAACAAATAGTCTGCCTTACTGCACCGCTAAGTGCAGGATAAGAATTAGAAGGATGATTGATCTTTACATTAATTCCATTTCAGGGTGAGCACATATTCTAAGGGAGTGTCTTTATGTTGATTGCCCCTTCTCCCTTCAGTGATACTTTTTGTCTATTATTTCTCGGACAGCTGCGAGAGATGAATCTTGGTAGTCTCTAGTGTGACTGAGTGTTTGGAGTGAAACTGAGTGAGTGAGATGGCTAACAAGAATAATGATGAAATTGAGTCTAGAAGTTAATTTGCAGGCTTTAGTTGATTTGAACGCCCCTTCCCATGTTAGTTTCAAACATGTTTTGTTGAGGGATATTAAATAGATACTAGTTTAAATAAAATGGTGAACAGATCCTAAATATTGATGATACTCGTATGTATTTAAAGATGATAAAGCTAGCACTGACGGTCTAATGTTAAGTGCAGAAGCTCTGTGGCGAGCAATAAACAGCTCCCATCAAAGGCTTGGGAATTTCATTGATGTTAGATAGCAGAGAATGGTTGCCTAAGTGTGGGATTTTACAGCTCTGCTCATTCCAAAACCATGAAATCCACCCAAGGTCAATGGGCCTTTCCATGCTCCATCTCTCGCCTGCTCCAATTCCTGTGGCAGGAGGGGTGGTAAAATTCTAGCCTAAGATTTCCTTCCAGACAGAAGATCATTATTGGGTTAAGAACAAAGAAAATTACAGCACAGGAACAGAGTCTGCAGCCCTCCAAGCCTGCACCGATTAAGCTGCCCAACTGAACCAAAACCCCCTATCCACGAGGGGACCATATTCCTCTATTCCCATTCTATTCAATGGATATGTTCATGCGCCCATTAAAATTCACTGTAGTATCTGTTTCCACTACCTCGCCTGGCAGTGAGTTCCCGGCACCCACCATCTTCTGTGTTTTTTTAAAAAAAAACAGCAACTTGCTTCGTACATCTTCTTTAAACCTTGCTCCTTAAACCTGTACCCCCTACTAATTGATTCTTCCACCCCAGGAGAGAGCTTCTGACTACTCACTTTGTCCACGCCTCTCAGAATAAACTTCTATGAAGTTGCCCCTCAACCTCTACTTGAGGGAAAATTTGTGATTTGAAAGTTCCCAACCTTGTTTCCAAACCCCTCCATAACTTCACCTCTTTATTGTTCTGATCTCCTCCAATGTAACAACACTGAGATATCTATGCTGCTTTGTTTCTGCCCTCTTGTGTATAAATACTTCACAAATTCCCTCCCCACACCTTTGCCTTTTCTCTTGCTTACTTTGTTTAAGACATTTCTTAACCCTTTCGACAAAATTGATATAAATGGTGGATATCATGGCCCCACCACTGACTTTTCAGTGGGGGTGTGTAAAGTATCCATCCATCTGGACCTGGTCTCCATAATATGGTAGCCCACCATTTTTAAATAAAGTATTTTAATAATGGGTATTGATTTCATTTAATGAATAAATTGATCCAACTATTTCATTGCCCATACTGTAAAAAGGTTATTATGATCAGACAGGCAAAATTAAGAAAGCTGATTGTTGAATGATTGTGGAAAAGGTGGGAAGGAAGGAGGACCGTATATCTTTTGATGTGTGCCTTGTATGCATCTGGATACGCTTCCCCCTCACCACTAAGATATTGTTTCTCCCCACCATCTCGTGCTCCTTCCTCCTTGGCTTTGAAAACTAGCCAACCTCCCAATCTCACCTTCATTCCGCCCTCCTTGCTTCCCTCACCAAGCTCCAAGACCTGCTTTCTTCCTAAAGGTCTGGGATTTACTTTAGACTGAAGATCTAAGAATATAGAAATAGGAGTAGGTGTACCAAAATGCACTGCCTCAGGGTTATGTTGAAACCTTGTCATAAGCCAAAGAGATGCACAGTCTACAACCAAATGATTTTGCTTTGTGCCACTGCTACGTAACATAGAATCACAGGATCCCAACAGTACAGAAGGACGCATTTGGTCCACGAAGCCTTCACTGATCACAATCCCACCCAGTCTCTATTCCAGCAACCCCACACATTTACCCTGCTAATCCCCCTGACACCAAGGTCAAATTAGCATGGCCAATCAACCTAATCCACACATCTTTGGACTCAAGTAACAATTTACTTTTTGTATAAATTTATCTATTTTTTGGCTTTATCTTCATTGAACTGTTAGTGATTCTTCATATCATTTTTGGCCAATACAAGTTATTTTTATTCATTTCAATCAGATACACTTTTATCCATCTTGTATGAAAGAGAGATAATGCACAAATCCTGAAAGGTAAATGCAAAAATTTTGATCTCGTATCTCCTCAATGAAGACAATGAATGATAAGAATATCGTATCAATGTTGGATTTGTTGTGGGCTTATTAGAACTGGTGCATCCAGTTTCTTATCCTTCTGGCACCTTCAGTGCAATGTGTACAATTTCCAGAATTCCAGAACCAGCTCATGTAGATTACTTAAATTTTATCTACAGGATGTGGATATCACTGGAGCAGCATTTATTGCCCATTCCTAACTGCCTTCCATTTTAGAGGACACTTGAGAGCTGTGTTGTGGCTTTGGCGTCACATGTAGTCCTGACCAGGTAAGGATGGCAGATTTCCTTCCTGAAAGGGCATTAGTGAGCCAGATGGATTTGACAATCATTTCATAGAACAGTACAGGCCTTTTGGCCCTCAGTGTTGTACCGAGCTATGCCCAAACCCAAGATCAAGCTATTCCATTCTCTATCATTCTGGTGTGCTCCATGTGCCTATCCAATAACCACTTGAATGTTCCTAAAATGTCCGACTCCACTATCACAGCAAGCAGTCCATTCCACACCAACCACTCTGAGTAAAGCATCTACCTCGGATATCCCTCCTATATCTCCCACCATGAGCCTTATAGTTATACGCCCTAGTAACAACTACATCTCCCTGAGGAAATAGTCTCTGCACATCCACTCTATCTATCCCCTCATCATCTTATAAATCTTTATTAAGTCGTCTTTCATCCTCCTCTGCTCTAAAGAGAAAAGCCCCAGCTCACAACTTTTCCTTGTAAGACCTACCCTCCCAGCCAGGCAGCAAACAGAGATGGAGGAATTTCTTCAGCCAGAGGGTGATGAATTTGTGGAATTCTTTGTGGCAGAAGACTGAGGAGATAGGTCATTGAGTGTCTTTAAGACAGAATTAGATAGGTTCTTGATTAATAAGGGGTTATGGAGGAAAGGCAGGAGGATGGGGATGAGAAAAATATCAGCCATGATTGAATGGCAGAGCACACTTGATGAGCCGGGTAGCCTAATTCTGCTCCTATGTCTTATGGTCTTATTCTCATTCGCTCAGATTAAAGATAGTTGCGTCAATTCAATTCAACCAACTATTGCTTGTTCAGAAATTAGCTGATACTTTTAAACAAAAGAACATCTTACTAAATTTCAACGATAAAACCGACTTGTCTCTGAAAGTGGAAGGATAAGTCAGTGGGATGGTGAAAAAGGCACATGGGACACCAGCATTTATCAATCAGTGTATAGAATATAAAAGCAGAGAGGTCATGATGGAATTATTTAGAACTTTAATGAGGCCATTAAAGTTGTGCAGTTCAGATTGCCACATTATTGAAAGGATGTGATTGCACTGGAGGGGGTGCAGTGGAGATTCATCACGATGCTGCCTGGGATGAAACATTTAAATTATGAAAAAAGGTTAGATAGACTTGGATTATTTTCATTGGAGCAGAGAAGACTGAGGGGCAACCTGATCAAGTTCTACAAGATTATAGAGGGAATGGACAGAATGGATCTAGAACAGCTGTTGCCCTAAACTGAAGGGTCAGTCAAAAGGGAGCACAAGTTCAAAGTGAAGGGGAAGAGATTTGGGGAATGAGAAAATGTTTTTATGCAGAGGGTGATGACGGTCTGGAATGCACTGCCTGGGAGGGTGGTAGAGGTGGTTGCCTCATATAGTTTTAAAAAGTATCTGGATGAATACTTGGCATGCTATAACATTCAGGCTATGGGTCAAGTGCTGATAGATGGGATTAGATAGGTAGGTTTGGTTCACGTGTCAGTGCAGGCCTAATGAGCCTCTTCTGCACTATATGATTCTGTAATTCTATGAAACCATTGTAAGCACATAAATTTGTTTTAGAGAAGATGAGTTTAATCATCTATTGATAATTGGCATGGGCCTCCTGCTGATGCTTTGAGATGCCCAGAAATGTCCAAGAGAAATGAAAGTCTTTCTTATTGTCATTTGGAAAGAAAATTTTGCTATGAACTTTGGAAGCAGAGAAAAAAAATGACAATTGACAGGAAAGAGAATGTAAATTACCTTCTTCCCTTCAGCCTAACTATTTTCATAGAAATTCATGCCATTAACAAAGATTCAAAGGACCTTGTAATGGCTTCACTTTCTGCACAGCATTGTTTAAGTAAAATTGCAAAGTTTGCTTTGCTCTAAAAAGGTAGCAATTCATGAATGTCACTTATTCATGAACGTCAATGTTTATGATGTTGGTACAAGGTCAATAAAAATATCTGCTATAGATTTTCTCGCAGTGACTGACAATCCTGGTCAAATTCAATTAATTGGAAATAATAGAATTTTCTTTCAACAAGGCCAGAATTCTATGCTGCTGCAAGCTTTTAAATGTCTGTCTGCACCAATACAATGCCAACCAGTTGCATCAGTGGGCAAGTTGGGAAAGTAAGTTTTATAGTTTCCCAAATATTTTGGCTCACAAGCAACACTTAGTCTCGGGTTCAAGCCCACGCCATGGATGCGCATTCTTAACCTGACATTCCCAATGCTTTGCTGAAGGAACGCTGCACTATCATTCTATGCCTACAGCGTGTAAGAGGCCATACAGCCCATTGAGTCTGCACCGACATGGACAAAGCATCCCTCTCAGCCCCTCTTGCCACCTTATCCCCTTAATCCCACACATTTACCATGGCTAATCCACCTACCCTACAGATCTTGGGACACTAAGGGGCATAGCCAATCCATCTAATTTGTACATTTTTGGATTGTGGAGAAAACTGGAGCACCTGGAGGAAACCCACACGTGCATGCAAAGAATATACAAAGTAACACAGTCACTGAAAGCTAGAATTGAACCCACGTTCCTGGCGTTGAGGTAGCAGCACTAACCACTATGTCATCTTACCGTTCACTGTCAGATGTGGTGACTTTCAAATAGGATGACAAACTCAGGCCAATCTGTCCTCTTTTTAGACCAGCAGCTTCATTCTGAAAGAACATCTTTAGCTATAAAGCAGGTCTTGTGAAGGTGGCACAGTGGTTAATATTGCTGTCTCACAGCACCAGGATCCAGATTTCATTCCCGGATTGGGTCACTATCTGTGCAAAATCTGCATGTTCTTCCTGTGTCTGCATGGGTTTTCTCTGGGTTCCTCCCACAGTTCAAAAGATGTGCTGGTTATGTGCATTGGCCATGCTAAATTATCCCTCAGTGTACATGAACAGGCGCTGGAGCACAGTGACTAGAGGATTTCCACTGTAGTGTTCATGTCAGCCTACTTGTGATAATGATAAACAAATCTTCCTCTATCGCTACAGGACTTTCAAATATCCTGTAGCACGATCTGAAGAATAATACGCAATGTTAGTGGTGTCCTGGCCAATCTTCCTCTCTCACCCACCAAAGCATTATATCATTTATCTCGTTAGTCTTTGTGGGAGCTTGTGCACAAATTTGCTGCTGCTTTTCCTACATTACAAGGGTGACTGTACTGCAAAGGTACTTAAATATGTGTTCTTTGTGATTGTACTTTAACAGCTGGTATGTTTAAGAATAATATGACTATGGATTATAATATAAAAGTCTAAGGTCATGTACCAACCAACTCAAGAACAGCTTTTCCCCTGCGGCCATCAGACTTTTGAATGGAATTATCTGACACTAAGTTGATCTCCCTCTATACCCTAGCTATGACTGCAACACTACTTTCTACACTCTCTCATTTCCTTCTTTATGTGCGGTATGCTTTGTCTGGATAACATGCAAGAAACAATACTTTTCACAGTATACTAATACATGTCACAATAATAAACTAAATCAAACACAAATCATGCTCACTCTCACAATAAAAAAAATAAGAAATAGAAGCAGGAATAGCCCATCTCTGCCTCGCTATTCAATAAGATCATGGGCTGATCTGAAGTCGATCAGTTCCACTTTCCCACCTGCTCCCCATAGCCCTTAACTCCCTTTATCTATCAGAAATCTATCTACCCATGGCTTAAACATGTTCAACAAGGTAGCCTCCACCACTTCAATGGACAGAGAATTCCAAAGATTCACTACCTTCTGAGAGAAGAATTTCCTCCTCAATTCTGTTCTAAACTGCCACCCCCACCCCCTCTTATTTTGAGGCTGTGTCCTCTAGTTCTGGTTTCCTTTCTAAGTGGAAAGGATCTCTCTATTTCTACCCTATCTAGCCCCTTCATTATCTTGTAAGTCTCTATAAGATCCCCCCTCAGCCTTCTAAACTCTAGTAAGTACAGGTCCCGTCTATTTAATGTCTCCTCCATAAGCTAACCTCCTCATCTCTGGTATCAGCCTGGTGGACCTTCTGTGTACTCCGTTCAAGACCAATATAACCTTTTGCAAATAAGGGGACCAAAACTGCACACAGTACTCCAGTTGCGGCTTCACCAGTGCCTTGTATAGTTGCAGCAAGACTTCCCTGCTTTTATATTCTATCCCTTTCACAATAAAGGCCAACATTCCATTCACCTTGATCACCTGCAGACTGAGTTCTTGCAACTTGTGCACAAGGACTCCCAGGTCCCTCTGCACAATAGCATGCTGCAACTTTTTCACCATTTAAATAATATTCAATCCCACTATTATTTCTTCCAAAGTGGGTAACTTCACATTTGCTAACGTTATACTCCATCTGCCAGGTCTTCATCCACTCACTCAGCCTATCCAGATCTCTCTGCAGACTTTCCGCATCCTCCACGCGATTTGCTTTTCTATTCATTTTTGTGTCGTCAGCAAATTTTGTTACCCTGCACTCTGCTGCCTCCTCCAGATTGTCTATGTATATGGTAAACAGTTCAGGACCCAGCACGGATCCCTGCAGCACGCCACTAATGACAACTGCCAACCAGGAAAGCACTCATTGATTCCAACTCTCTGCTTCCTGTTAGATAGCCAATCCTCAATCCACACCAACATTTTACCCTCAACTCTCTGTACCTTAATCTTCTACGGCAAACTTTTGTGCAGCATCTTATCAAACACCTCCTGGAAATCTAAAAGCACAACATCCACCAGTTCCACTCTGTCTACCGCACTTGTTACATCTTCATAAAAATCCAGTAAATTCATCAAACACTACTTCCCCTTCATGAATCCATGCTGCATCTACTTGATTGAACAGTTCTTTTCTAGGTGTCTGGCTATTTCTTCTTGAATGATGGATTCTAGCATTTTCCCAACTACTGAAGTTAAGCTAACTGGTTAAATGTTGTCTGCTACCTTTTTTAAACAGCGGCGTATCAGTAGCTGTTTTCCAAACTGCTGGCACTTCCCTAGAGTTCAGTGAATTTTGATAAATTACTAAGGCATCTGCTACCACTTCTGCCACTTCTTTCAGAACCCTGGGATGCATTCCATCTGGCCCTGGGGACTTGTCTACTTTCAGTCCTGTTAGTCTATCAAGCATTATCTTTCTGGTAACAATAATTGTATTAAAGACTTCATCTCCTGCCAACCCTCTATCTTTAATATTCGGTAAGCTATTTGTGTCCTCCTCTATAAAGACCGACACAAAAATCTTATTTCAAGTCTCAGCCATTTCCTTGTTTCCCACCATTAAATCCCCCGCCTCATCCTCCAAGGTCCAACATTCACTCTAGCCATTCTTTTCTTTATATATTTGTAAAAACTTTTACTATCATTTTTTATGTTTAGAGATAGTTTAGTTTCATACTCTTCATCTTTTTCCTTTCTTTATCACTTTCTTAGTCGTTCTTTGTTTTTCAAATCTTTCCCAATCTTCTAATTCCCCACTATTTGTAGCCGCTCTGGATGCATCGGTTTTCAGCTCTCTGGTTTTGGCTCAAGGACTTAACAAAAGTGAAGAGCTTTTTTATCTTTACCCAGGCCCTATCCCTTAACCTAGTCATTCTAGGATGCTAAGGAGCAATTTAGCATGGCCAATCCTCTTAACCCGCACATTTGGACTGTGGGAGGAAACTGAGACACCAATAGAAACCCACGCGTACATAACATGCAAACTGCACATATACAGTGACCCAAGACAGGAATTGAACCCAGGTCCCTGGAACAGTGAGGCAGTAGTGTTAACCACTGTGCCATCGTGTCACCTTATTTCAGGCCATAGAGAAGTGCGCTTAGTACTGAAAGCAGTTAAAGGCACATGCTTTCAGGTATTGCTTGTGGTTTGATGAGTAGTATTCCTGTTTCAGAATCAGACAGCTGTGAGTTGGAGTCTAATTCCTTTGAACATTAACTCAAGGTGTGGGAGTGGTGCTGATGAATGTGTTGATTTTCTGGGTGAGATATTAAACTGAGGCATATTGATCTTTCCATGTAGATATAAAAGATCTCAACTTTTGCAGAAGAACTATCCTGATAATTCAACTAACTACTAAAAAATAATGATGACATATTATTACATTGCTGTACATAAACTTGTTGTATTTGCCACACTACAATAATGACTACATTTCAAGAGGAGTTCATTGAATGTAAAGGACTTTGGGGAATCCTGTGGTTGTGAAAGGTGCCATTTCAGTGTAAGTCCTCCTTTGACAATGATACATTACAGTGGAATGTTTCGAAAGGGAGGTTCCAAACTCAGCATCCAGCTGCTGACAAAAGGGTGAATGATGCTCACGTACTCACGTATCATCAATAAAATCTTATTGAGTTATAAAGATGTAAAGTTTGAATTATTTGAAAGATGATGTTTTGTGCCGGGCTCTGGAGTATTTGCAGTTATTGCACACTTTGGAAAACAAAGAACTTTTGGTTCAGTTTTAATTGCTATGTTTTCTGAGCAGAATTTAATCTTTAGAAGGCTAACCATTGCCCAAAAATATTGCACACTCAATGGAAACCTTTCAAAAAATCCTTCTGCCTCCTCATACTCTTTCCCAGCTGCTTTTCATTCCTTCAGCACCCACCACCATCTACCCACAGTGCTCCTATTGTCAGCAAATCATGCTTCCCTATGGTTATGTTTGCAGGAAGCTGTCACGGGTACCAGAACAGGCACCTGCATCCTTCACAAAAGGTTAGGGGTGGGGGTTGGGGTGTTGGTGGGTGAGGGAGGAGGCTAAGGAAAGGAGGGTCTGTGGGGTTTGTCTCTCCTACCAGCACAATGATGTATTGTGCTTAGAGGGAGGGGGGTTGCCAATGTCATCCCTGTGAACCAAGGGTTTAGGGGCAGTGGAGATTGACAATCTTTCAGTTTGCTTTCTTCCAATGCTGCGGCTTTTAATAGGCAACAAGTCAGAGGCCCAGGGGTTTCACTGCTGTACTCCTTATGAGGCAATCATAGGCATTGAGCTCCAATCTCATTACAGATTTGAGTGGTGCTTTGAATAACTCTGAACGGAGGAATGCAGGGTGTTAATGAGAATTTGCTCTTAAAAGTGAGGGTGTAAGTTCTTGAAGGACAACAAAGTTCCACTATAGGAAGTGTATCTCACACACAAAGCCTTTGTTACCATCCTCCCTTGATTGCATTCTGTGCAATATTTGACAAGTTGATTTTTTTTTTGATTTAGATTAACTGAAAAACACTAATTCCTACTTCGAGAAAGGAATGAGAATGCGAGTGGCACAGATTGGTCATCTCAGCATGCAAATGATTTTACTCCAACACTCAAATGTTATTCCTCGTTCACTCAGTGAATACAATTCTCTGTTTAAATGAAATTGTAATTCTCTATCTCACCTGAAAAATCTACAATAAAACAAAACTTTCATTTGGAAACTTGCACTGAGTGTTAGAATAAAAAAAAGTAACATATGGGTAACATTAAACTTAATATCAGCATCACTGCTCCAAAAATGGCAACAAGTTTTATTTATTTAGTGTCTTCAATATAGTATGATATCCAAAAGCACTTCACAAGAACATACGCTATGCCGAATAAAGAAGTATTCAGATTATGTCTGTAAGTTAAGTCAAACAGATGGGCTTTAAGAAAGATTTCAGAAGCAGAAATGGGGGGAGCAGAAGATTTCAAAAAGGAAACTTCAGTGCTTAAGGCTCAGGTAGCTGAAGGCACCTCGTCCATGGCAGATTAATTCAAATTGGTAATGTGTGAGAGACAAGAATTAGAAGTGGGCAGCTCTAGGAGGATTGAGCGACTGAAAGATGTTACAGAGATGTAGCAGGATTGGCAATGGAGGGATGTGAAAATGAGAATTTTAATGTTAAGATGTTGCCTGATGTCATAATGTCCTTTCCAGGTGTGTCATAGCTTGGTACGGCTTCTGCTTTGATCAACGCTGCAAGAAACTAAAGGGCCATGAACATAGCCTAGTACATCACACAAACCAGCCTCCCATCCATTGATTCTGTCTACACTTTCCACTGCCTCAGAGAAGCAGCCACCATAATTAAGGATCCTACACTATCTCTTTTCCACCTTCTTCCATTGGGAAAAAGATACAAAAGTCTGAGATCATGTACCAACCAACTTAAGAGCAACTTCTTCCCTGCTCCATCAGACTTCTGAATGGACCTACTATATATTGAACCGATCTTTCTCTACTAGCTATGACTGTAACATGATAATCTGCATTCTCTCCTTCTCCCCATTGTGCTCCATAAATTGAATGTTTCTTGCACACCATGTTGACAAAACAATGTTTTTTCACTGCATCCCAAAACATATGGTAAATTTTGATTTGATTATTATTGTCACATGTATTAACGTAGTGAAAAGTATTGTTTCTTGCAGGCTATACAGACAAAACATACTCTTCATAGAGAAGGAAACAAGAGCGCAGAATGTAGCGTTACACTCTAGCTATGACTGTGTAGAAAAATCAACTTAATGCAAGGTAAGTCCATTCAAAAGTCTGACAACAGCAAGGAAGAAGCTGTTCTTGGGTTGGTTAGTACGTGACTTTTGTATATTCCTCCCGAAGAAAGAAGGTGGAAGAGAGAATGTTCGGGGTGTGTGGTGCCCTTAATTATGCTGGCTGCTCTGTCAAGGCAGTGGGAAGTGTAGACAAAATCAATGGATGGGAGGCTAGTTTGCATGATGAATTGGGCTACATTCATGACTTTTTTTACATCTTTGCAGTCTTGGACATAGGAGGAGCCATACCAAGCTGTGACGCAATCAGAAAGAAAGCTTTCTACGGTGCATCTGTAAATGTTGGTGAGAGTTGTGGCTAGCATGCCAATTTCCTGAGGAAAGTAGAGGCATTGGTGAGCTTTCTTAAATATAGTGTTGGCATGGGGAGCAACCAGGCCAGGTTGTTGATCTGGACACCTAAAAACTTGAAGCTCTTGACCTTTTCTTCTTCGTCCCCAATGATGTAGACAGGGGCATGTTCTCTCTTCCTTCAAATCAAATCAGTAGTTAAGTGTTTGGGGGAAAAAAAAAGCAAAACACCATTCTGGTCTGGTTGGCGTTTTCTTATGGCCTGATAAACTATGTATTTAAATGTCTTGTAACAATGTTCATGGTTATTCACAAAAATATGTCATTACTTCATGAGATATTGATATGAATTTGTTGTAAGAAAAAAACACCCTGGAGAAGTTTCAAAAGGGATTCACAAGAGTAATATCAGGAACTGGATGTTAAAATTATCAGGAAAGATTGAACACGCTGGGCCTCTTGTTCTTTTTGTAGAAGTGACCTGATCAAGGTTTTCAAATTGCATGTGGATTTGATATGGTGGATGTAAAGAAAATGGTTGGAATTCTCTCAAACTTTCTTAATCCTCAATGTGTAGGAAAATGGGAGTAAATCCTATTTGTTTTTTAATGAGATTTGCAGAATGAATCTCCAACACTGATTCACTCTGGAAATCAGGGGTTGGGGCCCATTCCTACCCGAGAGGCAGACAGCATAGTGCTGAGTGGGCCATTGCACACTCACCACTCTGTCAGAGCAGAGCCGGCCTTCAGTTCACTGCCCTGCAACTCTCATCTCTGGCTACCAACGTTCCCCCCTGTCCCAATCACTGACCTCTCCGGGTAGCCCTGATGTGTCACCCTGCCCGCCATCTCGGCCCACCCTAATCTCCCTGCATCTTCTGCGGACAGTCCTGATCTCCCCCATCAGGCGGTCCCGACTTCACTCCCCACCACCCAGCCAGCCCCAAACCCTACCCAACAGTTCTGAATCCATCTGATAACCAGGCCCAGCTCCACCTCCCCCAAACCGGATGGCCAGCCCTTATTGCGGTCCTCCTCCATCTGCCAGTGAATCCAAAGCAGAGTTTCAGTTGGTCACCTCCTCCTCCATTAATCACTGCCCAATAGATCCCAACCCTTTTGCTCCACTCCTCTAGCCCCATCCCCTTGGCACTGCCTGATGCCCAGTGGGCAGTACCAAGGTACCCCTTAGGCAATGCCAGTTTGTCCCTTGGGAAATGCTAGCCAGGTAATGCCCAAGAGACACGTCCCCTCATCTCTGAACCCGTCCAACAGGGCCAGGTTACCTGCCCCTCATTATTGGGGAGCAGGAGTACATCCCGCTCCCCAATGAATGAGTCATTCCAAGTGGCCGGGAGAGATGGTAACGGGCCTAGTGAATTTAGGCCCGGGCTTGCTAATGAAATGCAAACAGCGATTTCCATATTGTAATCAGCTTCAGCTGCTTTCCTACATGGAGACTCACGGAATCCATGGTGCCCAGCAGGAAGCCTCAGAAATGGCCCCCACTGATGTCTCCTGGCCCACTAGCTGCTCAATTAGACAGCAGGCTGTGAAAATCACGCTCAATATCCCCACTTGTGGGGGAAACCAGACCTGGAGATCATAAATACAGGATAGTCCACTGAGGAACTTCTTCATCCAGAGAGGGGAGAGAATGCAAAAGCTGTTACCACATGGAATGGGCCAGATGAATAACATAGACAGATTTACAATAGAACTGAGTAAATACATTGGCAAGAAAAGGAATGGGAAGATATCTTAGTGATGTGAGATGAAGATGTGGGTGAGGAGGCTCATGTAAAACAGAGGTGAATATATTGGGATAAATGGTCTGTTTCTGCACTGTTAATCTGAGAAAATTTTGTGTTGTTCAACTGTAACAACTTCATAAATTGTGGCAAAAGTTCTTTCAAGAGAAACATTTTTTCTGAGACACGGGACAATGAATGGAAATGCTTCCTTTCTCCACAAATACTGTCAGAGGCTGTTCATATCCAGCATTTTCTGCTTCCAGCAATAGCAATTGGGCTCTTTGTTTTATTCTCCAAGATTCACGTGTTAATCTCTTTTGATTGAAATAACTAGAAATAAGAACTAGCAGTGATATTAAATGGGGTGTAGATTCACTATAGTCAGTTGTTTGCCATTGCACAGTCTAGATCCCAGCTCCTTGCCTGAAGAATTAGGGCACTTGAAAGAGAGCTGCTTAGTTTGACTTTGGGTGATTGGTTGGCACCAGTTGGTCATCCCCATTCAAAGTGACCTCAGGGTCATTGCTCTGATGAATTCAACAAGATTGATTACCACACAATATTGGGCATCCTTGGCTGCCAGGAATCAGGAGTCATGACGGATCATGAGGAAAACTTTAGCATGGCCTATGCATCTAAGCACGTCTTTGTGGCTGAGGGAGGAAACTGGAGCACTTGGAGGAAACCCACATGTACATGGGAAGAATGTGCAGACTCTGCATAGACAGTGATCCAAACTAGGAATCAAACTCTGGTCCCTGGTGCTGTGAGGCAGCAGTGCTAACCACCACTACCATGCTGCCCTTAGTGACACTGGTAGACTGAGAGTTTGTACAAAACAGTTCAAGCCTCCAGAATTGTTCAGAAATGATCTGGAATTGAAGGTTAAACAAGGATATTGCTCTGAGTAATCCCAGAGAAAAATCAGAGGTAATATATGAAATATTTTCTTCTTTTTGTTTGGACACTTTTCTTCATCAATCAAAGAAGTATTGAGGAGTCAGGGAGACTGTTTGATTGACATACACAAACCATCCAATCAAGATAATGAAGTCCTTCCTCTTTCCAATTGGCTCTGGAGCGGTGGGGTCAATGAAGATGGGTGTGGTGAGTGATCAATGGTGGGAGTGCAGGGGCGGGGCTATTTGAGATGGGCAATCACATGAAATAACTTCCTGGAATACACTCAATGGGTACAATATGAAGTCTCACAACACCAGGTTACTACCCACACCCAGTGAGAGGTAGTAACACTGGTTAGCAACAAAGTCATTGCGAGAACTAAACTGGTAGATTGAATAAGACACTCCAAGCAGGAAGAGATTTTAGATTTTGCTGTGAATATGCCACAAACCAGCTTTTAGTTCAAAGTTGATTCTCAGGGTACGAGTATCTATTGTTGATCTGATTGGTATGACAAGGTGGCACTGGTCCTTCTTCCTGAGTGGCTGTTGTGCGATACATTAAGCAGCTTATTGAGCAAATTGGAGTGTTGCTAAGAGGATTTAAACTGGTTTGTTTGATTGGATCCCTGTGCAGATGGCAAAAGCAACTGTGGGTATGGTAGTAGAGTGGTGAAATTACCAAACTGGTCATGTAGTGAATGTGTGCTCAAATAGCACAGATTAGGAATCTGAGTCCAGTTTGAAGGAAAAGATCATAAAGACCAGGAATTAAGCTGTTGGTGTCAATCAAGATGAAGAAACTGTTGCAAAAATATCAACCAGTTCACTATTTTTGCATTATTACAGTAATAACACAACACAATTATTTCACTGGCTATGATACTCTTCGGGCCATCCCTTGGCTATGAAAGGCTGCATGTAAATACAAGTCTGTCATTCTTTCTTTAATGTATAGTCTTAGAATCAACATTTTTATCAATAAGGATCCCAAAAAATCCATGATTTTGTATACCGTTTATCAAGACAGTAATTTGTCTTTGAATATTTAATTTTGCCATTGTTTCCTTTACAGATACAAACATGCATCATGGCCTCACCTGCTGGTGATTTATTCTTGGACAACTTTTTTTGTTGTTGGCTAGTTTTCTGCTAGTTTGCTGTTTAGAATCCCAATGAAAGGTCCATGAAAGGCTAGGTGCGGGAGGTTGGTATATCAATCCAGTATGATTTAGGAACTACACGTGCATGTGTAGTTATCCATCAAGATCCAGACTGCCACACAGCTCACTATACTACAATTTACATACAGAATTAATTCTGATCAGTCCTCCATGGGATTTTCTGGTTGTGCTTGCCCCAGGGCTGGAAATTTCCATCTAAGGTCATCAAATCTTTACATAGTCTACCAAATTTTCCATCCTACTTGCCAGGTTGTTAAGAAGGTGTACAGAGTGTTAGCTTTTATTGGTAGAAGGATTGAATTTCAGAGCCGTGAGGCCATGTTGCAACTGTACAAAACTCTGGTGCGGCCGCACTTGGAGTATTGCATACAGTTTTGGTCGCCGCATTATAAGAAAGATGCGGAGGCATTGGAAAGGGTGCAGAGGAGGTTTAAGAGGATATTGCCTGGTATGGTGGGAAGGTCTTATGAGGAAATGCTGAAGGACTTGGGGTTATTTTCATTAGAGAGAAGAAGGTTAAGAGGTGACCTAATTGAGGCATACAAGATGGTCAGAGGGTTAGATCGGATGGACAGTGAGAGCCTTTTTCCTCAGATGGTGATGGCTAACATGAGAGGACATAGCTTTAAATTAAGGGGTAGTAGTTATAGGACGGATGTCAGAGTAGGTTCTTTACTCAAGGCATCGTAAGAGTGTGGAATGCACTGCCTGCAGTGGTTGTGGACTTGTCAACTTTAAGGGCGTTCAAATAGTCAGTGGATAGGTATATGGATAACATTGAAATAGTTTAGGTTAGAGGGTCATGAGATTGGTTCCACTGAGCGGCACAACATTGAGGGCCAAAGGGCTTGTACTGCGCTGTAATGTTCTATGATTTCTGCTGCCAGCAGAACTGAAGAATTTACCTCCTAATATGACCAAGGAAATATATTTGCTGAAGTTCCAACATTTGAGTTTAGAAGTGAGACTTTTGAACTTTTGGAAAGTATAAAAGATAAAAGGGGGAGGGGGTGAGATATGGGTGATGTAGCAAACCTGAGCAGTTTTGCTGTGTCATTGCAATAACTCCCAGTCTGACCTAATTTTTAAAATTCTCATCCTGGTTTCCAAGTGTGTGATGGCCTCATTGCTCCCACATTTCTGAAAACTTCCTCTAATCCCACAGCTCTTCCAGATCTGAGCTCCTCCAATTCCAGCCTCTTACCCAACCTCGTTTTAAAATTTATTTTATTAGTTACAAGTAAGGCTTACATCAACACTGCACTGAAGTTTTGTGAAATTCCCTTAGTCGCCATATTCCGGCACCTGAGGAAACTGGAGCACGCAGGGGAAACCCAAACAGACACAGGAAGAATGTGGAGTTCGCAAATAGTATCCTGGGAGTTGAATCCAGGTCCCTGGTGCTGTAAGACAACAGTGCTAACCACTGTGCCACCATACCACCCCTGTTAATTTACAACACAAACAGAAAATACTGGAAAAATCTGACAACATCTGTGGAGAGAGAGGA
Organism: Sphyrna mokarran; assembly: GCA_024679065.1. Taxonomy (NCBI): domain Eukaryota; kingdom Metazoa; phylum Chordata; class Chondrichthyes; order Carcharhiniformes; family Carcharhinidae; genus Sphyrna; species Sphyrna mokarran. The sequence goes on from JAGIQG010000004.1 coordinate 114,114,979, forward strand.
GAGCCAACATTTTGAGTCTAACTAGCTGATGAAGAGTCAACTAGATTGGTTCTTTGTTCACAGATGCTGGCAGACCTGCTGAGACTTTCATGAATGGTTCATGTCACCCCATCTGTAACCCCCATGACTTGCCTGGGTTAGCAAAATACCTCACTTACTGTGCTGTCTGGAGACAATACACATCTCTTTAACCTGTGCTCAGTGCTCCTTCCACTCACATTGTTAGCCACTTTAAGACTTGAATAGCAGGTTAGGTGTAAAGATTTGCATTCTAATCAGTAATCTGTAAACTGTGTGTGCTGTTATGTGTGCTATTGGAGACCAGAACACTTCATTTGCTTGACGAAGGCCATAGAGTCGAAAGCTTGCGAGTTTACTATCAAATAAATCGGTTGGATTTAAAACTGGTGTTGTCAGACTTCTTGCTGTGTTTATCCCAGTTCGACATTGGCATCTCTACATCACTTGCAATCTGGCAGGGAGTCATTGGGAGGCATGGAATGGGCAAGTGTAATCTCATCACCAAAACAACCTTCTGTTTGCCTACCTGTAACAAGACATCCTGGATGCATCCCCGCTCTAAGCTTTGGCATCATATCCACTATGTCATTGCCAGGAGAAAAGACAGGCAGGATGTCAAAGTTACCAAGGCCATGTGTGGTGCTGACTGCTGGATAGATCACAGGCTCATTGTCTCCAAAATGGGGCTCTGCATCAGACCCACGAGGCAACCACAAGGAAGCAAGGTTATGAAAAAGATCAATGTGACTATGCTAGAACCCCAGCATAGCTTCAGCACTGGCTGAAGACATAGAAATCAAACTTACTGACCTACACCTCGCAGGTACCACTGAAGACGACTGGGAACGCTTCAGGGATGCTATCCAAAAATTTGCACTGAAGATGCTTGGGCCTTCCACCCACAAGCAGCATGATTTGCTCAATGAGAATGATGAGATACAGACTCTCCTTGTTGAAAAGCACCTTTTTCATGGGGCCTGTTAGAACAACCCATCTTCTGCTCGCAAGAAAAATGCTTTTAGCAGTGCTCACAGAACAGTCCAGAATAAACTGCGTAAAATGCAGGATGCCTGGCTGAGCACCAAGGCAGATGAAATATAGGGATATGCTGACAGAAACAACTTGAAATGGTTCTATGAAACCCTCAACACTCTCTATGGACCTCAATCTCTCTGGAGTTTCCCCCCACTTCTGAGTACAGATGGTACAACTCTCATTGCAGAGATGGGCTGAACACTTTGAAGCCATCCTCATCTATCATCTATTAACAATGAGGCAATAAACAGGCTTCCCCAGGTTGATATCAACAGCACCATGGATGACCCACCAGTAATAGCTAAAGCCACGAAAGCATCAGCTAGCTATTCAGTGGCAAAGCCCCAGGGCCAGATTCATACTCAGATCTAAAAGTTGCTGGTCCTGCACTTATCGATAAGCTCGCCGAGTTGTTCCATTCCTCAGGAACTTAAAGATGCTTGTGTTGTACACCTCTACAAGAGGAAGGGCAATTGGCAAATACACAACAACCACCGAGGAATCCCGCTGTTCTCTATCACAGGAAAAACCATTGCAAGAGTCCTGCTAAATCACCTGGTCATTCAACTGGAGCTGGGCCTGCTTCCAGTGTCACATGTGGCTTCCACAAAGGTCGTGGGACTACTGACATGATTTTTCCTGTGTGCCAACTTCAGGAGAAGTGTTAGGAGCAAAATCGCAAGCTTCACACAACCTTTGTTGATCTAGTGAAAGCCTTTGATACTGTAAGCCAACAAGGTTTGTGGAGGATCATGTCAAAATTCGGCTGCCCCCCCACATTCATTCAGATGGTACACCAGTTCCATGAGAGCATGATGGCCAGAGTACTGGATGGTGGAGAATCCTCTGAGGCATTCCCAGTCACCAATGGCGTTAAACAGGGCTGTGTGCTTGTACCCACACTGTTCAGCATGATGTTTACTGCCACGCTGAATGATGCCTTCCAGGACAGTGCTGCTGGAATCAGTCTTAAGTACGGAGTGGTTAGGAAGCTTTTCAACCTGAGGAGACTTCAAGCTATTGCCAAAGTGAAAGAAACTGTTCTCAGAGATTTCATTTTTGCTGATGACTGCGCCCTGTATTCTGGCTCAGAGATGCAAGTCAGTATGGACAAATTTTCCTTAGCCTGTGACATCTTTGGACTTACCGTCAACGTTAAAAAGACTGAAGTTGTTCACCATCCTGCTCCTCATGCACTGTAGTAGAACCCACAGTCACAATCAAAAGGCAGAAACTACAGGCAGTGAGGCAGTTCGCTTATCGTGGCAGCACCCTCTCCCAAGCAGTGACTACTGAAGCAGAAGTTAACTGCAAGTTTTGTTTTCACTAGACTATAGCTCCACTGTACAGGAACGTAAAGGAATCAGCCCAGCAACGAAACTGGAGGTCTACAACGCTATGATACACTCAATCCTACTGTATGCCTGTGAAATGTGGACTGTGTATTGAAGGTACGCAAGACAGCTCAATCATTTCCACGTTACACATCAGATGGCACAACAAAGTACCAGACACTGAAGTTTTCTCTAAAGCAGGTCCTACCATCAGTCCACATACCGCTGATAAGAATGTAGCCCTAGTGGGCAAGTCATTTTTTCCATACGTCAGATGAGCATAAATACAAGCCAGCTCCTTTTTGGAGAACTCTCTACTAGAAGACGCTCGCATGGAGGGCAGAAGAAACGTTTCAAAGACGCAATCAAAGCCTCCCTGAAGTTGCTTGACATTGACACAACCATCTGGGAAATGCTGGCACAAAACCATTCTATCTGGTGCTGCCTCATCCACAAAGGCTGTTAAACTCACGAAGCAAGGTGTATTGCTGAAGCATAACTTAAGTACGAGCTGCACAAGTCTTGAGCCACTAGCGCAACAACTACAGTATCTACACAAGTCTGTCTAATATGTGCCAGGACATTCCATGCCCAAATTGGCTTGATCAGGATTATTACTGAACACATGTTAAAATAGTCACAATTTTTGATATTTAAAAGGCAGCGGTGGTCGCAAAAGCATCTGTTGTATTGCTGTTCTACACTGTTTACATACTAAATCCTTTTTCAGTTAACATTTCTGTCACATTGAAAAGGTTTGTTAAAAATTACAAAGCAAGCCTTGAATGTGTGTGATGGAAGTGTGCAGAACAGACTAGAAATATCAAAATTAAGTGATCAGAATTTATTGCTCATCAGAAAGATGTAAAAGCACGACATTTCTCGCTTGTGTAATAATAACACAATTTCGTGCTTCTATCGCTCATAATTCGATGACAGAGATTAACAGATTAGTTTGAGAAAACATTGACAGCGAGTCGGGATTTTCACGGGAAAATAGTGGAATTTGGAAGGAATTGCATTCAAAGAAAAAGTGGTTTGTTTGAGCACAAGTGGTTTTTGAGGGAGAGGCTGCAGCGTCATTTAAAAATGAATCGACTAATAATCGAAAGAGGAGAATGTATAAGAAAGAGACAGGATTACAGGATGGAGCTGTACTCGGATCCAGCACCCCAGCATCTCCCCATCCCTCCTCTGAGGGGGCTGTGATTTCTACAATTCTCTCAACAATGAAGTGAATTTCACACTTGCGGTGAACTGCAGTTTTCTCCTTGAAGCACATGTTTACAGAACGGGGGTATTTTTATACCGGGCTACTGAGTTAAAATTTGCAATGGTTAATTGTAGCGATGCCTAAACTGCAAAATACTTTCACCAAATCACTTTGACTCCCACTAACCAGGACTGCTTTTGATTACTAACTCCGGATTTTAAAAGTCTGGAGAAATATCTTTTTTTAAGTGCTGCGTGGAGTTTTGAAACAATTCTGATTTTAACAAAGTCTGACAGAGAGAGAGGGAGGGGGACTCCATGTCTTTAAAGGAAGTTTGATGGCTCAGAAATGTAGTAAATATTCCGCTTCTGATGGAATGGGAGAGAATGTGACTTTTCTGCATTGAAAGTGTCTGAAGCTGTGCTGAATGAGACTAATTTGCCTGTGAAAGGCGCGCTTCTATTCGTCGTGTCAGGGAGCTGTCAGATCGAATGGAGGAGACCACAGTCCGACTTCTATAGGCCTTTAGCAACTCAAGCAAGCAGGGCGATCAATAATTCCCAATTCGGAGGAGAAAGTCAAGCGAAAGAAACTGGGGGTTTGTGAAAAACGCCGCAGAATTTGTCAAGGTGAAGTAATTGACGGGAGGGGGAGGTTTAGATTGGACACGCCGCGGGTCAATCCTTTTTTTAAAGGTCCCAAGTAGGTTTTTCTCTTTTAAAAAAAAGAGGCATCAGGACACCAAATAGCAGCACTTGAGAATCCCAATAAGTTGCTCAAATTTTAAGCCGAGACCCCTGGATAAATATCCAAACTGGACTGCCTTCAAAACAATTTACTCTTAAAAAGCAGTTTGTTTCTTTATCAGTTGACTTGGTTTTAATAGTTAGTTTGCATAGTTCAAGTTTTCTTAGTGGTCTGACGCTTGCCCTTAAATAGCTTTTTAATTATATATAAAAAAAACCACATGGGCATTTTTGTCTCTGCTTTCCTAAAAAAAAAGTTGGATGCACTGAAATTAATGGAGCTAAATTGCCAGAACATCAGTTTTCAAATCTAAGTTATTAAACAATTGAATGTTATAATAAATAAAAATAAGCAGCAGGAATAATGCAGGAATTTAATACAGACAAATAACAGATCCTTCAAATAAAATGACTTTAAATTAAGATTAGAACAAGCATTGTGATTAAGATATCACAATTATTTCACTTTTTCTAAAAAAAACATTTGGTTATACATTGAGAAAAGCAGTTTCTACAAAGTGCCAACTGTCTGAAAGTTGAAGAATTTTTAACTACCACCAAATCCAATCACATTCAGTGAATTCAAAACAATTGGCTAATTTAAATACTCCTGAATGAAATTAATATATACAGTTAAACCTCAGGGCTATCAAATTCATGATGTATACCCTATAATTTAAATTAGCATTCTGCAAATACCGCACGCATCATTCATCCCACTGCTGAGAGTGTGCTTAAGTCTAATTGACTTAAGTATTTTGCTTTTACAGAACTCCAGTTAAGACTGAAACAATATTTTACAAAGATTCATTATAACTACTTGTTTTTATCCCTCTATTTATAAAGCCCAGAATCCTGCCTGCTTTTTTCACAACTTCTGAACCTTCTCTGCACCATTAGTGATTTTGTTGTGTATGTGTACTCCCATGTCTCTCTATTGTTGTACCCTTTTTAGAATTGGAAGCCTTTATATTATCTTCCCTCATTCTTCCTATCAAAATGCAAAAATTTTCCATCAAGTTGCTGCTGCCACAAGTCCACCCATTCCACCAGCCTGTCAGTGTCCTCTTGAAATCTATCACTACCCTCACAGATCACAATAGCCCAAGACAAAATGGATAATTGTCTTGATTTGTCCTGTTCACAAAAAGCAGGACACCTCTTTGAATAGTTAGTCAACTCTATCATCAGCAAACTAATACAAGGGGGTGAATTTTCCTGTCCCACCTGCCATGGAAATTGTAGCTAGTGAGGAGGGGGGGGGGGGGGGGGGGATATATGGAAAGGTCTGTTGACATTGGGCATAATTTTCCAGTTTTGCATTGAGCGCTGCTGGAAAATCCCATCTGCTTAACAGTTTTATCTTTAGAGCTGTTCCTCAGCAATAACTTATTTGTTGATGTTCTATTTGTGTTCTGCCAGGACCTCATTATAGCCTAGGTCCAAACATGGACAAAAGTGCTGAATTTTAGAAGTAGAGGGATTGCAATTGGCATCACTGAGGTCCAGTAAGTTTGAAGTCAAAGTGAATTAGGAGTAAATTGTGCACTAATTCAAGCCACAGCTGGCACAAAAAAAGACGGTTATGATTGCCAGTCCACTTAGGTCCAGGTGATGACTGCAGGAGTTCCTCAGGATTAGTGGACTAGGACCAACCATCTTCAGCTGTTTCATCAATGAACTTCTCTCCAATATGTGGTCAGAATTGGAGACTTCCCTTGACTATTGAACAATGATCAGCACTGAACGCAACATCTCAAATATTGAAACAATCTGTGCCTGTATGAAGCAGAGCTAGACAACTTTCATCCTTGGGCTAAGCAGTGACAAGCAGCATTCATGTCACAGAAATGCTAGATAATAACTATCTCCAGCAAGAGTGAATCTAATTATTTCCTTTGACATTCAAGAGCATTATCATCATTGAATTTCCTACCATCAACATCCTGCTGTTTACCATTAATTGGAAGCTGAACTGGACCAACTACATAAATACTCAAATGCAAGTCTGAAGCTGGGAGTTTTGCAATAAGTATTTCACCTCACTCCCCAAAAGCTGTCCATCATCTACAAGGTGCACTGCAGGAGCTCACAAGACTCCTTCAACAAACATCTTCCAAACTGAGAACTATAGATGAACCAAAATAAAACATAGTTTTACATTTTTAAATTTCTGAACACTAAACTGGACATAATTGCATTATTAAACATCTGAACACCAATCCAAAATCTCACATTATTAAACACAAAGACAACTGATTTTGTCCAGCTTTTTGAAAGAACTATCCCATTAATTCAATTCTCCCTTGCTCTTTCCCTATGTTACAGCATATTCTTCCTTTTCTGTTTTAATTAAATTTCCTTTTGAAAATAATCATTGTTTGTGGATGCAAATTCATTCTGGAAATGCATCCAGACCATGACAATTCACTTGCAAAAAAGATTTTTTCACATCACCTCTTGTTCATCAATCAATAATTTTATATTATTGGCCCTAGTTACAGACCCCTCTGCCACAAAGAGCAACTTTTCCTTCTTTATTCTATTAAAACCTTCATGATTTTAATCACTTCTATCAAATTCCCTCTTCACCTGTTTTGTTTGAAGGAGATTAGCCTAGTTCTCTAGTGTCTCCTCATAATTGAAGTCTTTTATCCCTGCCACCATTTTAGTAGATCTAATAAGATTTTATTTCTATAGCATCTTCCACGCTGTTAGGAAATCCTAAAGTGTTTCACAACTAATGAAATATGGTTACTGCTGTAGAAAAATGTAACAAATCAATTTATGCACAGAAAGCTCCCTCAAACAGTAATGAGAAGATGATCAGATAAGTGTTTTTGTTGAGGTAGTATTAGTCAAGAGTTGAATGTTAGAACACCAGGTGAATCAATTGTTTACCTTCAAACAATTCAATGGAATCTTTTGCTTCCGTTTAGATTTGGTCTTTGTTTAATGTTTTATCTGAAAGATAGCATCTCCAATAGTGCTGCACATCTTCAGTACTGTATTGTCAGTGTCAGTATAGATAGTGTGCTCAAGATTCTGGAGTGGGACTTGAACATATAATCTTCAGACTGAGAAACTCAATTGCTACCATTGAGCAAAAATTGAACTATTACTAATTCTATAACAATATATAAAATCCAATGCCGAAACAGTTTTCAACATTTGAAAGCACACTGTAAAAAAAAAAAGTTGCTATGATGTGAAGTCATGATGTGGAGATGCCAACATTGGACGTGGTGGGCACAGTAAGGAGTCTCACAATACCAGGTTAAAATCCAATAGGTTTATTTGGAATCACAAGCTTTCAGAGCACTGCTCTGGTTATAAGGTTGTAATTTTATCTGTAACCACACATTTCCTTATGTAGATGTGTTACTGGAATTTGTTTCATCAAACCCCACCCCACCCCCACCAAGTTAAATTATAAATATATAACTCTCTCTGAGTACCCATTTTTCTCCATATAAGATACTTTCTCCTCTTCATACGTGACTCAGATACTGAACAGGTCTGAACTTTCACAAAGCCCTATCTCCCTGCTGTTTAATCAATGAAGTTGATTAAAACTATGGGAGTTTGTGCATTCTCCCCATGCTTGCATGGGTTTCCTTTCATACCCCAAAGATGTGTTCTTTGGCAAAACAAATTCTTCCTAAATTGTCTCGCAAATTTGGCTCCAATGCAGATTTCTATAAACATAGACAAGGATCATGGGTGGAAGCGGGAACGTCGAGGTGGCAGCATGGGCTCATAGGGCTGAAGAACCTGTTTCCCGTGCTGTTTTGTTCTTTATTCTTCGAAAATTTCACTAAAAAGCTCACTGTGCTGTGTGTAAAGTTCCCAGATCTGGCTGAAAGAAATTTTTATAAATTTCATCACATGTTCTTCCAATCCCTGGTTGCCATCTGACCGTCCTGGTCATTGATTGCAAGACTCAACAGTTGTTCAATGATGGAGGCTAGATTACCCACAATCCTTTGAACTCCTGAAACCCTTCTGGCACTGTGTAGTTTTATTGTAGCCAACATACAGCAGGGGTTCTTTGCATCCTGGAGCATTGTGATCCTACTCTGTGTCTGTCTAAGACAATAAAACCTTCCTGTATTCTTCCCAAGTTGTCCTGTGTCTCCTTATCTCTGTGATCTCCTCCAATACCTGAGATCCCTGTACTTCTCTAATTCTGACCTGTTTGACAAGCCTTGTTTTTCTTCATTGCACTTGAAGGTCAGGAACCATTTGTGTCAGAAAACTCAGGATTTTCAGGATATTCACAAAGCATATCTGAAGAAATCAAACATTCCAGTCAACTCATGGGAATCCCTGGATTTGACCAAACAATTTTGCCGGGTGCACTCTATATCCTTCAACCCCAACCCTTCAAGCACCACTTGCCCTGCAATGTGACAGAGTCTGCAGATCATGCAAATTGGGCAGATCAGCTCTCTCCAAACACATTGATCTGGCATGGAGGCAAGACACCCTCGACCCAGAAGGATTGGCTAAGAGAAGATTTTCTTTAGAATCATAGAATGCCCACATTGCAGAAGGAGGCCATTCAGCTTATGAACTCTGTGCAGACTCTCCAACTGCACATCTTACCCAACCTGCATATCTTTTAACCACTGTGCCACCCTGCTGTGATGGTGTCTCTGATTTGAGGGCTTTGTTTTGCTGAAGAATTAGATATAAAACAATGCATTGGGCTGAAGATCTGGTGAACAAATGGAATGACGTTTGATGAAGTAACCAGGCCCACACAAGAAGACTTTGGAGGCTTATACCTCTAGACTGACTAAGCAGATACATTTTGTTTTCTGCCTTACAATGAATGGGAGTGGAAGGAGATTTTGATTTCATTTTTACAAGTAGGAACTGAATTGCCTGGTTTATGCTTTGCTGCAATAGTCGCCTGTGGTGATTTCCCCCAATGTTTGTCCAATCCTAATGAATAAAGGAATACGTGGAGTCAGCACCAAGACAAAACTCAACACCAACCAGGACAGATCAGCCCACTGGATTGGTGCCTCAATCACTACCTTAAACATTCACCCCTTCCACCACTGCACACAGGAGCAGCAGTGTGCACCATACCCATTGCAGCAAATTATCAAGGCTGCTTTAACAATACCTTCCAAAACTGCGATGCCTATCACCTAGTAGACAGCATCCAAGTCGCACACCACCCTGACTTGGAAATATATATTTATTTGTTCTTTCATTGGATGGGGTCATTGTTGGCAAGGCCAACATTTCTTCCCCAAGCTTATTGTTTTGTTCTTCCACTGTTGCTGGGTCAAAAATCTGGAACTCTAACAGCACTTTGGGAGCAAATAAACAACAGGAAATATTTCTCAGGAATGGGTAATGAATGCTGGCCTTGCCAGTGATGGCCTCGTGTCAAAGAATGAGTTAAAATGATTTTATTACAATCTGAATCACATAAATATCTTTTTTTTTTGTTGATCTAGAATGCCCATGTTAATTTCTGCATCCACTTCCTTTTGATTGTTTGTAATATAAGATGACTGGTCAAGTTGCCCATCTCTTTCAGCAGTACCTCACCTCCACATGGTGAGTGATCAATGTGATGTTAGAGTCCAAACTGGGATGAACCAGGCTGCATGCAGGCCAATCAGCTGAGATACTTTAGGATGGGTTGGGGACCACAAAGACCAAGGGAGTATGGTGGGGATGGGGGTAAGAGGATTGTGACAGTGATCCAAAACAGCAATGTTCCTGCCCGGGATCCTGTGCCATGTTTATTGCTCAAACCCTCAAATGTGTTAAAATACATTTTTTGTCCATCTGCACAATGCTGTTTTAGGAGCTTGCTGTGTACAAGTTGACTACTGTGTTTCCTGAGTGATGACAGTAACAGTATCTCAAAAATACTTCACAGGCTGGTGCATGCTGAGGTATGCAAGGTGTTATGTACACACAACGTTTCCAGCTTTAACATAACGTTTTATCTAAATTCAAATGATAGAATCAGTATATAGGGAAGGTGGCCATTCAACCATTGCCCTGTGCTAGAACTTTGAAAAGAGTTATCCAATACATTCACTTTCTTGTTCTTTCTCCATTTCTCCTCACACGAGAATGATAATAAGATTTGAGGGGGCGGTAACCCTTATGTACCTCTGCAAAATCACATCTCGCATATTCCTCAGAGCTTCGCATTGCAGCCTCACAAGGAATCCTTTTAATAGTAACCTGCTCCGTGGTGGATGTAATTGCTAAATGTTATCTTTTGCTATGTTCTGCCCCACTGCATTTCCATAGTGTAATGCCGGAATGCACAGTGAACAAAGCGGAGGGCCGAGGGTCTGATAACCACATTAAACCCGCACCAGCATCTGTTTGGTGAAAGGAAAATGCTATCTGTTGGAATTACCATTCTGAACCCGCATTCATTAACCTCGTAGGCAAGAAAGTTAGACAACAAGAGGCTATTTGTTGGTACCTATACATGTGATATTTTACATTGAACAGCGTGAAAAGTATGCTGTCCAGCTTTATAAATTTTAAACACAGAATATATTTGTGTGGGAAACAAGGAGACAAGAGCCATATACAAACATCCGTTTGTACTTTGACAATTCCTATTTCATTCGCCACCTCGAAAGGACAGCGGTAAACATGCAGCGGGTTAAAATTATAGCTAATGCCCCAAGGGGAAAGCAGGAACCAGAGTCAAAGTTTCCCAGGAACTTTATTAAGACAAAAAAAAATCTGCTGTGTGAAATATAAGAGAGGTGGAAAATTGATTAAATGGTAGCGAAAGGCTTGTAAAGGGTGAACTAGAAGATTTGTCCAGCTCTTTGACATAGCTGATCTTGGTGTGGAAGTTGTCAAGACAGTAACAGGAAATTGTGTATTGCACAGCTGATCACAAATCTGCTTTTTTTAATGTAAAAGAACTGCATGGTTTGCACAGAAGTAAAACGGACCATTTGACCAATCAGCTACATGCCAGTGTTCATACTCAACACAAGCCTCATCCACCATTATTCATTCATTTCACTCCATCAATATAGCATTCTGTTCCTTTCTGCACCATGTTTCTATCCAGCTTCCCCTTAAATACAGTAATGGTATTTGCTTCAATCACTCCTTTTAGTAGCAAGTTCCACTTCACACCAATCTCTGGGTGAATGGTTTCCCCTGAATTTTAGTTTATATTGTGATTTCGTTGACTCCCCTCCTTGTTATGTATCCTGGCATAATTTCATAGATCTCAATCAGATCACTCCTCAACTTATCTTCGCTAAAGGAAAAAGAGACAGCTTGTTAAGTCTTTCCATTTGCTTCTAATATCACCATGTAAACCTTCTTCGAACCTTGACAACGCATCAATTAGTTGACCTGATTAATACCTACATGAAAACTTTAGGAGAAATGAGTTGGGGCACAAAGCACACTGGTTTGTGGGTTTAATCAGGACACAGAAGTATTGAGTGTGTCAATAAGCAATTTACATATCAAATAAGTATGCAATAGTAACTTGCACGTTCCCCCTTTTAATTATTTAATAAACCTTTTGTTCCGGTTCTTGCACTTCAGCTCCATGCTCCTGGTCTACAGCACTCAGTGTGGAGAGAGTCAGGGAGGAAGGAAGATCTATACATGAACCTGCCCCTGGGCCTGGCCAAACTCACCTTCAATAGGTGCAGGCAGTAGGTGACTGAGGCTGTTGTCTGAGCTGATTCTCTGAGTGGGGCTGGAGTGTAGAGAGGGCTGGTGGGGAGAATGGTGTAAGCAGCCAGAGTCAGGTCCATAACACCATGGCTGGCTCAATTCTCCAGAAGAACAGAAGCAGGTTTGGGAAATGGATAGTGATAGGAGATTCTACAGTTAGAGGAACAGGTAAGTGTCTGTTCCGAGCACCATGTGCAAGTGACTACAGAAATTAAAGTATACTGCAGCCGAATGTGTGCCTGGAGAGTTGGTGCAGGAGGAAGGGTTTTGGATTCCTAGGGCATTGAGACTGGTTCCAGAGGAAGTGGGATCTGAATCTCAGCAGAACTGGGATGAATCATTTTGGTGGGCAGGTTTACTGCAGAAGGCTCATACTAGTTGAATTTGGGGATGAGTGCATATTCTTAAGGTCGCTGAATGATGGAATAAAGTTTGATTCTTCCCAGGGTGAAGCTCAGCTAACAAAATTTAAAGTTGATCAAAATCAGGTCACCAAGGGGTAAAAGAAGGATTGGTTGAGATATGTTTTGAGCAAAGAGAAAACCTAACCTGTTTCTCGCTCTATGCTGATAGAATTGCTGTTCACCTAGTTCCACCTAATACTACTTTGACTTTTGATGCAGAATGTTTGAGATTCAAGTAAAAGCTTTAACGGTTTGTCTCCTGATTTTGCACATCAGCATGAACAAGCTGGAAGATTGTGCATTGACTATGCTGGGTTTGCTTATAATCATATTACATTTGGCGGAGAGAGGGGACAGGCAATAGCCTTATGATATTATTGGTAGACTATTAATCCAGAAACTCAGCTCTGTTGTGAGGACCTGGGTTTGTATCACACAATGACAGATGGTGGAATTTGAATTCAATGAAAAATATATATTGATGACCATGAAACCATTGTTGATAGTTTGAAAAACCCATCTGGCTCATTCATTTCTTTAAAGAAGAAAATATGTCATCTTTACCTGGTTTGGCCTATATGTGACTCCAAGGCCACAACAATGTGAAATTTCACAGTAACTTCATTGTAGTGTTAACCTAAACCTTGCTTGTGACTAATAAATAAACTTTTCCATGTGGTTGACTCTCAACTGCTCTCCAGGGACAACTAGGGATGGGCAATAAATGCTGAAAGGACTCCCATGTTCCACAAATGAATTTTAAAAAATCCTGCAACATATCAATTTCTATCATGGCTGCATGGTAACACAATGGTTAGCATGATGGCTCATGGGACTTGGGTTCAATTCCAACTTTAGATAACTGTCTGAGTGGAGTTTGCACGTTCTCCCTGCGTCTGCGTGAGTTTCCTCCGGGTGCTCTGGTTTCCTCCCAAAGTCCAAAGATGTGCAGATTAAATGGATTGGCCATGCTGAATTGCTCTTTAGCATCCATGGATGTGTAGATTAGGTGAATTAGCATGATAACTATGCCAGATTTATGGAGATAGCCAAGCGGGCTTGGGTAAGATACTCTTTTCAAAAGTTGGTGCAGGTTCGATGGGTCAAATGTCCTTCTTCTTTGCCATAGGGATTCTATATCCTGTTTGGGCTGCAACTTAAAATCTGATGAATTTTATTTTTAAATTGTTTTCTGATTACTTCAAGCTGCACGTGGTCAAGGAGCCTATGAAACATAAAGAACAGGTGATAAGTTCTACCTACTACCAGACATTTATTGTAAGACATAGAACATAGAACAATACAGCACAGAACAGGCCCTTCGGCCTTCGATGTTGTGCCGACCAAAATAAAAAGCAATGCCCCTCCTAACTAAACCATTCCCTTCTCATCCATATACTTATCAACTAACCTCTTAAACGCCACCAAACTTGGCGCATCTACAACAGCTGCAGGCAGGGCATTCCACTCCCTAATCACTCTTTGAGTAAAGAACCTACCTCTGATATCCGTCCTATAACTCATACCCCTTAATTTAAAGCTGTGTCCCCTCGTGCTAGCTTTCTCCATCCTAGGAAAAAGGCTATCACTGTCCACCCTATCTAAACCTCTAATCATCTTATATGCTTCAATAAGATCCCCTCTTAGCCGCCTCCTTTCTAACGAAAACAACCTCAAATCCTTCAACCTCTCTTCATAGGACCTGCCCTCCATACCAGGCAACATCCTGGTAAACCTCCTCTGTACCCTCTCCAATGCCTCCACATCTTTCTTATAATGTGGGGACCAGAACTGCACACAATACTCCAAGTGCGGCCGCACTAGAGTTTTGTACAGTTGCAACATGATGCTGCGGCTCCTAAATTCAATCCCCCTACCAATAAAAGCTAAGACTCCATATGCCTTCTTAACAACTTTATCCACTTGACTGCCTACCTTCAGGGATCTATTGACACATACACCAAGATCCTTCTGTTCCTCAACACTATTAAGAGCCCTACCATTAGCCCTATACTCTACACATTTATTGTTCCTGCCAAAGTGCATTACCTCACACTTTTCCACATTAAACTCCATTTGCCACCTCTCGGCCCAGCTCTGCAACTTGTCCAAGTCACTCTGTAAACTAAAACACCCCTCTTCACTATCTACCACACCACCAACTTTAGTATCATCTGCAAATTTACTGATCCATCCCTCAATACCCTCATCCAGATCATTTATAAAAATTACAAACAGCAGGGGCCCCAAAACAGACCCCTGAGGCACACCACTCGTCACCGAACTCCACGATGAATATCTCCCATCAACCACCACCCTCTGTCTTCTATCAGTCTTCAAACTATCTGTCTTCAAACTAAATTGCTGGTGACAGAACAGAGCTAGAAATGGGAGAGGGTAAATGATTAAGCACGTATGAAAAACAGAAGAAACAATGGTTAGAATATAGACAAAGAAGCCATTCAGTGATTAATGGCAGATTCTTCAATACAAGGAGAGTAGTGAATAAGGCAGATGAGTTGAGAATGTAGTCAGATATTTGGAAATACAATATTATCGTTATTAGAGAAACATGGTTCCTTAGGGACAGGAATGGAAGCTCAATGCTCCTGGATACCGTGTTTTCAGGCTGGCTAGAGAGTGGGGGATAAAAATAGGGATATAATAACAGAGATTAAAGAAATAGTTACAGCGGTGAAGAGAGATGGTATTCTTAAAGAATCATCAAGTGAGGCCATACAGATTGAATTCAAAAACAAAATAGGAGGGATGGAAGAGGAGAATGGACAAGGGCAGGATTTTCCTACCTTGACATTGACAGGACCAGAAATTCCCACCCCAAAATAAATAGACTCTAAGTTTTTCAGTCCTGTCCATGCTGATTCCCACCACTCATGGCCAATTCGGTTACGTTTACCTTAGTGATGGAAAGGGATAGACATATACAAAAGGGAAGAAGTTACTGCTGGGGGAAAGGTAATTGAGGCTATTAAGTGAGATTTAGGATACATAGGGTGGAATAGGAAACTGCAGTGGCTGGGAACACCTGAAATGTGGAACTTATTCAAGGAACAGCTACTGCGAGTCCTTGATAAATATGTCCCTGTCAGGCAGGAAGGAAGTGGTAGAGCCAGGAAACCATGTGTACTAAGGAAGTTAGTTCACGAATGAAGAGGAAAAAAGATGCTTATGTAAAGATGAAACATGAAGGCTCGGTTAGGGCACGCGACAGTTATAAATTAGCCAGGAGGGAGCTAAAGAGGGAGATAAGAAGAGCTAGAAGAGGACATGAGAAGACTTTGGCGGATGGGATAAAGGAGAACCCTAAAGCTTTTTATAGATATGTTAAGAATAAAAGATTGGTTAGGTCAAGATTAGGGCTAGTCAAAGACAGTAGTGAGAAGTTGTGCGTGGAGCCTATAGAGATTGGTGAGGCACTGAATGAATATTTTTTGTCGGTCTTCACATGGGAAAATGTCAACGGAGTTGGGGAGAATACTGGGATACAGGCTTGTAGACTAGACAGGATAGAGGTACGTAAGGAGCAGGTGTTAGCTGTTCTTGAGAGTATGAAAATAGATAAATCCCCTGGGCTGGATGGGATTTATCTCAGGTTACTCTGGGAGGCTAGAGAGGAGATTGCAGAGCCTTTGGCTTTGATCTTCATGTCGTCGTTGGCTACAGGTGTAGTGCCGGAAGATTGGAGGATGGCAAATGTTGTCCCCTTGTTTAAGAAGGGGAGCAGAGACCATCCTGCAAATTATAGACCAGTGAGTCTTACATCTGTATTGGGGAAAGTTTTGGAAAGAATTATAAGGGATAGAATTTATCGTCATTTAGAAAGAAATGAATTGATTAGGGATAGTCAGCATGGATTTGTGAAGGGAAGGTCGTGCCTCACAAACCTTATTGAGTTTTTTGAAAAGATGACTAAAGAGGTGGATAAGGGTAAGGCAGTTGATGTGGTGTATATGGATTTTAGCAAGGCGTTTGATAAGGTTCCCCATGGAAGACTACTGCAGAAAATGCAGATGCATGGGATTGAGGGAGATTTAACAATTTGGATCAGGAATTGTCTAGCTGATAGAAGACAGAGGGTGGTAGTTGATGGGATATATTCAACCTGGAGTTTAGTTACTAGTGGTATACCTCAGGGATCTGTTTTGGGGCCACTGTTGTTTGTTATTTTTATAAATGACCTGGATGAGGGTGTAGAGGGATGGGTTAGTAAATTTGCTGACAACACCAAAGTCGGAGGAGTTGTAGACAGTGAGGATGGATGTTACAGTTTGCAGAGGGACTTAGATAAGTTGCAGAGCTGGGCCGAGAAGTGGCAAATGGAGCTTAATGAGGAAAAGTGTGAGGTGATTCACTTTGGTAAGAGTAATATGTGTGCAGAATATAGGGCTAATGATAGGACTGTTAGTAGTGTAGATGAGCAGAAAGATCTCGGTGTACAGGTGCATAGATCTCTGAAAGTTGGTACTCAAGTTGATAAGGTTGTTAAGAAGGCGTATAGTGTGTTAGCATTTATTGGTAGAGGGATTGAATTTTGGAGCCTAGATGTCATGTTACAATTGTACAAAATTCTGGTGCGGCCGCGCTTGGAGTATTGTGTACAGTTCTGGTCACCACATTATAAGAAAGATGTGGAGGCATTGGAAAGGGTGCAGAGGAGGTTTACCAGGATGTTGCCTGGTATGATGGGTAGGTCTTATGAGGAAAGGCTAAGGGACTTGAAGTTATTTTCATTAGAGAGAAGAAGGCTAAGAGGTACTTAATTGAGACATATAAGATGATCAGAGGATTAGATAGGGTGGATAGTGAGAGCCTTTTTCCTCTGATGGAGATGGATAACACGAGGGGACGTAGCTTTAAATTAAGGGCTGGTAGTTATAGGACAGATGCTAGAGGTGGGTTCTTTACTCAGAGGGTAGTAAGGGCGTGGAATGCCCTGCCTGCAGGAGTTGTGGACTCGTCAAGTTTAAGGACATTCAAATGGGCAGTGGATAGGCATAAGGATAGCACTGGAATAGTTTAGGATAGAGGGTCATAAAATTGGTTAGATTGGTTGGCGCAACATTGAGTGCCGAAGGGCCTGTACTACGCTGTAATGTTCTATGTTCTAAGAGATCAGTGCACACATTCCAAACAACAAATATTTCAATGATCAATTCAGAGAAACCAATCTCAATGTTTCGGTTGGTATTAGGAGGGATAATGATGAATCAACATCATTGATATCAAACTGATTGAGTCAAACAAAATCCTTGCTGTTTGCTCAAAACATTCTCTGCTTTTTTAAGACCTCAAGACATTTCAGAGTTAGAAATTACTTTCAGTTGTTGAAGTGGATGAATGTTTCATGGATTTATGAGAGATTCCCCTTCATAGAGTCAGAATAATTATACCTACCCTCCATTCAAAGTGAAACCTTGTCACTTTCCAGAGAAGATGGGAATCTAATCCCAGGCCAATCTGGTGAAAAAGAATTGGGAAATTTTTCTCCAAACCCGTCAGCTGTTTAACAGGACCAGAAGATCACTCTGGTCTTGAGTTCTGTTCAGTGTCTCTGTACAAGGAAATGTCACACCATCTCAATGGCCATTAAAAAACTTTAGACCAAAATGTGTTGGTTAATAGAAGGATCTTTTTTATATAAATAAATAACAATCCTTAACAATAATATTATATGGAAAAAAAGTGGTCCTAACACTGACCCTGGAGAAACACCTGTGTCTATCACCTTCTAGTACGAAGAACAATCATTTTTCACAACATACTACTTTCTGTCCCTTAAGGCATTTTCTTTTTATCCAATTTTTTTTACCATCTTCCTATTCCATAAGCCTCGGTTTTATTGATTATGTTTTTATGTGACGCCTTGTCAAAGACTTCATAAAATCCATATGAACAACATTCAACTTCATCAAGCTTCCCTATTCAATGACTTGATTTAATCAGTCAAGCATGACTTTAGAACATAGAACATAGAACAATACAGCACAGAACAGGCCCTTCGGCCTTCGATGTTGTGCCGACCAAAATAAAAAGCAATGCCCCTCCTAACTAAACCATTCCCTTCTCATCCATATACTTATCAACTAACCTCTTAAACGCCACCAAACTTGGCGCATCTACAACAGCTGCAGGCAGGGCATTCCACTCCCTAATCACTCTTTGAGTAAAGAACCTACCTCTGATATCCGTCCTATAACTCATACCCCTTAATTTAAAGCTGTGTCCCCTCGTGCTAGCTTTCTCCATCCTAGGAAAAAGGCTATCACTGTCCACCCTATCTAAACCTCTAATCATCTTATATGCTTCAATAAGATCCCCTCTTAGCCGCCTCCTTTCTAACGAAAACAACCTCAAATCCTTCAACCTCTCTTCATAGGACCTGCCCTCCATACCAGGCAACATCCTGGTAAACCTCCTCTGTACCCTCTCCAATGCCTCCACATCTTTCTTATAATGTGGCGACCAGAACTGCACACAATACTCCAAGTGCGGCCGCACTAGAGTTTTGTACAGCTGCAACATGATGCTGCGGCTCCTAAATTCAATCCCCCTACCAATAAAAGCTAAGACTCCATATGCCTTCTTAACAACTTTATCCACTTGACTGCCTACTTTCAGGGATCTATTGACACATACACCAAGATCCTTCTGTACCTCAACACTATTAAGAGCCCTACCATTAGCCCTATACTCTACACATTTATTGTTCCTGCCAAAGTGCATTACCTCACACTTTTCCACATTAAACTCCATTTGCCACCTCTCGGCCCAGCTCTGCAACTTGTCCAAGTCACTTTCTTTTTACAAATTCCTGCAGGTTCTCCATAATTAACTCAGAACTCTCCAAATACTTGATATTTTCTTTTCCCTGATTATTATTATTAAAACCTTACCCACTGTTGATGTTAAACCAACTGGCCTGTAGTTTTTAGAATTTTCCTCACACTTTTTCTTATCTAAGGGTGTCACATTTTCAACTTTCCAAACCTTTGGAACTTCTCCCATATCTAGGAAAGATTGAAAGTCTAAGACATTATGGCAAATCTTTCTGCAATCTCCAGCCTGACTTCCTTTAATCATCTGGGATACAAACCATCTAGTCCAAGTAGCTTACCTTCCCTAAATGTAGCCAGCCTTTCGAGTACATTGTCCCTTTCAATTTGCACACCAGCCATTCTGTCTACTATTTCCACTTCTACTGTATTTGTAAGATTCCTCATCCTTATAAAAATCATGTATTCTGGACTTGCCTTGCACCTCTTAAGAATATATCACCTTCTTTTTTCCTAATTGGACTCACTTTACTTATTACCTACTTAATATTTACATAATGAGATTTTTCAGTTGACTGCCATTCTCTTCTCATGCTTTCTCTTTGCCAGTAATATTTCTTTCTTCACCTCCCTTCTCAACCTCTGATGTTTGTTGAGGTTCTCCTTTGGAAAGTTCTCTTGACATGCATTGTTTAATCATAATCTCCATCTCCCATGTCATCCAGGAGCATTGTGGGAGAAGTACTCTACCTGACTCTACAGTAGGTAGAGGAAGAACTCGTGTCACGGAGTGTCTCCAGCTGCAACTCCTGGAAGCCCATGTTTTGGAACTGGAATGGTGGCTGGGAACACTGTGGAACATTTGTGAGGTGGAGAGTATCATGGATAGCACGTATAGAGAGGTGCTCACACTGCAGATTCAGACTCCACAGGCAGGAAGAGACTACTAGGTAAAGCAAGCAAGCAAGGCAGGCAGTGCAGGAATCTCCTGTGGCTATTGTCTGCACAAATTTTGGATACTATTGAGGGCAATGGCCTTTCAGAGGAAAACAGCAACAACCAAATCTGTTGCACTATGGCTTGCTGCAGAGGGGAGGAGTAAAAGTTGTGGGAATGCAATAGTTATAGGAGAAGCATGTAAGAGAAATAGACAAGTGTTTCTGTGGCTGCAAATGAGATTCCAGAATGGTATGTTGCTTCCCTGGTGTTAGGGTCTCTTAGAGTGGCTGCAGGACATTATGAGAGGGAAGGATGAACAGCTAATGTTCATAGTACATGTTGGTACAAATGACATAGGTTAAAAAAAGGGATGAGCTCCCAGTATACGGGGAGCTAGGAAGCCAGCTGGAAAATAGGATCTCAAAAGTCGTGATCTCAGGACAATTACTTTCGTCACAGGCTAGTCAGAGTAGAAACAGCAGGATACAGAGGATGAATACATGGTTGAAAAGATGGTGTGATGGGGAGGGTTTCAGATTCCTAGAACTGGTTCTGGAAGAGTGGGACTTTTATAAATAGGACGGGTTATACCTGGGGACGATCAGGACTGATGTGCCTAGAGGGGAGGAAAAGGGGATGGAAAGTACTTGTTGTAAGAGTTGGGGAGGGTTTAAACTGATATGGCAATGGGATGGGAACTTTTACAAGGATTCACAGCAAGGGAATTTAAGAACAACAGGGAAAGACAGTAAGGAGAATAAAGAAAGTGATAGGCAGGGAAATCAAAGGCCAGAATCAGATAAGGACTGAGTAAAAAATCAATAGGAAAAGAAATGTTAAAAGTGCCCACCTTAATGTTTTGTATCTGAGCGCACAGAGCATTTGAAACATGAGGATAAATTAGTTGCACAGATAGATATATGAAGAGATGTGATATAATTGGCATTACAGAGACATGGCTCAAGGTGAGCAAGGCTGGGAACTAAACATTGAGGCTATCGGTGTTTAGGAAGGACAGATGGAAAGGAAAATCTGGTGGAGTTACATTGTTGATTAAAGATGATATTGATACAATATTGAGGAAGGATATTACCATAGATGGTGTGGAATCTGTATGGGCCCAGTTAAGAAACAACCAGGGGCAAAAAATATTGGTGGAAATGGCGTACAAACCACCAAACTGTAGTGATAATGTTGATGGAAGGTCTTCTAGACTCAAAACATTTCCACTATTCTCTCCCCAGAGATACTACCAGAAAATTCCACCCGTTATGTTTTCTTCTCAACAAGTTTGCCATTCTTTTGGTGAAGAAATTTCTTCTCAACTGAATTCTAAAAGTTTTATCCTGTATCCTTAGACTGTGACCCCTGCTTGTATATTTCCCACCATTGGGAACTTCCTTTCTACATCAACCCTGTTTAGTTCCTGTCAGAATTTTAAGAGATCACCCCTTATTTTTCTAAACTCCAGCAAATATAACTGTAACCAACTCCGTTTACTGCCGTCCCATAAATCAATTTGGTAAACCTTTGCTGTGCTCCCACTATACTAAGAACTTCCTTCTTCAGATAAGGAGACTAAAACTGCACACAATATTTCAGGTGTGGCCTCACCAAGCCCCTGTATAATTGTAGCAAGACATCACTGCTCCTGTATTCAAATCTTCTCATTATTGAAGGCCAACATACCATTTGCCACCTTCACCCCTGCTGCACCTGGATGCTTATTTTCAGTGTCTGGTATACGAGGATTCATTGCACATTCTCTTCTCTAATCTATGGCCATTCAGATAATAATCTACCTTGCTGTCTTTGCTACTAAAATGGTGTTGGACTCACATTTTTGATGGTTGAATTTATGAAAGATACTTTAAGAAAACAGACATTGGCAAGAGACTACTGTCAGGAAAAAGGAGCAAGACTTGAAAGGACTGTAAACTCATTCCATCAAAGAAAATCTTCCACGTTTTTTAAAGGTAAGCAATGCTATCTCAGTTGCAGTGCAAAAATGGTCACTTCTATCCCTTCCCCATCATCCCCACTTTCAAATCTTGCACTGGAGTCTGACTGACACAAGGGTGCGATAAAAAGGAGAGAATACTTTATCTGTGAGAATGTTCCCATTGAGGCTTTAGTCATTACATGAGTAATTAAGTGGACTTTGTTGAGCTCCTGTTTTGGCCTGTCAACAAGTATGTGAAGTATCGAAACTGTGAATGACCTCCCTCCTTTCTTTCCCCCGTTGCTACCTCACCTGGGGCAGACTTTGAAGACACCTGTCATTCCTAATGAAAATTTATTTCTCCATTTGCACATCATGATTTCTATCTGAACTTCAGGGCAAGAAGGAACTGTTCAGTGGGATGAAAAGATAATAGAGTTACGTGTTAAGTGCTCGGCAAGTCCAGACAGCTGCTTTGCCTCGAGTGAGAATTGAACTAGAAATACTTCCATGGCTCTCTTTTAAAAAACAAAAATTGTACTTTTAGTAGATACAAAACAATATTGGTTGAGAGAAAAGCGGTCTTTTTCAGCATTTAATCATTTGGAAATTGCCACAGAAAAAATAACGATGTATTTACGTGAATGAAAAAAGGAAAGACTTCAATTTCTGTAGCACCTTTCATGACCTCAGGATGTAACAAAACACTTTACAGCAAATTAAATACATTTGATGTGTATTTTCTCACATAGGAAACATATTGCAAATTCACCAGAATAAGCACAAGCCTGATTTGAACATCGGTGGTTGAGTGATAGAGTTTAAAACCTCCTGAGGCTTAGTTATTTTATATCCCAAGACTCATTCATATTTTGTCAGCTGTCTTCAGAAGCGGGAGAAATTTGCATGACTTGCAGTATAACATCTGATCAGACCCAGAAAGAAAGACTTGCATTTACATAACACTTTTCACATTCCCAAAATATCATAAAGCTTTTTAGAGTCAATGAAATGCTTGTGAAGTGCGATCAATATTATAATTTAGTAAATAGGGCAGCTAAATTTTCCACAAATAGGTATGACCATACCATCTGCTTTAAGGACATAAGAAATGGGATCAGGAGTAGGCCATTCAGCCCCTTGAACTTACTCTGCCATTCAAAACAATCAAGGCTACCTCAAATCTATTTTCCACACTGATTCTTATATTTCTTAATTTCCAAGGTGTCCAATAATTTGTTGACCTCAGTCTTGAGTATAATCTGTATAAATCGCTATTGCTTTCTGGGATAGAGAATTTGAAAGACTCACAAACTTATAAGTAAAGAAATTTCTCCTCAGAGTCCTAAATGCCTGACTCTTTATCCTGTGATTACCACCACAAGTTGTTGACTCTGTCACCAGGGAAAAGATCCTCTCACCGTCTCATCAGGTGGCATGATGGCACAGTAGTTAGCACTGCTGCTTTACAGTGCCAGGCTTCAACTTCTGGCTTGGATCACTGTCTCTGTGGAGTTTGCATGTTTTCCCTGTGTCTGCCTGGATTTCCTCCCACATTCTGAAAACTGGTTAGGTGCATTGACCCGAACAGGTGCTGAACTGTGAAGACTAGAAGAATTTTACAGTAATTTGCAGTATTAATTTAAACCTTACTTGTGACTAATAAATAAGCTTTACTTTTTACTTTACCCTGTTAAAACCCTTTACGAGTTTTATGCGTAGCTCCAGAGATGACACACCTCTACCTTTAGGGCAGATCCCACAGTTGAAGCTGTGGTGTGCGTCTCCTCCCACTGCAGGTAAAATGCTTGTGGGCGGTGGGGCCACTTAATGTCCTCAATAGGCCCAAGGCTGTGCCAACTGCCTAACACTTCCTGTGCATGCCCTAAAAATTTCAGTCAGGTCGGTGGTGAGGAGCTGCTTCCTGCACATCAAATCTGTCAGAAGGATTGCATCAAATCCAGTCCCCTGTCTCGGATTGTGGCACAAACCATCTGGTTTGCTAATATTCTTTAGGGAAGGTAGAAGCAAAATACTGCAGATACTGGAATCTGAAATAAAAACAGAAAATACTGGAAAATCTCAGCAGTTCTGATAGCATCTGTGGGGAGAGATCAGAAACAAATTTTCAAGTCTAGATGACCCTTCTCTAACCCTGAAATTCAGATAGAAATTAGGATATGCAAAGAGAGTAATAATCTTCATTAGGAATGACAGGTGTCTTCAAAGTCTGCCCCAAGAGAGGAAGTAGGGAGGTCATTCATTGCTTCAATAATTCACATATTTGTTGACAGGCCAAAACAGGAGCTCAACATGGCCCCTAATTAACCGTACAATGAGTAAAACCTCAACATAGTTCAATTGACGATTGGCCTGAGTTTGAGTGGTTCAGGTGATGATCAACCAGGCTGGAGTGGGGAGGGGGGGGTGGAGTTTGAGCACTGATTGACCAGGCTGGATGAGGGGGGGGGGAGTGTGGTTTGTGCAGCAATTGACCGGACTGGGGCGAGGGGGTTCAGACAGTAATTGAGCAGGTTGGATGGGGGGGTTTGGACCAATGATGGGTGGAAGATGCATGATGTCCAGAGGGGGATGCCTGTGCAACAGAACAGGGAGAGATCTGCACATGCAGATTTGTGACCTCTAGCATGAGCAGCCAGCTTTCCACTGAGCTAAGGCTCTAGCACCTTCCCCTGCTGGTGGGAATCAGATTGTGCAAAAAATAATGCACAAAGTGGCGTAAGATTGCATTTTCAAACTTATCCAAAAAGCTGATTTGAAACTGTCTCATTTTCACACTCATTCAGTACTTCAAATATTTGGTAAGATTGTCTGTTTTCTATATCACGTAACTCCATCCCAAGCTCAATGCTTTCAGCCTGCTTCGAGATATAGAACACAGAAAATTCCCCAAGCTTATTAATGTCCATCAGCTGAAAACAACAAACTCCTGATTAACATACGGCAACAATCCTTATTCTCCCTTTTTCTCATATGCTTCCTTAACAACCAGTACCTCACTTCAAGATCTATCGGTCATTTCATTGTGATAAAGCTCTAATTTTAAATATTTCTAATAAATATCCCCTTGACTTTCTCTGCTCTCCACATAACTGGGATGTCTCACTCTAGATAATGTTTTATTTTATTGCCTCTGCACCTTCTGTAAAAGCGTACCAATGTTGATATATTCTTTCTCCTGTGTTCATGTGTTCTTCTTCAGTTGTCTCCACAGTGTTATCCCCTCACTGTCTAAACATCGTTACAGTGTGAAGCGAGGTCTTGATCCAGAATAATTTCCTGATGTCTATTGCTAGGTTGCATTTATAGAACTCTCATTTTCTCCAATGTTTGTGGTTCAATCCAATATCACAGAATAGAATCATGGAGACCATTTGGCCCATTGTGCCTTTGATGGCTCTGCTGAAAAAGCTATTCAATTGGTCCAGTTCCCATGCTTTCCCCCATAGCCATCCATTGTGTTTCTTTTCAAAGACCTATCCAAATCTCTTTTGAAATTTATAATTGAACCTGTGTCCAAGCAACACATTTTAAGTTCCACAGTTTAGTTGGATCGCTCTGTCCAATTTTGCATTGTTAATTCAGAATTGGAATCATAACAATTAGGTAGAAGGGACTTAAGTAATAGATCAGATTGAAACTAAGAAAGTACCATTTCTTTATGTAAGGAAATTAAAACAGTTCCCCGTTCCATAATTACTGATCTGTAGTTTAACTCCATCTACCCACCGTGGTGACATAGCTCATACCCCACTAAAAACCTGTGATTTTCCATTTTAAATGCTCTAACTGTCCCCCAGACTTCCAGATTTCTACCATTGTCTGTTTGAAAAAGATATTCTCTGATGCACTCTTAAATGGCCTCACTCTAAATATAAGATTGTGCCACCATGTTCTGAATTCCCTTATCAGAGGAAATTACTTCTTTCTATCTAGCCTATCAAACCCCTTTATCATTTTAAATACCTCAATCACTTCATCCTTTAACCTTCAAAATGCAAGGGAGTACAAGTCAAGTTTACGTAACCTGACCTTGTAACCCTTTAAGGCTTGGTATCGTTCTGATGAATCTATGCTGTATCCCTTTCTGAGGTTCAGCCAACACTGAACCGTTATTCTGGAAGTGTTATAACCAAAGGTCTGTACAACATTTGTATTTAGCCAATGAACCATGAAGGGGCTGAAGAGGCCTATCCAAAGCAGATTAAACCGAAAACTTCCACATCTGTTTGCAAGTCCAATAGTCAGAATAAGGAAAGATGCCTTGGTAAAGTGGTGGTAAATATTTTTTCTCATTCATGGGATGTGGGTGTCGCTGGGTGGGCTTTGATGCCCTTGAACAAAGTGGCTAGCTAAGCCATTTCAGAGGGCATTTTAGAGTCAACCACAGTGCTGTGGCTCTGGAGTTACACGTAGAGCACACCAGATAAAGACAGCAATTTCTTTCCCCAAAGGATAAATAAACCAGATGTGTTTTTCCGACAATCGACAATGGTTTCATGGTTAGCATTAGACTTTTAATTTCAGATTTTTTACTGAATTCAAATTTCAACATCTATTAGAGTAGGATTTAAACCCAGGTGAGTGTTACCCTGGGTCTTTGGATTACTAGTCTAGTGAAAACACCACTCTGTCACTGTTCCTGACTTATGCAATGCCTGGCTATATGTCACCCAGCATTAGTTTGCTGGCTTAGTCTGCAGAAGCAGAATGTTGCCAGTCTTCCAAGTCATTAGAAACAGGACAAAGTTTCAGTAGCGTCTAGGGTATTGAGGATAGGCCTGGGAGTCAGTAGCTGCAACTGATCATTGGCATCGATTAGGAGAAGCAAAGATGAAACCGGAAATTCCTTTTATATGTGAGATTCTGCCAGGGAACAGTAGTTCTGAGCTTTACAGAAATAACACCAGTTTCCACAACATGTTTTATGCATTTGGAATTTATTTAAAACATTTATAAATATCTCTGCAATAGCAAAATATCTGTCCGCTTCCCGTGCGTGAGGATATCTGGAGCAGATGGGATTGAAAAAGGCAAGAAATCGGGCGTGAATCCAATTTTTTGCCTCTTTTGCGATCTTACTGGCTTGCCCTAGCTATTGACTAATGGGACGAGGAGGTAAGATTTCCTCTAGATATCTCAATAAATCAAGACTTCATTTAATAAATCAGGCTTCTTATTCTATCCATCACTGGCTATCTGGTCATAACAATTGACTTTTTAAAGTTCAGTTTTGTTGACAATGCCAGCATTTATTGCCCATCCTTAATTGCATTTGAGAAGATGGTGATGAGCCACCTTCTTGGGTCACCACATTCCATGTGCTGTTGACACATCCACCGTGATGTTAGGAAGGGAGTTCCAGGTTTGTGACCTAATGACAGTGAAAGAATAGTGATATATTTCCAAGACAAGATAGAGTGCGGTTGGAATGGAATGTGTAGGTAGTGGTGCTCTCAGGTGTCTGCTGCCTTTGTCCTTCTAGGTGTTGTTGGAGGAGTCTTCGTCCTCTGGCTGAAGAAACTGACCTCCGATAATCATAACCAAATTTCTTTGGACTTGGTAGGACTCCAACCAGCAGAGTTTTTTCCCCTGATTTCCATTAACTTTAATTTTGTCAGGGCTTCTTGATGTCACATACAAATCAAATGCTGCCTTGATGTCAAGATGTCAAGAGCTGTCACTCTCAATTCACCTCCCCTGTACCACTGAACATTGCTCCTTTTTGGGTAAGTCTAGTTCTCTTTTGAATGACTCAGTTAAACCTACCTCTACCACATTCTCATGCAAAGTGTTCCACATCCTAATGTCAGGAAGTAGGGGTCATTTTATTGTTGAATATTAGGAATAGCTTATAGATTTAAGTGAATTTAATTTATTGTTTCCGTATAGGAATCTTTAGTTAGGTTCACGTTAAACTAAGGTGTTTGCGTGTGTGAGGTTTTTTTAGTTCATTTCAAACTGCATTTCTATTGTGTTTAGACAATCTACAATGTTTTGATTTGATTTGAAATGATTTATTATTGTCACATGTATTAACATACAGTGAAAAGTATTGTCACTATACAGACAAAACATACCATTCATAGAGAAGGAAATGAGAAAGTACAGAATGTAGTGTTACAGTCATAGCTAGGATGTAGAGAAAGATCAACTTAATGCAAGGTAAGTCCATTTTAAAGTCTGAAAGCAACAGGGGAAAAGCTGTTCTTGAGTCGGTTGATAACTGACCTCAAGCTTTTGTATCTTTTTTCCCAAAGGAAGAAGGTGGAAGACAGAATGTCTGTGGTGGATGGGATCTTCAATTATGCTGGCTGCTTTGCTGAGGCAGTGAGAGGAGTAGACATGGATGTGAATCTGGTTTGCATGATGGATTGGGCTACATTCATAGAACATAGAACATTACAGCGCAGAACAGGCCCTTCGGCCTTTGATGTTGCGCGACCTTTTGATGTGAAAAGTAAGCAAAATTTAGGGAAAGAATGCATTGTTGCTTAGTACTTAGCACCTTTAAGAAGAAAGAATATTTGGGTGTAGTTTAACTGAACGCACAGCAGAAGGAGCCTAACAGTAAGAGAGTGAACAGTTCACTCAGCTCAGGCAGAAACAGAAAAACAATACAATGGAGTAATGGGCAAGAAAGCAAGTTCCAGAAATTAAAGAGCAGCTAGCACTAGAACCCAGGAAATGAAAACAGAAGCCCCAGGAAAACTGAAGTTAAAGAAACAAAAGAGCTAGATAAAGGTACGGTTAATTGAAATTAAAGACAGAGCTGCAAACTGCAGACCTGGTGAAGATGACTAGAGAGAAGCCAGATATCTGAAGCAATCCTGAAGTTTGTAACCCAAGCACGGTCTGTGAAACAATAGTAGTTCTTTAGGGGCGAAATACCTGAGAGATTGCGTGGAAACTTGAGCACATAGCAATTGAAAACACAGGAATGCTGAAAGGAGAGTTGGAAATCCTGGAAGTGGATTCTTACCGAGGGAAAGCATTGTGTAAAAGAAGATTTTAAGATGTGTATCTTCGATAGTGGAGTTTGGGCATACTCGTGTGGAAGCTAGAGTCCTGTGAGACCGGTTAGCTTGTAGCGCATTAGTCATCTAGGCAGTTTTGTGGACAAATCCACAGAAGTAGGATTGCATGGCATCTGTCATTTGGTTTTATCATGGGTTGCATCAGACCAGAGTTAGCCCATTGACTTACAGGGACTATGTATTGGCTGAGAATATTACAGTGTAAGGTATAAGAAAGATGAAGCATGGTTTTAGTTTCATTGAGTTTTTTGTGAGCTTGATGCCATGGAGTCTGGAGGCTTTATTTGTTTTCATGCATCTTTAGTTGGATTTTACAACTTCTGAAGCAAAGAGATGGATTTTAAAGGGGTTAATAGTTTAGCAACTTTCAGGGAAAAAAATATAAATGAAAAATTCTGTGCTATTGTCTAGTGACAGTGGTCTTGGGATTCACAGGGAGGCAAGGAAAGACTGCAGGGCAGTTCAATCAGTGTGTGCATGCCAGAAAATGAATGCAAAAGGTCTAAATTCGCCAGTAAAAAATCTAGCAAATCTATTGGGGAACTGAATTTAGGTTTGCTTTGAAGTTAAAGTATAGAGAGTTTAAATTTTTTTTTGTGTTGTATCAGAGAGAGATTCCAGCTAAGGAAAAAACACTTAGTGAATGCTGAGAAATCTGCTGAAAGAAAAGCCATTTGCAACTAAGCTAGCTGGGGCAAGAAGCTATGGTGTTGAGAAGGTGGTAAATCTTCATTGGGATTTTGTGTCTGTAACAGTGTTGCTGAAATAAAGGAGTTTGAATCATTTTCTGGCAGTGGCATTGAAATCTTTTCAACTCTAGTGAAATGTAGATAACTTTTCTTGTTGAATAAGTGTTTTATTCTTTGTGTTAAGAGTTTACTGACAAACTCTTGTGAGGCAAACCAGTCTCCCATCCATTGACTCTGTCTTCACTCCCTGCTGCCTTGGCAAAGTCGCAAGCATAATCAAGGATTCTACCCATCCCGGACGTTCTTCCTTTCAACTTCTTTCTTCAGGAAGAAGGCACAAAAATCTGAGGTCATGTACCAACTGACTCAAGAACAACTTCTTCCCTGCTGCTGTAAACTTTAGAATGGACTTAGCTTGCACTAAGTTGCTTTTTCTCTACACCCTAGCTATGACTGTAAACTACGTTCTGCACTCTCTCGTTTCTTTCTCTATGAACAGTATGGTTAGTCAATATAGTGTGCAAGAAGCAATAATTTCAACTGTCTTTCACAAATATGACAATAATAAATCAAATCAAATTAAATATGTTCAGGAACTGACCTCAAAAATTTCTAAGAAAAATGTTAGGATCTATCACTCTGGGATCAGACCTGTCTACTATTAACATTAACTGGGATTGTAATACAACTGAAAATGGAATTGCACTGAGATTTCCATTCCATGAAGGAACTGTTGCCAAGTGAGACTGTTGCAAACTGCATTTTCAAATTAAAGAAATTCTTGTCACTGCAGTTTGACGTAAACGCAAATTTTGAACCATATTTTAGGATAGCTAAAGATCATTAAAAAAAAAACAAGTTTTAGATTAAAGGCAACAAGTTGGTGTGGAAGCAGGCCTGTGATAAGGCCACAGTGATGGAAATGATGGAAAGATTTAATAGCTGTTCTGCGAGTAAGGCCCACTGGGTTAAGGGACTTGATGTTTCCCCTCATGGAAGAACCTAGGACTACAGGGTATAATCTCAACGTAGTGGATCACCGAGACTCTGAGTGTTGTTAGTCTTTAAACTCTGCCATGGAGAGCTGCGGGGGCAGCGTCCTGGACCTAAGTTTTATACCCTGCCCAACATGGGAATCAGGGCAGGTGAGGGATGGACATTGGGAAGGTCCATTGGTCTTGGGTGGGATTTTATGGTTTTAAGATGAGTAAGGCTTTAAAATCCTGCCTCTTGTGCATATTCAAGTCTGGGACAGTAATGGAACTAAGGATTACGGGGAAAGGGCAGGAAAGCGGATATGAGCAATGTCAGATCAGTCATGATTCTATTGAGTTGTGAAACATGCTTGAAGGACCGAATGGCCTACTCCTGTTCCTTTTCCCTATGGTTTTATTTCAGTGGGATCCCAACCAAGTCTGCGTCAACAGTGCAGACCTGCCATTTCGAGGGTAGTCACCGAAAATTGAATTGCTTCCGTTTCCAGCCAAAATGCTTGTGGGAAAGATGGCCCATAGACGCAAAGGAAACAATAAAACTCCAGGTCAGACATGCATCAGTTAGAGGTATCGGTAAATTTACAGCTCATTCAGGAGCCTGGAAATCCTCAAGTGTGCATGTGATAGATTGGAAACAAGAGTTGGTGTATTGAGCAGGAAGATACGGAAAGCAAAAAAAAAACACATGGAAAATGGGAATAAAATAGTTGAAAACATACTGAGAAATTTGGCTGAGATATGAGTATCTTAAAGGCAATCACAGAACATAAAGAGTTGGCTCAAGCAGAATGGGAAAATAGGTTCAAATGTAAAACTGTACAGAAACATGACAGACATTTAAGGAGATATTTCACAAAAACGTATTCCCTGGAGAAAGAAAGACACTATAGAAACATAGAAACAGAAACATAGAAGATAGGAGCAGGACGAGGCCGTTTGCCCTTCGAGCCTGTCCACCATTCATTGTGATCATGGCTGATTATTCAACTTAATAGTCTAATCCTTCTTTTTCCCCATTGATCTATTCACTCCCAGTGCTATATCTAGCTACCTTTTGAATACATTCAATGTTTTGGCATCAGCTACTTCCTGTGATGATGAATTCCATAGGCTCACTACTCTTTGTGTGAAGAAAGATTTCTTCATCTTCATCCTAAATGATCTATCCTGAATTCTCAGACTGTGACCCCTGGCTTTAGATTGCCTCACCATCAGGAACATCCTCTATGCATCTACTCTGACTAGTCCAGTTAGAATTTATTAGTCTCCATGAGATTCCTCCTCATTTGTCAAAAGGATGCAAGATCCATTGTTAATTAACTCAATACCATCCAGGACAAAGCAGCTCACTTGATTGGCATGCCGTCCAGAGATAATTGCCCCACAACCACCAACACATCGAAGCAGCTTCATCTAGCATCTACAAAATGCACTGCAGTAGCAAGGCACCTTCCAAACTCACAACCACTAGCATCAAAGGAAAGCAGGCACATGGGAACACCACAATCTAGAAGGTCCCTGCCAAGCCACTCACCATCTTGGCTTGGAAATATATTGCAATTCCTTCATTTTCGCTGAGTCAAAATCTTATGGCCCCCTCCATCACAGCACTGTGGGTGTACCTACACTTACCTACACTACGTGGACTAACGTAGTTCAAGAAGGCAGCTCACAACACCTTCTCTAGGGCAATTAGGGATGAACAATAAATGCTTGTTAGGCAATGGTGCCCATATCCCATGAATTCATTTTTTAAAACACATAAAAGAATTAGAAATTTGTTCCTTTATCTATTGATTGTCAAATGACATTGTTGCTAAACGCACCCTGGTGTTAAGGAAATTTTTTTTATTTATATGTAAATTACTCGTCCTGTTGGTCAGATATGTTTTTATTATGATTACTGTAATCAAGTATGCAAACCTTGTTACCAGCAAGGCCACCCTATAGTAACCTTCTCTAATTGCCTTTTCAGAAGGTGACTGTGAGCTGCCTTCATGAACTGCTTTAGTTCCATATAATGAATGTGTTCTCACAATGGTATCATAGTATTAGATCTAAATACATAGAATATACAGTGAAGAGAAAGGATATCCAATTGGTCTATGCTGATACTTAATTCCCAAGTGAGCACTGACAATGATTAGGTGATATCTGATGTTGGAACATGTGCCTGCAAGTAGGAAGAAAAGGTTGAACGAAGTAAAGACTGCTATTCCTGACATAAGGGTATGTGCAGAATCGCTTCACATTGCCTAGCAATTGTGATTGTGTGACCATTATAACAAGAGAGATGATGACCTAATGGTATTGTTGTAGATTATTAATCCAGAAACTCAGCTAATGTTCTGTGGATCCAGGTTCAAATCCTGCCACTGCAGATGGTGGAATTTGAAATCAATAAAAAATATCTGGAATTAAAAATCTACTGATGACCGTGAAACCATTGTCGATTGTTGAAAAAACCCATCTGTTTACTAGAATCATTTAGAGAAGGAAATCTTCCGTCCTTACCTGGTCTGGCCTAGTTGTGATTGCAGAGCCATAGCAATGTGGTTGACTCCCACATTGCCCTCAAATGCCCTCAGGCAACTAGGGATGGGCAGTAAATGTTGGCCATCCAGTGACGCCTATGTCCCATGAATGAATTAAAAATCAAATAAGCCAACATGGCAAGAGGAAAATCCCATGGCATTTATTTCTCCAAACTTACCGACATGATCTTTGACAGGGTAGACAAATACAATAGGGCAAGACATACATTTCGAATTATTGTCTTGGAAAGCATTCAAGGTTTGCCATTAAGAATTGACAGACAAATTCATTTCATCCATTTGAAACAAGGTGAGTTGCTGGGTTTATTTTACTGAGTTTAGCCAAACGCACTATGATACACAATCCTCAATACCTTTCTCTTGGCTGTTAATTTGAGTTGCCAGAATTTACTTATACACTGGATAGTGATACAAGTTTCATTTTGTGCAGAGCAAGAGAGACCTGCAATTTTCAAAAGGATTAAAAAACCTGGGAGCATCATTAATAACTGCAATGAAGTGAATTCTCCTTTACAATTCTCTGAAGGATAATTGGTAATGAGGTAACTGAATAAATTAAAATGGGTTCTTTTTATTCTTCCATGCTCAGCTGTGTGACTCAGCTTGTTAACATGTTCTAGCTCATTGACTTCCCGTTCAGCTTCTTACAAACTTTCTCCTTTTTCCTTGTGTAAAAAGAGGAAGGAAGACTGAAAAATAAACAAAACAATTAATAGGAATATAATCTCTTCCAATGATAACAACGTGGAGGCTTTACTGAGTGAATGCTATAGTGCACAGGGCCTGACCCTCATTAGTTGTTGTCGAGGAATTTTCCCCCAACACCACACTCCCCAAATCCACCCCCACCCCCATTCCACTTTCCCAGGAAGTCCTGCAGGATACAGGTGCTGTCATCAGGCATGAATGAGTTTTGCCTTCCCACCTTTGTCACAGTTGAGAAACAAAAAGCCTTTAACATTTGGACATTAAGAACCAAATAGGCCAGACTTCAGTCAGCACTGTTTTAAGGAAAAGATTGGAAGTTTACACTCAGCCTAAAACTTGGGAGCTGCTCAAGTTTTGCACTCAGTGTCATGTTGAGGTCCTTTTAAGATGTTCCAAAAATCCGCTTCACATTTTAAACACTTAAATGTTTAATTCATTCAAAGGCTTAATCGCTTCTGCCATTCACTGAAACTATTCACAATTCAATGGCTTTGTTTAATTGTCCTGGAACCTCAGGCTCGGACAAGAGATTATAGTCAAAAGGAGAAGAAATAAAAAGCAGGACAGGCCAAAGTTTGATTGGCTCCAGGATCCCTGTTTCCCCTCCATCAGTTGTCAAGAGGAGAGGGGGCCAGTAAGAAAGAGGGATTGTTTTCTCATGACCGCTCCCTTGTTTGCTTTTCAGAAGTGTACTGTTTGCTCCTGGCTTGCTCTCATTGCTAATTAAAAAGTGCCCAAGAAGCTTTTGGCTAATTTTGCAATCATAATGTTGAGGCTTGCAAAATTTGCCGAAGGTGCACGGATGGATACGTACGACATTCGACTTGGGCGCACTGTTGTTGCATTTTTTTTACATTTTAAAAACAAACTCGCCCCCTTGTCCTTTTTATATTCACTTTCGCTGTTAATTCTGAAAATTCTGTATGCCTCTAATCCCAGCACATATTGTCCTCACTTGAACAGCATAGCCATGCTTCCCACACCCACTCACTATGAAGTTTAAGTAAAAGGTGGACACTCTCCTTGTTTTTTGTAAGTCTTTCCTCATTACCACAGCTTCATTACTGAGTTAAGGGCATAAGCAGCATGCTTTGCCAAAGGACTAATTTTCGATTTTCGATTTTTGATTTACCCCTGCGATCATTCCCCTTGATCATTTATTGTGGAATCTAAACAAGTTGGCAATTTGCTTTTGTTTGACTTTCCACAGCCTCCTCGTGTCCATAACAAACCTTTGTAGAGAAAAATAATTCTGCTATACTCTCCATTCCTTCATTGCTGGTGCTTCATGACTTTGCTATTTACAAAATTACAGCTCAATTTAAAGAATAGATACATAATCATAATTTCTGTAATGGAGTGGGATAAATATTTGTAAAGATGTTACAATGCCAGCTCAGTCATGTCACAGAGCAGAACAGCACTTTATAGGTCCCAACTTTTTTATTATTTTGTTCAGAGATGTGGATGAACAGCCACAGGATTGCTGATTAGCATTAAACAAAAGTATAAAATCTTTATTAAACAAGAAAAACTTAATTATAACACACTACTCCTTCACACCACCTATACAAATATACACTGATTTGTGAATGTAATAGTTACACATTAAATTGCAAACTCTAATGT
Organism: Sphyrna mokarran; assembly: GCA_024679065.1. Lineage (NCBI taxonomy): Eukaryota > Metazoa > Chordata > Chondrichthyes > Carcharhiniformes > Carcharhinidae > Sphyrna > Sphyrna mokarran. Next base: position 114,150,748 of record JAGIQG010000004.1, read on the forward strand.
TTTTGGTCAGTACACAGTCCATGTAAACCAATCAACAGAATGTGGTCTGAAACACCAGACTCTGAGGCCACCCCCTAAAAGATGCTACCCAATTCAATTCTTGGGATTTCTCAATAAATCCTCTATGTGCATGTCATGCTGTGAGCCAACTGGTCTAACTAGACTTCCACCTGACTGCTTTCAAACTCCACTTCTGGAGAAGAATACTTTAAAATCTTCTCCCAAATATCTTAGATAGTTTCACCAAGGATCCACTTCCACAATTTCAAACTCTCTTTTCAGTATTCTTTTGACTAGAATTGCCATATGCATTCAAGCTTCCACACCATTTCACAGGTACCCAGCCAAAATAACACCATTGCTTCATAAATTGTATTAAGATGTCATCAAAAGTTTGATCTACCTCGATTGTCTTGTTTCTCATTTACCCGACTTTAGCTCAGGTTTTTGGAGCCTTTTCCTTAATTCATTGCACTTTCTCTGCTTTTCATCTGAATTCTCCTGACCAGGACCTTTTTCATTTTCTTAGGCCTTTTTCATTCAATTTCATGCCTTCCTGAGATGCATTTCCGTTCCAACTCACTGGTTTCTGGACTTTTTTTTTGCTCCTTTGGGAAGTTTACTTTATGCAGCTCCCTGATCCTAACCAGCTTCTCCTGGGTCCAGCTTAAAAAAACCTTCACTGTAAAGTTCTTTCTGTTCTAGAATGGCTTCTGCTTGCTAAGAGCAATGTAGCTTTCCTTAAAGGCCTGTTTGCTTTCGTGTTCTAAAACATCCCAAACAAACTTAAGCCATGAGCCCTTTCAAATTTAAAACCACAAAATCAAACTTACGTAAAGATATACCCTCTTACCAACATCCACAAATATGAATATAAATTATTTTAAACTATGTATATTTCCCAAGAAAAGAAAAAAAATCCAGGGCCAGAGAGAAAGTATAAGAGAATGGGACAGATGATGGAGTCCTGGATCCCAGACTTCTGAACCCAGAGACCCTCCTTCATGATTATCTTTCATTTGGTGTGCCACAAGGCTGTGTGCTCAGCCCCTACTATGCTCCTTATACATTCAAGACTGTGTAGCCAAATTCCCCTCCAACTTGATTTTCAGGTTTGCTGATGACATCATCGTAGTGGGCCAGATCTCAAACAATGACAAGACAGAGTATGGAAAGAGATAGAGAATCTGGTGAACTGGTGCAATGGCAATAATCTCTCCCTCAATGTCAGTAAAACAAAGGAGATAGTCATCGACTTCAGGAAGTGTAGTGGAGGACATACTCCAGTCTACATCAATGAGGATAAAGTGGAAATAGTCAAGAGCTTCACGTTTGTAGGTGTCTACATCATCAACAAATTGTCCTGCTCCCTCCACGCTGATGTTAAAGTTAAGAAAGCTCACCAATGTTTCTACTTTCTCAGGAGGCTAAGAAAATTTGGCATGAAATAGTGCTGAATAACTCAGTGGCTCACTTAACCACTTCAGCAGAGTGTCATGAGTTAATCATATATGGATTGTCCAGGTATCTCCTGGCCAAATAGATTAAACTCCTGGCACTGTGGCCATCAGTTGTTTATGCTTACTGTTCTATGTATTAGTCCTTGTACTTGTGAGATGTCTTTGATATTGTTCTGGTCAGGTGCCTTGTGAAGAATCCAAATATTTTGTAGAAAGGTTTGTGAAGCTTGAAGATTTTCACTAATTGTAAAAGTGCTCAAGTCTGAATGCCTGCAGGTGATGAACTTGACCTGAAAAACAACACAAACTCCCCTAGGTTGAGAAATCCCACAATCGTGGGGAGCACTGAAGTGCAACTTCTACAATGGTCTAGCTGACCATTGTAGCTGGACTAGAAGTTGGAACCACTGATCACTCTTTCTCTAACAGTTACCATCATTAGCATCTGTTAATTTCAAAGAAAGAAAGATAATTCCAATTCTATATGCCTTTCACAATGTCCCAAAGCACTTTGCGGTCAATGAAGTAGTTTTTGATGTGCAGCCATTGTTGTAATGTAGGAACTACTGCTCTGATGCTGCTCAGGGTGCACTTGGCAAAGAGCAGGAGATCCAAAGATGTCTGAGATTTCTCAAGATCTCAGCTGTCCTGAGGACACCCACCAAATGCATCAGAGAAACAGACATTGTAGTCAACAGGCTGCCTCAACTTCTGCTGCAGATGTAAGGTAAGCAACTAGACATGGTGATAAGGGAAGAAGTATTAAGTTCACACCAGTGGCATGGTTGTATAATCAATTTGTGCATAGGAAGCTCCCACATATAGCAATATGAAAATGATCGATTAACTTTTTCTTAAACAGTTTTTCTTGGGTGATACATATTGGTCAGGACAGTGGTGACAATCAGAATAGCACAGATTTCAAATCTTACACATCTTTTACATTGTGGGACCAGAAGACTTGGCTTAATGTTACACTTGAAAGAAAATGGGAGGAGTTTTCCCATTCTACCCACCACAGGAATCGTACCATCCAAAGGTCCGCTCACCTCTGAGTCAGGTGTATTTCCTTTACAAACGCACAAAACAAAACATATGACTGAGATGTTGAATTAGTTAGAACAGAGTCAAAGAAATGGATCCAAATAAATTGAGTAAGTTTGATTGAAAGAATGCTGGGTAGTGTATCCAAAGATTTATCAGATAAACATGGAGGAAATGGAGTTTTTTTCCAGAACTGTTAAACCAAGGAACTTTGCATTTATGTAGCAACTTTGACCGCCACATGTTTTACATTTAAGAAAGTACACTTGAACTGTGGTTACCATTGTAATATAAAAAACACAGTAGCCAATTTGTGTCCAGCAAGATCCCACATAGGAACACAAGATATAGGAGCAGGAGTAGACCATTCAACCTTTGAGATCTCTACACCATTCAGTAAGATCACCACTGATCTGATTGTGCTCTCAGCTCTATCATTTTATCACCACTTCCCTTCCCTCCACCAAACCTCCCTGCCCATTCTCACACACTACACATAATCCTTGACCCCTGCCTCCCATCAAGTAAAACTCCATGGAACTCAGGCTTTCAAATCTTAGCGAGTCAGCCTCCAGGGAATAATGGCAGGGAATTGCACAGACCACAGCCTAATGACCCTCTTCTCTGTATTGAAAAGGAGAACAGTGTGCTCTAGTCTCTCCTACAAGAGGAAGTACCTATCCTAATTCATCCCCTCAAACAGCAATGAGATAATATCCAAAGTAATCTGTTTTTAATGATGTTGCTTGAGGGATAAATATTGGGCCAAGGTAGTACAGGAAATTTCTGCTGCACATCTTCAAAGTCATGCCATGGGATTGTTTGAGAGGTCAGACAAGGCCTTGTCGAAGGAACAGCACCTCCAGAATTGGAGTGTCAGCATAGATTGTTGCATTCATGTCATTAAACTGGGCCTTGGGCCTTCAATCTATGACTTTGAGGCAGGAATGCTCCCACTTAGTTCACTCCCAACTGCTGCTGCAGTGCAAATGGAATCAGTGCCTTTAACCTGTTGATTTTTGAATTTAATTTTGCAGTTTTCAAAGTTTACCCGTTGCAGTTGAGAACTTGTTTCTGCGGCAGTACAGTCAGCGTAGCTGTGAGAGGCTCAGCGGTATGTACAGGGGATCTAGTGTAGAAGAATTCTTCAGCAGTGCTTATGGAAGAGTTCAAATTTACAATAATTGGACATTTTAAGATTAAAAAAAAACTTGCAGTTAAATTCTTATTGCAAGATATTTCCTGGAGACGCAAGGAAACTGGACAATAAGCCAGATATGGTGAAACAGGATGGCATGATGGCACAGTGATTAACACTGCTGCCTCTCAGGGCAGGGACCCCAGGTTAGATTCCTGGAGTGCGTCACTATCTATGCAAAGTCTGCACATTCTTCTCGTTTCTACATGGGTTTCCTCCGCATTCTCCAGTTTCTTCCCACAGCCATGCTAAATTGTCCCTCAGTGTACCCGAACAGGTGCTGGAGTGTGGTGACAAGGGATTTTCACAGTAACTTCATTGAAGTGTTAATGTAAGCCTACTTATGACATTAATAAATAAACTAAACTAATTTGGGAAAGAATCAACCACCAATAAATTGTCAAAAAACAGTTTCAGATTAACAGACTTTTCTTTTGCAGAGTTGTTGTGAATTGGGCGTTGAAAGCAGATTCAGTGGTGACTTTCAAAAGGGAATTAGCTATATGATAACAATTTGAATTTATTTAAAAATTTGGATTTTTAATGTAGTAAGATATCCCAAGGAGATATTAGGACAGGTGATCAAAGTGGATGGTTTTATGGAGCTGCTTAATAGAGGAGACAGATTTGTAAATTCTTGAAACATTTGCAGGGATTTGAGGAAAGAACAGGGAAGGAAGATTAATTACATAGTTTTTTTAAAGAACTAGTATGGGCACAATGGCCGAATGGTTTCCTATGATTCTATAATAATAAAACCCATGCTGAAGTAGGTGCAAGCACCTGGAAATTAGAAATAATGTCAAAGACATAAAGGTGACAAGGAATCTTTTTTAACTGTGCCCTATGACTAGCTTCTACTCTGGCTTAGAATTTCCCCGTCTCTCATTCTCCACTCTGCATTATCAAAACATTTCTAGGGCCTCATTCTATTTCACGTTTTAAATCTCACTAACTTGCCCAGTGGATGTTAAAATCCACAAATCACTTAAGCGAATCACTTGTAAGTAGATAAATAGATTAGAGGGCACAGAGAGTTCGACCAAATTCATTATATTGCTTAAAGCACATTCCCCACCGCTTACATTTTGCTGCCTTAATGGAGTTTATAAAATCATAGAATGTATGCACAGGAATTAAAATCTTCCTTGCAGAAACCCTATCTACTCCCAAGCAGTCTGTTTGCAGTCCAGGGCACTGCCTCCACAACGGGAAAATGCACTCATGCCGAGCCAGGATCAAGTCCAGATCTAGCCATGTTGCTTTTGTCAATGAGGCAGGGTGGCAGGGGACATGATTAAAAAGTGCCGACTCTCATAGACAGATATCCACTCACCCCCCCCCCCCCCCCCCCACCCCCCCTCACTCCAGTAACTTGGCTTGAGATTATCATTGCGTCCCTGCTTGGTGTTGGTGCGGGGGAGTGGGGGGTGGGGCGGAGGTGTAGGGAGACACAAAGAGAGAGAGAGGTAGAGAGACAGAGAGAGTGTGGCGGGGGGTGGGGACAGACAAGGTGGTAACTCCCTGTGGCCTTATCTTGCTTCGGAAAGTATCCAGCTACAGAGCTGTCTGCTGTATCCCCTGTTACCTGATCCAGGTTGAAAGGGGCTCATTGAACCTGTGATAAATTCCATTTGAAAAGTAGCCGCAATGCTCTGCCCGCAGATATGAAGCTGAGAGCTGCCTGGGATATCAGATAGGGGACAGGCAACTTCCTTACTGATTACACCAATGACACACACACACCTGAAGGAAACAGAATCCAAAAACAATATTTCAATACACTTTTACTCACTTCCCCCTCCCTTTCCCATTATCCTAACTCTAAAATGCATCTTACCTTACATTCTAATTGTTTTGTACAAAAAGCACAGGATCAGACCCTTCAGCCCACCTGCGCTGACAGATGATGTCTTTCTAACCTGATTCTCTACACAGTCTGTATCCTCTATTCCCTGTCTAGTCATGAATCTGTCAAAATCTCTCTTACCAGTAATTCCTATCATTTTCTGGGATCATGCTTTGCACAGAATTACTGCCATGTTTATTGACAATGTGACAGATCACTGTATTTATCCATTGATGTATTTTAAGATGTCTCATGCATTATGATGCACTAAACTACCCTCACTCGCACTTCATCCAAGACAGATTAATCTGTTGATTACCTTGTCCTGATCCATATTCAATGCTGAGTTAACTTTACTAAAAAAAGGCAGATTATCTGGACATCATCGCATTGTCGTTAGTGTGAGCTTACAGTGAACAACTGGATGTTGCATTTCTTACATTACAGCAGTGTCTACTAGCGGCACGGTGACACAGTGGTTAGCAATGTTGCCTCACAGTGCATGGGACTGGGTTCGAGTCTAGCCTTGCATGGCTGTCGAGGGTTTGCATGTTCTCCCAGTGTCTGTGTGGGTTTCCTCTGGGTGCTCCAATCTTGTCCCAAAAATGTGAGAATTGGGTGCATTGGCCATGATAAAATTGTCCCTTAGTGTCCCAAGATATGCAGGTTAGGGGGATTAGCAGAGTAAGAATGCGGCGTTATGGGAAAAGGTATCTGAGTAAGGTGATCTGTTGGAGACTCGGTGCAGAATTGATGGGCCGAGTGGTCTCCTACTGCACTGAGGGAATTCTATGATTCTGTGACTATCCTTTATTAACGATAGAATATTCTGGAAATACTGAGCACATCAGGCTGCATTTGTGAAGAGTGAACCAGATTTGACAGAGGAAATTGCAACCTCCCCAAAATGAGTGTCTTTGTGTCAATTGGATTAAAATCAAAAATAATTGCAGACCAAAACCCAACCTGTTCAATGCTAATGTTAAAGGAGCGGTGACAGGCATCCAACTCCCAGGAGCCAGCCAGATTGCTATTTTAAACACTTTTTATACAAGTTTTCTCCCTCGAATTTCATTGTCTGAATTTTACGCTGTCTCCCACTCTTCAGTCCATATTTCCTGCTCCCTTGGAAAAGCAGCCAACATAATCAAGGACCGCAAGCACCATGGACATGCTTTCTTCAAAGTTCTTCTGTCAGGAAAAAGATACTAAAGTCTGAGATCACGTACTACTCAACTCAAGAACATCTTCTTCCCTCTGCTATCAGAAATTTGAATGGACTTACCACATATTAAGCTGATCTCTCTCTGCAACCTAACAATGATTATAACACTATATTCTGCAACCTCCCCTTTCCTTCCCCCTTTAACTCTATAAGCATTACGCTTTGTCTGTATAGCACGCAAGAAACAATAGTTTTCATTGTATCCTAATACATGTGAAATGATAAATCAACTCAGTTACATTACACCAGTGGTTCTACTTCATTGGATGTAAAGCATTTTGGGTTGTATCGAGGCTTTGATAGACACTATACAAATTCAAGTCTTTTTTCTTTTCAGAAATTACACCCCAGATTTTATTATTTCCACCAAGTCTCAGTAAACTCCATCAACAAATTTGCTGTCATTCTGAGTGGATATGGAAACGTGCCACGCGTTCTACAGAGAACCTTCCAGTAGATTGTGGGATCAGTTTGCCATCTCATTCTTGTCGGGTTCATAACTGTAGGAAGGCAACTGGTTGAACTTAAATTCAATTAATAAAAAGTTAATCTCAGTAAGGGTGATGGTTCACTAATGCCCTTTAGAGAAAAACATTACCTTATCTGGTTTAACCAACCTTTGATTCTAGATGTGTTTGACTCTTAACTGCTCCCATTCAATTGTAATTCGAGAATTGCTGACCTTGCGATGCCCAAATTCCATGAAATAGAAAAAGGTTGCCCCAGCCTGATTTCTGCTGGGCACATAGGGTTAAAAATCCCATGACCATCAGTATTCCCCACCCCCACACTCAAACTCTATGCTCCCAATGTTGATCTCACAAGCATGTGTGTCTCCTCTTATTTGAAATGTTTAGTGAATGGGGCTCGTTCCATTTGCAGTTGACACATCAGAGTGTGAGACAGCGAGCGAGTCACTTTTGTACATGTAGCGAGGGAAGCTTTGCGTTCTTTTATTAAATTCTCCTTTTCATTGCTCTATGTCCTTTCTCTCACGTAAGCCCTTTGCTGCTGCCAAACGTTTGCCTGTTAGATGCCTGTCAGAGGGATTGTGGTGGTTGTCAACTATTCTACAGTCAGCAGTCACACAATTCCCCAGCTAGCAGCAGAAAGGCGTCTCAGGATTGTCGACGACAATTTTCTTTTTCTTCCTCTCCATCCCATTCTCTGATTATAAACTGGAAAACCTGAGCTGAAAGGAACCAGCTGAGATGTAATGCTATTCAAACCCTGGGCCTTAGGTTAGCAGGGAGATTAACTGCAGGGAATTACTAAGTAGTTCTTCACATTAGGGTATTTTTTACTAGCTTTTTTGTTTCATTGTCCCAGCTACTTATCAATTTGCCTCCATCTCACTCCTCAGGCAAGTTAATAAACTGTCCACAATAAAGGCAAAATACAGGGGAGGTGGCTTAATTGCAAAACTATTAGTCCAGAACACAGCTAATGTTCTGGGGATCTAGATTCAAATCTTGCCATGGCATTTGGTAGAATTCGAAAGCTCTTAAAAATAGAATTTAGAAATTGACGGATGACCATGAAACCATTGTCAATTGTCCAAAAAACTTCATCTGGTTCACTATTGTCCTTCAGGGAAGGAAATCTCCTATCCTTACCTGGTCTGGCCTACTTGTAACTTGCGAGCCACAGCAATATGGTTGAGTCTCACGTGCCCTCTAAGGACAATTAGGGATATTTCTAAGCTTATAGCTCAGCTTCTCTGGTGTTTGTTTACTTTGCCCTGAGTCCACACCCAGGTTTAACTAGTTCAAGTGCAGTGAGCATAGATAAATTGCCAGATGCATAAACAAACTCAGATCAATTAAACCATTGAAAAATGCAGTTGACTACACTGAACTGGCTACAACTCAGCCTTCAACACTATTGTTCCAACAAAACTAATTTCCAAACTCCATGGCCTGGGCATCAGCATTTCCCTCTGTGACTGGATCCTGAACTTACTAACTCACAAACCATAATCAGTAAGAATAGGCACAACACCTCTTCCATTATCTAACAGCAAGCAGAGAGTTTGAATCAGTGGCTGCTATTCTGGTTGGCAGTTGTTGACTAGTGGAGTGCTGCAGAGATTGGTGCTGGGGCCACAACTGTTTACCATTTACATAGACGATCTGGAGGAGAGGGCTGAATGTAGAGTAACAAAATTTACTGATGACACAAAGATGAGTGGAAAAGCGAATTGCGTAGAGGGCGCAGGAAGTCTGAAGAGAGATCTGAATAGGCTGAGTGAGTGGGCGAGGACCTGGCAGATGGAGTATAATGTCAGCAAATGTGAGGTGATCCACTTTGGTAGGAATAATAGTAGGAGGGATTATTATTTAAAGGATGAAAAACTGCAGCATGCTACGGTGCAGAGGGATCTGGGAGTCCTTATGCACGAATCACAAAACTCAGTCTGCAGGTGCAGCAGGTGTTCAAGAATGTGAATGGAATGTTGGCCTTTATAGCGAGGGGGATAGAATATAAAACCAGGGGGGTCTTGCTGCAACTGTACAGGGCACTGGTGATGCGACAACTGCAGTACTGTGTGTAGTTTTGGTCCCCTTATTTGTGAAAGGATATATAGGCTTTGGAGGGAGTACAGAGAAAGTTCACCAGGCTGATATTGGAGATGAGGAGGTTAGCTTATGAAGAGAGATTGAATAGACTGGGCCTGTACTTGTTAGAGTTTAGAAGGCTGAGGGGGGGATATTATACAGACATATAAGGTAACGAAGGAGCTAGATAGGACAGAGGTAGAGAGATTCTTTCCACTTAGAAAGGATAGCAGAACTAGAGGGCACAGCCTCAAAATAAGGGGAGGACAGTTTAGAACGGAGTTGAGGAGGAATTTCTTCACTTAAAGGGTGGTGAATCTCTGGAATTCTCTACCCATTGAAGTGGTGGAGGTTACCTTGTTGAATATATTTAAATAATGGGTATATAGATTTCTGATAGACAAGGGAATTAAGGGTTATAGGGAGAAAGCAGGAAAGTGGAACTGATCCACTTCAGATCAGCCATGATCTTATTGAACGCCAGGGCAGGCTCGAAGGGCCAAATGGTCTACTCCTGCTCCTATTTCTTATGTTTTTATCTGCGCGGTTGTATGTTTTGTCTGAGGCCAGAACTCTCCATTCACCTGACGAAGGGACAACCCCGAAAGCTTGTGAGTTTACTATCAAATAAATCAGTTGGACTTAAACCTGGTGTTGGCAGATTTCTCATCTTCAAAAACTCAAAACATTCTGGAAGAATTTATGTTTTTTTCAAAAAATGCTGTCCCTTAAAGGGTAAATGTAAGGCTGCTGTTATTCCTGGAAAAGGCAGTGGCTGGGGTTCTCCTGAAAAAATTCTAAGCCCCCAACTTGCATTAAAACTTTTTTTTCAGCAGCATTTTCAAAATGAATCTCCACCACTCTGTGTATCATAGCGTGTCCTAGTGGGATTCACGCTGGAAATCAGAGAACGGGAATTTTTTGTGCTGGAGACCCCAACAGTATAGCACTGAGTGAGCCATTGCACATGCACTAATCTGTCAGAGTGAAGAGGGACAGTGGCCTTGCTGATAGCTCAGTGTCTCCCAAGGTGCACTGCCACCTCCTGATTGTCGGCCAACTCAATCACTAGCCAGTCCCACAACCTCATCATTGCTGGCTTCCTGGACATCTCTGGCCAGCCCCAAAGTCCCTGACCTGCTCCCCCTCCCTACAATCCTCCTCTCCCCCACCACCAGCCAGCCCCTTGCAGTCCTAACTTGACCCCTGACAGCACTCCTCCCCCATCTTGATAACCAGCCCCAATCAGCCCCTTCCCTTCCTCCACCACTGATCCCAACTGTAAAGTGATAGTAGGAGCCCCTATCCCCACTGATATCCTTCCACAGACTTCACCCCCTTGGCAATGCCCAAGGGACAGGGGATACCACCCCCCCCCCCCCCCACACACACCTTACAACCAAACCTCCTTGGAGGCATCCATGGCTTTGATGTAATCAGGCCATCAGCTCTTGAGATTGGGGAGATATTGTAAACCACATTGGTGTGAACCATTTCTGGTGGGCAGGGACAGGTTAGCAGGCCTGGAGATTTCAGTCATAGCTAATCACATTTAAGCGCCAATTTTAATATTTACATCAGTTTTGTTCCACTTCCTGGCATGAAGCTGATGAGACCAGAAATCGTGGACCCGGAGATGCCCGGAAGCTATGGTGCCCAGTGAGGAGCCGGCTAAACATCTCCACTGTTGACTCCTGGCCCATTGTGCTGGTCAAGCAGAACAGAGGGCTAAGAGAATTGCCCCCAGCATTTTTATAAGAAAAAGTAATCAAGCAGTTTTAAAGAAGCTGGAAACATCTGGATCCAGTGGACAACTTATAAAAAAAGAGGAGGCAATGGCCTAGTGGTATCATCACTAGACTTTCCATCCAGAAACTCAGCTAATGTTCTGGGAACTGGGGTTCGAATTCCACCATGGCAGCTAGTGGAATTTAAATTCAATAAAAATGATCTGGAATTATGAATATAATGATGACAATGAAACCATTTTTGATTGTCCTAAACCCCATCTAGATCACTAATGCCCTTTAGGGGACAAAATTTGCCATCCTTAACTGGGCTGGCCTACATGTGACTCCAGAGCCAGAGCAATGTGATGGTCTCTTAACAACCTTCTAAGGGCAACTAGGAATGGGCAATGAATGCTGGTCAACCAGTGATGCCAATAGACATGGGGCAGGATTTTACAGCCTCACTCGGGAGAAACCGGAAATTCTTGCATGATGTCAGTGGAGATTTCTGTTCTCACTCACTTATCCATGCTGATTTCGTAGCTTGTGGGGTGGTAGAGTTCTGGCCATGGTGCTTTGTGGTTTGGGGGAATAAAGATATATGCTTTGGAAAACTATGTTTGAAAGCTAATTGGCTGTCTTTGCTTTGGGCGAAAACAAGATCAACTGCTTGGGAAAAGAAATCTTTGGCTTCTGAAAATCCAAACCCACTCACAAAACAAAAAGCGAATGGAAGTTGCTCCAAAGTTCCTTGAAAAAGACTGATTGCAAGATTCTCCCACATTCCACCGGAAGAATAATGCAAGAGTCACTGAATGTTTCCTAGACCAGTGCTGAGAAACCAATGGTGTAACCCAGAGGCCATTTCAACCACTCCACCAGTTATCCTTTTCCCTTCAACCATTAGCCTTTTTTTTAACCAGTTGGCAGAGTTCCTCTATTTCATCTTATTTTCTTTGTGTTTGTGTGAGGAAGATTGATTATTATACTTTCATATTTCATACTGCACTTTAATAAACTTTGCCTTTCAACAAGTCTAGCTTTATAATAAATGAATAATTCTGCTATTTGTTGAAAAAACCTGATCATTGTTTGATCATTCAGGGACTCATCAATAAAGAGCATATTTGGCCATATAGCTAACTGGAAAAATCATTGAAAAATCATACGTTGTGATTCACAGACACAGACAATGCATTCCTCCCGTCTTTGTCATAACATGAGCATAAGAACCATCAAACTCAATCCTGGAAGCTTTGACTGACAAACATCCACAATCATTTGGGGTAGAGTGTTCCAAATTGTATTGCCCAGTGGTCATGTGGTGCAATGAGCAGGTACACCCCTGCCCCTGAGCCAGAAACTCCAGACTTGATGTCCATGGAAAGTGCATTCATAACATGGTCATGTTGTTTGAGTACCAACTGGGAAACCTTTCCAATTTGCCTGAGGCAGGTAGCAAGAGGGCCTTTAGGTTAGTTGTGCTTGATGCAGAATTGCACCCATGGCCTCTGGTGACAAGCTAGGGACTTAGTCCAGGCAACAAAAACTATGGAATCAGCTACAAATATGTGCTTTGTCTGTCTCATCTGTCTCTCTCTCCTGACTACAGAAGGATATCAGTGGATTGGTTTTGTGGGTAGAACAGTGGCAATTGGAATTTAAAGCCAGAAATTCCTGACATGTATGTTTTCAAGAAGCAGTTAGATATAGCATTTGGAGCAAAGGGGTTCAAAGGATATGGAGGGGAAGGCAGAATCAGGCAAGGAGTTGGATGATCAGCCATAATCATAATGAGTGGCAGGTCAGTCTTGGCTGAATGACCTACTCCTGCTCTCAATGCTTCTATCTAATACTCTCCACCCTCTGTGTGAAGATATCTTTCCTAATGTTCCTCTATTCTTTTTCCCAATCACCTTAAATCTGTACCTCTTCTGATAATGGTTTTATGACCATCATTAGATTTTTAATTCCAAATTATTATTGAATTCAACCTTCACCATCTGCCATGGTGGGATTTGAACCAGCATGAAGAGAGATATGCAGAGTCCCCAGAGCTCTATCCTGGGTCTGAATATTCTCTGAATGGTTCATTCCAAATAAAAGTTGTTTCTTGTTTTGCCCCTTTGGAGTTTGATAGTCCCTTGCGCAAGGGTAAATAAATATCAAGTGTTAACATTATTTTCTCCTATGCATTTTTTTTAAAATCCTGTCTCTTCTCTTAACAGGATCAATTTCCCCCCCCCCCCCCCCCCCCCCCTTCTCCATGTAGCAGAATGTAAATGTGTTCAGTGTGTGGAGAAAGACAAAGAGAATAAACAACAATACAGCACAGAAAACAGGCCCTTCAGCCCTCCAAGCGCTGCTCATGCTTCCAACTAGACTATTTGTTTGTATCCCTTCATTCGCAGCCTGTTCATGTAGCTATCCAGAAAATTATTAAATGATCCCAGCGTGTCTGCCTCTACCACCTTGCTTGGCAGTGCATTCCAAGTCCCCACCACCCTCTGTGTACAATACATCTCTCTGACATCTTGCCATCTGCCCTCACCTTGAACCTATGACCCTTTGTGTTCGTCACCTCTGACCTGGGAAAAAGTTTCCCACTATTCACCCTATCTATGCCCTTCATAGAGGCTGCTTAGTTAACTGCATGGACAGCAGCTGGAGTCCCCCTCCCAGTCCCACACTACTCAAGCTTCAGTCATTGACAACCCCATGATAAACTCGTATCTCCGCTTGGAGAGGCTGCCTATTGTGGACAGGCAGCTGAAAACTCCCCACTTTCCACCGCTATTTGCTTTCTCCTGATGTACAGATGCCGGCGTTAGACTGGGATAAACACAGTAAGAAGTCTCACTACACCAGGTTAGAATCCAAGCAGCTTATTTGATAGTAATCCCACAAGCTTTCGGAAAAGGTGCTTCTTCATTAGGTGTGTGGAAGGTTCTAATTTGCTTTTTCCAACATGCATTATTGAGGAGCGCATAACAGACCAAGAGCTCATTTATTCACTAATTTGCATTAAAATAATCCATTACTTCATGCAGTTGGCGGGGGGAGGGGGCAGAGAGAGGGAGAGGGTGGGGGAGAGGCTATTGTGGGTCCTAATCTTATTTTTTTAAGTTCCTCACACAAATAAAAGGACAAAAAATACAGACTATAATTTCTCCACACGTCGCTCCTCCCTCCCAAAGAAGTTTTTTTCCTCTAAACATATTCAACATTTTATTGACAAATATCACAGTTGACCTAGCAATGCTTGGTTGTCAGAATCTTCAAGTATAAAAATTACCTTCGTTACTCAGACATTGTCTCTTTGTTCCAAGTACTGGGAGCTAATTTCAAGCCGTGCATGGCTCAACTTCTAGTCCCCTTTTCTCTCCCTTATCGAGGGGGAAGTGTTATCATTAAAGATAGTTTGAACATCTCCCACCTTTACGACAGGAGAATACAATGCCATTTTAAAAGCTGAGAAGGATTTGTATTTGTTTTCCTTAAGTGTTCACTGGAATATGTGATTGACGATAAATTTAGCATTGGGAAGCTGGGTAGGGGAAATGTCTTGTTAACTTGGAAAAGAGGCGGGCAAAAAATTGGTCCTGCTGTTGTGAAAATGAACATTTCATTATCTATTCCCATCCCATTAATTCGGTGGTATTATACATGAAAAAATATCACGTGAATTTCGAAACTGAGTTGAATAAAAATGACTTTTATAACAGGTGCAGAGAGAAGTTTCTGAACTACTAATTTTCATGTGAGACAATTCAAAAGTATTCTCAGAGTTTAATAAAGTGTCAAGTATTTTAATAAACTATTGTTTCATTGCTCAGATGTGCTATTAACTTCTTTTTTAACCCATCTTACCATGAAATTGGTTTAATGAAGCGGAAAGCTATGAAGTATGAACATCCGCATTTCATGTGGCAGCAGTTCATTCCAGGCCATTCTCAACGTTCCCTCCAAATTCCAATCAATAATATTTACTTTCCTCCCATTACTCAGCAGATCATCAATTGCACAGAGGTTTCTACCCGTCGCAGATACTCAAAACAAAAGCTCCAAAACAATGGACAACTCTCAGTTCAATTAAATCAGGAAATATAATTTGGAATTTAATGAATGCTATGCAAATATTTGTAATCTGCTAATGGATATCTAATAATGAAGACTAATATAGCTGAAATTATTCATCATACACCATCAAGTTGCATTGAAAAGGAGGGTATCAGTTAATATAAAACAGACTCAAAGTGCTTTTTAAAGTTTATTTTATTAATCATACAAGTCCGCTTACATTCAGGCTACAATGAAGTTACAGTGAAAATCCCCTATGCGCCACACTCTGGCGCCATTACTCCACTAGTACGAGGTCCTTGGTCCAAAGGAAACTTCTGAATATTTTATTACGCATGATAGTTATTAGTATGTTCAAGATTCCATATAAATATAAAGCCTGGAATTTCAAAACCCCACACAATCTGCATTGCCTTTTACTTGCATGCATTTCAAGATTTTAACACTAGCTGCTATCTCTCTGCTGGCTAGTAGCACAAAGGATGTTGGTTGTGATGGTTGGAGTCAGTTGCCTGATTACCAGGACTTCACCGCAGGAGTTCCTCAGGGGAGCGTCTGAAACTGAACCATCTTCAGCTATTCTATTAACAACTTCCTTATCATTAGGTCAGAAAGGGCGATGCTTGTTGAAGATTAAACAATATTCAACACATTATGTGAATCCTTAGATTCTGAAGCAACCCCATTAATAAATGCAGCAAGACCTGGATAATATCCAGCCCTGAACTTATGAAGTAGTAAATAACATTCGTGTCACACAATTTCCAGGCAATGACCATCTTCAACAAAAGAGAATCTAACCATCATCTCATGATCTTCAATGGTACCATCCCATCACTTAAACCCCCTCTTATTAACATTCTGTGGGGGAAGCAGAGGCTACCAATGGCTAGAAGCTGAATTATCTATATAAATATTGTGGCTACAAAAGCAGGACAGAATCTTGGAATCCAGTGACAAGTGACTCATCTCCTGACTCTACAAAACCCATCCATCACCTACAAGCCACAAATCAGGAGATGTGATGGAATACTCTCCACTCGCTCCAATGAGTGCAGCTCCAACAATATTGAAGCAGCTCAACACCATCAGGACAAAACAGCCCACTTGATCAGCAGCTTACTCATGAGCACTCACTCCCTATATCAACAATCCAGTGTACCATGTATAAGATGCAGTTCAGGAACTCAGACAGCACCTTCCAAACTCAGAACTGCTACCACTAGGGCAGCAGACACATGGGAACTCCACCATCTGGAAATCGCTTTCCAAGCCACTTATCATCCAGAATTAGAACTATAATCGCTTTTCTTTCACTGTCGCAGAGCCCAAATCCTGGAACACTCTCTGTAATGGCATTATGATATACCTACACCTCAGAGCCCACTCCCATCTTGAGAGTAATTAGGCAAGACAATAAATTTAGGCCTAGCCATAAATGCCCACAACTCATGAATGAATAAGAAGTGAATGAATTATATATTTTTCAATAAAGTACAACATTGTGATTACCAGCATCAACAGAAGGAAATAAAAAGTAGCATATCTTACATCTCAATTTCTGAGTCTCTGTTTTGTATTTTCATCCAGTTATCCTCCATTCCTTGAAAGGTGAAGCCCAATCTGACAGGGAAATTAAACACAAGTGTTTAACATCCAGCTCTAACACTGATTTACTGTGCAGAATAGAGTGAAAAGTTAAGGAAACATTTAAAAAGCCACGCTGTCTGAAACCAAAATATTAATATCCTAAATACATGTTTGTTGTGAACATTAACTAAAACAGAAGTAAAGCTGCTATACGATAATTGGTGCACAAAACAAAGCCCAAAGCAGAATATCTTAAGTTGTTTATTCCAATAATTCTTGATGGAAAGTAAACAAGACGCTTTGTAAACAATGAATTCTTGAACTAGGTAGATATACGCTGAATGTAGGAACAGCATGATGCAACAGATTGGGAGTTGAGGCACCAACTCAGAGTGCTTATGATGTCAAAATGCAGGAACAAAACTTCCAAACCAAAAACAAAGAACAAAGAAAATTACAGCACAAGGACAGACCCTTTGGCCCTCCAAATGTGCACTGACCATGCTGTCTAACTAAACTAAAGCTCCCTACCCTTCCCAGGACTGTATCCCTCTATTTCCATTTTATTCACGTATTTGTCGAGACGCCCCTAAAATGTCACTATTGTATTTGCTTCCACTACCTTCCTGACAAATACCCACAGACTCAGTCAATGCCACAAAAGTAACATTAGCTATTCTTTTCTTTTTTTGCTTTACATAAAAGCAAATTTTGAAAATGCTGCAAATGCAAAGACACACAAGGAAAAGGAACAATGATAAAGTAATTCCATCTGCATTTTCAGTGCAGTCAAAATAGTGTTCCAATAGCAGTAATTATCAGAAAAATATTGATATTAAATGAGATTTAATTCACATTCTGATTTCACATATCAAACTCAAACTTTATTTTCCCACATGAACTAACAGAGATGCATCAGCATTTCTTAAATTTTGTTATGGTCCATGTATAACAGAGATATCACTACCTTGAATAAAATGGCAGGTATTATACCACAATGCATTCCTTTTTAGAACAATTAGATTCTTACTTTTTAAGCATCTTGTACCAAAGCAACTTCATCTGGAGAAGATGAGATGAATGTACACTGGTGCCCTTGCTGTTTTACTAAACCATCCACTTTGTCCTCTTCCTTTACTTGAACAGTGTGGCATAAACACAAAGCACAAGAAACAGTTCCTCTTTTTCCTGAAAGCACAAAATTGCACCCAAAAGTGAAATTTTAAATAACATGCAAATGTGTGTAAAACAAAAAACTGACAGGTTAGAAATAATTTTAAATAGTTGCATGAGTGCCCATTACACAATCAACTTCAAACAAACCTAAAAGTTTGTTCACCTCCATTCAATCTGCAAGTAAAGCACTGAGCTTCTACTGCTTGCCGTATTAATTTTTTTTATCCCATCCTCAGTCATTACCCCTCTACATTGTACCAATGAATGAAGAACAGTACAGCACAGCACAGGAACAGGTTCTTTAGCCCACCAAGTCAGTGCTGACACAGATGCCTCTTCAATCTAATATTTTCTTGCCTCTACATGATTCATATCCCTCTCTT
Source organism: Sphyrna mokarran (assembly GCA_024679065.1). Taxonomy (NCBI): domain Eukaryota; kingdom Metazoa; phylum Chordata; class Chondrichthyes; order Carcharhiniformes; family Carcharhinidae; genus Sphyrna; species Sphyrna mokarran. Next base: position 114,169,041 of record JAGIQG010000004.1, read on the forward strand.
CCCTGCCTATTTATGTATCTATTCAGATGCTTCTTGAACGTTGTTATAAAATCTGCTTCCACCATCTCCTTCAGCAGCACATTGCAGGCATTCACCACCTTTTGTGTGGAAAACTTGCTCCTTACATCACTTTTTAACTTTCCCCCTCTCACTTTTGACCTATGCCCTTTGACTCTGGGAAAAAGACTGATTATCCATTCTATCCAAACTTGTTTAATCTTGTAAATCTCTATCAGGTACCACCTCATTCTCCAATGCTCCAATGAAAACAATCCAAGTTTGTTCAATCTTTATAGTCCATATCCTCCGAACCAGATAACGTCCAGGTAAATCTCTTCTGTACCTATTCCCTTGTGTCAACAACCTTCTGGTAGTGTGGCAACCAGAAAAATTGTACACAATATCCAAATGTGGCCTAAACAGAGTCTGAATAGCTGCAACATGATTTTCCAATTCCTAGACTCAATGCCCTGAGTGATAAAGGCCAGAATGCCATATGTCTCCTTGACCACCTTGTCTACCTAAGTTGCCACCTTCAGGGAACTGTGGATCAGCACGTCAGATCCCTCTGTACTCTAACATTACCCACAAGCTGCCCTGGCTGGTGCCCCATTGCAGACACTATAATTAAGAAAACCTACCAATACCTCTACTTTCTCAGAAAACTAATGAAATTAGGCATGTCAGCTACAATTCTTACCAACTTTTACGGATGCCCCATAGAAAGCATTGTTTCTGGTTATATTACACTTTGGCACAGATCCTGCTCTGCCCAAAACCGCAAGAAACTACAAAAGGTCATGAATGCAGCCTAATTCATCATGCAAACCAGCCTCCTATCCATTGACTCTGTCTACACTTCCCATTGCCTTGGCAAAACAGCCAGCATAATTAAACACCCCACGCACCCTGGACATTCTCTCTTCCATTTTCTTCCATCAGGAAAAAGATACAAAAGTCTGAGGTTACGTACCATCTGACTTAAGAACAGGTTCTTCCCTGTTGCCATCAGACTTTGAATGGAACTACCTTGCATTAAGTTGATCTTTCTCTACACCCTAACTATGACTATATTTCTACATTCTGCATTCTCTCATTTCCTTCTTTATGAATGGTATGATTTGTCTGTATAGCACACAAGAAACAATACCTTTCACTGCATACGTGACAATAATAAATTGAATCAAACCATCTCCCTTTTTATCTCTCATGTCCTAGAATGTCAACATCCATCACATCTTTCTCCTTTGTGAATATTAATGGAAAATACTCGTTAAGGACCTCACCTATCTCATCTAGCTCCACACACAAATTCCCTCCACTGTCCTTGAGTGGACCTATTCTTTCCTTCACTACCATTTTTCTCCTTATAAATGCATAAAAAGCCTCGGGATTCTCCTTATTCCTGCCTGACAAGCACATTCCACATCTCCTTCAGCCCTCCGAAGTCCTGTTTAAGCTCTTTCCTGCTATCTTTGCATTCAAGAGCCTTATCCGTTTTCAATTCCTTCAAATTTATGTATGCCTCCTCCCTTTTCACTTAAGCTCACAATCTATTTTGTCATCCAGGGTTCCTCAATCTTGCCATCTTTATCCTTCATTTAAACATGGAGATATTTGTCCTGAATTGTTAACAACTGATTTTCAAAAGACTCCTACAGACCATATGTGGATTTACCCTCAAGCAGCGCCTCCAGCCTATTTTTCCTAGCTCTTGCCTATAACTATTGCAGTTAGCCTTAACCCAGTTTAGTACTTTCACTCTGGGCCAACTTCTATCCTTTTTTTACAAGAATCTTGACACTTACAGAATTGTGATCACTGTTCCCAAAATGGTCCCCCACTGAGACATCAAACATCTATCTGGACTTGTTTCCCAGAACCAGGTCTAAGATAGCTCCTCCCAAGTTGGACTATCTAACTACTGCCTCAAGAAACATCCTTGGACACTGAACAAACCCTGCCTCGTTCAAACTCCTGCCATGAAAGAAACCTCTGTCTGTGTTGGGGGAAGTTAAAATTGCCCATCACAACAATCTGATTATTTATACATCTTCTTTGCGATACAAGGCTCACATTGGGAAAGATTTGGATAACTAAAAGTCACATTATTTTTTCATGCAGCAACTTGTGATTATCTGGAATGTGCTGCCTGAAAGAATGAAGGGATTAGATTGCAAAGCTTGTTTCAAATGGAAATTGAATAAATATTTCAAAAGGGAAAAAAGACGCTATGAGGGGTTAACTAACTAGATAGCTCTTCCAAAATTCTAGTACAGATATGATGATTGAAATGCATCTTTCTGTACTATATCCTTTAAAAAAGATATTCTTTTTTGTTTCTTTATTACATTCATCACGTTTCCTTATCACATTCACTTTACCGTGAACCTTTACCACTTATTTCATTTACTAACTCCCTCTTTTGACTGCATCACAAGCTGCTCCCTATTGTTCTTTCATTGCCCACATTTCCCTGACTTTCTGCTTCTTCAGCAGCTCAGAGCAGGTTCAAGGGGTTGAATGGCTTACTCCATGTTCATGTGTTGCTCTTTATCAGAAACATCTTTCAGTTCTAATAAAGGTCATGGATCTGAAACATCAAAATGTGGCCTGACCAGTTAAATATTTCCAGCATTTTGTTTTTATTTCACTTTCAAAGTTAGCTCCCCTACAAGAGGCTTTATTTTTGTCATTTTCTAGTAATTCATGAATTTTCTAGACCAACCTGTTCCAAGCAGGAGAGATTGTGTAACAGTCAATAACACAACTATCTAAACTGGCTTTTGAATCAACTTGAAATTTAAATAAAAACAGATGGCTGAAAAGAATCACTCTCTACAAACAAGCAGCATTTTATTCCTGGGAAAGGCTTTGAAAGGTTAAAAACTAATAGATCATTTATACCAATTAAAACAGTTAAGAAAAAACAGATTCACAATAAGAACAAAATGGTGCATTAAAAGAATTATGTTTCTTCTCCTACTCTCCAGCAAAAGGAGGACAAACATTGCTTTATTACCTGCAGGTACTGAGACAGTAAAATCTCAGCAGAATTGGATAGGTATCTGAAAACGTAATGAAGCAATGCAGATTCAATGAGCCAAATAGCCTTCTTTTGCACTGTAGAATTCTATGATTCCATGAGGAATGGGCAGAGAAATGGAACAGTGTACAATAAGTAGCTTCAGTTGCCAGCCTGCAATAGCATAGGTACAATACCTCAAGTTAGCTCCATGGTGCCTCTTCAATGATATCATAATCATTTTCAATTTCTGTGCAAAAACAATCCATTTAAACTTGATTAATCTTAATTGTGCAGTTTTGAAATTCTGGTTAACAAGAAAAATAATTTTAGTCATATAGCACCTTTAACATAATGAAAAGTCCCAAGGTGCTTCAGGGAAGCATCAAGTAGTGTGACACTGAATCAGCAAGATATTGGGCAGATTTCAATTTGCGTGACAGGGTTCTGCTTCACTAGTTGGAGAGTGGGATCCTTTCATCGCTTCTCACTGTGAGGCCCGACGCTATACAAGTCTAATCAGATACTTAACGAGGACAGAAGGGGCCTTACAGTCTAGAAATTTCCATTCCAGGAGTGCCGGTTAGCCAAAGGTCAGCAGCAGTACTCCATTAGTGGCGGCAGTGCCTATTGTCTATGAGGCACTGAAGCTTTCACAAGGATCATCATTAAATCTATGGAACGAGGGCAAAGATGGGATGAAAGGGGAGGGTTTGGCTTTCAGCACCCCCTCCTTCCATCAGGCATTGAATACCTGAGAACAAAAGATTATCACTTCCAGCTCCTTACTGCAGGAGGTCACAGGCAAACACAACATTGTTGTGCGAATCCAGTTAAATTTCTGTGCAAATCATTAGATTTCAGCAGGCTCAGGAATAATTTGTGCATGTGGTTCAGATCCTTCACAACTTTCACTAACTATGGGACACTTTCCCACTGCCAGGAACTGGACATGCAGCCTCTGTATATTTTTCCTGGCTTTCTACCATCTACACCCACCCACCCCATTCATGTCTGGCCCAACAGCCTCGATAAGGTCCCATCCATTTGATCAAATAATCAAAAACTAAGTCAAAGAAGTAGATTTCAAGAAGGACTGAAGGTGGGAAGCCAAGCAGAAAGGTAGAGAGAAGTAGAAAGGGTTATCTGGAGATGGAGGCCAAGAAAACTGAAGTCACAACCACTGATGCCGAAGCAATGAAAACTGAGTTACGCACAGGAAACCACTTGTGGTTCTAGAAGAGATTACAAATAAAAATTATATTTAGAATAAGGAAAAGGCAGCTGAGATTTTGTTACCTTTTCAGCCATCCCACAGATTCTATCATGTGAACCATCATTTGAGAAGAGATGCCATCCACGACACACAAATCAATGCCTACGTTTTTATACTTGAATCCATCAATGCAACATTCAATAAATTCCATGTTGTTCTCGGTCAGGGTCCCAGTTTTATCAGTGAAAACGTACTGGATCTGCAAGCAGAAACATGGGAATTTAAAGGAAATAAAAACACATTTAAAATCTCTGCAGATCAATACACAAAAGTGGAAAGCACAGAAGATTCAAATGTAAACTGGATGTAGTTCAAACAGTAAAATTTGATTCTGGAAATGATTAGCAGTTGAAGATCAATCAAAGCAAAATTCAGCAATGATAGTTAGATAAGGCAAGAATATCTTTGAAATGTTAAGTTAATCAGCAAAGTTAATCAGCAAAGTTAATCATTCAAGGCAAACTCTCGCAGGGGATACAATTATTCATTCTCAAACTGTTCTTGAATTATGTGAAATTGCAGTTGCATCTTATCCTGCTAAAATTACAGAATAGTTATGCAGGGAAGTTATTCACTCCATACAGAATACGAAAATGGTTAATTCACATGAAGGAAAGTTCTTATGTTGTCACGACAGATTATGTACTCTGGTACAGACCTGCCCCAGTTATTCATTGAGATCAGATATGTTTACCAGTGCTCCTTCACTCAAATGGTCTTCATACATGTCCTTGTCCCATGTAATAAAGTAAGAACCCAAGAATTTCTGCATCTCCACAGTTACATACATAGAGACTGGAATAATGAAATTGAAGAGCACCACGTAGGACAGGAAATCAATGAACATCTTCACAAGCTGTAAAAAGAAGCTTGTTAGCTAAATGTCCAGAAACAATTGGTCAGCTGCTTATTTACACTCTCCCATCTACATTTTAAAATTCTATTGTTTGCCTTGATAACAAAGAAAATAGAAAATAAATGTGCAGTTAAGAATTTGTTTCAATCAACAGAATGTGATACCCCTCCTCCCATCATTTATTGGGCAACTTCAAGAGAAGCACAAGGGCTGCGCTCCATAGTCAGCAGTGATGCAATGGCAGTCACTGCTAATCTCCAAGAGAGCTTGCTTATACCCAATTTAGTTATCTTGGTGATATGAATTTCTGCCTTCCCAACTACAGTTTGAATCTGTCACAATACAAGGGTATCACTTGCCATCCAGTGATGTCAGCAAACAGCAGAAGCAATCACATCAAAAATTCTCAAATGAAATCAGCAACTTAAAAAAAATTCACAGAATCCCTACAAATTTTTGTAAATTAAACAGTGAAATAAATAATTAGGACTTGGAGCATATGTAGGATTAATGTAGAACTGAAAATATCATTTGTAAAAATATAATTTGCAAACAAAGTATGTTTTTTTAAAATCACAGATTTGACACTCTATGGGGGGGAGGGTGGTCAGTGAAGCAATTTAGCACTATTAACTAATTTTATATGCTATTAAAATTTCAGTTAACATCTTTTTCAACATGATCTAACTTTTTCAAGGGTTTTTTGCAATGCGACTAACAATGTAACAGTGCAAATTCACGTATTATTGGTGAGGACGGGAGAGAGAGAAATTGACACAGCTCAGCACTGTGCCCTAGAACATTGGATGAATGAGAGCAGCAGTTGGATTTTCACTTCTAGTGAGATGTGTGGGGATTCCAAAGGTTGCGATCAGTTTCAGAGAAGCAACAAAGATGGACACTGACAGTCTGGTCATCATTATTACTACAAAGTTCATGCCATGCATGTGACAGTTCAAACACCCAATCTGAAAGTTGCGAGTTCAGTTCTAGACTTATTCATAACTGAATAAACGCTTTGACAAAGGGTCATTGGGACTCGAAACGTCAGCTCTTCTCTCTCCTTACGTATGTTGCCAGATCTGAGATTTTCCAGCATTTTCTCTTTTGGTTATTCATAACTGAGTTGTACAGTTCCCAGATATCTAAAAGGGGGACAAACTCGAGTGCAAAAGAAAAAAGCAAAAAAGCTGTACAACATGTGTACCACTGTTAAGTGCATCCTAGTTAATTATATAGGAGGATATGCACCATTGTTTTAAAAGCATCTGTAAAACTAGATAGTGGGATGCACTTAACAGTCTTTAGGGAGTAACTATGATGGATACTGAAAAAAAAATGCATTCTATATTATGGGTTAGCAATATGGTTCTCTTAGGTCTGATGCAACATGAACAAAATTACCACTGCTTCCAGTCAATCACCATTGCTTAAGGTAGGAGAACAGAGAAAATGAATACAAAGCTATTATCGTAACTCCATGTTTTACAGAAGAGCAATTTTATCCAAGGCAACATCTCTCTCAAGACTGCAGTTTTCCCATTCCAACAGCACTCTATCTACACAGAGTTGGTTCACTATTACCTTCTGAGTGCAATTTGGGTTGAGAAATAAATACTAGCCTTGCCAGTGACACATTCTGTAAAATAATTAAAAACTGGTGCAGTTCAACAAAAAGCATTCACTGTGCATTGTGCCCATTGTTGTTTTGTCAGTTTATGAAAATTAAACTGGGGAAAACATTTTGAAGAGGCTTCTTTTGTTCTTTGTCATTCATAGGTTAGTTTTCTTTAATTACTGACAATGTTAACATTCAGCAGAAACATGAAATTATTGATAAAGGAATTTTATTAATGGGCCATTAATTGCAGAGAAAAAAAGCAAGCACATTCAAACCAAGAAATTTCATCACCCAAATCTTTAAATTCCAACTGAAATCCCACTACAGAAAAAACAGAATTGCTCCAGAACACAGTAGTTGCAAAACGCCTTTATTTGGATTAGATATACTGTCACGCACCTCTTATAATTCAAACTATTCCATATTTTATTCTATACTAGTCTTCATTAATGGTTTTGAAATGACTATCAATACAGCAAATAGCAAGGTTACTCAGAGGTGATCCGGTTTTGTTTGCTCTGATGTAAACTGTCCCTGAGAGTATGGACTAGGATGGGGAAGCAGGGGTAAAAGAGCCAGAAAAAATGGCATTGGGCCAACAGGCTGAACTTAAGTTTCAACAATTTCAATCAATAAAGATGAGGTAGTTTTTTTATAGTAATACTTTATGCATTCAAGTGTTTAGTTTGATAGATTTGGGTTAATACAGAATTTGAGCAAATGCTGTTGGACACCTTAGCAGTTGTCTCACTACCACAATGGTGAGCTCAAAATACATTGAACCCGGCTAGTACTGAGACAGAGATGTTTCCCTGTAAATGACAATCTCAACAAAATTATTTTCTAGTTACTGTGGTGCTAACCTTCTCTACTTAAACATCAAAAATGAATTAATTTATCCCAGTACCTTGTTGGCATTCTTTTCTTTGTCTGTTTTCACACTATACAGGGCTCATCACTACTGGGATCACTTTGCCAGACATATTTCAATGTGGTGCCTATCAAAGATTTGCTGACCGATATAACCGTTTAAAAAAGCATTAATAGACCTGCAAAGGAATAAAGAAGAAAAATTCAAAATCAGTTTTGTGGTTATGATGTGACACTGAAACTGCAAAATTATCTTTTTTTAAAAAAATTGCTTCAATCATTGTGACACGTTTAATTGAGAATACAGTAAAGGAATTATCATCATATCTAATGCTGTCAGGTTTGCCTCAGTAATTTCTGCTGTTCCTTTCTCCATTGTTCTAATCCATCCTTTTAATTTTCTGCCTTCCTGGATTCTGGTCCACTTTCTCTGGTATTTCAGCATCTCTTGGTCTCTACTATAGCAGTTCTCCTATTTATGTTTATGCATTACCTATTTCTTTGCCCAAAATTTCTTCCCTTATCACCTTTTTCCCGTATTTCATTCTATGTAATTCACAATCTATAATATTCTATGGTAGCAAAGATAACATGTTAATTCAGACCTCCTTAAATTAAAAAATAACTGTCTTGTACTGAAAATTTATTTTCTATTGTTAGAAACAAAGTATTGCTGCACAAAATTTTCCAAATTGGCAGCATTATCTACACTTGCAACATTACACACTACCTTGAATTTCTAATAGTATTGCAGTAAAGCTTCGATACAATGAACTGGACAAACATTTTATTCACTTCAAAGAGCATTTGAACTGAACTGCATTTGGTGGCATAGATCAGGGAATTAAGAAATTCCACAACAATTAAGTGAACATTACGTTGAATACTGTATCATTTTATGTCAACATATTAAAGGAAACTCCTCCTGATTACCATACATCATCCCCACTTAGCTGGCAAATCAGTACTCCTCTATATTGAACATGACTTGGAGGAAGCATTTAATGACAAAGGCACAAAATGGTTCTGATGGGGAATGCCGAAGTCCATGCTCAAGAAAGGCACCAGAGACGGAGTTGGCTGAGTCATCAATGACAATGTCATCAATGCTACACTGGGTTTGTGGCAAGACGGAACCAACGAAAGGGAAAAACATATTTAACTTCATTCTCAGATGCATCTATTGCTGACAGTATATACAAGAGTAACCATGGCACATTAGCCCATAAGACCATAAGACATAGGAGCAGAATTAGGCCACTCTGACCATCGAGTCTGTTCCCCCATTCTCCTGCCTTTCCCCCCATAACCCCTGATCCCCTTATCAATCAAGAACCTATCTATCTCCATCTTAAAGACACTCAATGACCTGGCTTCCACTGCCTTCTGCAGCAACGAGTTCCACAGATTCACCACTCTCTGGCTAAAGAAATTCCTCCCTTTAGCCTGAGGTTATGTCCTCTGGTTTTAGTGTTTCGTATTGGTGGAAACATCTTCTTCACATCCACTCTATCCATGACTCGCAGTATAGTGTAAAGATATCCTACATCTGTATTGAGGAAACCCTCGCTATTGTTGTGTAGCACTACCACCATGCTATATGGGACAGATTACAAACAAATCTAACAACTCAAAACTGGATATCCAACAGGCACTGTGGGTTATCAATAGAATTAAACTCAATCACAATCTTTACTGTCATGGTCCAGCATATCCCCCACTCCACAATCAATTTGGGTTCAATGATGAGTGCAGGAGTGCATGCCAGAAGTAGCATTAGGCATACCAAAAAATTAGGTGCAAGCTGGTGAAGCTACAATACAGGATACTTGCATGCCAAAATACATCAATAAATAATAGACAGAGCTACACAATTCAACAATCTGGGTGAGATCTAAGCTCTGCAGTCCTGCCAAGATGTAGAGATGTTGGCGTTGGTCTGGGGTAAACAGAGTAGGAGGTCTGACAACACCAGTTTTAAATGCAACCGATTTATTTGATAGTAAACTCACGAGCTTTCAGCTTTATAGCCTTCGTCAGGCGAATGAGGTGTTCTGGTCTGCAATAGCACATGTATCAGCACAGACAGTTTACAGATTGCTGATTAGAATGCGAATCTTTACACCTAACCTGCTATTCAAGTCTTAAAGTGGCTAACAGTGGCTATAAAGCCGAAAGCTTGTGAGTTTACTATCAAATAAATGGGTTGCATTTAAAACTGGTGTTGTCAGACCTCATCCTGCCAAGAGTCTTGAACATTGGTGAACAATTAAACAACTCACTGGAGGAGGGGCTCCACAAGTATCCATCCTCAATGATGGAGGAGCCTAGCATATCAAGGCTGAAGCATTCATAACAATCTTCAGAAATGTCAAGTCGATGATCCATCGTGTCTTCCTCTGGAGATTCTGAGCATCACACTTGCTGGTTTTCAGGCCATTTTATTCATGCTACATAATATTAAGAAACAGCTAAAGGGTCTAGCTCCTGCAAAGGTATGGGCCCTGATACTAGTGCTGAAGATTTGTGCTCCTCAACCTGTCACACATCTAGACTCTTTCAGCTGTAACACTGGCAACTACTCAGCAATGTGGAAAATTACCCAGCTAAATCCCATACACAATAAGCAGAGAAACCCAACTCGGCCAATTACTGCCTCATCAGTTTATCCTCAAGCATTAGTAAAGTCAAGGAAGAGGTCAACACACTACAATTAAGCAGCATCTGATTAGCAATAACCTGCTCATAGATATTCAGTTTGAGTTTCACCAGGATTACACAGTTCCTGACCACACACAGACTCCAAGTAAAGCAAGAGTAACTGCTCTTGGCATCAAGGCAGCATCTGATCAAATGTGGCATCAAGGAGCCCATGCAAAATTGGAAATAAAGGTAACAGAGAGAAATCAATCGTCTTGATTCTCAGGGTAGTGTTAATTCAGTTGCTTCCTTCCATACAAGTTACAAGTGGGGATGTTCGCTGATGACTACATAATATTCAGCACAATTCATGACTCTTCACATAATGAAAAAGTGCACATCCAAATGCCATCTGCTTAACCTCACACAAACATTCACTGCCTTTACCACCAATGAACAGTGGCAGTAATGTGTACCATCTACAAGATGTTCTGCAGGAACTCATCAAGACTACTTCAGCAGCGCCTTCCAAATCTGCGACTGCTACCATAGGAAGCAGATACATGAAAATGCCACCGCCTGGAATTTCTCCTCCAAGCCATTGACTATCATGATTATCGCTACCATTCCTTCACTGTTGGTGAATCAAAATCCTAGAATTTCTTCCCTAAGAGTACTGTAGTATAACTACACTACATGGACTCGAGCAGTTCAAGAAGGCAGCTCACCATTACCTTCTCAAAAGCAATTAGGAATGGGTAATAAATGCCGGCCTTGCCAGTAATGCTCACATGCCTTATAATAAAAAATTCTCTACTGTCCTCAAGTTCAGACCATGATAAACTATTCTTTAATAAATATTGCTAGCAGGACACAATGAAACAAAATTAAATGTAAAAAATCTATGTGCATTAGTTAGAACAAAATGCATAGTTTAGAAGAATGTAATTACTTCTTCATTGCTGAGCGCTTCTGTGACTTTCCTTGATAGTTCAAGGTCATTTTAGTTTCCATTCCAGTACATATGGAAACACCTGAAAATCACAAAATCAAAAATGAATGTTGATTGTTCAATGCACACAAATGTATAAACATTGAATGCATATGATATTTCTGTGAAGAGAGTATAGTCCTCACCTGCAGAACCTAAAACTGCATCAAAATTAATATTTCAGATCGCAGAGGTAATTACTTCCATAATAACTGGTACAGAAGCTTACCATATAGCTTGTCAGTGTTCAAGGTGGCTCCTCTTAGTAACAGGTTTTCAGGGCCCAGAGACCTAATATAAATAAGTAAATCTCAGTTTGGAAGAAAACCAATAAAATAATGAACAATCCTTGCTCTAAAAGAGTATCAGGATCCCAATTAACATGTGCATATAATTCAGAAAGTGTGCACCTTTGAGCAACCTGGTTACTCATGTCTGCATAAAGTTTTCTCTAGTATTTACTAAGCCACATGAACTAAGCAAAAACCAGTTCAAACTGCTGTGTAAAACAAGTCCCTGAAGCAGATGGAGTTTCATTGGATGATGTCTGTTTGCTAGTAAGTATGATGCAACATCATCTTAACTACACACAAGTTATGCTGTGCTAACAGAACAAGAACTAGATATTTCTTTTTTGGATCGCACTGATACACTTTGAAATTATAAGTTTCAATATTAACATTGGGAAAATGGAGACTACTAAATTATGAATAGGAATTACAGCTGGACTTCTCCAGACTCCTAGCTCTGTGTTTCCTGCCGGCAGGAGGTGGTGTGTTGTTTGCTAGTAGCAGGATTTTCTGGTCCAGCCGTTGTCAAGGGAATTCCTATTAACTTCATCCTACATCAACAGAAAATCCACAGGTGGAGGTGCATTGCTGGTGGTATTAGAGAATCCCCACTGACGTGAATGGCTGGGAATTTCCAGCCTACATATCCAGATTAAAATTGCAAGTAAATTAATCATCTGTAACTTCTACCCAACTTCCTTGACCCATTAGATAGTGCAAGCTTGGGTTTATAAACCTGAAAGGATTCATAAAATGTACAATAACAGGTTAAACTAACGTATAATTTTATTTTATATTGGAACACATACATTGCAGTTGGTTTTTGTTTGTCACTGAAAACATGAATTCGCCCAACAAAACTACAATTGCCAAATTTCATATTAGCGCTTGTGATTCTGTTTTTAAAAATATTATAACTGCTGCATCTAAAAATAAATACATCTCCAACCTCACAAGAAAGTAACTCTCAAATGGAAATAGTCCAAAGAAGCTACTAAAAGAATGAAAAATATCCAGTTCCACCAAATGAACCTCAGTGCTCAAGAACAAACAGTTCGATGGAAACAAGAAATTCTCGTACTTCATTTGGTGACGTTTAGAAATTGAACGTTGTGGGGGGGGGGGTGGCAGAAAGGAAATTTAGATGCCCAAGAGTTATGCCATATGCAAATCAAAATCAAAAGTAAGTACAACATTACAAATTAAGACTCAGTGGAACAAATTCCATTTATGTAATTTCTTTTAAATTTATAGAGGAGATAAATGGTACATAAAATCAGACTAGATCATCAAAAAAGCATGGTTGATCTTAAGTTAAGAATATTTTTAAGGCAGAAGAGAAAATAAAATCCAGTTCTGTTAGAGGTTTATGGAGTGTCCTGGAGAATAGGGTAGGAATCACGAATGCTGTTATCAATGATGGAACAGAGTGTGCAGAAACCCAGAGTCTGAGAACTGAACAGCATGGATTGCGAGGTAAAGACCACTCATGGAATAATGCAGGAATTAATAAAGGAACAATGAAAGGATGAGTGTTCTGAATGTGCTATTGACTGAAAATGAACCAACAGACATTGGACAAGGTCAAGGGTGATGAGAAAGTGTCATTAACAGGATATAATGTAGGCAGAATATTTTATTTTTGTGCATTGTAATCTTCAGGAAGCCAGGGAGGAAGGTCAGGAGAAATAATTGATTGCAAAGTTAAATACAAGTAAAATATTTCGATAACACTGGGAGAAGTGTCGATGATGAAGATGAAAGCAACTGTTTACAATCATTTAAAACTCAGCACAAGGTCCAGTGGGAGCACAGAAATGCAACTATTTTGCTTTAGTTTAGTGAGCAGCAGGGGTTGTGGATGGATTTGGATGCAATGGGACTATAAGGATTTTGGTAGTTTGAGTTCAGTATTCCCAGTCTTCAAGTAGAAAGAAGTCTAATTCACTGAATCAGATAGCAAATTAGTTTGACCTTTGTGGCAAGGAACCTAAAAGTGTGTTTAGGATTATCCAGTCTTAAAGCCGCTTCTCAAACATAACTAAAAAAAAAACTGACTAAAAAAATTCAGGAATTATTATTTCATTGAGTAAGTCACGAAAAGAATCCACAAATAAATACAGAAAGATACAAGATGATCAGGAAGGCAAGATTAAATATTATGCCAGTAACAAAAATATGCTGATATCAAACCAAAACTTGTTTTAAGTCATAATAACATTTAGAAATAATCCAAATTGATTCTGGAGACAACATAGTGAAGACGAGATTTTTTTCTAAATAAACACATACACAACTGCACAAGCTTTGCCACCAGCTATACGTATGCATACATTTGCAAACATAAATTATGAATTAAGATATTTCAGTGTTGGCTTCTTGTGCAAGATATAAAACAGGAAGTCAGTAGCAGACTTCGGATCAACATGAAGAAAGGTTAATCTCTGGCTGACAACTAAATGGAAACAACTGTGACGTCAATTTCAAAAACACACGTGGCATTCATCACAGTCTGTTGAGATTGACTTTAAGGTTGATCCTTTGTGTCTTTGGAAAATATCAATGACAATCACTGAATTACAGGTTAAATGGAAACTAAAACTGGAGCTGGAAAATTTCTCCAAAAGGTAATGCTGTGTATTCTTCTTTTAGACGTAAAAAGTTCTGTCTGAAGGCTTTAATTCAACCAGAATAACAAATCTCATTAAAAAGCAATGAAATAGCTAATAGCATTAGGAACAGAGCAGGCAGATCTCAGTTGAAAATAATGACAGATAGGAATGAAAAACAAAGTGCCATAATTCTTTGGCAGTACTTCATTTATATTGTGAGTTGAGAGAAGAAACATAGAAAGGCCATTAATACCAGGCTACACAAAATCAATTCATTACAAACATGGGTTAATAAGATATAGCTTAAAGGGAATTAGATAAGTATTTTAAGAATTGCAGGGATATGGGAAAAGAGCTGGGGAACTGGGACTCATCAAAATAATCAGTATAGATTGAACGGGATACTTTTGTGTTAGCATTCTATGGTTCTTTGCAAAGCTCTGCACATCTTGCCAAGGTAACTGCACATAAGATTATAGAACTTGTTAATGAGTTTCAATATTACAGCTATACTCAGCAAGTCTAAATTTCATTAAATGCAAAGTATGTGGGTTCAGGAATAGCTCACTCAGATAGTAATTGAGAAAATAAAGACTTTTAAAAGTTAATTCTTTTTCCTTGGAATTTGATAACTGAAAACCTTTTGTCAGATTTTTAGAAACATTTGTCCAAGTTGAAAGTAAATGTTGGACCCTGAGAAGAAGAAAAGGGGGATCTAATAATGGGAAACAAGGAAATGGTCGAGACCTTAAACAAGTTTTTTGTGTCTGTCTTCACAGTAGAGGACACAAATAGCTTACCGAACATTAATGATCGTGGGACTGTAGGGGGTGAGGTCCTTAAAACAATTACTATTACTAAAGAGGTAGTGCTTCGTAGACTAATGGGACTAAAGGTAGACAAGTCCCCGGGCCCGGATGGAATGCATCCCAGGGTACTGAAAGAAATGGCAGATGTAATAGCAGATGTGTTAGTAGTAATTTATCAAAATTCACTGAACTCTGGAGAAATGCTGGCTAATTGGAAAACAACTAATGTTATGCCGCTGTTTAAAAAAGCATGTAGACAAAAGGTGGGTAACTACAGGCCAGTTAGCTAAAAGTCCATAGCACATATCTTTCTTGCAACATTTTCAATATTTCCTTGAAAGAATCCCACATGCCTAGCGTGGACTTACCCTCGAACAACCGTTCCCAATCAGTTTCCATAAGTCCCTGCCTAATCCGACTGAAGTTAGCCTTCCCCTAATTCAGCACTCTCTCCTTAGGGCAACAAGCATCCTTTTCCATCTGTATCCTAAATAGAATTGTGGTCATTGTTAACCACATGTTCCCCTACTACAACATCAACCACCTGCCCTGGCTCATTACTCAGAACTAAATCCAATATAGCCCCCTCTCTAGTCGGACTAGCCACGTACTACTCCAACGATCCTTCCAGTACACATTTTACAAATTCCTCCCTGTCTGAACCCCCACCTCGAGGTACCTTCCAATCCACCCCAGGGAGATTAAAATCTCCCACTATAACAACTCTGTTCTTTCTGCACATATCCAAAATGTCTTTACATATGCCTTCTTCCACTGCCCGCGGGCTGTTGGGTGGCCTATAATACACCCCTAGCATTGTAATTGCCCCCTTTCTATTCCTCAACTCCATCCACTGCAACTCAACTCCTAACTCCTCTATATTGTCCTCCCTCTGCACTGCTGTGATGCTGTCCCTAACTAACAATGCCACTCCCCCACCTCTTCTGGACCCTCCTCTGTCATGCCTGAAACACTTATACCCAGGAATATTCAGCTGCCACTGCTCCCCTTCCTTTAACCGCATCTCTGTCACTGCAACCACATCCAAGTTCCTTGCAAACATTAAGGCCCTAAGTTCATCTGTTTTTCCTCTTACGCTCCTCACACTGAAACAGACACACACTCCAGACCTCCAAGCCCACTTGGAACTTCCTGATGTATTTCCTCTCATCCAAGCTTAGTCTATCTCCCATCTCGCTCCCTACCGAGCTATCGGTCTCATCCCCTCCCCCGCTCCATATTAGTTTAAACCCTGCTGAAACAATCCAGCTAACCTCCCAGCTAAGATATTCATGCCCTTCCCATTTAAGTGTTCCCCATCCCTTCTATACATGCACCCTTCTTTCACAATATTTCCCAGTTATCCACAAATATGAAACCCTCTGCCCTACACCAATCCTTCAGCCACGTATTCAGCTGTGGGATCTCATTTCTCCTGGCCCCACTGTTACCTGGCCCTGGTAGCAGCCCTGAGATCGTCACCCTGGAGGATCTGCTCTTCAGCCTACTCCCAAACTCCCTAAACTGCCTTTGTATACCCTCCCTGCTCTTCCTTCCACACATCCTTCTCTCCTATGTGACTAATCACATCCGCCTGGGTCCCCTCATCCTTCAAAATGCCCTTTACCCTGTCAGACACATCTTGCACCCCTGCTCCAGGGAGGCAAACTACAATCCTGGAGTCCCGCCTTTGATGACAGAACCGCCCATCTATTTCTTTAACCCTCCCATCCCCCACCACTATCTGCCTTCTAGCCCCCTTCCTCTGAGGTACTCTGGTCCTCCTACCTTACCTTTTTTAACCCTCTGCCCTTGATATTTTGGGGGACTGCCACTGGGGAAGTCTTTGGACTGTTGCCCCTTTCGTTTTTCCCCTTCCTTACAGTAACCCACCTGTAAGGGTCAGGTTCCCGTCCCTTAAGCTGTGGGTTCACCACCTTACTATGCCTCCCTTCCATTATTGCCTCATTCTCCCTGACTAAAAATACATCTTCTGATTGCCGCTCTAGCTGCTTAAGCCGAGCCGCCAGATGCTGCAGTCCAAACACTTGATGCATATGTGGACTTTCGGGAGACGTCTTCCCTCCAAGAACTCCCACATATGACACCGTAAGCAGGTGAGGTGTCTTCCCGTAATACCTGCCATTGTCCTGAACACCTTTGGAGGTGTGAACGCAATTGGAAAATCAGCAGCACCTTGCCTAGCCTGCTCTCACCTAAGCCCAGTGAGCCAAAGCCCTCAAATCTCACTCTGCTCCCTACTCACTTCGCTGTCCGCTCCCGACGCAGCCCACTGTCTACTGCTGCTTTCTTTTTATATTCTCCCACTCCCTTCCCAGCTACCCCCATGTCTAACTACGACAGCAAAAAGCAATCAAAAATAGAGAAAAAAAAGCAAATTGAAAATTTTTCACACTCAACCACCAGCACTTCCAAACACTTTGTTCCACAGAACAATGAGGGTTATTCCTTGTGCTCTGATTGTAGACTTTTATGTTTAAATATATTTTTAGTGAATAAGCGTTTGCAGCCAGGACATTACATAATGAAAGTCAGCTGTATTTAGTAATTTTCTTCTAATGTTATTTAAAATCCTTCACGAATGCAAGCTTTAGAAATGTGTATATTAGTTTGTTTGCCTATTGTATCCGAATGTTCACAGATCAAGTACAGGGGGGCCATATGCAGAACTACAGCTTTCTATTACTACTTAAATAGTCATCACAATTGTTTTAATTTGAATGATTTTACATAACATGGAATACTTTAAAAAAATGGCATGCAACACTCATGCAGGAGTCGTAGGCATTCTCTCCAGTTTGGTTCAGGTTTAATATATATGCTGCTGAAGCAAGCATCAAAAATTGCTTTTCCAGGAATTTTTCTCTCAATAGAGAAAAAGCCACAATTGAGCATCATATATTGATAAATCCAAGAGTCAAAATCTTTCTTTACATCTTTATAAACAAAAAGTTATGGTTCCTAACTGGATTCATAACACCACTGACATATTTCAAGGACATTATGGTAATGTCACTGGGCTAGTAATTCATAGGCTCTGGCTGAGGTAATAGAGACACTGGTTCAAATTCCACCATGGAAATTGATGGAATTTTAAACTCCGTTAAAAAAAATCTGAACTGAAAGCTAGTCTCAGCAATGGTGACCATGAAATTATCATTGTCGTAAAGATTAATCTAGTTCAATAATCCCTTTTTAGGGAAGGAAATCTGCCATCCTTGCTTGGCCTGACTTGCATATGACCAAAACACAACACCAAACCCCCCAACACAAAACCCACAACCCAACCAACAACCCCAAACAACCCACACCCACAAAACCCACCACCCCCCCACCCAACCCAACACCAACCAAACAACCAACCCAACCCCCCCCCCAAACCAAAACCCCCCCAACCCAACCAACCCCAAACAACACACCCCACAACAAACCCCAACAACCCACCCACCCCACACACACCACACCCAAACCAAAAAAAACACCCCCAACCCACCCACCACAACCCCCCCACCCCAACCCCAACCAACCACAACAACAAAAAACAACCCAACCACACCAACCCCCCCACCCCCAACACACCCCCCAACACACCACACACACCCAACCCACCACAAACCCTTCAAACTCTCAGCAATTCCGTTGATTCAAGTTTGGGGCAGGTTGAAAAGTGCTGGTGGTATCCACATCTTACGAACAAATATTTTATAAAAACCTCAGCTCCACTTATACACCACCCCTTTCAAATGCTTGAATTGCTTGTGTGCTTTCCAGTCGTGGTTCTCTCCAGTTAAGTGTTGGGCAGAGTCGTGCCATCATGTTTTTGGCATTACTGCAAACACAGTTTTCTTTTGTTCACTCCTTCTAGTATCTCGACCTTGACTTGCTCGTTTGCATTCTTTGCTTGTGTCTCTGAAGCACCATGGAATCTTTCTATTCTGGTATTCATGGTATTTAAAGACAAATTGTATATATAACTTTTAGTTTTTCCAAATTCAACTTGCATTTATGTTATGATTTTTAAAGTAGTGAAACTTCCCAAGAAACTTCACAGGAACACTGTCAAATAACATTTTCCACCACATGTTGGGACAGGTGACCTAAAGCTTGGGAAAAGAAGCCAGAATTGGAGGAATATTTTGTGATGCTGAAGAAGATCATAGAAATAGGGAGGGACAATGTTGCCATGGAGGAACCTGAGCATGAGGATGAGAATTTTAAATTTGTAGAATTGCTGGATTGAGAGTCAGTGTAAGTCAGTGACCACAGAGATGATGGGTCACTTGGTGCAAATTAGGAGGTGAAAAGCAGAGTTAGATGAAGTAAAATTTATGAAAGGCTCAAAATGGGAGGGTGGCTCGGAATATACTGTATTAGCTGAATCTGAAGGTAATGAGTATGTATTAGGATTTCAGTCACAGACGGACTGACACACAGACAGACATGTGTGATGTTACAGAATTGTAAGTATTGAAGGAAAACATGACGGGCCAACAGCTTAACTGTGAGTCTACTAGAATAGCAAGATTCCCGATCTTAGTATCAAACTAGTGAGCATATCTATAGAAAGTGTTTGATGCTCAAGGAACTCCAGCTCAGAGATGATGAGCTGAAGTCTTGCACTTCAGACCTTGAGACACATCAAGGAGGGAGAGGTACCTGAACACTGTTTCAGGAGCATTCATGCCCCTTAGATTAACTACCTTGAATTTGACCAGTGGTCAGGAACAAAAGGGTATGACTGTGAGAGAGGCAGGTAGAAAGATCCAGGAAATGGAATCACAGGAGCCTCAGTCCTAGTCCAACATGTTCAAGACTTATGCCCCCTGTGTGGTCGAGAGCGGGAATTATCGGGAGGGTGAGCAAACTAATCACAGCACTGTGATACAGGGAGCAATTCAAGTGCAGGAAGAGAAATGTAGTTGTAATCTTTGATAGTACAGTTTGGGGCTTAAACACTGTTCTCTGTGAACAGGATTTAGAGCACTGTAGGTTGTGTTGCCTATCTGGTGCAGGATTCGTAATATCTCATCTGGGCTTCACTTGGCATGCGAGGGTAAAGATCTAGCTGCTATAATCTATTAAGTACGAGTAATAGAAATAGAACAAGAAGAGAGATTCTGCCAAAGGAATGTGAGCAGCTTGGGGCTAAATTAAAAAGCAGAATCAAAGGGAAAGGCAACTAAATAGTCATTGATAGCGAGGTGAGAATTAGAAAATCCAAATTAAAGGAGAAGTTGGAGTGCAAGTTGAAGAGTTATGCAGAACAGGCTGGAAAGTAAGGAGATAGATTTTTAATTAAAAATAGTTAGGGGGTTATGTGAACAGGCAGGATGTGGAATCGAGGTCAAGGTAAGATCAGCCATTATTGTACTGAAGGCAGAGATGGCGCGAGGGGCTGAATTGCCCAGTCCTAGTTCTCATGTTCAAACAAACAGATAAATTGAAACCAAAAAAATCTTGTTACACTCCACTCACCTCCATGGTGACATAGTCTTTCAGAATTCACTGAATTAAACTAATTCAATTGCAACATCCAAAACAAAGCAACTCTCAGCTGCACTTCTTTGTAAGAAGCGTAAGCAGCATGTCTCCAAATAAGCAAAGTTCAGGTTTCAATTTTTAGTTATGTAGTAAATTTCTTGCAATTGGTGCAAATACAGTACCTCTTTTTCTAACATGCCAACATTTCAAGACATATTGCCACAGAAATATTTGTGCTGTATATGATTCTAAACAAAGATATTTTAAAAGATGAGAACTGATGGGCCACTGCAAAGCATGGGGAAATTTTGATAGCATTTAGGAATGAGAACACCCAACTCTGGAACTGAAAGTCAACCCTGGACAATGAGGGAGATTTACATTTAAGTTGGGACAATAAAACAGATTTCACTAAACCAGAATATGCATATGCATCAGACATCAAGTTAAACTTTTTAACTAAAAACAGACTGAAAGTGAGAGAGGATACAAAATACGAGTAAACCAATTGCACGTTGAGAATATAAAAAGGAGGAAAGAACAAATAACTTTCCTTCTTTAAAAATTGTATTACGTTATTAGTTTCCGCCATTATTTCATTCAAGAACTTGATGGTAGTGTAACTTTTACTAATTCCTTTGTTTTAAGCCACATACTTTTTTTTAAGATATGTGATGCAATCACAGACAACCTGTAACCGGTTTCTGTAAAGAGCTCAAGAAATACTTGGTAATTAAGACATGGAAAAACTATGCAGTTGTGAATTTTTCATCTATCCACATGACAAAGAAGAAACAATTTAACAGAACAAGTCAACAATTTGAGAGCAAAGTCCATTGCTGTGATTTGACTGTAGTTCACATTAAAGCAAAGCAACTTGAAAAACAGATTATCCAGTATTGTAATGGATTTCTAACAGAAGCACATTATAAACAAAGGCTCTGTCAGCCAAACTGGTGTAACAGTTTGAAACACAACTAAATATAGAAGATGTATTGTTAATGGACAACATGCAGTTTAAAATCAATTTGTTCAGGTTTATCCAAGGCCCTAGAATCCTGGATAAGTTGAGAGCACTGGACCTATAATTTTAACTGGAACTCCATTTTAGCTTAATTTCACAATTCATCTAATCATTCGCCTCTCCAACTAGCAAGAAAAGCCTAACATTAAAAAAAACACATTTCCACACACAAATTAAATGATGAGCTAAAGCATATGCTGCAAATCTCTGTATACTTCAGCCCAATTCCCAAAATGTAATATTGAAAAGATTAATGTTAAATATTCAGCAATTATTTCAATTCAGTTAATTCTGACCAACTGTTCCCACAATGATGTAACCGAATCAATTCAATCTAGAGGATTTTTAATATTTTTTTCTCAGATTGTAATTAATGCTGGCAAGGCTGCATTTACAATCCATCGCTAGAAGCTCCAAGCTGGTACCGAGCCCTTCTGAATTTTTGTACTCCATTGTGCATCCCCACAGGCACAAAAAAGACATTTTTTAATCAAGGAGAGGTATTATGTTAGTCACCAAAGGGAGAGAGGTTAAGTAGCAGACCAAATGCAGTTAACATTCTCCTTGAACATGCAAATCTGTACGAAGTTCATCCTTAAATTTCCTTCTAAATTTAAAATGTGCAAAATGAACAAGTTTGTTTGGTGAAGGTACAATATGGAATTAATGTTGCTTTAAAAATTATAGATTATCAAGGGTCTTAAGGGTTGACTAGGTGGGGCAAACAGACATGAGGGTTCTTCTTTGTTCGCATGGGTGTGTTCAGATTCTTTAGAAGGACAATAAGATGCACTTTCAGCAGCTAAACCCAAACTTCCTGGTGCTCCCATGACAAGCAGAACCCACAAAGTCTTTGTGTAGAATGAGGGCTGAGCATATATTCCCATCATTAAAAGCTCAAACTCACCAACATTTTCCAAGTGTAGAAACTTTGAAATGAATGGAGCAAGGAAGGCCGAGGAAAAAACAGGGACAAAAGAAAATTCATTAGACCCTTTCGAGGGGAGGGGGCAGTGGAAACAGTCATCCTTGGGCCAATGCTTTACTGTATTAAGATTCCCCTGTATGGTATTTAGATTACCCTTTGGTCACTAAATACTGGAAAGCCTTAACAGTCACTGCAAATAGTTACATTCTCAAATCAAACAAACAAAGAATTTTTGTGAAAAACAATGTCCTGATGGTGGAATCTCAACACACCACCAAGAACAGAGGATCTGGTGGGAGTGATCAAGACTACTGTAATAACAACTGAATATTACATTTAAATCTTTTGAATGGCTTTGTAATACACACTCTTTAGTTATTGCAGTAACACCTATAATAACTGACAAAATAAGTTACACCTTTGTGATGGTAAACATTATAATTTGTACTTCCAAGGTCCTCATTTCTCACACACAACTTATGTCTGCACCACTTACCATTCTATTCCAAAATCTGTTTTAAATATGCTAATATCCTCAAATTCTGCTCCAAACGATATTCACTTTTAACTGGTAGAACCGATATAAAACACCAGTTCATGCCTGCAAACTTTGCATTTTAACAGAAACATTGATCAATATTTGAAAGGTTTAACTAAACAAAGTTCAAGGTCTCATTTTAGAGTAGATACACTGGCTCCATTAGGCATTGTGCAAGGGGTCTTTGTCAATGGTTGCAGCCACTGCAGTTAACAAAACTGCCCAAATGCAATTTGCAAGCTGTACCAGTTCCAATTAATCTTATCCACCTAAGCCCCAAATGACACTGACCATCATTCACAGCTAAATGAAACTGGAGTATTGATCCTAGTAGAACACAACCTGAAAATTACAGTTCACAATTTAGTACAAGTTTGGTGTCATTTAAATCAGCCATCATATTTAAGACTTTTCAGTAACTAAAATTACATACAGGGAGTTCAGTAACTTAGTTTAAACATTGCATGAGTAGCTCTTGGCCCATCTGCCTTGCATAATGTATACGACCTGAGATCAAAATTCTCATGGAGCTGGTGTCTGTGCCATTGCCACATTTGAATGCCAACCATCTACTTTGGGATAGAACCTACAAAACTTAGTATAGTCCGAGAACTCTTGTGGTGAAAAGTTGTATTTAAAAGACATTACATTCAAAACATGATAACCATTATACCTGCGGTGTGTGCTTTATTCTTCAGAAATAGTCATACTTAAAGCAAGCCTCTAGAGGAAGGGACTTTTAAATATACTTGACAATTAGTCAAACTGGGGCCACAATTTTAATACATGCACTTCTACAGATTCAAAGGCAAATTCACAATAACACTTAACTAATTTCATTCTGCTACTTTACAAAACATGCTCTAAACTAGACTGCTAGAAATAAGTTTATATAGAGGCCACTAAATCATTAGATTGGTCTGTATACATTCCTAGAGATTTTCATCTCATTAACATTCGTAACAACTCCCATAAAATGATAATCAATTGCCATTTGTTTACAAAACTTGACCTCAAGATTTTGGCACAATATTAGATTGGAATGCTATTGAGCTTTCGGAAATCCACTATTGCTCAAGGCAGATAGGCCATACAACAATCTCCAAAAATCTTTAAACTAACTACATCCTGATTAAAAATAATATTAAGCCAGATTTAGAATTATTAGAGGATGTAGCAGAGAATGGACAACCTGCAATTGTCATGTGATAAGGTACCAACATAAAAGGTTACTTTTATGACACAAGATCAAAACAGGTAGCTAAATAACAGGAAACAGAAATTTAGAACAAATGGGTTATTTTCAGGTTGGTGAACTGCAACTTGTGGAGTGCATTTGGGATTAGTTCTAGGGTCTCAATTGTTTATAATTTAAATTAATGACATAGACAAAGAGAAGGACTACACTGCAGCCAGATTTGCTTACAATGCAAAGATAGATAAGAAAGCAAGTTGTGAGTCTACAAATTAGTCTGCGAAGAAATACAGATAGGTCAAATGGGCAGAATTTGACAGATGGAGTTTAATCTGGGAAAATGAGAGGTTGCTCATTATAAGACCACAAGAGATAGGAGCAGAATTTGGCCCATCGAGTCTGCTCTGCTATTCACTCGGCTGATATTTTTCTCTCGGAAAAAGTTTATACAGAAGCTTTTTATATTCCAATTCTCCTGTCTTTTCCCCATAACCCCTGGTTCCTTTATTAATCAAGAATCTCTCTCCATCTTAAAGACATTCAATGACCTGATCTCCACAGTCTTTTGCAGCAAAGATTTCCACAGATTCACTACTCTCTGGCTAAAGAAATTCCTCCTCACATTTGTTTTAAAGGATCGCCCCTTTAGCCTAAGATTGTGCCCTCTGGTTCTAGTTTTTCCTACCAGTGGAAACATTCGCTCCATGTCCACTCTATTATGATGGGAAGAGTAAAAAAACTGCAGAATGCTGTGGTACAGAGGGTTCTGGGTGAACTTGCACATGAAGCACAAGCAAGTAGCATGCAGGGACAGCAAGTAATTAGCAAGGCAAATTGAATATTGGCCTTTATTGCAAGAGGATCAGAATCTAAAGATAGAGACGTGTTACTACAATACTGGAGTACGTATCTGGTTTTGGTTACTTTATTTAAGGAAGGATATTGCATACGAGTCAGTTCAGGAAGGTTCACCAAGCTGATTCCTGGGACAAAGTTGTTGTCCCATGAGGATAGCTTGAGCAAGTTGGACCAATACTCATTGGAATTTAGAAGAATGCAAGGTGACCTTATTGAATCATAAGATTCTGAGGGGTCCTGATGGGTAGATTGTAAGAGGATGTTTCCTCTCATGAAGAAAATCAAGCATTGGGGAGCAGTTTCAAAATAAAGCGTCATCCATTTAATGTGGAATATCTTCTCGCAGAGTGGAATTCTTTTTCTCGATGAGCAACAGAGGTTCAGTCATTGAATATATTAAAGGTCAGCTTATAGAGACAGTTAATTGACGAGAGAATAGAAGGTTAATGGGAACAGGCATGAAAGTGGAGTTGGGGCTATTCCGATCAACCATGGTCTTATGGAATGGCAGATCATGACTGAGGGATTAAATGGCCTACTGCTGCTCTTATTCATGTTGTGTTCTTAAAAGCACAGGGTGAAAATAAAAAGCTTCATGTTTGCCATTACTTAATCATGGAATTTCAACTTAAAACTACTTCCACTGAAGGGAATGGCTAACAATTTTTTCACAATGTCAGAACAAAGTGATAAAAAAAAGGTTAATTTAAAGAGAATAATGATATGAAACTGAACCAGTCACATGGCTGCTTAAAAACCGAGGTTGAGAGCACATGTATTTAACCCATCTGAAGAACGATACAATAAAACTCATTCTAGCAATTTATTTTGCAAAATTCTTTCCAGATGAGAAATGCTTGCTAAGGTCAGCAATCATTTCATTGGTTTTATGTTCCCCAATTTAATTGGAAGGGGAAAATAGTGTCAATAGCAGAATAGTGTAACTATAGATGTGCAATTTCTTCTCAGACTACAGGACAGATCGGGGGCTTGTGGAACAGGATTAGTTTCCTCAAAACATACAGAAAGAGACAAAAGAAAGTGTGCAAAATAAACAAAAGAATTGCAGAATGATTATAATGCTTCAGTCCAGTAGAGTTGCAGCCTACACATATTTGATATTATTTGTCAGCAAGCTTTTTGAAATATTTAAGTATATACATTCTCAATCAGCCCTGATCTGCAACCAATTATGTCCAAACTCAAATCAAGTGTTTTCAAAGTGCAAATGATCTATTAAAGATCAAACTGTCAACAACTCTAATGTCAGCACATTTTTGTATCTTCTTACCGTTTTACATCAATCCAGACTCCATATGGAATATCAACAGATGGGAAATTAATTAAGTTATTGGAAATTTGCTCCTTAGTATCCCAGAACAAACTTCAAGCCCTTTTAGGGTTGCAGCAACCAGCAGAGTTAAATTCATGGAATGCATTCAGAAAAAAAACAGAAGTTAATGCACACATTCTAATTGGACAAGTTCTGGTATTACTTCAGATGACAGAACGCAAATTGTCATTCAGCCAATTGTGACGAGCTGGCTCTTTGATACGGCTAGTCCAACATTCCGACTGCTTCCCCAGAGCATAATTTTTTTCATCCCCTTCAATTATTTATCCAATTACCTTTTAAAAGTTACAGATGAATCTGCTTTCAGCACCCTTTCAGGTAGTACGCTGCAAATCATCACTTATCAAATAAAGCACTTCTCATCTCCTGTCTAGTCCTTTTGCTAATTACTTTAAATCCATTTGCTTACTGACTTGCCTACCACCCCAGAAATAGTTTATTCTTATTTACTGTATCAAAAACCATCATGAGTCAGAATACCTCTGATCAAATCGCTCATTAAAGATCTTTGCTAACCCCAAATTTTATAAAAATCTGGAATTAAAATCTAATGATTCATAGAATCCTACAGAAGGAAACCAAGTCTGCACCAACCACAATTCCATCCAGGCTCTATCCCCATTACCCTCTAACCAAATGCATTACCCTCTAACCAAATCCCCTGACACTAAGGGGCGATTTAACATGGGCAACACACCAAACGCATACATTTTTGCACTGTGGGAGGAAACCAGACCACCTAGAGGAAACCCACACAGATATTAGGAGAATGTGCAAACTCCACAGAGACAGTGACCCAGGCTGGAAATTGAACCTGGGTCCCTGACGCTGTGAGGCAGCAGTGTTAATCACTGTGCCACCCAATGATGACCATTAACTTTTGTCAATTGCCATAAAAACACATCTAGTTCACTAATGTCCTTTTGGGGAAGGAAATTCGCTGTTCTTACCTGGTTAGGCTTACATATGACTCCAGACCCACAGAAATGTGGTTGACTAAATGCCCTCAATGATGGGCAATAAATGCTGGCCCAGCCAGTGACGCCAACATCCCATGAACAAATAAAAAAATTTTGCAGTCTCTCCATAGCTCATTCATCTGTAATACTGATCTGGTAAATCTCCACACCCTATCTATGCCTTGACATCCTTCTTAAGGAGTGGTGCCCTGAATGAAAAGATGATACTCCAACGGGGGCTCAACATGGTGATTCAATTTGATTACAACTTCTGATGTAAAATTGACTGCATGTATTTATCAGATAAATACAGTGCACTGGCAGTTTGAATGTTCTGTTCCTTGAACATTCTGAGCAAATTTATAGATGATTAGATTTTGAATATGTTGGAAAAAGCGTAAAGGAAGGTTTAAACAGAATTTGAAGATCTACCATATACTTATCAATAAAATGCCAGAAACATTGTAAATATTACATGTTTATATTGCTCAATTAAGTGATCATTTATTGGATATAGGCATTTAACACAGAAGACTACAATTCAAGGAGACAAAAGATTGTCTTGATGTTGAAGGGAAATGCATAAAATAATGTAATAATTCTGAGACTTTACATTGCAAGAATTCCTAAAATATCCCTGTAGTGTCAGTGACAACTCAGTTGATGGTATTCTCACCTCCGAATCAGAAGGTTGAATGTACAATCCTCACTAGGATTTGAGAACAAAATTCAAAGCTGACATTCCATCACTGTAAGAGGGAGCACTGTACTGCGAGGCATTACTCTTTAGATGAAATGTTAAATCAAGGCCGTCCCTGCCCTCTCAGGCAAATAAAAGGGCAATTATATATGGGCAATAAATGCTGGCCTTGTCAGCAGCACTCACATCCTTGTATTAGACCCACAGACCAACTCCAGTTGTATTAACAGAGGCAAGGAGGCAAAGAACTTGCCCAAACCAAACTGGCACATCTCTTTATTTGATATTACTAATGAACTAATTTCAGTTCCAAAGGAAAATCTTGGGTTATCCACTAAAATAAGTCTAGTTATGCAAAATGAGCATTCTTAACAAGTGCATTCCCTCAGCATGCCAAGTTTGTCTTATTTCAGCTTTAGTCTTAAAAACATATCTCTAACTCAGCACATTTATTTTGTATAATGGGAGCCAAATTTCCTGGATTACACAACATGGACTGCACCATGCTGATGCACCTTCAGAATGATAAATTGCCTGTATTGACAACAAATTTTATAGATTAGAAGGCAATTACTGTAAAGCAATTAAAATAAAGTTGATTAGGCAGCACTTCAATGAACCCACGAAATCCAAAAATAGTTTCAACAGACAATTTAGGTCTACTAGTTAATATCAAATGCTGAAGAAAATCTGACCAAGTGAACCGTAAAACAGAGAATACTTCATGTAAATTTTGGTTTTCAAGAAGAGGAATATTGGTACTTGCAAATGGAACACCCCATTTTGGACTAAATACTTTTAAATCCATTGTCCCAATTCATAGATTTGCCAAACAGGAATGCTTGAGTGAACAAGATGTACACATTAATCCACTAATTTTTAAAATATTTTATTTAGAGGCAAGGTGGTTCTGCTGCTGCATTTATTCTTTTTTTAAAATTCATTTGTGGGACATGGGTGTTGCTAGCTGGACAGCATTTATCATCCATTTCTTGTTGCCCTTGTTCAGGGGACAATCGAGAGTAAGCCACATCACTCTGGCTCTGGAGTCACACATAAGCCAGACCAAGCAAAGACGACAGATTTCCTTCCCTAAAAGATATGAGTGAACCAGATGGGTTTTTCCGGCAGTAGTTTCATGTCATTAGCTGATTCTAAATTCCAGATCTTTTTTTATTGTATTCAAAGTCCACCATCTGCCATGGCAGCATTCAAACCCAGGTCCCTAGAACATCAGCTGAGTTTCTGGATTAGTCGGCTAGGGATAATACCATTCGGACATTGCATCTCCTAAACAATATGCTCAGTAGAATAGTAACTTTTTACTTTTGGTAGCTGACAATTTTCATCAATCGTGGGAACAATGGATGTCAATATTTATAGAAATTTCACTAAGTATCCACAAGACCAAGTAGCAGAAGTAGGCCATTTGGCCCACTGAGTCTGCTTACCATTCCTCTAGATTGCATCATGATATGTTTCCATTTCTCTTGACAGAAATTCTCTCATTCCCAAATGAGACAGCCTTCAATTTCGTATTTACCAGCTTTGTGCAATGGTTTAAGGAAATATATTTGAATGACCCAAAGTCATTTAATACTAGCTCTAAAACATCATCACCATCCAAGACTTTGACAATTCCAACGCATTTCTGGCAGGAATCGCACATTTTTTTTGTTATCTTGACATCAGCAAAACTCAACTGTCCATGTCTTAACTCAAACTAAGTTCTATTTACCCATCACTTCTGTGGAGGACTTGACAATGCTCCAGGATTAAGCAACATTTTGATTTTAAAAATCTTACTTTCAAATCCCTCTTGCTTTCTGTAATCTCCTGCAGTCACACAACCTCCAAGATATCTGTGCTCATTTAATTCTGGACTCAAGTATCCCTGATTTATAATCTTTCCACCATTGGTAACTAGGCCTTCATTTGTCTGGACTTCAAGTTCTTGAATTTCCTCCCTAAAACTTTTTGCTTTTCTCTAACTCTCCTCTTCTATACAATCCTTAAGTTGTACCTCTGACCAAACTTTTGGTCATCTGACCTAATAGTTCCTTTAGCAGCTAAGTTCCAAATCTTGCTTTACAATGCTCTTTTGAAGCACTTCAGGATTATTTTAATACGTTAAAAGCACAACTTATGAAAGAAAGAATAAAGACAATTACATGCAACATAATCTTGTATTTACTTCAACACGACAATGCCTTTCAAATGAACAAAGGTTTTGAGGCGCTTAACAGCCTTCATCTGTTCTGCCATTCAATGAGATTAAGGTAGATTTTTGACCTGGTTTCAAATTCCCACCTTTGCTCCAAATCCTTCAATATTTTTGATTTGCAAAGCTCTATTGGTTTCGCACTTAAAGTTGGCAATTTATCCCTATACACAATCTCCAACAAACCTGACCACCCAGATAAAAACAAATAGCAATTTCCTACATGTAATTAATAGGAATAAAAGTAGAAATGATAAATGTGCTTTCACAACATTTAGTTTTTGTCTTTAACATTCTGTCAGGTTTACAGAAGAAGAAGGGGTGGAATAGAGAGAGGAGTTTCACCACACAGCTTTAATGGAAAAAAAATTGGGCAGAGGGGTTCCTACATCAGAATTACAGTTCAAATCACCACTGAGCTTAAATGTGATTTATTGAGGAAGAAATGTTGAATATAACATTAAATACATTAGTTTAAAATCCAGCTCCGACAAGATGGGCAGAATTCAATTTGCTGGAGATCATCTGTCAAAATTTATATATGGGATCAGTAAATCATGGGTGACCAATCTTCAAAAAAGATAGCACACAAAAAGGAAGCAAACCACTCTGCTTTTCTTCCTGACCTTGCAATAATCTGGCATTGCTCCAAAGAAATTAATGCAGCAGTTGTTAATTTAGTAGACTGTCAAGAATAATTAGTCAGGAGACTTCCCTATCTATTTAGACTACTTCACTGCGCAAATTACCTTGAACAAGAAAGCGACCTCAAGGAGACAAGCCAGGTCAGTGTCTCAACATCCCAACTATGCACCCTACTGTCTGGAAGCAAAACTGTCTAGAAGGAAAACAAAGGAAATTATGGCATTGTCCACAAGCACAAATATAGTAGTGCATGGTTTCCTGCATTATTTTTGTACTACTCAGATGCTGCACAAATCACTCCCAATTTGTGGAGCAGTGAGTGAGCTATTCCAGCAGTAATGTCGACCAAGTCACTGTTTGATTTAAATATCACTTTAACTTCATAACTTCTTTCAGTGCAACCCTATCATTCAACTGGGAATGCCTGCATTTTAATACAGATGCAAGAATTATCTTCCTGAACTCAAATCTACACCAATTCTAGAAAATCAAAGTGAGAAGAATAACTGTTGAAAATTAAGTTGATTTTGTCCGGTTTATAAATATTAGCCCCAAATTGGAAAGGATGAAAAAAACAGGAGAACTAATCCATTATAGAATCAAATCTGGCAATACAATGAAACTAAAACTAGTCAGATTTTTGCCCTAGTGGAGCTGCAACTCTTCTACCAGAGCAGCTCCTGAACATAAAGCTGATGCAACAGCTATCTAGTAAGTTGTAAACACATGCTTGTCTGCTCACTAATTTGCATGGAATATCTGTCTCTCCGTCAACAAAGACAACCATAAGAGATTTTTTTTTCAAAAAAAAGCACAAATCTCATTAAATATAATGCAATTGCAAAATCAAGATCTGGAGACAAAAAAAAAACATTTTCAATGAATTGACGGGAAAGCCAGATTATTTTTTCCCCTTCTGTACTGTATTGGGTATCCTGCCAAGAGAGACAAATACCCAAATACCAGTATCAACTATATGCAAAGGTCGAGGGTCAGCTGTGAAAGTGAAGGCTCAATTTAGCAACACATCAAAACAGGCTCCGAGAAGAACCATGCGGACAGACTGTATGAGTAAAGATTGCTTGGAATTTTTTTTGGCAGAATGGGAGGAAAGGAACAGAACATTGCCTCAGAATTTATTCGGGAGCAGAGGGCAGATAAAAATAGATTTGGCTGAATTTTCAAGAATGAGCACTAAACGCCTGCTGAGGCGAATAGAAGTGAACTATGGCACCATTCACTAGGGCTTTTTCTGACTCTCATCCTCCATACCTCTCCTGAAGATGATGATTCATTGTTCCCATGTGGTCACACTTCATTTGTAACCCCAAAGAGCTAAAAGTCAACCATACGCAGAATGCAGCAACAGATAAATCAGACCTACCCAGACTTCCATTCATGCTAAATTTGCAAGGTATTATTCAATAGCATCAATAGTTAGCCAAGGACACCTTTACTTGATCTGCTGAGCATAATCAGCTAAATCAACACAGACCCGGAGCCAAATCTGCTCTATAGTAATGATTGTATGTGCTTTTCCCATACAGATCACATATCCAGTGATGCTATTTACCCACCAAGCTACCAAATGATTCAAGAATGTATTTAATGAGATGAATACTGGGAATAAGATTCATATATTGCTGCAAAAGATAATTGTTTTATTGGCAACCATTGTGATTTTTAATATGCAACATTTACAATTCTATTCTATTGACGCTATTGTCAAGATGAGTGCATCTCCAACAACATGAAAAGCTCAACACTACTCAGGACAATGCAGCCTGCTTAGCTGGCACCCCATCTACCACCTTACACGTTCATTCCTTCTACAAATGGCAAGCCACGGCTGTAGCATGTTCAATTGATGAGGTGCACTGCAGCAACTCATCAAGACTCATTTAACAGCACTTTGGTTTAAACCTACACAACCCCAAATACATGTAGTTATGAACTTCAAATTATCCACTGCAACTCAAACTCTAGAATAAATGTCATTTCATTAGTGCCAAAAGAAATAAGCCAACTCAAAGTACAATCAATTAGTACAGAAACTAGATTTCCTTTTATTACTCGGCTCAATAATGACCTGACAAAACACTGCTGCTGTCCATTAAACCGGGTAAATAAATTTAATCTTTAATATCCTTGATGTGGGAAAACAAGCCCCTCCCTCCCCTACACACAACCATATCTAACTGTTCACACTATCCCTCGTCTGAGATGTAGCGATATCAGGTTAAATCACCACCAGTCAGTGCCTATGGTCATCTGGGATTGTGGCAACTTTACCTCGATCCAAAAAGATTATGTTCCACAGGTTCTCTCATATACCATAACATAAACTATAACAAATAGTGTATTTGTTTGGTATATGCTAGAATGCAGCAGGGCCAATTTAGAAAATTAAACTGAATGTCTACTTGATCAATTTTCAACACCAAGAAACAAGCAGAAGTTATTGTGAACCAAGTCCAATAATCCCAACATTAATTCCAGAATGAATTTAAATCCATGAGAAAGATTCTACTAACACTTTTTGTAAAGTGTCACATCTTGGTCTAGTTAGGTGGGCCATCTAGTTTGTTATTTAAGTGATGCCTGGAATTAAAAATACCTTATTATTGAGAGTTTAAACATGGGTTATTTTTTAGTACATGTTATGACTTGCTCTGTCAAATTAGTGTAATTAGTGCAGCATAGACAGATGCATGTCTGCAACATGCTCCATTTTCTTTTTTATATCTTTTTTTTTGCAGACTTCTTCAAAATTATGAAAATTAACTTTTCTCCATGAATTCAACTGCTGAATTTGAGAGGTAAAATAACCTAGTGACCATCGCAGCAATCTTATTGAAGACATGAAATTCTTTCAATGGAGCAGAGCGAGAGGAGGGAGTTTTGAACAACATTTGTTTGTATTACAAGGCTCAACTAATTATTTACAAGGCACATATTAAAGGATTGATTAGTATCTTGAAATTAGTCCAAGATACGTAAAGTGCCACATTTTCAGCAAAAATTCCAAAATTTATTCAATGTTTAACCTCAGTGCAATCTTCAGGGGCATAATTATCATTAGCTTTATACCACGCTGAAGTATTTGATAACTGGCTATAAAAGTTTTCAGACTGCGAGAGGGTAGCGTGGAATTTCTCACATAATCTCAAATAGAATTTTTATGTAGTTAGGCTTACAGTTCTTGATTACTATTGTCCGGCAGTCGTTCCCAGAAAGTTTATGCAGACGTTGGTGAGGAACGGGCTCAGATACGAATTATCAAACTCTTGCTCGCGTGGAAAATGGCTAGT
Organism: Sphyrna mokarran; assembly: GCA_024679065.1. Lineage (NCBI taxonomy): Eukaryota > Metazoa > Chordata > Chondrichthyes > Carcharhiniformes > Carcharhinidae > Sphyrna > Sphyrna mokarran. The sequence continues at coordinate 114,203,266 of JAGIQG010000004.1, forward strand.
TTGATCAAATAATGCAGTGACTGGAAAACATGCAACCATACTGCAGTGCGAAGTGATCAAGAGAAAACAAAATCTTGCATTAAAAATCCTTGAAATTTGTACTGGGAGCATTCACTAATCTACACACTGCAAACTGTTCCAAGATGATAGGAAGCAAGAATCGCAACCACATCCATCGAGTGCCCCAACACAATAGCAAATGGTTCACAACACTTGGCAAGAATGGTGGCTGACTAACCTTCCTCACTTAATATTGATTGTGAATGAAATACTTCTAAAATTTCACCTGCAGTCTCGGATTCGCTTTTCTCAAAGACAGCATTGCTATTGGAAAAAAAATCTGGTGCTGGATCATTTATTTGCGATGTAGAGATGTCAGCGTTGGACTGGGGTAAAACAGAAAGAAATCCCACAACACCAGCTTAGAGTCTAACAAGTTTATTTGCAATAAACGCTCCAAGGTTTCGGAACAAGACAACTTTTGCAAACGGACTGGATCAAGATGTAAAGGAGCAGCGGCTGGATGTGCAGGAGTTGCTCCGCTGCTGATGTTGCTGCTTCTTGCAGGGAAACTGCCAGGGGCGCGAGGGCTGCTGCACGCGGCGGCTCCCGGGCCAACGGTCCGAGCTCGCTCAGTCAACGAGTCCGGCCATCAACGCGATCGCCGGCGGCAGGTAAGGAAGTTGGATCCTAACCCGCGGGAGGACATTCACTCACTCACTCATTCAGCAGAACCTGTCGCGCCGTCTCCCTCCTCTTTCCAGCTCTCTCTCAGCCGCTCAAATCCGGCTGCGCTGCACCTCCCGGCGCCCGAACATTTCAGTGGCCGTTGCTCGCCCGCTCGATCCTCATCCTCCTCCCCGGGGTGGTCGATTTTAGTCAGTCAGAGTTGGACAAAATTCCCTTTCAACAATTACCAACACCGTCCTCTCCCCTTCCCCCACCCCTCCCCCCTCCCCACCTCCCTCCCCCACCCCCCACCTCCCTCCCCCTCCCCCCCCCCCCTCCCCCACCCCCCCACCTCCCCCCCCACCCCCCACCTCCCCCACCCCCACCTCCCCCCATCCCTCCCCCCCCCCCACCCCCCCCCCCCTCCCTCCCCCCTCCCCCCCCCCCCCCCCCCCCCCCCCCCCCCCCCCCCTCCCCACCCCCCACCCCCCACCCCACCCCTCCCCCCTCCCCACCCCCCCACCCCCCTCCCCCCTCCCCCCCCACCTCCCCCACCCCCCACCCCCCCCCCTCCCCCCCCCCACCCCCCCTCCCTCCCCCCTCCCCCCCCTCCCCCTCCCCCTCCCCCCCCCCCCCTCCCCCCTCCCCCTCCCCCCCTCCCTTCCCCCATCTCCCTTCTCTCTCATCCCTTCCCCCACACCCCACTTCACCCCTCCCCCTCCCCCATTCTCCTCTCCCCTCCCCTCCTCCCATTCCCCCTCTCCCCCATTCCCTCTCTCCCCCTTTCTCCTCCTACCCGCATTCCCTACCTACTCCGTCCCCCATTCCCCTACCCCATTCCCCCGTCTGCCCCATTCTGCCTCCTCTCATTCCCCCTCCCTGCATTTCCCTCCACCTCCTACACTCCTCCCTCATTCCCCTCCCACCCCCCCCTTCCCCAGTTCCCCTCCCCATTCCCCCTCCCCCCCCTCCCCCCCTCCCTGCCCCTTCCCCCTCCCTGCCCCCTTCCCCCATTCCCCCTCCCCCGCTTCCCCTTCCCCCTCCCCCCCTTCCCCATTCCCCCTCCCCGCTTCCCCTTCCCCCTCCCTGCCCCCATTCCCCCTCCCCATTCTCCCATTCCCCTTCTCCCATTACCTCCTTCCTCCCTCTCCTTCATTCCCCATTGCCCACCTCCATTCCTCATTCCCTCCTACATTTCCCCATTCCCGTCCTACCCCATCCCCGTTCCCCTACCCCATTCCCCCCCTCCTACATTTCCCCCCTCCTCCATTTGCTCGCTCCTCCATTCCCCATTCCCACCTACCCCATCCCCATTCCCCTCCTACCCCATCCCCATTCCCCTATCCCAATCCTCATCCTCCCATTCCCCCTCTGCCCCCCCCATTCCCCTCCCCTTCCCCCTCTGCCCATTTCCTCTGCCGCCCCCATTTTCCCCCTCTGCCCCCATTCTCCATTCCCTCCTGTTTCCCCCATTCCTCTTCTCCATTGCCCACTCCTCCATTCCCCATCCTCCCGACCCCATCCCCGTTCCCCCTCTACCCACCCCTTCCCCCTCTGCCCCCCATTCCCCTTCCCCTCTGCCCCATCCCTCCTCCATGCCCACTCCCCATTCCTCCCTCGCCCCCATTCTCCTCATTCCCCCCTCTGCCCCCATTGCCCGCTCCTCCATTCCCCTCTCCTCCATTTCCCTCCTACCCCATCCCCGTTCCTCCTACTCCATCCCTGTTCCCCCTACCTCATTCCCCCTCTGCCTTCCCATTCCCCCCTTTTCCCCCATTCCCCCTCTGCTGCCCCTTTCCCCCCTCTGCCCCTCATTCCCCCTTCCCCCTTCTGCCTCCATTCCTCCTCTGCCCCCTATTCACCCCCTTTCCCCCTCATTCGCCCCTCTGCCCCTCATTCCCCCATTCCCTTTCTGCCCCCATTCCCCCCTCTCCCCATTCATTTTCCCCTAATTCCCCCCATTCCCCTCTCATTCCTCCATTCTCCCCCTCATTCCCCCCATTCCCCCATTCTTCCCCCTCATTCCCCCATTCTCCCCCTCCCTCCATTCTCCCCCTCATTTCCCCCCTTTCGCCTTCTGCCCCCTCATTCCTCCCATTCCCCTTTTTCCCCCATTCACCCCTCCGCCCCCTCTGCCCCCTTCCCCCCCTCTGACCCCTTCCCCCCTCTGCCTCCCATTTGCCCTATCCCCTCCACCCCCCATTACCTCCCCGCCCCCATCCCCCCTCCACCCCCCATTCCCCCTCCCTGCCCCATTCCCTCCTCCCCGCCTCCCCGCCCCCCCATTCCCCCCTCCCCACCCCCATTCCCCCCTCCCCACTCTCCAATTCCCCTCCCCCCATTCCTCCCTCCCGCCCCCATTCCTCCCTCCCCATTGCCTTCTCTGCCCCATTCCCCCCTCCCCATTCCCCTTTCCCCATTACCCTCTCCTCCTCCCCCCCTCTCCCCCCCTCCCCCATTCCCCTCTCCCCCATTCCTCTCTCCCCCATTCCCCCGCCCCTCTCCCACCCTCCCCATTCCCTCTCCCATTCCCTCTCCCCCCCTCCCCCATTCCCTCTCCCCCATTCTCCCTTCCCCTATTCCCCCCTTATTCCTCCATCTCCTCCTCCCCATTCCCCCCCATTCCCCCTCATTCCCTCCTCCCCATTCCCCCTCATCCTCCTCCCCCGTTCCCCTCCCCCCTCCTCCTCCATCGTCCTCCATTCCCCCCTCCGTCCTCCTGCCTTCCCCCCCTCCTCCTTCATGCCCCCTCTCCCTCCTCCTCCATTCCCCCCCTTCCTCCTTGCTTCTCTGCCCCATTCCCCCTCCCCATCCCTCCTTCCCATTCCCCCTCATTCCTCTCATCCCTCCTCCCTCATTCTCTCCTCATCCCCCACCTCCCCATTCCCCCCTTCTCCTTCCCCCCTCCACCCATCTCTCCTCCTCCTCCATCTCCCCTCCCCCCTTCCCCCTCTCCCTTCTCCTCCTCTCCCCTCCCCCCTCCCCCCTCCCCCTTCCATTTGCCTATTCCCCCTCCATTCCTCTCCCCTTCCCCTCTCCCCCTTCCCCCTTCCTCTCCCTCCCCCTCTCCCTCCTTCCCCCCCCCTTCCCCTCCCCCTCCCCCTTCCCCCTCCCACTCCCTCCCCCCCCTCCCCCCCTCCCCTCTCCGCCCTCCCTCCCCATTCCCCCAATCCCCCTTCCCCCCCCTTCCCCCTTCCCCCATTCCCCTCCCCCCATCTCCCCTACCCCCTTCCCCTTCCCCTCCCCCTTCCCCCTTCCCCTCCTTCCCCCCTTCCCCCTTCCCCTCTCCCCCTTCCCCCCCTTCTCCATCTCTCATCCCCCTTCCCCCTTCCCTCCTCCCCTACCCCATTCCCCCCCCTACCCCCCATTCCATCCCCCTCCTCATTCCCCTATTCCCCTCCTACCCCCTCCCCCCTCCTACCCCTCCCTCCCCCCCTCCTCCCCCCTCCTCCTCCCCCTCCTCCCTCCTTCCCCCTCTCCTCCCCCTCCTCCCCCCATCCTCCTCCATTCCCCTCCTCTCCTTCTCCTCCATTCCCTCCCCCCTTCTCCTCCATTCCCCCTCCCTTCTCCTCCATTCCCCTCCTTCTCCCCATTCCCCCCCCTCCATTCCGTCCTCCGCCATTCCCCCCCTCCCCTATTCCCTTCCCCCTCCCCATTTCCTCCTCCTCCATTCCCCTTACCCTTCTCCATTTCCCCCTCCCCCTTCCACTTCCCCCATTTCCCCCTCCTCCATTCTCTTTCCCATCCTGGAAAATCTCTGCAAAATCTTGTGTTCTTAGTCTGCAGCTACTGGGCCTTAATGGGTGCTGAGTGAGTGTCCCATGTCAAACGGGGGGCTACTGATGGTGCTTGCCAACACTCCCCCCCCCATACCTCCCAATTTATTTTGGGCGTTTCCCGTAGTCGAGAATTCCTCCTGCCAGCCTGAAAATTGAGGCTGTCTGTAAAATGGCTCTTATGGTCAATAATTGGCTGCTTATGGGCCTCAATTGAGGTAAAGGTAGGCTAGCCAAGTCCTTTGCAAGCCACTATCATCCCCCATTCACTTGATCTCAACCCCCAACCGCACCTCATAACCCACTTCTATTTGAATTTCAAACCTTTTAGCTTTGGCTGCATGAGTCACGTAGCATGGTGTTATCTGGATAGATACTTGTGTCTGGCAGTGGTTGGAAGGAAATCCCTGTTGTCTCTAATCTCAGGCGCAGTACTAATCTATGACAGTAACATAGAGAGGTGTCCGTGGATTCGGCAACATGGTACTGTTCATGACGACTGGTTTGGCATGAAGATGGAAGGCAGAAATCAGACTGCCCTGGGAAAACGGTGAACAGCATAGGAGGAGCAGCCAAACACTATGACAGATAGGCTTGGTTACACTCACCTCAAAGTTTCTTGCGAATTGAGGATGCTTTGTGTACGCTATCCTTATTCAATTGTGTTTTATACTGATATATTTTCACATTGACATGAAATAAGATTAAAAGGAATGACGTGATGCTGCAGACAGCTGTTTTAATGAACATTCATGAGATTCAAATCGCATTCACGCCACCAGCTAGCAGGAAGTCTGACCTGCCATTAATGGGCCTTTGGGAGAATGGTAAAGTGATTTTATGCAGGTTGGTATCCGACTTTTTCACTTTAGCTAGATTCTCTGTTGCTGCCTGCCACCATATCCATTATGTAGAGATGCCGGCATTGGACTGGAGTAAACTCAGTAAGAGTCTGGCAACACCATTTTTAAATCCAACTGATTTATTTGATAGTAAATCTGCTAGCTTTCAGCGTATATGCCTTCGTCAGGCGAATGAGATGTTCTGAATGAACATCTCATTCGCCTGATGAAGGCATACGCCGAAAGCTAGCAGATTTACTATCAAATAAATCAGTTGGATTTAAAATTGATGTTGCCAGAAACTTAGTGACCATATCCATTGTCAGCTGAATGGGAGAAAACTGTCCATTATCTGGAACAATTCACTGAAATGTTGTGGCTTGTAATTAAGCACAATCTTAAATACAAAATTGTGCATTGTGTAATTGCATGTTATCACAAGGATTAACAACAAACACAATGGACCAGATTTTACCTTTCGAGTCTAAGTGCCAGATCCGAATGTAAAATGGATCCGAGCCCGAAATCCCCGTTCCGCTGCCGGAATGATCAGGGTTCTGCGCGCCCGGACGCGAAAGATAAAAAAACAGCTGAGAGTGTGGTGGGGACGGGGATGAGCCACGAATGAACTCCCCTGGGAGGCAGGCCCCTCCCCGACAGACGTTCCCCATCAGACTCCCCCCCACCCTAGGAGGCAGCCCCCCTCCTCGATCAGATCCCCCTGGGAAGCAGACCCACTCTCAGTCAGACTCCTCTGGCAAGACTCCCCCATGGTCAGAACCCCCAGGAGGTAGTCCCCCCTGCAGTCAGACACTCCCCACCCTCCAGGTGACAGCCCCCGCCCTAGGCAGGGCACACCCCTCCAACCTACCTTGATTGCTGCCATCTCTTCACCATCTTCTGACCTGCACTCATTGATTTGGAGATGACAGCGTTGGACTGGGATAAACGTGGTAAGAAGTCTCATAACACCAGGTTAAAGTCCAACAAGTTTTGCAAATGAACAGTTTGCAAAACTGGTTCAAAATGCACAATAACACCTCAATCATCTGTAAACTGTAGATTGTATCTGTTTATAATAGTTGGTTTAGTTTAGGCACGAACTTTAAAGTCTTCCATCTACGCTGTATTTAATATTCATCAGAGGGCAATTGAGCTTTAAGGCAAATAATCACATGTAAATAGCATGGGGTTATCACATTGCCTTGCTTTGCACTGATCTGGACTTTGAAGATTTATTCAAGACAGTTGCAGTTATATCATTATGAAACAGTTGCAGGATTAAGATCAGGTTTCTCAGACAATTGAAACTTGGGAGCACTCCACAGAGCCTTGCAATGTACTAAGTTAGATGCTTTGCTAAGTGTGGTGAAGACTTCTCAGCATTTTTCTTGATTTAGCTGGAAACAGAGATTATGTCAGAGGTTCCTTTGTAGGTCTAAAACCGCAATGAATCTCTGAGAGAATTTCTTCAGCTGCAAGAGGTAGATCATTCAGAAGAATGTGTGTCAGGATTTTTCCCTGCTAGCAATAAGAGGGATCTATCTCCATAATTCCAATGTTTTTTTAAAGTTTATTTATTAGTGTCACAAGTCAGCTTATATTCACACCAATGAAGTTACTATGAAAATCCCCTAATCACCTGTTCAGGTACACTGAGGGAGAATTTAACATAACTAATGCACCTAATTAGCATGCCCTTGGGACTGTGGAAGGAAGCCGGAGCAGCCAGAGGAAACCCACGCAGAAACAGGGAGAATGTGCAAACTCCACACAGACAGTGACTCAAGTTGGGAATCAAATCTTGGCACTGAGTGCCATCCTTTTTGAAGATGGTTACAATTGTCACATCAAGGGCAGTTAGGGATGGACAATAAACATCGGCCTTGCCAACGTCTCAGGGATGACCTAAAGCAAAAACGTCATCGTGGCTGCTGAGAATGAAAAATAATTGCCTTCTTGATGGCAACACTGGTCAGAATAGATATTTAAGTTATAGATTGGACCAAGTTGTTTATGTGTAATCCACTTGTTACCTTAAAATTCTGTGGGTCCAAGCTATTAAGATGAGAACCGATGCCATTCATGTTGAATTTAAAATACAGATAGAGCATGAGAAAGTAAAATCCAATATCAGTGTCTTGTGCTTAAATAAACAAGATTACAAAGGGATGAGAGAGGCGTTGGCTAAAGTCGACTGGGAACAAAAACTTTATGGTGAGACAATTGAGGAATAGTAGAGGACTTTCAAAGCGATTTTTCAAATGCTGAGCAAGCTTACATATCAGTGATAATGTAGGACTATAGAAAAAGAGATAATCAGCTATGGATATTTAAGAAAATAGAGGGTATCAAATTGGAAGAAAATGCATACAAAGTGAAAAGATTAGTGGGAACCTAGAGGATTGGGAAGTCTTTAAAGGTCAACAGAAAGCCATGAAAAAAGCTTTAAAGAAAAGTAAGACAGATTATGAGAGTAAACTAACCTAGAATATAAAAATTGATAGCAAAAGTTTCTACAAATATATAAAACAGAGTGGTGAAAGTAAACATGGGTCCTTTAGAGGATGAGAAGGGGGAGTTTATTGACTGAAAATGAAGAAATGGCTGAAGCATTGAACAGATATTTTCTGTCGTTCTTCATGGTGGAAGACACAGATAACATGCCAAAAATTGATGACAGAAAGACTGTGGCAGGTGAGGACCTGGAATCTATTATTATCACAAAAGAGGTTGTCTTGGGCAAGTTAATGAGGCTAAAGGTCCTGATGGAATGTGTCTCAAGGTACTAAAAGAGATGGCAGGAGAAATAGCAAATGCACTAGTGGTAATTTACTAAAATTCAAAGAACAAAGAACAAAACAGCACGGGAAACAGGCCCTTCGGCCCAACGAACCCGCGCCACCACCCTGATGTTCCCACCCCTACCCGTGATCCCTGTCCGTGTTTATAGATCTATGGATTAAAAACCAAATTTGAGACAATTTAGGGAGAATTTGTTTTGCCAATTAGCCTAAGAGCACATCTTTGGGATGTGGGAGGAAACCGGAGCACCCAGAGAAAACCCACGCAAGCACGGGGAGAATGCGCAAACTCCCACAGACACAGGCCCAAATCTATGTATCTGCACAGCACAGCGATAGTCACTGAGCTGTCGTGTTGCCCATCAAATGGTCCAGGTCAAGCGTACACTAACGACGTGAAGCACTAGGGTACTCTCGAAAAAAAATCCAAGAGCAGCCCTCTCACGACCCATCGCGTGTATGCCCCTCGTTAGACAACAAGGTGGACCAAAGCACCTGTAGGATAAAAACAAGTACATCAATATCATCATCTATTTACACACTTCCCAGGGACTCCCAAGGCTCATGATCCCTATTTTAAATCAGTTTTCTATACCCCTCCATTCCCATTCTGTTCATGTGCCCATCTAAGTATTTCTTAAATAACTCCAGAGTACCTGCCTCCACCATTTTACTTGGCAGCACATTCCATACCCTCACCACCCTCTATGTGAAAAAACTCCCTCTAGCATCCAAATTATACCTTACCCCCTCACCCTAAGCCCGTGACCCCTCATGCTATTCGAGTTCATTCTAGGAAAAAGCTTAACCCTGTTTACTCTATCTATACCCCTCATAATCTTGTGCAGCTCTATTAGATCTCCTCTAAGTCTGTGTCTTTCTAAGGAAAACAGTCCCAATTTGCCTAACCTCTCCTCGTAACTCAGACCTTTCATACCAGGCAGCATCCTGATAAACCTCCTCTGCACTCTCTCCAGAGTGCAGACTGTACTGTACTGTAGACTGTAGATTGGAAAACTGGACTGTAGATTGGAAAACAGCAAATGTGACGCCACTGTTTAAAAAAGTAAACAAAAAATGGGTAACTATCGGCCAGTTAGCTTTACAGTAGGGAAAAAGCTTGAATCTATCATCATGGAAGAAATAGCGAGACATCTGGATATAAATTATCCCATTGGTAAGACACGGCATGGGTTCATGAAGGGCAAGTCATGTTTGACTAATTTGCTGGAATTCTTTGAGAACATTACATGTGCGGTGGACAATGGGGAACCTGTAGACATGGTGAATCTGGAATTCCGGAAGGCATTTGACAAGGTGCTGCAACAAAAATTGCTACATAAGATAAAGGTGCACAGTGTAACGTGTAATGTATTAGCATGGATAGAGGATTGATTTACTAACAGAAAGCAAAGAATGGGGGTAAATGGTGTTTTTCTGGTTGGCGATCAGCGACGAATGGTGTGCCTCACGGATTAGTGTTGGGACTGTAATTGTTTACAACTTACATAGATGATTTGGAGTTGGGAATGAGTGTATAAAAATTTGCAGATGACACTCAGATGAGAGCCAGAGCAAAGTGTGCAGAGGTTGCTGAAAGTCCGATAAGGGACATAGATAGTCTGAGTGGGTATGGGTTATCCATTTTGGTAGAAATAACAACAAAATGAACTATTATTTAAATGGTAAAAAATTGCAACATGCTGCTGTGCAGAGGAATCTGGGTGCCCTTGTACAAGGATCACAAGAAATTGATTTGCAGGTGCAGCAGGTAATTAAGAAGCCAAATGGAATTTTGTCCTTCATTGCTGGAGGGATGGAGTTTAAAAACAGGAAGTTATGTTGTAACCAAGGTGCTGGTGAGGCCACACCTGGAGTACTCTCTTCTTACTTGAGAAAGGAAGGGGTGCAGAGGAGATTCATTAGTTTGATTCCAGAGTTGAAAGGGTTGGCTTATGAGGAGAGACTGATAGACTGGGGCCAAACTCACTGGAATTCAGAAGAATGAAGGAAGATTAAGCATGAAAGTTGTTTCCACTGGCAGGTGAAACTAGAACTAGGGGCATGGTCTCAAAATAAGGGGAAGCAGATTTAGGATTGCGTTGAGAAGGAACTTTTTAGCGCAAAAGATTCTGAATCTGGAATTCCCTGCCCAGTGAAACAGTTGAGGCTACCTCATTGAATGTTTTTAAGGGAAGGATAGATAAATTTATGAACAGTAAAGGAATTAAGGGTTATGGGGTGGGCAAGCAAGTGGAGCTGGGTCCACAAAAAATCAGCCATAATCTTAGTGAATAGCACAGCAGGCTCAAGAGACCAGATAGCCTATCACTGCTCCTAGTTCTTATGTTCTTATTTTCTTATGATGTATTTAGTCATAAGTACTACTACTCCCTTCTCATTGAAACATAGCAATTCTTAAAGAGGGTGATTGAGTTCCTGCAATGATTAATTGAATTATAGCCAAGTGGTCTTGTTGCCTACAGAGTCGTCAGAGAATTGAATAATGTTTTCCATTTGCCCATCCTCGTAATCAAGTTGCAAATGTAAGTGTGTCATGTGCCACTGAGTCATATACACTGAGAAAACTGCCATTCAATCATTTGTGGAGTATGGTTTTGACAGTTAATGTGTGTGTATCAAACTGAGGGAGCAAGTGGGACCATTCAAAGCAAGGGAGCAAGGACCCCTTCCTGAAATTTTATCACTTCAAGCTGCATTAAAAAGTGAGACTGAATTAAACTTGATTTTGTACTCTTCTCATATTTGCACAAGCATGTTGGCCTCCTTACTTGAGCAAGCACTGAGACAACATACTTCCAAGGTGCAAGTTCTGAATTCCTTTTGTGGAAAAATCCTATTCACTGCTATTATGAGCAAATAGGGAAAATTAAGAATAAATCTTTGGAACAGTGCTGAGGTAAAATCATAAAATCCAAAATGCCTGAAAAATGAAATACATCAGCAGCTTGTTCATGCGTCATGCTCAAAATATTCATTAATGCTACACATTTAAGTTATTTATGAACAGTTGCTGTCAGCAACAGGATACGGTAACATTGTGCTTGTTACAGGATTAGTTATGCAGCAAGCTGAGTTCAGATCACAGCAGTGTGCACCATCTACAAAATGAACTATGGCAAGTTGCCTGACCTTCTTTATCAGTACCTTCCAAGCCCATGACTAATCCCAGCAAGAACAAAGAACAACTGAGCACGGGAAACAGGCCCTTCAGCCTAACGAGCCCATGCCACCATTTTAACATTCCCACTTCCACCCATGACCCTTGTCCATGTTTATGGAAATCTGCATTGGAACCAAATTGGGGAGATAATTTAGGGACTATTTATTTTGCCAGTCAGTCTAAGAGCAAATCTTTGGGGTATGGAAGTATCCGGAGAAAACTCACGCAAGCGCGGGCTGAATGCACAAACTCCCACCGATACTGGTTCAAATCCCTGTATCTGCATAGCAACAGTGATAGTCACTGAGCTGTCATGTTGCCCATCAACTGGTCCAGTTTAAGTGTACACTAACAATGTGAAACACTAGGTTACTCTCGAAAAATCCAAGAGCAGCCCTCTCACAAGCTGTGTATGCCCCTTATTGGATAACAAGGCGGACCAAAGTACCTGTAATAAAAGAGAAAGGTGGATAAGAATAGCAGCCATCTGAAAGTCCGACACCCACTAGTTCCCATACAAGTCTCACACTATCCTGGGATGGAACAGTATCATTGTTTCTTCACTGGATTAAATTCTGGAACTTCTTCCCTAATGTTGTTGATGAACCTATACGTGGACTGCAGTGGTTTGAGAATGCTGCTCATCGCCATCTTCTTGAGGGTGATTAAGGACGGCAGGATAAATTAAAATTGAGAGATAAAAGCATGGTTCAGCAGTTAATGTGAGAGCAAATGGATTTTGATTATATGGCACTGATAACCAGTACTGGGAAAATTTGATGTACTGCTCAGATGGTCTTTACCTAAACTGCGCTGAGACCAATATTTTGGTGAATCATATAACTAGAGCAATAGAGAGGCTTTAAGCTAAATAGTGAGGGAAATTGCTAATTGCACTTGAACTGAGTGGCTTGCTCAGCAATTTCAGAGGATTGTTAAGAATCAACCGCACTGCTGTTTATCTGGAGTCACATGTAGGCTTTGCCATAATATTGTAAGTAGCCAGGTACATTTTTGGACTTCAAAACCTCTCCTCGTACTATGCAAATTGTAAACACAAACGTGAGGCAGCGTTTTGTTTTCTTTCTGCTATTTAGCGTAGCCATGCCCTGAACACTAGCTTACAATTCCAGGTTTTTAATTGAATTTAAATTTGTGATGGAATTTGAATTATATCCCCAGGACAGTAGCTTTGACCGTCAGACTGCCAAATTCAGTAACAGCATCTATTCACAAAATGTTCTTGGTCGGGAGCGATACACCTTTTTATGTCGTGAGATCTTGGGTGCACATCTCATTTCATACGGCAAATAACGCTTTCCCAGCACTGCACTAAGGTGCCAACCTAATAAATGTCTGAGTCCTGCAGCAAAGGTTGAATCTAAATCACTCTGTGCTTGATCTTTGGTTACTAAACCAAATAACTTTAGACATTAGAACATAAGAACATAAGAAATAGGAGCAGGAGTAGGCCATCCAGCCCCTTGAGCCTGCCCTGCCATTCAATAAGATCATGGCTGATCTGTGTGGTTCAGTACCACTTTCCCGCTTTCTCTCCGTAACCCTTAATTCCCTTGTCAATCAAAAACCTATCCATTCTTGATACAAACATATTGAGCGAGGAAGCCTCCACCACCTCATCAGGCAGAGAATTCCAAAGATTCACCACCCTTTGCATGAAGAAACCCCTCTGCAACTCCGATCTGACCCCCCCCACCCCAATCTTGAGGCTGTGCCCTCTAGTCCTGCTATCTTTGCTAAGCGGGAAGAGTCTCTCAACCTCTATCCTATCCATTCTCTTCATTATCTTATATGTCTCTATAAGATCCCCTCTCAGCCTTCTAAACTCCAAAGAGTACAAACCTAGCCTATTCAGTCTCTCCTCATAATCCAATGCCCTCATCTCCGGTATCAACTTAGTAAACCTTCTCTGCATCCCCTCCAAGGCCAATATATCCTTCCTCGAATGCGGCGACCAAAACTGCACATAGTACTCCAGCTGTGGCCTCGTCAACACCCTATACAGCTGCAACAGAACCTCCCTACTTTTATATTCTATCCCCCTAGCTATAAAGGCCAACATTGCATTCACCTTCTTAATCACCTGCTGCACCTGCATACTGTGTTTTTGCGATTTGTGCACAAGGTCCCTCTGCACCGTTGTATGCTGCAGTTTTTCGCCATTTAAATAGTAATCTTTCCTACCATTATTCCTACCAAAGTGGATAACCTCACACTTGCTAACATCATTAAATCTAATGTTGTCCGGAGACTGGGGTAAATGGAAACAAAACCAGGATATAAGCAACAAAAAGATCCAAGTCAGAAGCACAAAGAATTTAATTTGGTGAGGAATAGGCATGCACAATGAGAGCCACAGATATGTACTTGGACTGTTTGTGGCCTTGCTGACTTGCCCTGGGATATTATTCATTTAACGTTGACATTTTACGCAGTCATTTATGATACTACATTGTACGTGTTTTCTCTCTAGGCCATTGGGGAGTCAGCTAGTAACAAATAACTTGAGACATTTGTCCCCAAGCATGGTTCTTAGAAGGTGATGGAAGTAGATTCTATAACAACATTCAAGAAACATCTGGATAGATGCATAAATAGGCAGGCAAGAGAGGGATATGAACCACATAGAGGCAAAAAAAATTAGATTGAGGAGCACCTGTGTCAGCATTGACTTGGTGGGCTAAAGGACCTGTTCTTGTCCTGTACTGTTCTTTGTTCATTGGTACAATATAGTGAGGCAATGACTGAGAATTGGATAAAAATTTAATGCAGCAAGCAGCAGAAGCTCGATGCTTCATTTGCAGACTGAATGGAGGTGAACAAACTTTTAGGTTTGAAGTTGACTGTGTAATGGGCACTCATGCAGCTATTTAAAATTATTTCTAAACTGACAGTTTTTTAGTTATTTTTACATACATTTACACGTTATTTAAAATTTCACTTTTGGGTGTAATTTTTGTTGTGCTTTCAGGAAAAAGAGGAACTGTTTCTTTGTGTTTTGTGTTAATATCACATTGTTCAAGTAAAAGAAGAGGACAAAGTGGATGGTTTAGTTAAACAGCAAGAGTACCGGTGTACATACATCTCATCTTCTCCAGATGAAGTTGCTTTGGTACAAGGTGCTTAAAAACTAAGAATGCAATTGTTCTAAAAAGGAATGCATTGTGGTATAATACCTGCCATTTTATCAAAGTACAGATATCTGTTATATATGGACCATAACAAAATTTAAGAAATGATGATGCACCTCTGTTCGTTCATGTGGGAAAATAAAGTTTGAGTTTGGTATGTGAAATTAGAATGTGAATTAAACCTGATTTAATATCAATTTTTTTAGATAATAACTGCTATTGCATCACTATTTTGACTGCACTGAAAATGCAGATGGAATTACTTTATCATTGTTCTTTTTCCTTGCGTGTCCTCGCATTTGTAGCATTTTCAAAATTTGCTTTTATGCAAAAAAACCGAAGAATAGCTTGTGTTACTTATGTGACATTAACTCAGTCTGTGGGGTTTCTGCCAGGAAGGTAGTGGAAGCAAGTACAATAGTGATATTTTAGCGGCATCTGGACAAATGCATGAATAAGATGGAAATAGAGGGATACGGTCCCCAGAAGGGTAGAGGGCTTTAGTTCAATCGGACGGCATGGTCAGTGCACATTTGGAGGGCCGAAGGGTCTGCCCTTGTGCTGTAATTTTCTTTGTTCTTTGTTTTTGGATTGGAAGCTTTGTTTCTGAATTTTGACATCATAAGCACTCTGAATTGGTGCCTCAACTCCCAATCTGTTGCATCATGTTGTTCCTACATTCAGCATTCTACCTAGTTCAAGAATTCATTGTTTACAAAGTGTCTTGTTTACTTTCCATCAAGAATTATTGGAATAGACAACTTAACATATTCTACTTTGGGCTTTGTTTTGTGCACTAATTATCACACTGTGGTGTAATAGTGTAGTTAATGTGTTACTTCTGTTTTAGTTAGTGTTCACAACATGTACTTAGGATCTTAATATTTTTGGTATCTGACAGCCTAGCTTTTTAAATGTTTCTGCTTAATTTTTCAGTCTATTCTGCACAGTAAATCAGTGTTAGAGTTGGATGTTAAACACGTGTGTTTAGTTTCCTTGTCAGATTGGGCTTCACCTTTCAAGGAATGGACAATAACTGGATGAAAATACAAAATAGAGATTCAGAAATTGAGATGAAAGATATGCTACTTTTTATTTCCTTCTCGATGCTGGTAATCACAATGTTGTATTTTGTTGGAAACTATATAATTCACTCACTTTTTATTCATTCATGAGACGTGGGCATTTATGTCTAGGCCTAAATTTGTCTTGCCTAATTGTTGTCGAGATGGTGGTCATCCGTGGCAGCCTTGAGGTGTAGATATACCCTTAATGCCATTACAGAGAGTGTTCCAGGATTTGGGCTCTGCGACAGTAAAAGAAAAACTATTATAGTTCTAAGTCTGGATGATAAGTGGCTTGGAAATAGATTTCCAGATGGTGGAGTTCCCATGTAGTATGGTTCTGAGTTTGGAAGGTACTGTCTGAGTTCCTGAACTGCATCTTGTACATGGCACACTGGATTGTTGATATATGGAGTGAGTGCTCATGGATGGGGTGTTGATCAAATGGGCTGCTTTGTCCTGATGTTGTTGAACTGCTTCAATATTGTTGGAGCTGCACTCATCCGGGCACGTGGAGAATATTCCATCACATCTTCTGATTTGTGCCTTGTAGGTGATGGATGGGTTTTGGAGAGTCAGGAGGTGAGTTACTTGTCACAGGATTCCAAGCTTCTGTCCTGCTCTTGTAGCCACAATATTTATATAGATAATTCAGCTTCTAGTCATTGGTAGTCCCCTTCTCCCACCGAATGTTAATAAGAAGGGTTTAAGTGATGGGATGGTATCATTGAAAATCATGAGATGATGGTTAGATTCTCTTTTGTTGGAGATGATCATTGCCTGGAAATTGTGTGGTGCGAATGTTATTTACCACTTCGCAAGCTCAGGTCTGGATATTGTCCAGATCTTGCTGTGTTTAAAGACGGGGTTCACATAAGGTAGTGAATATTGTTTAATCTTCAACAAGTACCCCCATTTCTGACCTAATGATAGGGAAGTTATTAATGGAATAGCTGAAGACGGTTGAACCTCCGATGCTCCTGTGAGGAACTCCTGCAGTGAAGTCCTGGCAATGAGACAATTGACCTCCAACCATCGCAACCACCATCCTTTGTGCTACCAGCCAGCAGAGAGATAACAGCTAGTGTTGAAATCTTGAAATGCATGCAAACAAAAGGTAGTGCAGATTGTGTGGGGTTCTGAAATTCCATGCTTTATATCTATATGGAATCTTGAACATCCTAATAGCCATCATGCATAACAAAATATTCAGAAGTTTCCTTTGGACCAAGGATCTCGTACTAGTCGAGTAATGGCGCCTGAGTGTGGCGCATAGGGGATTTTCACAGTAACTTCGTTGCAGTATGAATATAAGCGGACTTATATGACAAATAAAGTAAACTTTAAAAAGTTTGAGTCTGTTTTATATTAACCGGTAGGTCTCTTTTTCAGTGCAGTTGGTGATGTATGATGAATCATTTCAGCTACATCAGTCTTCATTATTAGATATCCATTAGCAGATTACAAATATTTGCATAGTACTCATTAAATTCTAAATTGTATTTCCTGATTTAACTGAACTGAGAGTTGTCCATTGTTTTGGAGCTTTTGTTTCAAGTATCTGTGACGGGTTCGAGTATCTCTGTGCAATTGATAGTTTGGCGAGTAATGGGAGGAAAGTAAATATTGATCGGAAGCTTGCAGATAAAAAATCTTTCAGATTGCGGATGCACACTTCGGAGGGAACTGTGAGAGGGACCAGGCATAAACTGCTGCCACATGAAATGCGGATGTTCATACTTCATAGCTTTCCGCTTAATTAAACCAATTTCACAGCAAGATGGGCTAAAAAAGTTAGCAGCACACCTGAGCAATGAAACAATATTTTATTAAAATACTTCGCACTTTATTAAACTCTGATTAAATACTTTTGAAGTATCTCACATGAAAATTAGTAGTTTAGAAACTTTTATCTGCACCCGTCATAAAAGTCATATTTATTCAACTCAGTTTCGAAATTCACGCGATTTTTTTTCCATGTATAATATCACCGAATTAATCGGAGGGGGCGGGGAGTAGATAATGAAAGGTTCATTTTCACAATAGCGGGACCCATTATTTGCCCGCCTCTCTTCCAAGTTAACAAGACATTTCCCCTACCCAGTTCCCAACGCTAATTTTACCTTCAATCAAATATTCCTGTGAACATTAAAAAAATACAAATCCTTCTTAGCTTTTAAAATTGCATTGTGTTCTCCTTTCGTAAAGGTGGGAGATGCCAAAACTGTCTTTAACGATAGCACTTCTCCCTTGATAAAGGAGAAAAGAGGGCTAGAAGTTGAGCCATGCACGACTTGAAATTTGCTCCCAGTACTTGGAACAAAGAGACAATGTCTGAGTAACGAAGGCAACGTTTATACTTGAAGATTCTGACGATAAGCATTGTTAGGTCAATAGTAATATTGGTAAATAAAATGTTGAATATGTTTAGAGAGGAAAAAAACTTTTTTGGAAGGAAGGACGGATGTGTGGAAGAATTATAGTCAGTATTTTTTGTTTTGTGTGAGGAACTTAAAAAATAAACTTAGCACCCACAGCAGTCTCCCCCGCCCCCGCCCCCGCCCCCGCCCCCCAGTGCATGAAGTGATAGATTATTTTAATGTAGAATTAGTGAATAAATAGACACTTGGTCTGTCATGCACTCCTCAATAATGCATGTCAAAAAAGCAAATTAGAACTTTCCACACACCTGACGAAGAAACACCGTTTCCAAAAACTTGTGAGATTACTATCAAATAAACTAGTTGGACTCTAACCTGGTGTTGTGAGACTTCTTACTGTGTTTATACGAGTCCAACATCGGCATCTGTACATCAGGAGAAAGCAAATAGCAGTGGAAAGGCGGGTGGGGGATGCTCAGCTGCTTTTCCACAATAGGCAGCCTCTCCGAGCGCAGACACGAGTTTATCATGGGGCTGTCAATGACTGAAGCTTGAGTAGCGTGGGACCGGGAGGGGGGTCGCCAGCTGCTGTCCGTGGAGTTAACCGAGCAGCCAATTCCCCACACACTGAACACATTTACACTCTGCTATACAGAGGGGAAGGGAAGGGTAGGAGAGGCGGGTAGGATTGATCCCGTTAAGAGAAGAGGCAGGATTTTTTTTAAAAAGGCAAAGGAGAAAATAATGTAAACGCTTGATATTTATTTACCCGCCCCTCCGGAACTACCAAACTCGAAAAGGGCAAAACAAGAAACAACTTCTTATTTGGAATTAACCGTTTGGAGAATTTAAAGAGATCTTCCTCCTTTTTCAATCTCCAAATCCGGCTGAAAATCCAAAAGTGCTCACAGTTTATTATTTGTTTTACACAAATCTTTCAGAGTTCTACCTGAAAATCGTTTCTCACTTTTTTTTGAAATGGTACTGAACTTTTTAAAAACTTTTTCCTAGAGTAATTCAGCTTTCTCTGCCAGTAGAGAATTTTCTCAGCTCATTTTAAGAACTTAATGCTTTAAGAGTTTTGGGGGATTTTCCAATGTCGAGGCGTGACGTAAACTCACTTTCTTCGTTGTTAGTGAGGCAGGAAGTGAATCGCACTTAATGAGTTGTTGATAAAATATGCCAACTGCTTGGCATTCTGTGAGTCGTTCTCCAACATAACCTCAGACATTGGCTGGTTAGTTTATTATCCAGACCCATAGATATTCTCACTGAGGGGAACAGTAGCGGGCAGGAGCACTCCTACGGTCCAACGCTGCAAAGCAACACCTTCCTGTTGAACATGATGGCATAGCTCATGACGTTCCCATTTCAATATCCCCCAGGCACAGATGATGCTTAGGCCGCAGCAACTTACCAATATTAAGTAGCGGCTGGTTCGGTTAAATCCCCATAATCATTTTGGCACCAAGCTGTTTGGATTGCATTCCAGCTAACTACAGAAAATCCCTCCATAACTAAGCCTGAATATATTTGATTTGATTTGATTTATTATTGTCACATGTATTAGTATATATGGAAAAATATTGTTTCTTATGCGCTTATGCACTATGCGATACCATTCATCCAGAAAGAGAGAGTGCAGAAGGCATTGTTACAATCATAGCCAGGATGCAGAGAAAGATCAGCTTAATGCAAGGGAGGTCCGTTCAAAAGTCTGATGGCAGCAGGGAAAATGTTGTCCTTGAGTCAGTTGGCCACAATTTCAAGATTCTGTGCAAACATTAAGAGCTTGTTTTAAGATCACAGATTTGTCAAAAGTTTTCTGTCCTCATTACAAACTTTCAAAGATACTTTGTCCTTGGGATGTTGGCATTGCTGGCAAAGCTTCATTGCCCATCTGTAACTGGTCTGAAAAAGAGGTATTGTATCTCCTTCTTAAATATTGGCAGTGGAGCAGAATATCATGCAGAAGTGACTTCAGAGGGCTGTAAATGATCGGCCATACCAGGAAAAGATCACTCTCCTTCCTGTCTAGGATCTGATATTTGATGCAATTTTATCAGAATGGAATATGGGCAGGAGGAAGTGGTAGAGCCAGGGAACCGTGGTGTACTAAGGAAGTTAGTTCACTAGTAAAGAGGAAAAAGGAGGCTTATTTAAAGATACAAAGAACAAAGAATAAAACAGCATGGGAAACAGGTCCTTTGGCCCAACGAGCCCACGCTGCCACCCGGATGTTCCCACCTCTACCCGTGATCCCTGTCCATGTTTATAGATCTATGGATTAAAAACCAAATCTGAGACAATTTAGAGAGAATTTGTTTTGCCAATTAGCCTAAGAGCACATCTTTGGGATGTGGGAGGAAACCGGAGCACCCGGAAAAACCCCACGCAAGCATGGGGAGAATGCGCAAACTTCCACAGACACAGGCCCAAATCCATGTATCTGCACAGCACAGCGATAGTCACTGAGCTGTCATGTTACCCATCAAATGGTCCAGGTCAAGCGTACACTAATGACGTGAAGCACTAGGATACTCTCGAAAAAAAAATCCAAGAGTAGCCGTCTCACGACCCATCATGTGTATGCCCCTCGTTAGACAACAAGGTAGACCAAAGCACCTGTAGGATAAAAACAAGTACATCAATATCATCATCTATTTACACACTTCCCAGGGACTCCCAAGTCTCATGATCCCCATTTTAAATCAGTTTTCTATACCCCTCAATTCCCATTCTGTTCATGTGTCCATCTAAGTATCTCTTAAATAACACCAGAGTACCTGCCTCCACCACTTTACTTGGCAGCGCATTTCGTACCCCCACCATCCTGTGTGTAAAAAATCTCCCTCTAGCATCCAAATTATACTTTACCCCCCTCACCCTAAGCCCGTGACCCCTCGTGCTATTCGAGTCCATCCCAGGAAAAAGCTTAACCTTGTTTACCCTATCCATACCCCTCATAATCTTGTACACCTCTATTAGATCTCCTCTAAGTCTACGTCTTTCTAAGGAAAACAGTCCCAATTTGCCTAACCTCTCCTCGTAACTCAGACCTTCCATACAAGGCAGCATCCTGGTAAACCTCCTCTGCACTCTCTCCAGAGTCTCCACGTCCTTCCGGTAGAAAGGCGACCAGAACTGGACGCAGTATTCCAAATGAGGTCTAACCAACGTTTTATACAACTGCAACATTAAAGGCCAGCTCTTGTACTCTATACCCCTTCCTATAAAGGCTAACATACTGTATGCTTTCTTCACCACCTTCTCCACTTGTTCTGCCACCTTCAGAGACTTGTTCACCTGCACCCCCAGGTCTCTTTGCATTCCTATACTCTTAATAAGTCTACTCTTTATCATATAGGTGAAGGCTCGGTTAGGGCACTGGACAGTTATAAATTAGCCAGGAGGGAGCTAAAGAGGGAGATAAGAAGAGCTAGAAGAGGACATGAGAAGACTTTGGTGGATAGGATAAAGGAGAACCCTAAAGCTTTTTATAGATATGTTAAGAATAAAAGATTGGTTAGGTCAAGATTAGGGCCAGTCAAAGACACTAATGGGAAGTTGTGCGTGGAGCCTGTAGAGATTGGTGAGGCACTGAATGAATATTTTTCGTCGGTCTTCACGTGGAAAGATGTAAAGTTGGAGAGAATACTGGGATACAGGGTTGTAAAGTAGATAGGATAGAGGTACATAAGGAGGAGGTGTTAGCTATTCTTGAGAGTATGAAAATAGATAAATCCCCTGGGCTGGATGGGATTTATCCCAGGTTACTCTGGGAGGCCAGACAGCAGATTGCAGAGCCTTTGGCTTGGATCTTCATGTCGTCGTTGGCTACAGGTGTAGTGCCGGAAGACTGGAGGATGGCAAATGTTGTCCCCTTGTTTAAGAAGGGGAACAGAGACCATCCTGCAAATTATAGACCAGTGAGCCTTACCTCTGTAGTGGGGAAAGTTTTGGAAAGCATTATAAAGGATAGGATTTATAGTCATTTAGAAAGAAATGAATTGATTAGGGATAGTCAGCATGCATTTGTGAATGGAAGGTCGTGCCTCACAAACCTTATTGAGTTTTTTGAAAAGGTGACTAAAGAGGTGGATAAGGGTAAGGCAATTGATGTAGTGTACATGGATTTTAGCAAGGCATTTGATAAGGTTCCCCATAGAAGACTACTGCAGAAAATGCAGATGTATGGGATTGAGGGAGATTTAACAATTTGGATTAGGAATTGGCTAGCTGATAGAAGACAGAGGGTGGTAGTTGATGGGATATATTCAACCTAGAGTTTAGTTACTAGTGGTGTACCTCAGGGATCTGTTTTGGAGCCACTGTTGCTTTTATAAATGACCTGGATGAGGGTATAGAGGGATGAGTTAGTAAATTTGCTGATGACACCAAAGTCGGGGGAGTAGTAGACAGTGAGGATGGACGTTACAGTTTGCAGAGGGACATAGATAAGTTGCAGAGCTGGGCCGAGAAGTGGCAAATGGAGTTTAATGTGGAAAAGTGTGAGGTGATTCACTTTGGTAAGAGTAATATGTGTGCAGAATATAGGGCTAATGGTAGGATTCTTAGTAGTGTAGATGAGCAGAGAGATCTCAGCGTACAGGTGCATAGATCTCTGAAAGTTGGTATTCAAGTTGATAAGGTTGTTAAGAAGGCATATAATGTGTTAGCATTTATTGGTAGAGGGATTGAATTTTGGAGTCGAGATGTTATGTTGCAACTGTACAAAACTCTGGTGCGGCCACACTGGGAGTATTGTGTACAGTTTTGGTCGCCACATTATAAGAAAGATGTGGAGGCATTGGAAAGGGTGCAGAGGAGGTTTACCAGGATGTTGCCTGGTATGATGGATAGGTCTTATGAGGAAAGGCTAAGGGACTTGAAGTTATTTTCATTAGAGAGAAGAAGGCTAAGAGGTGACTTAATTGAGACATATAAGATGATCAGAGGGTTAGATAGGGTGGATAGTGAGAGCCTTTTTCCTCGGATAGAGATGGATAGCACGAGGGGACATAACTTTAAATTAAGGGGTGGTTGTTATAGGACAGATACTAGAGGTGGGTTCTTTACTCAGAGGGTAGTAAGGGCATGGAATGCCCTGCCTGCAGCAGTTGTTGACTCATCAAGTTTAAGGGCAATCAAATGGTCAGTGAATAGACGTATGGATAGCATTGGAATAGTTTAGGATAGAGGGTCATAAAATTGGTAAATTGGTCGGCGCAACATCTATGGCTGAAGGGCTTGTACTGTGCTGTAATGTTCTATGTTCTATGTTCTAGGAAGTGGTGTAGTGGTATTGTCACTGAACTAGTAATCCAGAGACCCAGGATAGTGCTCTGGGGACTCTGCATATCCCTCTGCATGAAGGTTCAAATCCCACCATGGCAGATGATGAAGTTTGAATTCAATAATAATCTGGAATTAAAAATCTAATGATGGTCATGAAACCATTGTCAGAAGAGGTACAGATTTAAGGTGATTAGGAAAAAGAATAGAGGAACATTAGGAAAGATATCTGTGCAGAGAGGTGGTGAATGTTAGATAGAAGCTTTGAAAGCAGGAGTAGGTCATTCAGCCAAGACTAACCTGCCATTCATTATGATCATGCCTGATCATCCAACTCTATGCCTGATTCCCCACTATATCCTTTGAACCTCTTTGCTCCAAGTGCTATATCTAACTGCTCCTTGAAAACATACATGTCAGGAATTTCTGGCCTTGAATTCCATTTGCCACGGCTTTACTCACATGACCAGTCCATTGAAATCGTTCTGTACTCTGCAGATATCCTCTTCACTGTTTGCCACCAAACCAAATTTTGTATCATCTTCAAACTTCTTAATCATTCTCCAAACCATTAATGTACACCACAAATAGCTGTGATTCCAGCACCGAGGCCTGCAGATCCTCACAGGAAAAAAACTCCCAGTGACAGAAGCCCACAACCCATTTTAAACTGATCTGTTCAAAATTATTGCAACCTGCAAAACCATGAAGCAGGTGTTGGAAGTTGGAATTAAATGGGTGACTAATTTTTTATTTTTCAGCCAACAAAGAAACAATACACTGAATGGCTTCTTTCTAAGCTATATTGATAGCCAAGAAGGTTATCAAAAATGATAGGAGGATCTTGATTAGTTAGGGAAGTGGGCTAAGGATTGGTAAATGGGTTTCAATGCAGATAAGTGTGGAGGTTTGCATTTTGGAAAGTCAAACTAGGGGAGGATTTGTACAGTGAATGGTGGGGCCTTGAGGAGTGTTGAGGAACAGAGGGACTAAGAGCACAAGTACATAGTTCATTGAAAGCAGCATCATAGGAAGACTGAGTGGTGAAGAAGACATTTAGCACACCAGCCTTCATCGTTGGGATATTGTGTTCCAACTGTGTAAGTCATTGGTGAAGCCTCACTTTAAGTATTGTGTACAATTTTGGTCACCCCGTTATGGAAAGACATTGATAAACTGGAAAGAGTGCAAAGAAGATTTATGAGGATGTTGCCAGGACGAGTGGGCCTGAGTAATTGGAACAGATTGCCAGGCTAGGACTTTATTCCTTGGAATGTAGGACAATAGTGGGTGATCTTCTGGACAAATGAGAGGTAATGCATTTTGGAAATCTAATGCAGATAGAAAATATACAGTAAATGGCATAAATGGCAGAACCCTTAAGAGTATTGATAGGCAGAGGGATCTGGATGTACAGGTACACAGATCACTGAAAGTGCCAACACAGGAAGAAAAGATAATCAAGAAGGTATACACATGCTTGCCTTCATTGGCTGGAGCATTGAATTTAAAAATTGGCAAGTGATGTTGCAGCTTTATGGAACCTTAGTTAGACCACACTTGGAGTATAGTGTTCAATTCTAGTCACCACACTACCAGAAGGATGTGGAGGCTTTGGAAAGGGTACGGAAAAGATTCAGCAAGACTTTACCTGGTATGGAGAGGATTAGCTGTCAGGAGAGGCTGGAGAAACTTGGTTTGTTCTCACTGGAACGACAGAGTTTGAGGGGCGACTTGATAGAAGTCTACAAGATTATGAGAGGGATGGACAGAGTGAATAGTCAGAAGCTTTCTTCCAGGGTGGAAGAGTCAGTCACGAGGGAGCATTGCTTTAACGTGCGAGGGGCAAGGTTTAAAGGATATGTATGAGACAAGTGTTTTACACAGAGGATGGTCGATGCTTGGAACTCGCTGCTGGGGAAGGAAATATGATAATGATTTTAAGGGGCGTCTGGACATATACATAAATAGGAAGGGAATGGAGAGATATGGTCCCTGGAAGGGTAGGAGGCTTTAGTTCAGTCAGGCAGCATGGTTGGTGCAGCCTCAGAGGGCCAAAAGGCCTGTTCCTGTGCTGTAGTTTTCTTTGTTCTTTGTTCTTATTGAGGTCTATAAAATCATGAGGGGCATAGATAGGATGAACACAGGATAAGTGAGCTAAAACTAGATGGCATAGGTTTAAACTGAGAGGGGAAAGATTTAAAAGGAACCTGAGGGGCAAACTCTTCATATATTGATGGATATAGGAGAATGAGCTACCAGAGAAGGCAGCAGCCTTTTGAGGCAAGTTCAATAGCAACATTTAAAAAGCATTTGGATAATTACATGGATAGGAAAGGATTAGAGGGCCAAACACGGGCAATTGCGACTAGCTGGGAGGGCAACATGGTTGGCATGGACAGGTCGGGCTGAAAGCTGTGTTTCTCTGCTGTATTACTCTGTGACTCTATGAGCAGAATTTTACGAGGTTTGTATGATCCTGCCCGAGGCCAACAGAGAATGCCGTTTTCCAAGCCTCACCTGTCCCCAGAATCAGGGTGAGTACGTCAATAAAGTTCTGGCCTAACCTCTCTATCGTCAATGGATTTGTAAATGTAGTGAGTCAATTAAAGGTGCCACATAGTGTGTTAAAAGAAGCAGATACATTTTGCACTTTTTATAATGTCAATCTTGAACTGTCACATAATGTGCTTTAATAAATTTCATGAATAAAATATATTTTTGGGAAAAGATCATGCCATGCTAATGTGATTTGAAGTCACAGACTTGTTAGAATGGAGATTTCCCTCTCTTTTAGGGAATCAGTTGGGTTTTCATGACTACGAACATAGAACATAGAATGCTACAGCACAAACAGGCCCTTTGGCCCACAAGTTGCATCGATCATACCCATACCTAATAGGCCATAGAACTATCTGTAACTCCCAATCCCATTTAATTCCATGTACTCATCCAGAAGTCTTTTAAAAGACCCCAGCGAGTTTGCCTCCACCACCACCGACGGCAGCTGATTCCACTCACTCGCCACCCTCTAAGTGAAAAACTTACCCCTAACATCTCCTCTGTACTTGCTGTTCAGCACCTTAACCCTCTGTCCTCTCGTAGCGACCATTTCAGCTCTGGGAAATAGCCTCCGAGAATCCACCCTATCTATTCCTCTCAACATTTTATAAACCTCTATCAAGTCACCTCTCAACCTTCAACTCTCCAGGGAGAAGAAACCTAGCTCCCTCAACCTATCTTCACAGGACATGCTTCCCAATCCAGGCAACATCCTTGTAAATCTCTTCTGCACCCTCTCAATAGCTTCTACATCCTTTCTGTAGTGAGGCAACCAGAACTGCACACAGTACTCCAAGTGGGGTCTGACAAGGGTCTTATAAAGTTGCAGCATTACCTCCTGACTCCTAAACTCAATCCCTCAATTAATGATGGTCAGTACACCATACGCCTTCTTGACCACATCCTCCACCTGTGAGGCTGATGGACCTGGACCCCAAGATCCTTCTGCTCCTCAACACGGCTAAGACTCCTACCCTTGATATTGTACTCCTTCATCCCATTGGTCCTGCTAAAGTGGACCACCACACATGTATCCGCGTTGAAGTCCATCTGCCACTTCTTCGCCCATTCTTGCATCTTATCTATGTCTTGCTGTAACTTCTGATATCCCTCCAGACTATCCACAACACCACCAACCTTCGTATTATCGGCAAACTTACTAACCCATCCTTCCACTTCCTCATCCAGGTCATTTATGAAAATGACAAACAGCAGGGGTCCTAGATCAGCAGGGGGCATGATCTCCATGCAGAAAAAGGCCTATCCACAACTTCTCCATGCCTTTTGCACACAAGCCAGTTCCAGATACACAAGGCCAAAGTTCCTTGGATCCCATGCCCTCTCACCTTCTCAAGACGTCTTGCATGGGAGACTTTATCAAATGCCTTGCTGAAATCCAGGTAAACCACATTCACTGCTCTTCCTTCGTCAATGTGTTCAGTCATATTTTCAAAGAATTCCACTAGGCTTGTAAGACACGACCTGCCCCTGACAAAGCCGTGTTGACTATTTCTGATCAAGCTAAACTTCTCTAAATGCTCATAAATCCTGTCTCTCAGGATCCTCTCCATCAACTTACCAACCACTGAGGATATAATTTAATCTAATTGAATTATATGTTATCATTGCCACTGAAATGCTCTTCCACTGAATACCTTTTCGATTTGCCCAAATTCATTCTCTGAAACTTATCCCGAGACTGCCTGTCTCTTTTTTGGGCTTGCTATAAACTAGCTAAAATGTTCTCCTGAAATGTATTTTTTAAAAAAACTGCTCCCTCTTTATTTTTTACACTGATTTTTTTTCCAGTTAATATCAGAATAACAGAAACTTCAGACTTTTACCACCCTATTTTTTCTGCACTTTGCAGTAATTTGCCTTAATATTTTTCTTCTATCTCTTTCTAACTAATTGGCGGTATATATTATGTGTGATTATCCCTATTTTGTTTTTCAGTTCAATCTGTATGGCCTCACTTGATGATCCTTTAAGAATATCATCTCTCATCACCACTGTAATTGTTCCTTTAATCTATCTTATTATACCCCTGTTTTTATCCTCCTCTCTCTAGCCAGCCTGAAAATCTGGTATCCAGGAGCATTGAACTGCCATTCCTGTCCCTAAGGAACCATGTTTCTCTTATAACAATATTGTATTCCCAAATGTCTGACTACATTCTCAGCTCATCTGCCTTATTCACTAGACTCCTTGTATTGAAGAATCTACCATTAATCACTGTATAGCTCCTTTGTCTATATTTTAACCATAATTTCTTCTGTTTTCCATACATGCTTAATCATTTCCCCTCTTCCATTTCTAGCTCTGTTCAGTCATCAGCAATACAGTTTGAAACTTGTTGCTTTTACAATAAATGTCTAATAGTAGTCAGAAATTATTACCTGTCCTTTATATTTCATAGGCTCCTTGACCACGTGCAGCTTAAAGTGATCAGAAAGCAATTTAAAAATAAAATTCATCAGATTTTAAGTTGCAGCCCAAACAGGACATAGAATCCCTCTGGCGAAAAAGAAGGACATTTGACCCTTCGAGTTTGCACTAACTTTCGAAAAGAGCATCTTATCCAAGCCCATCTGGCTATCCCCATATATCTTGCACAGTTATCATGCTAATTCACCTAATCTACACATCAATGGATGCGAAGGAGCAATTCAGCATGGCCAATCCATTTAACCTGCACATCTTTGGACTGTGGGAGGAAAACGGAGCACATGGAGGAAACCCACACAAACACAGGGAGAATGTGCAAACTCCACACAGACAGTTACTAAAGTTGGAATTGAACCTGAGTCCCATAAGCTAGTAGTGCTAACCACTATGCCACCATGCCAGCTATGGTAGAAATTGGTTTGTTGCAGGAGTTTTTAAAATTTCATTTGTGGGACATGTGAGTCTGGCCAGCATTTATTGCCAATCCCCACTTGTTCTTGGAGAGCAGTTGAGTGTCAACCGCATGAAAAAGTTTATTTATTAGTCACAAGCAAGGCTTATGTTAACACTGCAATGAAGTTACTGTGAAATTCCGTATTGCTGTGGTCTTGGAGGCATATATTGGCCAGACCAGGTAAAGATGGCAGATTTCCTTCTTTAAAGGACATTAATGAACCAGATGAGTTTTTCCAACTATCAACAATGGTTTCATGGTCATCAATATATATTTTTCATTGAATTCAAATTCCATCATCTGTCATGGTGTGATACAAATCCAGGTCCCCAGAACATAGCTGAATTTCTAGATTAATAGCCTAGTAATAATACCATGAGGCCATTGCCTCTCCCCTCCCCCCACCAAATGTAATGTGATTATAACCAAACCCAGCATAGTCAATGCACAATCTTCCAGTTTGTTCATGCTGATGTGCCAAAATCAGGGGACAAACCAATTAAAGCTTTTACTTGAATCTCAAGAGTTCTGCATCAAAAGTCAAAATAGTATTAGGTGGAACTAGGTGAACAGCAGTTCCATAAGCATAGAGAGAAAACAGGGTAGGTTTGCTGTCTGCTCAAAACATATCTCAACCAATCCTTCTTTTATCCGTTGGTGACATAATTTTGACCAATTTGAAATGTAATTAGCTGAGCTTAGCCCCAGGAAAAATCAAACTTTATTCCATCATTCAGTGACCTTAAGAATATGCGCTCATCCCCAAGCTAAACTGGTATGAGCCTTCCTCAGTAAACCTGCCCACCAAAATTATTTACCCCAGTCCCACTGAGATTCAAATCCCACTTCCCCTAGAGTCTTAATGCCCTAGGAATCTAAAGCCCTTCCTCCTGCACCAACTCTCTAGGCACACATTCAGCTGGCACTATCCTTCTATTTCTGTACACAATCTCACATAGTGGAGGGAACAGACTCTTGCCTGTTCCTCTAACTGTAAACCTCCTATCATTAGCCATTTCCCAAACCTGCTTCTGTTCCTCTGGAGAATTGAGCCAGAAATGGTGTTATAGACCTGACTGGCTACACACACCGTGCTCCCCACCAGTCCCTTCCACAACCCCCCACCACCTCCAACCTCACCAGCTCTGTCAGCTCAGATAACTCCCTCAGACCCTACTGCCTGCACCTGTTGAAGGCGAGTTTAGCCAATGACAGGGGCAGGTTCATGAATAGATCTTCCCTCCTCCGTAATTCTCTCCACACTGGATCCTGTAGAACAAGAGCATGGAGCTGAAGTGCAAAAAAAAGGAACAGAAGGTTTATTAAATAACTGAAAAGGGTGAACGTGTGAGTTACTGTTGCACGTTTATTAGATACGTAACTTGCTTATTGACGCTCTCAATACTTCTGTGTCTTGATTAAACCTACAAACCAGTGTGCATTGTAAGCCCAACTCATTTCTTCTAAAGTTTCCGTGTAGGTATTAATCAGTTCAACCATTCGACATATTGTCATGTTCAAAAAAGATTTACATGGTGATATTAGAAGCAAATGGAGAGACTGAACAAGCTATCTCTTTTTCCTTTAGCGAAGATAAGCTGAGGGGTGACCTGATGAGATCTATAAAATTATGGACTTGTTTGCCAGAATACATGTCACGGGAGGGGAGACAAATAAATCACAATATAAAATACAAATTCAGGGGAAACCATTTACCCAGAGATTGGTGCAAAGTGGAACTTGAAGCAAATACCATTACTGTATTTAAGGGGAAGCTGGATAGAAACATGGTGCAGAAAGGAACAGAATGCTATATTGATGGAGTGAGATAAATGAATAATGGTGGATAAGGTTTGTGTTGAGTATGAACACTGACATATGCTTATTGATCAAATGTTCGTTTTACTTCTGTGCAAACCATGCAGTTCTTTACATTAAAAAAGCGGACTTGTGGCCGTCTGTGCAATACACAATTTCCTGCTACTGTCTTGACAATTTCCACACCAAGATCAGCCATGTCACAAGAGCTGGACAAATCTTCTCTTCCACCTTTTACAAACCTTTCGCTATCATTTAATCAATTTTCCACCTCTCTTATATTTCACACAGCAGAGTTTTTTTTTGTCTTAATCAACTTCCTGGGAAACTTACTTTGACTCTGGTTCCCGCTTCCCCCTTGGGGCATTAGCCATAATTTTAACTCTCTGCATGTTTACCGCTGTCCTCTCGAGGTGGCGAATGAAATAGGAATTGTCAAAGTGCAAACGGATGTTTGTATACGGCTCTTGTCTCCTTGTTTCCCACGCAAATATATTATGTGTTTAAAATTTATAAAGCTGGACAGCATACTTCTCACGCTGTTCAATGTAAAATATTGTACCATGGATTGCTACGTATGGCTTCCAACACATAGCCTCTTGTTGTCTAACTTTCTTGCCTGCGAGGTTAATGAATGCGGGTTCAGAAGGTTAATTCCAACAGATAGCATTTTCTTTTCACCAAACAGATGTTGGTGCGGGTTTAATGTGGTTATCAGACCATCTGCCCTCCAAGCTGTGCTATCTGCAGCCCTCCGCTTTGTTCTCTTGTGCATTCCAGCATTGCACTATGGAAATGCAATGGGGCAAAACATAGCAAAGGATAACATTTAGCAATTACATCCACCACGGAGCAGGTTACTATTAAAGGGACTCCTTGTGAGGCTGCAATGCGAAGCTCTGAGGAATATGCGAGATGTGATCTTGCAGATATAAGGGTGACTGCCCCCTCAAACCTTACGATAATTCCCGTGTGTTTGTGTTTATATTTGTGTGTCAGCGGGAATGGGCGTGGGTGGCGGAATGTAGGATTAGGGGACAAACTAATACATTAAGGTCTGAAATCGGGAAACCTCCTTCACGCCAACGGATTCAATAAATGTGAGTAAATATCCAGATGCAGCAGTAACCACAAACATCCTGGATTCGTTGAAGGATTCGCTCCACGCAACAACATATTTGGTGCCTCTCACTATGGAAAAGAAGATAGCGTAAATAATCTCCCTCCTGTCTCCCTCCTAGCCTTCCAATGAGCTAGAATGGTCTGAAGCTGCGGAGGGGAAACTTCTACTGCGTTAGTTTACAGAGCAAAGATCAAAAGTCAGAAGCGGAAGGAGTGTCGGTTTTCCCGTCCTGTCAGGGTGAGATTCGACGACTTGGATTTGACGGCTTTACACCACAAACTGCATTTGTGTTTCCTCACTCAGCTGAAACAATGAGCAAAAAACAGCATCAGGAAAGATTCTAATTACTTGAAATTAGAATTAATTATCCAGAACTCCTTATTCATTGCTGCATCGATCAACTGCATTTATTTAATGTATTTGGATTATTAAGGAATCCAATGAAATGTTTCCACCTCAATAGTGAAAAACAAGAAAGTGGATGATTTGGATAACTCTTTTCAAAGTTCTAGAACAGGACAATGGTTGAATGGCCTCTTCGCTATATATTGATTCTATCATTTGAATTTACATAAAACGTTATGTGTCAAATAGTGATCCCAACTCTGTCTGCTTTAGGATATTAATGGAAAAGGACGAGACCTGCCCAAAAGGGAAGGTATTTAACTGGGGGAGGGCTAGATAAAGCCAGATTAGGCAAGATCTTAAAGATACCGACTGAGATAAGCTTTTCGAGGGCAGGTCGACGAGGTACATGTGGGAGTCTTTCAAGGGAAAACTAAATTCTCTGCAGGAAAGATACGTGCCGGCAAGGAGGAAGGATGGGAAAGGTAAGATTAGAGAACCGTGGTTTACCAGGGATATTGAGGACTTGATCAGGAAGAAGCGAGAGGCTTACATTAGATCTAGGCAACTGGGGACTGAGACAGCGCTGGAAGCTTATAGAGAGTGTAGACGGGATCTTAAAAGGGGTGTTAGAAAGGCAAAAAGGGGCCATGAGGTGGCTCTGGCAGGTAGGATTAAGGAAAATTCTAAGGCATTTTACTCCTATGTAAGGAGCAAAAGGATGGTTAGAGGCAAGATTGGACCTCTCAGGGACAGAGGAGGGGATCTATGCTTAGAGCCTGAGAGAATGGGGGAGATCCTGAATGAATACTTTGCGTTGGTATTCACGCAGGAGACTGGCCAGATGTCTGTTGCTGATGTTGACAAAGTTGAGGATCAGTTGAGGGAAATAAAGATTACGAGGAAAGAGGTGTTGGGGCTGTTAGGCAGCTTAAAGACATATAAAGTTCCGGGGCCTGATGGCATTTACCCCAGGCTGCTAAGGGAGTTGAGGGAAGACCTAGCTGGGCCTCTGACGCAAATCTTTGTCTCTTCCTTGGACACAGGTGAGGTCCCAGAGGACTGGAGGATAGCAAACGTAGTACCGTTGTTTAAAAAGGTCAGAGGGATAACCCAGGGAACTATAGGCCGGTGAGCTTGACTTCAGTTATAGGTAAGCTAATGGAGAGGATCCTCAGGGACAGGATGTATGAGCATCTGGAGCTCTGTGATCTGATCAGGGATACGCAGCATGGCTTCATCAAGGGGAAGTCTTGTCTTACAAATCTAGTGGAATTTTTGGAAGAAGTGACAAAAACAGTTGATGAAGGACATGCTGTTGATGTCGTCTACATGGATTTCAGTAAGGCGTTCGACAAAGTTCCTCATGGTAGACTGATAGAGAAGGTGAAGGCGCATGGGATACAGGGCCGGGTATGTAGATGGGTCGAGAACTGGCTCGGAAGGAGGAGACAGAGGGTAGTAGTGGAAGGCTCTTTTTCCGACTGGAAGCCTGTCACTAGTGGAGTGCCACAAGGCTCAGTACTAGATCCTCTTCTATTTGTGGTTTACATAAACGACTTGGAAGTTGGGGTAGGTGGTGAGATCAGCAAATTTGCTGATGACACTAAGATGCTTGGATTGGCGGTACAGAGGAGCAGTGCCAGGCAATACAACAGGACATAGACAGGTTGGTAGACTGGGCAGATAGATGGCAAATGGAATTTAATCCGGATAAATGCGAGGTGATGCATTTTGGCCGGAAAAATGTAGAAGAGAGCTATAGGATAAAAGGTAAGACTATACGGAGCATAGAGACGCAGAGAGACTTGGGGGTGCAGGTTCACAAGTCTCTGAAGGTGTCTTTACAGGTGGAGAAGGTGATAAAGAAGGCGTATAGTATGTTAGCTTTCATAGAAAAGGGTATAGAATACAAGAGGAGGAGTTTGATGTTGCAGTTGTATAGAACGTTGGTTAGGCCTCACTTGGAATACTGCGTCCAGTTCTGGTCGCCGTACTAGCGGAAGGATGTGGAGTCCTTGGAGAGAGTGCAGAGGAGGTTTACCAGGATGCTGCCTGGTATGGAAGGACTGTCTTATGAGGAACGATGAAATAGACTGGGGTTGTTTTCCCTTGAAAGACGTCGGCTTAGAGGGGATCTAATAGAGGTGTATAAGATTATAATGGGTATAGATAGAGTAAATGGTGGTAAACTTTTTCCACCTTCAGAAATGGATAGGACGAGGGGTCATGGCCTTAGGGTGAGGGGGGCTATGGATAAGACGAATATTAGAGGGCAGTTTTTCACACAAAGGGTAGTGGGGATGTGGAATGCACTGCCGAGTAAGGTGGTGGGAGCAGGCACGCTAGGGCTGTTTAAGGGTCTCTTGGACAGCCACATGAGCGGTATGCGGATAGAGGGATATAGTAGGACTGTTTAACTATGACTTTTTTTTTCCACAGGTAATTCGGTCCAACTTGACCAACAAGGAGCATGCATTCGGCAGGTGGTGCGAGGACAGCTCTTGGATGTTGATTCATGGGTTGCCTGGTGCTTCATGTCGTAAATGAATGCTTTATCTGGACCATCTGAAGGGCACCATGACAGCTCAGTGACTATCGCGGTAGCTGTGCAGATACTTGGAATTGGGCCGGTGTCTGCAGGAGTTTGTGCGTTCTCCCCATGGTTGCGTGGGTTTTCTCCAGGCGCTCCGGTTTCCTCCCACATCCCAAAAAT
The DNA here is from genome assembly GCA_024679065.1 of Sphyrna mokarran. Lineage (NCBI taxonomy): Eukaryota > Metazoa > Chordata > Chondrichthyes > Carcharhiniformes > Carcharhinidae > Sphyrna > Sphyrna mokarran. Next base: position 114,237,899 of record JAGIQG010000004.1, read on the forward strand.
TCGCTCTTAGGCTGATTGGGAAACAAATTTACCCTATATTGAGATTCTTCCATATTAGGAATAACCTAAAATTAGATTAAGAAAATGGAATTGTTACTATAAAGTTATGACGGTGGCGTGGGCTCGTTGGGCCGAAGGGCCTGTTTCCCGTGCTGTGTTGCTCTTTGAAATCTTTGAAATCTCTTTGTTATGTTAAAGCTGGAAACGTTGTGTGTACATAACACCTTGCATACCTCAGCATGCACCAGCCAATGAAGTATTTTTGAGAAGTTGTTACCGTCATCAGTCAGGAAACACAGTAGTCAACTTATACACAGCAAGCTCCTAAAACAGCATTGCGCAGATGGACAAAAAATGTACTTTAACACATTTGAGTGTTTGAGAAATAAACATGGCACAGGACCCTGGGCAGGAACATTGCTGTTTTGGATCACTGTCACAATCCTCTTACTCCCACCCCCACCATACTCCCTTGGTGTTTGTGATGCTGTCCCCAATCCATCCTAAAGTATCTCAGCTGATTGGCCTGCACGCAGCCTGGTTCATCCCAGTTTGGATACTCTTGCATCATGTCCATCACTTACCATGTGGAGATGAGGTGCTGCTGGCAGAGATGGGCATCTTGACCAGTCATCTTATATTACAAACAATCAACATTAAAAAGGAAGTGGATGCAGAAATTAACATGGGCATTCTGGATCAACAAAAAAGTATACATAGAACATAGAACATAGAACATTACAGCACAGAACAGGCCCTTCGGCCTTCGATGTTGTGCCGACCAAAATAAAAAGCAATGCCCCTCCAAACTAAACATTCCCTTCTCTTCCATATACTTATCAATTAACCTCTTAAACGCCACCAAACTTGGCGCATCTACGACAGCTGCAGGCAGGGCATTCCATTCCCTAATCACTCTTTGAATAAAGAACCTACCTCTGATATCCGTCCTATAACTCATACCCCTTAATTTAAAGCTGTGTCCCCTCGTGCTAGCTGTCTCCATCCTAGGAAAAAGGCTATCACTGTCCACCCTATCTAAACCTCTAATCATCTTATATGCTTCAATAAGATCCCCTCTTAGCCGCCTCCTTTCTAACGAAAACAACCTCAAATCCTTCAACCTCTCTTCATAGACCTGCCCTCCATACCAGGCAACATCCTGGTAAACCTCCTCTGTACCCTCGCCAATGCCTCCACATCTTTCTTATAATGTGGCGACCAGAACTGCACACAATACTCCAAGTGCGGCCGCACTAGAGTTTTGTACAGTTGCAACATGATGCCGCGGCTCCTAAATTCAATCCCCCTACCAATAAAAGCTAAGACTCCATATGCCTTTTTAACAACTTTATCCCCTTGACTGCCTACTTTCAGGGATCTATTGACACATACACCAAGATCCTTCTGTTCCCCAACACTATTAAGAGCCCTACCATTAGCCCTATACTCTACACATTTATTGTTCCTGCCAAAGTGCATTACCTCACACTTTTCCACATTAAACTCCATTTGCCACCTCTCGGCCCAGCTCTGCAACTTGTCCAAGTCCCTCTGCAAACTATAACACCCCTTCTTCACTATCTACCACTCCACCGACTTTAGTGTCATCTGCAAATTTACTAATCCATCCTTCAATACCCTCATCCAGATCATTTATAAAAATTACAAAACAGCAGGGGCCCCAAAACAGACCCCTGAGGTACACCACTTGTCACCGAACTCCACAATGAATATCTCCCATCAACCACCACCCTCTGTCTTCTATCTGCCAGCCAATTCCTAATCCAATTAGCTAAATCACCCTCTATTCCACACATCTTCATTTTCTGTAGAAGTCTACCATGGGCCCCCTTATCAAACGCCTTACTAAAGTCCATATATACTACATCAACCGCCTTACCCCCATCCACCTCTCTGGTCACTTTCTCAAAAAAACTCAATGAGGTTAGTAAGGCATGACCTACCCTTCACGAAACCATGCTGACTATCCCCAATCAATTCATTTCTCTCTAAATAACTATAAATCCTATCCCTAATAATTCTCTCCAATACCTTGCCCACAACAGAAGTATACATTTATGTGATTCAGATTGTAATAAAATCATTTGAACTCGTTCTTTGATATGTGGCCATCACTGGCAAGGCCAGCATTCATTACCCATTTCTGAGAAATATTTCCCATTGTTTATTTGCTCCAAGAGTGCTGTTAGAGTTCCAGATTTTTGACCCAGTAACAGTGAAAGAACAAAACAATAAGCTTGGGGAAGAAATGTTGTTCTTGCCAACAATGACTCCATCCAGTGAAAGAATGCATAAATATATATTTCCAAGTCGGGATGATGTGGGAATTCGATGGAACTTACTGCTGTCTCCTAGGTGATAGGTATCGCAGTTTTGGAAGGTGTTGTTAAAGGAGCTTTGATAATTTGCTGGAATGCAACTTGGATATGATGCACACTGCTACTCCTGTGTGCATTGGTGGAAGGGGTGAATATTTGAGGTAGTGACTGAGGCACCAATCCAGTGGACTGATCTGTCCTGGTTGGTGTTGAGTTTTGTGTTGGTGCTGGACTCCATGTCTTCGTTTATTTATTAGGATTGGCAAGCACTAAGGGAATCACCACAGGCAACTATTGCAACAAAGCATAAACCAGGCAATTCAGTTCCTATTTGAAAAAATGAAATCAAAATCTCCTTCCAGTCGCATTCATTGTAGGGCAGAAAACAAAATGTACCTGCTTAGTCAGGTATAAGTGTCCAAAGTCTTCTTGTGTGGGCCTGGTTACTTCAGTCAAATGCCATTCCATTTGTTCACCAGATCTTCAGCCCAATGCATTGTTTTATATCTAATTCTTCAGCAAAACAAAGCCCTCGGATCAGAGATACCATTACAGCAGGGTGGCACAGTGGTTAAAAGATGTGCAGTGTTGGAGAGTCTGCACAGTTGATGGGCTGAACGGCCTCCTTCTGCAATGTAGGGGTTTTATGATTCTAAAGAAAGTCTTCACTTAGCCAATCCTTCTGGGTGGAGGGTGTCTTGCCTCCATGCCAGATCAATGTGTTTGGAGAGAGCTGATCTGTCCAATTTGCACGATCTGCAGACTCTGTCACGTTGCTGGGCAAGTGGTGCTTGAAGAGTCGGGATTGAAGGAGAGAGTGCACCCAACAAAATCTCCTGATATGTTTGATACTTTCCTGAATGAGCGTTCTCCATTTTGGTTGGTCAAATCCAGGGATTCCCATGAATCGACTGGAATGTTTGACTTCTTCAGATATGCTTTGTGAATATCCTGAAAGCATTTCTTTCTCTTCCTATGAGTCTTCTGTCACAGGTTCCTAAGCTTTAGGTGCAATGAAGAAAAACAAGGGTTGTCAAACAGGTCAGAACTAGAGAAGTGCAGGGATCTCAGGTATTGGAGGAGATCACAGAGATAAGGAGAGACAGGACAACTTGGGAAGAATACAGGGAGGTTTTATTGTCTTAGACAGATACAGAGTAAGATCACAATGCTCCAAGATGCAAAGAACCCCTGGTGTATGTTGGCTACATAAAACTACACAGTGCCCAGAAGGGTTTCAGGAGTTCAAAGGATTGTGGGTAGTCTAGCCTCCATAGAACATAGAACATAGAACACTACAGCACAAACAGGCCCTTTGGCCCACAAGTTATGCCGAACACATCAAAACCTACCCAGCCATAGACCTATCTATAACCCCCAATCCCATTGGATCCCATATACTCATCCAGAAGTCTTTTAAAAGACCCCAGCGAGTTCGCCTCGACCACCACCGACAGCAGCCGATTCCATTCACTCACCACCCTCTGAGTGAAAAACTTTCCCCTAGCATCCCCTCTGTACTTGCTTCCCTGCACCTTAAATCTGTGCCCTCTCGTCGCGACCATTTCAGCCCTGGGAAATAGTCTCTGAGAGTCCACCCTATCTAATCCTCTCAACATCTTGTAAACCTCTATCAGGTCGCCTCTCAACCTTCGTCTCTCCAGGGAGAACAGTCCCAGCTCCCTCAACCTGTCTTCATAAGGCATGCCTCCCAATCCAGGCAACATCCTTGTAAATCTCCTCTGCACCCTTTCAATAGCTTCCATGTCCTTCCTATAGTGAGGCGACCAGAACTGTGCACAGTACTCCAAGTGTGGTCTGACAAGGGTCCTATAAAGCTGCAGCATTACCTCCTGACTCCTGAACTCAATCCCTCGATGAATGAAGGCCAGTACACCATAAGCTTTCTTAACCACATCCTCCACCTGGGAGGCCGATTTGAGAGTCTTATGGACCCGGACCCCAAGATCCCTCTGCTCTTCCACACAGCTAAGACTCCTACCTCTGATAGTGTACTCATTCATCCCGTTGGATCTGCCAAAATGGACCACAACACATTTATCCGCGTTGAAGTCCATCTGCCACTTCTCCGCCCAGTCTTGCATCCTGTCGATGTCCTGCTGCAACTTCTGACATCCCTCCAGACCATCCACAACACCACCGACCTTCGTGTCATCGGTGAACTTACTCACCCATCCCTCCACTTCCTCATCCAGGTCATTTATGAAAATGACAAACAGCAAGGGTCCTAGAACAGATCCCTGGGGCACTCCACTGGTGACCGACCTCCATGCAGAAAAAGAGCCATCCACAACCACCCTCTGCCTTCTGCAGGCAAGCCAGTTCTGGGTCCACAAGGCCAAAGCCCCTTGGATCCCATGCCCTTTCACCTTCTCAAGAAGTCTTGCATGGGGGACCTTGTCAAATGCCTTGCTGAAGTCCATGTACACCACGTCCACTGCTCTTCCTTCGTCAATGTGTTCAGTCACATTTTCGAAGAACTCAATTAAGCTCGTAAGGCACGACCTGCCTTTTACAAAACCATGTTGACTATTTCTAATCAACCTAAACTTCTCCAAATGCTCGTAAATCTTGTCCCTCAGAAGCCTCTCCATCAGCTTACCAACCACTGAGGTCAGACTCACCGGTCGGTAATTTCCAGGCCTATCCCTGTTCCGTTTCTTGAAAATAGGGACCACATCCGCAATCCTCCAATCCTCCGGAACCTCTCCCGTCTCCATCGACGACGCAAAGATCATCGCCAGGGACTCTGCAATGACATCCCTCACCTCCCACAATAACCTGGGGTACATCCCATCTGGTCCCGGAGACTTGTCTATCTTGATAGCACTTAGAAGTTCTAACACATCTGCTTCCTTAATATCTACATACTCAATCTTTTCAGTCTGCTGCAAACTTGTAGTGCATCTTCCCAGATCACTTTCCACCGTGAATACTGAGGCAAAGTACTCATTAAGCACCTCTGCCATTTCTTCCGGTTCCATACAGACTTTTCCCCCTTCACCTTTTATAGGTCCTATCCCTTCTCTTCTCATCCTTTTACTTTTCACATATTTGTAGAAGGCCTTGGGATTCTCCTTAATCCTACCAGCCAAGGCTTCTCATGACCCCTTCTGGCTCTCCTAATTTCCTTTTTAAGCTCTCTTCTATAAGCCTTATACTTCTCTAGATCCCCAACATCTCCTAGCTCTTTGAACCTTTTATACACCTTTCTTTTCTTCCTGACTAGGTTCACCACAGCCTTCGTGCACCACGGTTCCCTCGACCTACCAAAACCTCCTTGTCTCACCGGAATGTTGTCCTGCAGAGCTCCAGACAAGCATTCCTTGAATATCTGCCACCTTCCTTCTGTGCTTTTCCTTCCAGTTTATTCGCCCCAACATCTGCCTGATGTCTTCATATTTCCCCTTATTCCAGACAAACACCTTCCTAGCCTGCCTGATCCTATCCTTTTCCAATGCAAGGGTGAAGGAGATAGAATTATGATCTCCATCCCCAAGATGCTCTCCTACTGAGAGATCCATCACCTGTCCTGGTTCATTAGCTAGTACCAGGTCCAGTACAGCCTCTCCTCTCGTAGGCTTGTCCACGTGCTGTGTCAGGAAACCCTCCTGAACACACCTAACAAACTCCTCCCCATCCAAACCCCTTACCCTTGGGATATTCCAGTCAATGTTTGGGAAATTGAAGTCTCCCATCACAGCAACTCTTATTTCTACATCTCTCCAGTATCTGTTTCCCTACCTGCACCTCAACTTCCCTGTCACTATTGGGCGGCCTATAGAATACACCCAGCAATGTCACCGACCCTTTGCTATTCCTAACTTCCACCCACAGAGACGCTGTAGACATTCCCTCCTCGGTATCCACCTTCTCTACAGCCATGACACTGTCCCTGATCAACAGTGCCACTCCACCACCTCTTTTGCCTCCCTCCCCGTCTTTCCTGAAGGATCTGAATCCCGGGACCTGAAGTACCCAGTCCTGTCCCTGAGACATCCAAGCCTCTGTAATGGCCACCACATCACAATCCCAAGCAGCAATCCACGCCCTAAGTTCATCCACCTTATTTACTACACTCCTGGCATTAAAATAGACACACCTCAGCCCCTCAGACTGGACATTTCCCTTTTCCCCCACTCGTCTAACCTGCCTCTCATCCTGCCTAGAGTCCTTCCCTACCTGGGAGCTAACTTCCTTGCTCCCAGTCTCCACATCACTATTCCCTCCCCCTAACCATCATTCAACAACTGATGAGTCTTGCAACCAATGACCGGGAGGGTCAGGTGGCAACCAGGTATTGGAAGAACATGTGATGAAATTTCCAAAAATTTAGTTCAGCCAGATCTGGCAACTTTACACACAGCGCAGCCAGCTTTTTAGTGAAATTTTCATTGATTAAACAGCAGGGAGATAGTGTTTTGTGAAAGTTCAGACATGTTCGGTATCTGAGTCATGTATGAACAGGAGAAAGTGTCTTATATGGAGAAATATGGGCATTCAGAGAGAGAGTTATATATTTATAATTTAACTTGGTGGGGGTGGAATGGGGTTTGATAAAACAAATTCCAGTAACACATCTATGTAAGGAAATGTGTGGTTACAGATAAAACGACAATCTTATAACCAGAGCAGTGCTCTGGAAGCTTGTGATTCCAAATAAACCTATTGGACTTTAACTTGGTATTGTGAGACTCCTTACTGTGCCCACCACGTCCAACGCTGGCATCTCCACATCATGACTTCACATCATAGCAACTTTTTTTTATAGTGTGCTTTCAATTGTTGAAAACTGTTTCGGCATTGGATTTTATATAAAATTGTTATAGAGTTAGTAATTGTTCAATTTTTGCTCAGTGATAGCAATTGAGTTTCTCAGTCTGAAGATTATATGTTCAAGTCCCATTCCAGAGACTTGAGCACACTATCTATACTATACTATTATAGATAGTGTGCTCAAGTCTCTGGAGTACTATGTACTGACAATACAGTACTGAAGATGTGCAGCACTATTGGAGATGCTATCTTTCAGATAAAACATTAAATAAATACCAAATCCAAATGGAAGCAAAAGATTCCATTGAATTGTTTGAACGTAAACAGTTGACTCATTTGGTGTTTTGTCTAACATTCAACTCTTGACTAATACTACCTCAACAAAAACACTTATCTGATCATCTTCTCATTACTGTTTGAGGGAGCTTTCTATGCATAAATTGATTTGTCACATTTTTCTACAGCAGTGACCACATTTCATTAGTTGTGTAACACTTTAGGATTTCCTAACAGCATGGAAGATGCTATAGAAATAAAATCTTATCAGATCTACTAAAATGGTGGCAGGGATAAAAGATTTCAATTATGAGGAGACACTAGAGAACTAGGCTATTCTCCTTCAAACAAAACAGGGAAGAGGGAATTTGATAGAAGTGATTAAAATCATGAAGATTTTAATAGAATAAAGAAGGAAAAGTTGCTCTTTGTGGCAGAGAGGTCTGTAACTAGGGCCAATGATATAAAATTATTGATTGAAGAACAAGAAGTGATGTGAAAAAATATCTTTTTTGCAAATGAATTGTCATGGTCTGGATGCAGTCCTAGAATGTTTGCAGATATAAATTCAATGATTATTTTCAAAAGGAAATTTAATTAAAACAGGAAAGTAAGAATATGCTGTAACATGGGGAAAGAGCAAGGGAGAATTGAATTAATTGGATAGTTCTTTCAAAAAGCCAGCATCATGAACAAAATCAGTTAGTGTTTGCATTTAATAATGTGAGATTTAGGATTGGTGTTCAGATGTTTAATAATGCAATTATGTTCATTAGTGTTCAGAAATTTAAAAGTGTAAAACTATATTTTATTTTGGTTCATCTATATGTCTCAGTTTGGAAGGCATTGTCGAAGGAGTCTTGGTGAGTTCCTGCAGTGCACCTTGTAGATGATGGACAGCTTTTGTGGAGTGAGGTGAAATAGTTATGCAAAACTCCCAGCTTCAGACTTGCATTTGAGTATTTATGTGGTCGGTCCAGTTCAGCTTCCAATCAATGGTAAACAGCAGGATGTTGATGGTAGGAGATTCAGTGATGGTAAATGCTCTTGAATGTCAAAGGAAATAATTAGATTCACTCTTGCTGCAGATAGTTATTATCTAGCATTTCTGTGACATGAATGCTGCTTGTCACTACTTAGCCCAAGGATGAAAGTTGTCCAGCTCTGCTTCATGCAGGCACAGATTGTTCCAGTAGTTGAGGTGTTGTGTTCATTGCTGATCGTTGTTCAATAGTCAGGGGAAGTCTCCAATTCTGACCACATATTGGAGAGAAGTTCATTGATGAAGCAGCTGAAGATGGTTGGACCTAATCCACTAATCCTGAGGAACTCCTGCAGTCATCACCCGGACCTAAGCGGATTGGCAATCACAACAATCTTTTTTTTGTGCCAGCTGTGATTCCAATTAGTGCACAATTTAGTCCTGATTCACTTTGATTTCAAACTTACTGGACCTCTGTGATGCCAATTGCAATCCCTCTACTTCTGAAATTCAGCTCTTTTGTCCATGTTTGAACCTAGGCTATAATGAGATCCCAGCAGAACCCAAATAGAGCATCAACAAATAGGTTATTGCTGAGTAACAGCTGTAAGATAAAACTGTCAATCAGGTGGGATTTTCCAGCAGCGCTCAATGCAAAAACTGGAAAATTATGCTTGAAGTCAACAAATCTTTCCATGTCTCCCCCCCTCCACTCCCCCTCACTAGCTACAATTTCCATAGCAGGCAGAACAGGAAAATTCACTCCCTTGTTTGCTGATGATTGAGAGTTGACTAACTATTTAGAGAAGAGGTGTCCTGCATTTTGTGAACAGGACATATCAAGACAATTATCCATTTTGTCTTGGGATATTGTGATCTGTGAGGGTAGTGATAGACTTCAAGAGGGCACTGACAGGCTGGTGGAATGGGTGGACTTGTGGCAGCAGCAACTTGATGCAAAATATTTGCATTTTGATAGGAAGAATGAGGGAAGATAATATAAAATAAAGGCTTCCAATTCTAAAAGGGTACAACAATAGAGAGACATGGGAGTATACACATGCAACAAAATCACTAATGGTGCAGAGAAGGTTCAGAGGTTGTGAATAAAGCAGGCAGGATCCTGGGCTTTATAAATAGAGGGGTAAAAAAAGTGGTTACGATGAATCTTTATAAAACATTGTTTCAGTCTCAACTGGAGTTCTGTGAAAGCAAAATACTGCAGATGTTGAAAATCTTAAAAACTGGAAGTGTTTGGAAATCTCAGCAAGCCTGGCAGCGTCTGTGGAGAGACAATCCAAGTTAATGTTTTGAGTCAGTTTGACTTCTTCTGAGCATTGGAATATTGTATCCAATTCTGCATAAAAAATTTTAGGAAGAATGTGAAGGCTTTAGAGAGGATGCCAAAAATATTTGTAAGAATAGTTTCAGAGCTGCAGGACTTGATTTATGTGAATAGATTGGCAAAGTGAATTGTTCTCTCCAGAAAGGAAAAAATTGAAAAGGGAGAGTTGCTCAAAAAAAAGAGGGATCTGGACAGAGGAAATAGGGAGAAAGTGTTCCCATTGGCAGAAAGGAGCAAGAGCTCGAGAAATCTGATTGGCAAAAGAACCACAAGTCACATGAGGAAAATATATTTGTGCAGTAAATGGTTAGGATCTGGAATGCACTACCTGAGAATGTGTCAGAGGCGGGTTGTGGCTCTCAGAAAGGAATCACCTTTTGTTAATTACCTGAATAGAAGATCAAATTGCAGGACTGTGGGGAAAATGTGGAGGAGTGGGACTAGTTGAGTCCTTGAGTACAGTGGGCTAAATGGCTTCCTGTGTGGTCACCACTTTGTCATTTACAGTCTTTATTATGGATTTTTTTCATGTGCCCATGAGACATGGGATCACCAAAAAGGCCTATATTTATTGTCCATTCCTAAAATCCTCCTGGAAGATGCTGGTGAACTGCCTTCTTGAACCATCAGAGTTTATGTATTATATGTACACCAACAATGAAGTTAGGAGGGGAGTTCGAGGATTTTGACACAGTGACAGCGAAGGTTAGGAAAGGTAGGATTAGTGAGCCGTGGATTACTGGGGATATTGAGGACTTGGTTAGGAAGAAAAGAGAGGTGTATGATAAGTCAAAACAGCTGGGAATGGAGACAGCGTTGGAGGAATACAGAGAGAGTAGGAGGGAGCTCAAACGGGGAGTTAGAAGGGCAAAAAGGGGGCATGAAATGATTTTGGCGGATAGGATTAAGGAAAATCCAAAGGCTTTTTACTCCTATGTTAGGAATAAAAGGGTGGTTAGAGGAAAAATCGGACCTCTTAGGGACAGAGGAGGGGAACTGTGCTTAGAGCCCGAGGGAATGGCGGAGATCCTGAATGAATACTTTGCGTCGGTATTCACGAAGGAGAGGGGCTTGTTGACAGCTCCTGTCTCTGAGGGAGCTGTGGACCAGTTGAGGGAAATATCCATGCCGAGGGAGGAAGTGTTAGAGCTTCTAGGTAGCATTAAAACTGATAAATCTCTGGGGCCTGATGGCATTTATCCCAGGCTGCTTAGGGAGGTGCGAGGTGAAATTGCTGGGCCTCTGACGCAAATCTTTGTCTCTTCCTTGGACACACGTGAGGTCCCAGAGGACTGGAGAATAGCTAATGTTGTACCGTTGTTTAAAAAGGGTAGTAGGGATAACCCTGGAAATTATAGGCTGGTGAGTTTGACATCAGTGGTAGGGAAGCTGTTGGAGGGGATTCTTAGAGATAGGATGTATAGGCACTTAGAGCGTTGCAATCTGATTAGGGATACGCAGCATGGATTTGTTAAGGGGAGGTCGTGCCTTACAAATCTGGTAGAATTTTTTGAGGAGGTGATGAAAACGGTGGACGAAGGGCGAGCCGTTGATGTCGTCTATATGGATTTTAGTAAGGCGTTTGACAAAGTCCCTCATGGGAGGTTAGTTGAGAAGGTCAAGGCTCATGGGATACAAGGACAGGTAGCTAGATGGATCAGTAACTGGCTTGGTAATAGGAGACAGAGTAATAGTGGAAGGGTGTTTTTCTAGCTGGAGGTCGGTCACTAGTGGTGTGCCGCAGGGCTCGGTACTGGGACCTCTTCTATTTGTAATATATATAAATGACTTGGAAGAGGGAGTAAGCGGAGTGATCAGCAAGTTTGCAGATGATACAAAGATGGCTGGACTTGCGGATAGTGAGGAGCATTGTCAGGCGATGCAGCAGGACATAAATAGGCTGGTAGCTTGGGCAGATAGATGGCAGATGGAATTCAATCCTGATAAATGTGAGGTGATGCATTTCGGGAGAAAGAATGTAGGGGGGAGGTATATGATAAAGGGTAGACCTATTAAGAGTATAGAAACGCAGAGGGACCTGGGGGTGCAGGTGAACAAGTCTCTGAAGGTGGCAGAGCAAGTGGAGAAGGTTGTGAAGAAAGCATATAGTATGCTAGCCTTTATAGGAAGGGGCATAGAGTACAAGAGCTGGCCTTTAATGTTGCAGTTGTATAAAACATTGGTTAGACCTCATTTGGAATACTGTGTCCAGTTGTGGTCGCCCTACTACCGGAAGTTCGTGGAGACTCTGGAGAGAGTGCAGAGGAGGTTTACCAGGATGCTGTCTGGTATGGAAGGTCTGAGTTACGAGGAGAGGTTAAGCAAATTGGGACTGTTTTCCTTAGAAAGACGTAGATTTAGAGGAGATCTAATAGAGGTGTACAAGATTATGAGGGGTATAGATAGAGTAAATAAAGTTAAGCTTTTTCCTAGGATGGACTCGAATAGCATGAGGGGTCACGGGCTTAGGGTGAGGAGGTAAGGTATAATTTGGATGCTAGAGGGAGTTTTTTTCACACAGAGCTGGTAAGGGTATGGAATGCACTGCCAAGTGGTGGAGGCAGGCACTCTGGAGTTATTTAACAGATACTTATGAACAGATACTTATGAACAGATGCACATGAATAGAATGGTAATGGAGGGATATAGAAAACTGTTTTAAAATAAGGATCATGAGCCTTGGGAGTTCCCTGGAAGTGTGTAAATTGTCGATGATATTGATGTATTTGTTTTATCCTACAGGTACTTCGGTCTGCCTTGTTGTCTAACAAGGGGCATTCACGAATGGGTCGTGAGAAGGCTGCTTTTGGATTTTTCGAGAGTATCCTAGTGCGTCACATTCTTAGTGTATGCTTGACCTGGACCATTTGATGGGCAACACGACAGCTCAGTGACTATTTCTGTGCTGTGCAGATACATGGATTTGGGCCTGTATCTGTGGGAGTTTGCGCATTCTCCCCATGCTTGCGTGGGCTTTCTCCAGGTGCTCCGGTTTCCTCCCACATCCCAAAGATGTGCTCTTAGGCTGAGTGGCAGAACAAATTCTCCCTAAATTGTTTCAAATTTGGTTTCAATGCATAGATCTGTAAACATAGACAAGGATCATGGGTAGAAGTGGGAACATCGAGGTGGCGGCGCGGGCTCGTTGGGCCGAAGGGCCTGTTTCCCGTGCTGTTTTGATCTTTGTTGTTGTTTTTTGTAAATATTGTTGTCTGATAAACTGCAACTGATAACAATGTTACACTGCCTTAAAACAGGTTTAAATTCTAGAGAAACTACCCAGCTCTAGTGATACTTTATGTAATTGCTCGATAACTGTACGTACTTGTCAAATTCCAGACAAATTTTTTACATTCATTTTCACGATGTGAACATGGTCAGAAAGGCCGACATTGATTTGCCAACACTCATAAAATTGTGTGGTTTATTAGTCCACTTCAGAAGCAATTAAGACTCAACCAGGTTGCTATCGGACAGGAGTCACATATAAGACCAGATTGGGTAAGGATGGCAGGTTCAATTCCCTGAAGGGGCGGTCAGTGCTGAACTCATGATAGTCTGATAGCTACTGATACCAGCTTAATAGTTCTTGTATTTATTATTTTTTGAAATGGAATTCAGATTCTCAAACTAGCGGTATGTAAATTTCTTTGAACTTGCATTAGTGGCACTACGAGTTATGTAATATAACCATTACACTAACTACAGATACATAGTATCTTGCGTATTTACACTTGCAAAATTGCCAATCACTTCTGCACTCAATTTGGAATGAAAACGATTATCAATGTATATAATATAAATTTCTAAAATTATGATCGAGCTAAAGTAATTACACAAATATAAACTGAGAGAATTGGATGTTTTCAGAGTCCGACATAAGTATTTTGGAAATTCAAAGGGTTTATCGTGTTTAGTAGACTCGGGAACACAAAAGGTAAAAAGAATACATTACAGGTTCTAAGATTTACTCAATGCAATTGGCGATCACTTCAATTCTTTGAAAATTCTTAGAAATATATGCTTCACTTAGTTACATTGCAGCAGAAAAGTGCCCTCTTACACCAAACGGTGCACCCGCAGCACTGAGCACCATCTCTCTCTTGTTAGAACAATGCGCGGACACAATGGGAATATTCAATTAGGCGTTAAATACCCTCTTAAATTAGTGATGATTTATAAAACCGATTGATGATCTAAATGAACCAATCCCTTTTATCGCCCAAGCGGAAAGACAAAGATCGCAGCTCGCTGCGAAACGATCAGGATTTCCAAGTCGATTAGACTTGAGCACACTCAGCAGTGAGATGAATGATGCGTGTGGTATTTGCGGAATGCTAATTTAAATTATAGGGTATACATCATGAATTTGATAGCCCCGAAGTTTAACTGCAAATATTAAATTTCATTCAGGAGTATTTAAATTAGCCAATTGTTTTGAACATATTCACTGGATGTGATTGATCAATTTTTAACGACCACCAAAACCAACTTTCAGACTGCTGACACTTTGTAGAAACTGCTTTTCTAATAATTTATAGCTAAATGTTTTTTTCTAAAAAAAAATAATTGTAACATCATTGTTCTAATGTTAATTTAAAGTCATTTTATTTGAAGGATCTATTATTTGTCTGTATTAAATTCCTGCATTATTCCTGTTACTTATTGTTATTTATTATAACATTCAATTGTTTAATAACTTAGATTTGAAAACTGATATTCTGGCAATTTAGCTCCATTAATTTCAGTGCATCCAACTTTTTTTTAGGAAAGCAGAGACAAAAATGCCCATGTGGTGCTTTCGTACATAATTAAGAAACTGTTTAAAGGCAAGCCTCAGACCACTTTAAGAGGATTTAAACTATGCAAACTAACTATTAAAACCATGTTAACTGATAAAGAAACAAACTACTTTTTAGAATAAATTGTTTTGAAGGTAGTCCAGTTTGAATACTTATCCAGGGCGCTCTACTTAAAATTTGAGCAACTTATTGGGATTATTCTCAAGTGCTGCTATTTGGTGTCCTGATGCTTTTTTTTCTTTAAGAAAAACCTATTTGGGACCTTTTTAAAAATAATTGGACTCGTCGCGGATTAATCTAACCCTCCCCCTCTCGTCAATTACTTCACCTTGACAAATTCTGCGCATTTTTCACAAACCCCCAGTTTCTTTCGCTTGACTTTCTCCTCCGAATTGGGAATTATTGATCGCCCTGCTTGCTTGAGTTGCTAAAGGCCTATAGAAGTTGGACTGTGGTCTCCTCCATTCGATCTGACACGACGAATAGAAGCGCGCCTTTCACAGACAAATTAGTCTCATTCAGCACAGCTTCAGATACTTTCAATGCAGAAAAGTCACATTCTCTCCCATTCCGTCAGAAGCGGAATATTTACTACATTTCTGAGCCATCAAACTTCCTTTAAAGACATGGAGTCCCCCTCCCTCTCTCTCTGTCAGACTTTGTTAAAATCAGAATTGTTTCAAAACTCCACGCAGCACTTAAAAAAGATATTTCTCCAGACTTTTAAAATCCGGAGTTAGTAACCAAAAACAGTCCTGGTTAGTGGGAGTCAAAGTGATTTGGTGAAAGTATTTTGCAGTTTAGGCATCGCTACAATTAACCATTGCAAATGTAACATGGAGGCTATTGGGGTGCAAATTTTATCTCAGTAGCCTGGTATAAAAATACCCCCGTTCTGTAAACATATGTTTCAAGGAGAAAACTGCAGTTCACCGCAAGTGTGAAATTTACTTTGTTGAGAGAATCGTAGAAATCACAGCCCCCTCAGAGGAGGGATGGGGAGATGCTGTGGTGCTGGATCTGAGTGCAGCTCCATCCTGTAATCCTGTCTCTTTCTTATACATTCTCTTTTTTCGATTATTTAGTCGATTCATTTTTAAATTACGCTGCAGCCTCTACCTCGAAAACCACTTGTGCTCAGGCAAACCACTTTCGAAGCACCCTTTCTTTGAATGCAATTCCTTCCAAATTCCCCTATCGAAATCTCGAGTCGCTGTCAGAATGTTTTCTCAAACTGATCTGTTAATCTCTGGCATCGAATTACGAGCGATAGAAGCGCAAAATTGTGTTATTATTACACAAGTGAGAAATGTCGTGCTTTTACATCTTTCCGATGAGCAATAAATTCTGATCACTTAATTTTGATATTTTTAGTCTGTTCTTCACACTTCCATCGCACAAATTTAAGGCTTGCTTTATAATTTTTAACAAACATTTTCAATGTGACAGAAATGTTAACTGATAAAAAGGATTTATTATGTTAACAGTGCAGAGCAGCAATACAGCAGATGCTTTTATCACCACCGGTGCCTTTTAAATATCAACAATTATGATTATTTTAACATGCGTTCAGTAATAATTCTTTCATTATTTATCGTTGAAAGGACGTGGGCAGCGCAGGAATGGCGAATGTCATTTTCAGTCATTGCACCAACAACGAGCAATAACAAAACGGGACACAGTCTACACCTCACCCGCTTTGCCCTCACTTCATTTGAATAATAGAATCCCCGTAGTGCAGAGGAAGGCCATTTGGCCCATCGAGCCTGAACTGACATCAATCTCTCCCATGCCCCATCCCCCTAACCCCACACATTACTCCTGCTGGTCGCCTTGAAACTAAGGAGCAATTTAGCATAGCCAGTCCATCGAATGCATACTTCTTTGGACTGTGGGAAGATTCCGGAGCATGCGGAGGAAACCCACATATAATGACCTAAGGCTGGAATTGAACCTGGGTGCCTAGCGCTGTGAGGCAGCAATGCTGAACACTGCAATCCTTACATTAGGATGAAGATGAGTTGAGACAGCTGTTGGAAAAGCATGCAGGATCCTAGGTTACATGAATAGAAATTCAGGTGGCTATTTTACCTCAACTTTTGAATGGGAGACACATGGAATCAAGTAGAATGCTGATTTTATTCCCTGTCAGTGTTACTGGTTGACTTCAATGAGGTGTAAAACTGGACAGATGCGAAACCAGCATGACACCTAACTCCATCAATTTGTCAACTGGCGAGATAGATTAAAATTGTCCCTAATGAGGGCCATAAAATAAGCATTCCATCTGATCCACTGAGGTCCCCATCTAAGGGGCTGATGTGAGGGAGGCAGAACAGAAAATGAGTGGTTTGCTGATCCCATCATTTCAGATAATTGAATCAAGCATCAGAGATTCAGTTGGCAGCTGTCTGGTGTGAAGGCTGCCAATTAGTAAAGGGAGTTCTGCACCCAATCTGGGGTCTAGGCTTGCAACAGGGGGACTGTGGTCCGTTACACTATATAAATTTAAAGGGCCCTTGTTCTTGCAATCTCTGTATTTCCTATTGGAGCCCACAAAATGATGTGAAAACACATGCAAATACTTCATCTTCACCAGTTGTTATGTTCTGCCATTCCCCAATGGTAAGCCTTTACTCATGCCTTTATGGTACCTCATCATACTCAATTTAAAGCACCTCCAAATGTTTCCCCATCCAACACTCAGATCATATATTGAACAATAGAAATTCCATATAATTTGCTCTTTAACAAGCCCAACAGCTTGTTAATTGGTGATTTTAAAATGGGGACAGGATTTGGAGTCATGTGGCCATTCACCTTATGTGATATCTAAGACTGGTGTGATGATATTGCACTCCTGACATAAGGCCATCACATCAGATTGTATGGGCACATGGGATGTGAGATGCGTATCCAGGCAATTTGCAATGGTAGAATCTAGCCCTGAGACTAATGGTCAAATTTCGCATAGATTGCGAAAGTATAGTTTTGCTAATCCCTTTACTAGTCATTTTAGGTTAGAGTACTTTGTTCAATTCTGGACACGACTCTCCAGGAAGGATGTGGAGGTTTTGGACAGGGGGCAGAAGAGATATCTGACCAGAAAATGCCTAGGATGAGGGACTTCAATTATATATCGAAGAAATTTCGAGGAAAGACTAATCGGACATGTTATAGAGGTTATCAGGATTGGGGGGGGGGGGGGGAGAGAGGATGGGGGGGGGGGGAGAGGAGGGGGGGGAGAGAGGATGGGGGGGGGGGAGAGAGGATGGGGGGGGGGGAGAGAGATGGGGGGGGGGGGGGGAGAGGATGGGGGGGGGGGGGGGAGGATGGGGGGGGGGGGAGAGGATGGGGGGGGGGGAGAGGATGGGGGGGGAGAGGATGGGGGGGGAGAGGATGGGGGGGAGAGGAAGGATGGGGGGGGGAAAAAGACGAGGGGGGGAAAAGACGATGGGGGGGGGAAGGGGGAAGGGATAAGAGGGAGGGATGGGGAAGGGATGAGGGGGGAAGGGATAAGAGGGGAGGGATGGGGGAAGGGATGAGGGGGGAGGGGATAAAGGGGGGAGTAGATAAGAGGGGGAGGGGAGGGAGGGATGATGGAGGGAGGGGGGAGGCAGAGGAAGGGGGAGGTGGAGGGAGGGGGAAGGGGTGGGGAGAGGGGGTGGCCTGGTGAAGCAGTTGATATTTTTGCAACAGTTTCTGTCATCTTGATTGACATTATCAGCTTAATTCCTGGTTTTTATGATCTTTTCATTCAAGCTGAACTCAGATTCCTAAACTGTGCTATTTGAGCTATTTAAACTGTGCTATCATTCACTGGATGACCAGTCTGGTAATTTAACCATTCTGCTACCATACCCACAGTTGCTTTTGCCATCTGCGCAGCGATCCAATGAAACAAACCAGTTTAAATCCTCTTAGCAAGATTCCAATTTGCTCAATAAACTGCTTAATGTAACGTATCGAATGACAGTGAGTCAGAAAGAAGGACTAGTTGCCCCTTGTTATGCCAATCATAGATCGACAATAGATACTCATACCCTGAGAATTAACTTTGAATGAAAAGCTGGTTTGTGGCAAATTCACAGCAAAACATAAAATGTTTAATGAGGCAAAAATCAAAAAAGTTCAATAAATTTATTTTCTTCCACCCAAACGGTAAATGTTTCACATTCCCCAGGTGTGGATTATCTGTTCAGTGCAGACACTCTAATAGGCACAGAGTGGGCTATTATATGACTCAGTATATAGAATCCCACTGAATAAACACTCCTGCTGCTGTTAAATAAAGTATTCTTTCACTCAAGCTTGTGATCTAGGGACCATTCTCATGCATGGCAGGACTTTTACATTGAACGATCATGGGTGAATTATTACAGATTTTGTAATTCCCAAGCCAGTGAATACCAAGGATATTTTGTGTAGAATATCCATGCTGTGAAATTGGACATTGCTGTTATCTGCTTTTTCTTTTGTGATAATTTGCTCTCAGTAGGTTGCTTGAGCTGCCAAGGTGACATTTATTTCCCATCTCTTCCTGCTTGGAGTGTCTTATTCAATTTACCAGTTTAGTTCTCGCAATGACCTTGTTGCTGACCAGTGCCACTACCTCTCATTGGGTGTGGGTATTAACAAAGAACAAAACAGCCCATTGAGTGTAGTCCAGGAGGTTGTTTCATGTGATTGCCCATCCCCTGCCCCTGCCCCTGCACTTCCACCATTGATCACACCACACCCATCTTCATTAGCCCCACCACTCCAGAGGCAAATTGGAAGAGAAAGGACCATCCATTATCTTGATTGACATTCACAAACCATCCAATCAGATAGCCTCCCTGCACCCTCAATACTTTTATGATTGATAAGGAAAAGTGTCCAGACAAAACAAAGAAGAAAACAGTTCATTTATTACCTCTATGATTTTTCTTTGGGATTACTCAGAACAATATCCTTGTTTAATCTTCAATTCCAAATCATTTCTGAACAATCCTAGAGGCTTGAACTCTTTTGTACAAACTTACAGTCTACCAGTGTCACTAGCATAGTGCATAGTGTTAGCACAGCTGCCTCACAGCACCAGCGACCCAGGTTCGATTTCCGGCTTGGGTCATTGTCTATGCAGAATCTGCATGTCTTCCCGTGTATGTGTGGGTTTCCTCCAAGTGCTCCAGTTTTCTCCACAGTCAGAAAAATGTGCTGCATAGATGCATTGGCCATGCTAAATTCTTTCTCATGATTTGTGACGTGATTCCTGGCAGCCAAGGATATTATGGTAATAATATTATGTGGTAATCAATCCTGTTGATTTCATCAGGACAATGACCTTAAGGTCACTTTGAGTGGGGGTGACCAACTGGTGCCAACCAATCACCCAAACTAAGCAGCTATCTCTCTAGATCCCAGCTCTTTAACTGAAGAATTATGGCACTTGACTGTGCAATGGCAAATAACTGAGTATAGTCAGTTATTCTATAGCGCATTTGATATTGCTGCTAATTCTTATTTCTAATTAATTCAATCAAAACAGATTAACACATGAATCTTGGAGAATAAAACGAAGAGCCCAAATTGCCATTGCTGGAATCAGAAAATGCAGCAAATGAACAGTCTCTGGCAGTATTTGTGGAGAAAGGAAGTACTTACAGCATTTCCTTTCATTGTCCTTTGTCTCAAGAAAAATGTTTCTCTTGAAAGACTTCTTGCCACAATTTATGAAGTTGTTATAGTTGAACAACAACATGAAACTTTGTCAGATTAACAGTGCAGAAATAGACCACTTATCCCAATATATTCAGCTCAGTGCTTCACATGAACCTCCTCAAGCACATCTTCATCTCACATCACTAAGATATCTTTCCATTCCTTTTCTTGCCAATGTATTTACTCAGTTTTACTGTAAATGCGTCTGTGTTATTGACCTGGCCCACTCCATAAAGTAACAACTTTTGCATTCTCTCCCCTTTCTGGGTAAAGAACTTCCTCAGTGGACTTTCCTGTATTTATGATCTCCAGGTCTGGTTTCCCCCACAAGTGGGATAACAAGCATGATTCTCACAGCCTGCTGTGCTAATTGAGCAGCCAGTGGGTACTGTTTTGGGGGGTTCCTGCTGGGCACCATGGCTTCCATGAATCTTCACATTGGAAAGCATCTGGAGCTGATTACAAAATGGAAATTGCTCATTTGCATTTCATTAGTGAGTCCGGACTGAATTCTGTAGGTCCGCTACCATCTCTCCCAGCCACTGGGAGTGACTCATTCCAGCAGGATGTATTCCTGCTCCCCAGTAATGGGGAACAGGTAGCTTGGCCCTGCTGGAGGGAAGAGAGTTCGAGGGTAAGTGGACATATCCCTTGGGAAATGCTAGCCAGGTAGTACCCAAGGGGCAAACTGGTACTGCCCAATGGATACCTTGGTACTGCCCACTGGGCATCAGGCAGTGCCAAGAGGTTGGGGCTAGAGAAGTGAGCAAGAGGGTTGTGACCTATTGGAGGGTGATCAATGGAGGAAGGGGTGACCAATTGAAACGCTGTTTTGGAATCACTGGCAGATGGAGGGAGGACCACAATAGGGGCTGGCCATCTGTTTGGGGGAGGGTGAGAGGAGGTGGAGTTGGGGCTGGTTATCAGGTGGAGAACTGTTGGGTAGGCCAGGACTGCCTGAGAGGGTGGGAGATCAGGACTGTCCGTGGAAGATGCAGGGAGATTAGGCTGGGCCGGGATGGCGGGCAGGGAACACATCAGGGCTGGCCTGGGGGACCAGAGATTGGGAGAGGGGGGAAGGTTGGTAGCCAGAGATGAAGGAGTCGTGAGGCAGTGATCTGAAGGCTGGCTCTGCTCTGACAGAGCGGTGAGTGCGCAATGGCCCACTCAGCACTATGCTGTCTGCCTCTCAGGTAGGAATAGGCCCCATCCCTGATTTCCAGAGTGAATCACAGTATGGATCTCTGATGCACAGTGTTGGGATTCATTCTGCAAATCACAGTAAAAAAAATCAAATAGGGTTTAGTCCCATTTTCGTGCACATTGAGGACGAAGAAAGTCTTTGAGAGAATCCTAACCATTTTTTTTTATATCCACCATATCAAATCTACATGCAATTTGAAAACCTTGATCAGATTACTTCTACAAAGAGAACGAGAGGCCCAGCCTGTTCAATCTTCCATGATAGTTTTAACATCCAGTTCCTGGTATTATTCTTCTGAATCCCTTCTGAAACTTCTCCAGGGTTTTTTATAAAATGTAAATTCCTATCAGTATCTCATGAAGAAATGGCATATTTTCAAGCATAACCAAGTACATTTTCACAAGACATTTAAATGCTGAATTTATCAGGCCATGAGAAAATGTCAAACAGACCAGAATGATGTTTTGCATTTTTTTAGAACACTTAACTATTGATTTGATTTGAAGGAAAGGAAACACATACTCCTGGCTACATCAATGGAGATGAAGTAGAAAGAGTCAAAAGCTTCAGGTTTATGAGTGTCCAGATCACCAACAACCTGGCCTGGCTTCCCCCATGCCAACACTATATTTAAGAAAGCCTACTTTCTCAGAAGACTAAGGAAATTGACATGTCAGCCACGACTCTCACCAACGTTTATAGATGCACCATAGAAAGCTCTCTTTCTGATTGTGTCACAGCTTGGTATGGCTCTGCTCTATCCAAGACTACAAGGATCTAAAAAAGGTCATGAATATAACCCAATTCATCATGCAAACCAACCTCCCATCCATTGACTTTGTCTACATTTCCCCCTGCCTTGGCATGATTAAGGACCCCATACACCCTGGACATTCTCTCTTCCACTTTCTTTCTTTGGGAAAAATATACCAAAGTCTGAGGTCACGTACCAACCAACTCAAGAACAGCTTTTTCCTTACTATTGTCAGACTTTTGAATGGACTTATCTTGCATTAATTTGATTTTTCTCTACGCTCTAACTATGATAGTAACGTTACATTCTGCATTCTCTCATTTCCTTCTCTGAACAATATATTTTGTCTGTATAGCGTGCAAGAAACAATACTTTTTAACTGTATGTTAACACATGTGGCAATAATAAATCGAATCAAAATTTACCATTGTCATATGTTTTGGGTTACAGTGAAAAGCATTGTTTCTTGCAAAACATCCAATTTATAGAGCACGATGGAGAGAAGGAAAGGAGAGAATGCAGAATATCATGTTACTGTCATAGCTAGTAAAGAAAGATCAGCTTAATATATAGTAGGTCCATTCAGAAGCGAGTTAGCAGCAGGGAAGAAGCTATTCTTAAGTCAGTTGGTACATGATCTCAGACTTTTGTATCTTTTTCCTAATGGAAGAAGGTGGAAGAGAGATATTCCGGGGTGTGTGCGGTCCCTAATTATGGTGGCTGCTTTGCCAAGGCAGTGGGAAGTGTAGATAGAATCAATGGTTGGGAGGCTGGTTTGCATGATGTACTGGGCTATATTCATAGCCCTTTAGTTTCTTGTGGTCTTGATCAAAGCAGAAGCCATACCAAGCTTTGAGACATCTGGAAAGGACATGATGACATTAGGCAACATCTTAACATTAAAATTCTCATTCTCATTTTCACATCCCTCCATTGTCAATCCTGCCCCATCTCTATAACATCTTTCAGCTGCTTAATCCTCCAAGAGCTACCTACTTCTAATTCTTGCACATTACCAATTGAATAACTCCACCTTGGAAGAGGTGCCTTCAGCTACCTGGGCCCTAAGCACTGGAATTTCCTTTTTGAAATTTTCTACTTCTGCTCCCCCCTTTCTGCTTCTGAAATCTTTCTTAAAGCCCATCTGTTTGACCTAATTTTTAGACATAATTCTGAACACTTCTTTATTTGGCATGGCATTAGATTTTGTCTTAATGTTCCTGTGAAGTGCTTTTGGATATTATATTATGTTGAAGACACTAAATAAAACTTGTTGCCATTTTTGGAGCAGTGATGCTGAAATTAAGTTTAAAGTTACACAGATGTATTACACTTTTTTATTACAACACACAGTCAAGTTTCCAAATGAAAGTTTTGTTTAACTGTAGATTTTTCAGGTGAGATAGAGAATTACAGTTTCGTTTAAACAGAGAGAATTGTATTTACTGAATGAATAAGGAATAACATTGAGTGTTGGAGTAAAATTAATTGCATGATGAGGGCTGAGATGACCAATCTGTGCTACTCACGTTCTCATTCCTTTCTCATGAATAAAGTAAGAATTAGTGTTTTTCATTTAATCTAAATAAAAAAAAAAAATCAACTTGTCACATATTCCACAGATAATGCAATTAAAAGAGCATGGTATCAAAGACTTTGTGTGTGTGAGACACTTCCTATAGTGGAACTTTGTTGTCCTTCAAGAACTTACACCCTCACTTTTAGACAACAAATTCTCATTAACACCCCGCATTCCTCCGTTCAGTTATTCAAAGCACCACTCAAATCTGTAATGAGATTGGAGCTGAATGCCCTATGTTTGCTTCATAAGGAGTACAGCAGTGAAACCCCGGGCCCCTGACTTGCTGCCTATTAAAAGCCGCAGCATTGGTAGAAAGCAAACTGACAAAGATTGTCAATCTCCACTGCCCCTAAACTCTTGGTTCACAGAGATGACAATGGCAACCTCCCTCCCTCTGAACACAATACATCAATCTGTCTCTCCTACCAGCATAGTCTCCACATCCCCCCTTCCCTCAGACTCCACCCTCACCCCTAGCCTTTTGTGAAGGATGCAGATGTCTGTTCTGGTACCCATTGCAGCTTCCTGCAAACATAACCACAGGGAAGCATGATTTTCTGACAATAGGAGCACTGTGGGTAGATGATGGTGGGTGCGGACAGAATGAAAAGCAGCTGGGAAAGAGTATGAGGAGGCAGAGGCATTTTTTGAAACTTTTCCATTGAGAGTACAACATTTCTGGGTGATGGTTAACCTTCTCAAGATTAAATTCTGCCCAAAAAACCATAGCAACTAAAACTGAGCCAAAATTTCTTGGCTTTCCAAAGTGTGCAACAACTGCAAATTCTCCAGAGCCCTGCACAAAACATCCTCTTTCAAATAATTCAAACTTTACATCTTTATAGATAGACAAGATTTTATTGATGATACGTGAGTACCATTCACTCTTTTGTCAGCAGCTGGATGCTGAGTTTGGAACCTCCCTTTCGAAACATTCCACTGTAATGTATCATTGTCAAAGGAGGACTTACACTGAAATGGCACCTTTCATAACCACAGGATTCCCCAAAGTCCTTTACATTCAGTGAACTCTTCTTGAAATGTAGTCATTATTGTAGTGTAGCAAAACACAACAACAAATTTAGGTACAGCAAGATCCCATAGATAACAATGAAATAACTATCTCATCATTTTTTTTTAGTAGTTAGTTGAGTGATCAGGATAGTTCTTCTGCAAAACAGTTGCTATGGGATCTTTTATGTCTATGTGAAAGATCAATGTGCCTCAGTTTAATGTCTCATCCAGAAAATCAACACATTCATCAGCACCACTCCCACAATCTTGAGTTAATGTTCTAAGGAATGAGACTCCAACTCACAGCTGTCTGATTCTGAAACAAGAATACTACTCATCAAACTACAAGCAATACCTGGAAGCACGTGCCTTTAACTGCTTTCAATACTGAGCGCAATTCTGAATGGGGTGACATCGTAGCTTTGTGAGGCAACAGTAATAACCACTGTGTCAGGAACCTGGGTTCAATTCCTGCCTTGGGTTATTGTATGTGTGGACTTTGCACGTTCTTCTTACGTCTGCGTGATTTCTATTGGTGTCCCAGTTTCCTCCCACAGTCCAAATATGTGGGTTAGGAGGATTGGCCATGCTGAATTGCTCCTTAGTGTCCTAGAATTGGGTACGTTAAGGGGATTAGCGGAATGAATACAGGGATAAGGCCTGGATAAAGATAAAAAAAGCTCTTCACTTTTGTTAAACCCTTGAGCCAAAACCAGAGAGAGTGAAAATACAAATCCGTTTATTATGAGAGTGAGTATGATTCATGTTTGATTTAATTTAATTTATTATTGTCACATATATTAGTATGCAGTGAAAAATATTGTTTCTTGTACATTATCCAGATTATACTGTGCATAGGGAAAGAAATAAGAGACTGTAGAATGTAGTGTTGCAGTCATAACTAGGGTGTAGAGGAAGGTCAACTTACTGTGAGGTAATTCCATTCAAAAGTCTGATGGCAGCAGGGAAGAAGCTGTTCTTGACCTGGTTGGTACATGGCCTCAGGCTTTTATGATTATAATCCATAGTTATATATTATTCTTAAACATACCAGTTGTTACGGTACAATCGCTTAAAGAATACATATATTTAAGTACTTTTGCAATACGGTCACTCTTGACATGTAGGAAAAGCAGCAGTAAATTTGTGCACAACAAACTCCCACAAAGAGTAACGAGATAAATGATACAATGGCTTGAGAGAGGAAGATTGGCCAGGACACCAATGACACTGCGCATTATTCTTCAGATTGTGCCACAAGATATTTGAAAGTCCTGTAGTGATTAAAGGAGATGTTTATTTATCATTGTCATGAATAGGCTTACATTAACATTGCAATGAAGTTACTGTGAAAATCCCCTAGTTACTATGGTCCAGTGCCTGTTTGTATACACTGGAGGAGAATTTAACATGGCCAATGCACATAACCAGCAATCTTTTGGACAGTGGGAAGAACCTGGAGGAAACCCACGCAGACACTTGATGAATGTGCAGATTTTGCACAGACAGTGATCCAAGCTGGGAACCAACCTGAGCCCTGATGCTGTGTGACAGCAATGCTAACCACTGTGCCACTTTCACAAGACCTACCTTACAGCTAAAAATGTACTTTCGGAGTGAAGCTGCTGGTCTAAAAAGAGGACAGATTGGGCCTGAGTTTGTCACCCTATTTGAAAGTCACCATATCTGATAGCGAGCGGCAAGGTGACAAGGTTAGTGCTGTTACCTCACAATGCCAGGAACCTGGGTTCAATTCCAGCTTTAGGTGACTGTTAACTTGTACATTTTTTGCATGTCTGCGTGGGTTTCTCTAAGTGCTTTGGTTTCCTCCCACAATCCAAAAATGTACAGATTAGGTGGATTGGCCATGCTATATTGCCCCTTAGTGTCTCAAGATCTGTAAGGTAGGTAGATTAACCATGGTAAATGTGTGGGATTAGGGGGATAAGGTGGGTGAGAGGGACTGAGTGGGACGCTCTGTCCATGTCGATGCAGACTCAATTGGCTGTATGGCCTCTTATGCACTGTAGGCATAGAATGATAGTGCAGTGTTCCTTCAGCAAAGCACTGGGAATATCAGTTTAGGTTAAGAGCTCACACCCTGGCATGAGCTTGAACCTGAGACTCTTATTGTTGCTTCCAAGCCAAGATATTTAGGAAACTGTAAAACTTACTTTCCCAACTTGCCCACTGATGCAACTGGTTGGCATTGTATTGGTGCAGACAGACATTTAAAAGCTTGCAGCAGCATAGAATTCTGGCCTTGTTGAAAAAAAACTCTATCATTTCCAATTAATTGAATTCCACCAGGATTGTCAATCTATAGCAGATATTTTTATTCACCTTGTACCAACATTATAAACATTGATGTTCATGGATAAGTGCTTGGCCTCATTCATGAATTGCTACCTTTTCAGAGCAAAGCAAACTTTGCAATTTTGCTTAAACAATGCTGTCCAGAAAGTGAAGCCATTACAAGGTCCTTTGAATCTTTGTTAATGGCATGAATTTCTATGAAAATAGTTAGGCTGAAGGGAAGGTGATTTACATTCTCTCCCCATCAATGGTCATTTTTTTCTCTGCCTCCAAAGTTCATAGCAAAATTTTCTTCCCAAGTGACAACAAGAAAAACTTTCATTTGTCTTGGACATTTCAAAGGACCAGCATGAGACCCATACCAATTATCAATAGATTATTAAACTCACATTTTCTCTAAAACAAATTTATGTGCTTACATTGGTTTCATAGAATTACAGAATCATACAGTGCAGAAGAGGCTTATCAGGTCTGCACTGACACGTGACTCAACCTATCTATCTAATCCCATTTGCCAGCACTTATCCCATAACCTGAATGTTATGATGTACCAAGTACTCATACAGGTGTTTTTTAAAGAATCTGAGGCAACCACCTCTGCCACCCTGCCAGGTAGTGCATTCCAGACTGTCACTACCCTCTGCATAAAAACATTTTCCCTTACATCCCCCTAAAATTCTTCCCCTTCACTTTGAACTTGTGCCTCCTTTTGACTGACCCTTCAGTTTAGGGAAACAGCTGTTTTAGATCCATTCTGTTTATGTCCTCCATAATTTTGTACATTTCAATCAGGTCGCCCCTCAGTTTCTCTGCTCCAATGAAAACAACCCAAATCTATCTAACCTTTCTTCATAACTTAAATGTTTCATCCCAGGCAGCATCATGATGAATCTTCTCTGCAGCCCCTCCAGAGCAATCACATCCCTTCAATGTAGCAATCTGTAACTGCACAACTGTACTCTAGCTATGGCCTCACTAAAGTTCTGAACAACTCCATTATGACCTTTCTGCTTTTGTAATCTATACACGGATTGATAAAGGCTGGTGTCCCATGTGCCTTTTTCACCATCCCACTGATTTGCCCTTTGGCTTTCAGAGACAAGGCGGTTTTATCATTGAATTCTAGTGAGATGTTCTTTCGTTAAAAAGTATCAGCTAAGTTCTGGACAAGCAAAAGTTGGTTGAATTGAATTGACGCAACTATCTTTAATCCGAGCAAATGAAAATAAGACCATAAGACATAGGAACAGAATTAGGCTACCCGGCCCATCGAGTGTGCTCTGCTATTCAATCATGGCTGATATTTTTCTCATCCCCATCCTCCTGCCTTTCCTCCATAATCCTGATCCCCTTATTAATCAAGAACTGATCTAATTCTGTCTTAAAGACACTCAATGACCCAGCTTCCTCAGTCTTCTGCACAAAAAGAGTTCCACAGATTCATTACCCTCTGGCTGAAGAAACTCCTCTGTTTTAAAGGATTGTCCCTTTAGCCGAAGCTATGATCTCTGGTCCTAGTTTTTCCCTACTAGTGGAAGCATCCTCTCCATGTCCATCCTATTCAGACCTTGCAGTATTCTGTAAGTTTCAATAAAATCCCCCCTCATCCTTCTAAAATCCAACAAGTACAGACCCAGAATCCTCAACAATTCCTCATAGAACAACCTCTTCAGTACAGGAATCAATCTTGTGAACCTCTTGTGGACTCTTTCATAGGCCTCCCTGAGCTCAAAACTGCTCACAATAGTCCAAATGGAGTCTGAGCAGAGTCTTATGCAGCCTTAGAAATAAGTCCTTGGTCTTGTATTCTATCATGAATGCTAACATTACATTTCTTAACTGCCAGCTGAACCTGTATGTTAACCTTAACGGAATCTTGAACAAGAACTCCCAAGCTTCTTTGTGTTTATGATTTCATAAGCATTTTCCCATCTAGAAAGTAGTCTATGCCTCCATTCCTCCTTTCAAAGTGCATAACCTCACATTTTTCCACATTGTATTCCATCTGACACCTCTTGCCCACTCTCTTAACCCACCCAAGTCCTTCTGCAGCTCCCACCCGCTTCCTCAATACCACATGTCCCTCTACATATCTTTGTATCATCTGCAAACTTAGCACCTGTGTCTTCAGTTCCTTCTTTCAAATTGAAGATGTATGTTGTGAGAAGTTGTGGTCTCAGCACCGACCCCTGAGGCATATCACTAGTCACCGGTTGTCAAAGAGCTCTTTATCCCCACACTCTGCTTCTGCCAGTCAGCCAATCCTCTGTCCGTGCCAGAATCATACCCCTAACACCAGGGACACTTAACTTATTTAACAGTCTCCTATGTGAAACCTTGTCAAAGGCCTTATGTAAATCTAAATAAATTACATCCGCTTGTTCTCCTTTATCTAGCTTCCTTGTTACCTCCTCAAAGAACAGATTTTTTTGTCATGACCTCCCCTTGACAAAGCTATGCTGACTCATGCACTTCCAAATACTCCGCAAACTCATCTTTAATAATAGTCTCCAATAAAAGGATAAATGTCACTTCACTCCAGCACAATGCTTTGCATTGTCAGAGAGCATTATATTTGGGAACCTATATAAAAAAAAAAGGTGGAATTTAATTCATGAAAGTTCACAAACTGATCAAAATTGAGGACAGAGAACAATTCAAATTCTCCATTCTTATAGGAGATCAAATTGACTCACATCTGCCGCTGTAATCTGAATGAGATCCCCTCACATTTACACAATAGTTTTCCTTTAAGCACTACATGCTTCAAAAGTTACTGAATCACAGTTCTTTTATCCATGTGTTACGTTGTACAATCGGCAGGAAATTATATAGGACATGGATCAGGTTTGATTAAGTGGATTGATTTCCAGACAGCCTAAAACCCCAAGACAAAGTGAGCAACACAACATTGCACTTATCCGCTCCATTTCTTTTGAACCTTAGCCAACAATCTTGTATCCAAAAGAAGAACTTGACATCATTTTCATAATTGTATTTGTAACTGATTTCAAAGATTTTTCTTTCATCTTATTCATTCTGGCTATATGGGCATCATTAGTAAGAGTGGCATTTATTGTCCAATTTTACTTTCTGTTCAGAAGATGGTAAAGAGTAAACAGAGGTGTTTTGGGTGAACAGGATTCTAAGCAAATATTTTTATAAGCAAACAAAATACATGATTGTCGGATCAAAATCAATAAGCTGTTTTCCAAGTACATTAGAACTCTTCTTGTTGTATGTCAATCCAATATGATTCATTTGGTGGATTGTCACTCTCAGACATCTTTGCATTTTGAGAAAACCATGAACTGTTTCCATGAATTGGCTCTTATATTTCACGTGGCTATTTTCATTGTGCAAAATATGATTATGTATTAATCCATAAGTTTTGCACTTTGAATTTGGCTAGGATAAGCATAAGATCTTTCACTTCAGCTATGATTCGAATTACTCAGTAGTGAGTTTTTATCAAACAAAGTTTAACTAAGAATATAGTTGACATGTACAGGAACAAAATTAGCAATACCTTTCACCAATTACATGGCATAGTTCTGTCATCAGAGGACCAGTAACACAGAGACCCAGGACAAAATCTGAGCAGTCAGATCTCATCACGGCAGGTGAAAATTTGAATTCAGTAAAAAAATCTATAATTAAAAATATAATGATGACCAAGGGTGGTGGTGGAGGAAAATTTTCACAGTGGAGGCCAGTTACAAGCAATGTACCTTAGGGATCAGTGCTGGGTCCTCTGCTATTTGTGCTTTTTAACAATGACTTGAAAGAGGGGACTGAAGGGTGGGTTTGTAAATTTACTGATGACACGAAGATTGATGGAGTAGTGGATGAGCTGGAGGACTCTTGTAGGCTGCAAAGAGACATTGATAGAATGCAGAACCGGGCACAAAAGTGGCAGATGGAGTTTATGTCTGGTAAGTGCGAGGTGATTCATTTTGAAAGGACAGACTTAAATGCGGATTGCAGAATTCTGAGGAATATGTAGGAACAGAGAGATCTTGGGGTTCATATCCACAGATCTCTGAAGTTGCCACTCAATTGGATAGAGCCATGAAGAAAGCTTGTAGTGTGTTAGCATTTATTAACAGTTTAAGTGGGGTTATGCTGCAACTATATCAGGCCTTGTGAGATATTTGGAATATTGTGTGCAGTTCTGGTTACCTCACTATGGGAAGGGTGTGGAAGCATTGGAGAAAATGCAGAGGAGATTTACCAGGATGCTGCCTGGTTTGGAGGGTAGGACTTATGAAGAAAGGTTGAGGTAGCTGGGGCTTTTCTCTTTAGAGTAGAGGATGATGAGAGGTGACTTAATAAAGGTTTATAAGATGATGAGGGGGATAGATAGAATGGATGTGCAGTGACTATTTGCTCGGGGGGGGGGGGTGTAGTTGTTACTAGGGGTCATAACTAAAAGGCTCATGGTGGGAGATATAGAAGGGATGTTCGAGTAGATTCTTTACTCAGAGAGTGGTTGGGGTGTGGAATGGATCGCCTGTGATTGTGGAGTTGGACACTTTAGGAACTTTCAAGCGGTTATTGGATAGGCACATGGAGCACACCAGAATGATAGGGAATGGGATAGATTGATCTTGGGTTTGAACATAGCTCAGCACAACATAGAGGGCCAAAGGGCCTGTACTGTGCTGTTCTATGTTCTATGTTATGATTGTCGAACCCATCTGGTTCACTAATGCCCCTTCAGGAAGGAAATCTGCCAGCCTTACCTGGTCTGGCCTACTTGTGACTTCAGGCCACAACACAGCTCTCAAGCGCTCTCTGAAATGGAGTTATGAATGGGCAATAAATGCTGCTCTAGTCAGTGACATCCACATCCTGTAGATAAATTTTAAAAAGTAATCTACACGAGTTGGTTCTAGAATTCTGGACACATTGCACCGAAGGTGCCGGAGGGTTAAGAAACTGGATGCACCAATTGTAATAAGTCGTCATAAGAAATCCAACATTGACACAATATTCTTATTATTCATCATCATCTCCATTGAGGAGATACGAGATCAAATTTTTGCATTTACCTTTTAGGATTTGTGTTATCTCCCTTTCATGTACTTTTATCCATCTTGCATCTGATTGAAATGAATAAAAATAACTTGTATTGACCAAAATGATATGAGGAATCACTAACAATTCAATGAAGACAAAGGCAGAAAATATATAAACTTATACCAAAGTAAATTGTTACTCGAGTCCAAAGATATGTGGTTTAGTTGATTGGCCATGTTAATTTGACCTGGTGTCAGGGAGATTAGCAGGGTAAATGTGTAGGGTTGCAGGAATAGGGACTAGGTGGGATTGTGGTCATTGCAGACTTGATGAACCAAATGCCTCCTCCTGTAATGTAGGGATTCTGTGATTCTATGTTTATTAGCAATGGCCCAAAGCAAAATCTTTTGGTTGTAGACTCTGCATCTCTTTGGCTCAAGTAGGTTTGATTTGATTTAATTTGATTTATTAATGTCACATGTATTGGCACATAGTGAAAAGTATTGTTTCTTGTGCAAAATACAGACAAAGCATACCATTCATACAGAATGAATGAGAGTGCAGAATGTAGTGTTACAGTCACAGCTAGGGTGTAGAGAAAGATCAACTAAATATAAGGTAAATTCATTCAAAACTTTGACAGCAACAGGGAAAAAGCTGTTCTTGAGCCTTTATTTTATGAATCATTGAAGGTTGGGTAAACTGATAAGAACAATGACAGGATACTCTGACATGAAAAGTATTGCCCCTCCAGCGTAATCTAGTGCGGATTCTGAGAAGAGAAGTGTAAATGAATACTCAATCCTGTCAGGAGCTCCATTATACCTTGTTGCATTCACAATTTCAAAGCAAGTGGATGAAAGCTGGAAGATGGAAGCAATAACTCTAATGGTTCAGAACATTCTGGCACTGAAGATATTTCAAGGAATGACAAGATTTCACCATAACCCTGAGGCAGTGCATTTGGTATGCCTACTCCTATTGCTATATTCTTAGATCTTTGGACTAAGGTAAATCCCAGACTTTAGGGAGGGAACACATCTGGAAGCCTAGTGAGGAAAGCAAGGAGGGTGGAATGAAGGTGAGATTGGGAGGTTGGCTAGTTTTCAAAGCCAGGGAGGAAGGAACACAGGATTGTGGGGAGAAACAATATCTTAGTGGTGGGGGAATGCGTATCCAGATGCATACACAGCATACCTCAAAAGATATACGGTCCTCCTTCCTTCCCACCTTTTCACAATCATTCAACAATCAGCTTTCTTGATTTTGTCTGTCTGATCATAACCTTTTTACAATGTGGGCAATGAAATAGTTGGATCAATTTGTTCATTAAATGAAATCAACACCCATTATTAAAATACTTTATTTGAAAATGGAGGGCTACCATATTATGGAGACCAGGTCCAGGTGGATGGGATGGAGGTGGGTTAACTACCAGTCATACTTTACATACCCCCACTGAAAAGTCACACAGTGGTGGGGCCATAATATCCAGCATTTATGTCAATTTTGTCAAAAGTTTGAAGAAATGTCTTAAAGAAAATAAGCAAGAGAAAAGGCAAAGGTGTTGGGAGGGAATTTGTGAAATATTTATAATTAGGAATGCACAAGAGGCCAGAATCAAAGCAGCATAGATATCTTGGCATGTTGTTGCGTTGGAGAAGACCAGAGTGATAAGAAGAGGTGAAGTTATGGAGGGGTTTGGAAACAAGTTTGGGAACTTTCAAATCACAGTTTTCCCTGAGGGTAGAGCAGGAGGAGTCTCATGCAGAGCATACACACCAACGTAGAGCACTGAGCCAAGGCTGTGTTTCTGTGCTGTAGATAGTATGCAAGTCCGAGTGAGTCTTCACTTACAAGTTCTTGAACTTGGCTCAACTACTCAGGAAAAGGAAATGAAAACAATCCACTTTTTTGGAGAGGAAATCATATTAGAAAGTGGCAAATTAGTAAAGATCTACTAGTTTGATATTATGCAGCTGTTAACGTCTCTCACACTTCCTTCTGACCTTAAGGAAACTATCATAATTCTTTAGAAGTACTCCTAAAAGTAACTTATTCCCTTGTTATGTCTAACTTTGATCTACATGGCACACACTAAATCATGTCAAACAGGTCAGATTACCCTGACTGTACACAAAACAGCATTTTAGCTTCCCATGAAATCTAGGGCATTTACGGACATGTAAAAATTGAATGGTGTTCAGCAATGAACACAATTTGGGGCCCCTGCTGTTTGTAATTTTTATAAATGATCTGGATGAGGGTATTGAAGGATGGATTAGTAAATTTGCAGATGACACTAAAGTCGGTGGAGTGGTAGATAGTGAAGAGGGGTGTTATAGTTTGCAGAGGGACTTGGACAAGTTGCAGAGCTGGGCCGAGAGGTGGCAAATGGAGTTTAATGTGGAAAAGTGTGAGGTAATGCACTATGGCAGAAATAATAAATGTGTAGAGTATAGGGCAAATGGTAGGATTCTTAGTAGTCTAGATGAACAGAGGGATCTTGGTGTGTATGTGCATAGATCCCTGAAAGTAGGCAGTCAGGTCGAGAAGGTTGTTAGGAAGGCATATGGAGTCTTGGCTTTTATTGGTAGAGGGATTGAATTTCGGAGCCGCAACGTCATGTTGCAACTGTACAAAACTCTAGTGCGGCCGCACTTGGAGTATTGTGTGCAGTTCTGGTCCCCGCATTATAAGAAAGATGTGGAGGCATTGGAGAGGGTACAGAGGAGGTTTACCAGGATGTTGCCTGGTATGGAGGGCAGGTCTTATGAGGAGAGGCTGAGGGATTTGAGGTTGTATTCGTTAGAAAGGAGGCGGCTAAGAGGGGACCTAATCGAAACATATATGATGATTAGAGGTTTAGATAGGGTGGACAGTGATAGCCTTTTTCCTAGGATGGAAAAAGCTAGCACGAGGGGACACAGCTTTAAATTAAGGGGTGATAGTTATAGGACGGATATCAGAGGCAGGTTCTTTACCCAAAGGGTGGTTCGGGAGTGGAATGCCCTGCCTGCAGCAGTTGTAGATGCGCCAAGTTTGGTGGCGTTTAAGAGGTTAGTTGATAAGTATATGGAAGAGAAGGGAATGGTTTAGTTTGGAGGGGCATTGCTTTTTATATTGGTCGGCGCAACATCGAAGGCCGAAGGGCCTGTTCTGTGCTGTAATGTTCTATGTTCTATGACACACCTATGCAGCACTTTCATACTTCTGGCAGAAGCTTAAAAGAAACTAGTACATCAGCACCTCAACATAGTCCTGAAGCCACACTGTCTAACTTAAGTTGTCTGACTCACGCTGATAGATACGTACAAACAATAGACCCAACATGTATCCATTTTTTTAATGCTGTCTTTATGAGTTGATCACCATGGATTTATAATCCTATTTGTTGGAAGGTCTCCAGGTGCACTGGCTAATTATTCTCTAATGCAATCTAACTTGCTGCATTAATGAGAACTGATTCATTCTCTACCTTTTCTTCCTAAAGCAATAGTATAACTTGAGGCGTACCAACGGAAATGTCTCGTCATCGGAACCAGATAGCTGTGGCTTTGACATGTGTAATCTTTCAATCCTTCCAAAGGCAGGTCCACTCGGCACTCACTGAGACAAGACACGGAATGTGAAGCTAAACTGCGCCATTTGCCCAGCAGTGAATAGACATTACTGAATCCTCAACTCTAGGGTAATCCTTCAATGGAATTACAATTTGGGACAAATGCTAAACAGGCTACCCATTTGTTAATGCACATTTTATATAATCAAAGTCAAACTACTCTCCTTGAATTTGTATAATTGTGGAAATAAAAATGATTAAAAGATTTAGTAGAAGTAAGGAACTTCTTTCCTCTGTTGAGCTTGTCCAAGAGAGTTATGTCAGAGGTTATATGACCTTCTGATTTTTTTCCTGAAAACTCTGCTTTAATAAATACTTTTCTCTTTGTATCCATGGCATTCAAATATTCTGTAAAACTGAACTAATTGTAGCTCCCTCCAAACTTTGCCCCATAAGGGTAGCACAGTAGTTAGCACTGCTGCCTCATAGTGCCTGGGACCCAGGTTCAATTCCAATCTTGGGTCACTGTGCACACTCCACACAAACATTCTCCCCATATCTGTCTGAGTTTCCTCCAGAAACATTAGTTTCCTGTCTCAATCCAAAGTCCAAAGATGTACAAGTTAAGTTCGTTGGCCATGATCAATTGCCCTTTCGTGTTTCAGGGATAGGGCCTGGAGAGGAATTGTTGTCAGTGCAAGCTTGATGGGCTAAATGGCCTCTTTCTACACAGTAGACATTCTATATTATTACAAGCATCTTCAGATTCCTGACAGAACACAGACAGTCTACTATCTTACCATTCAACAGATAACAGTGGAAACAGTTTTGTCCAAATAAATTGTTTGGCCCTCATTTACAATGCACAGCCCTGGAACATCAGAATTCATGTATCAGTGCTGAGAAGACTAATTCATCCAGGTGACTCATCTGCCATCTGGGAAGTCCTCACTTCTGGAACAGTGAATCATCCTGTAACAGTTTTCTCTCAAAGAACTGTATCAATGATGTGGAGGAAAATTTAACTGGATTGATTCGTAAGTTTGCGGATGACACAAAGGTTGGTGGATTTGCAGATAGTGATGAGAACCAACAGAAGATACAGCAGGACAGAGATTGGTTGGAGGCTTGGGCAGACAGATGGCAGACGGAGCTTAATCTAGACGCTAAGATACTACAGATAGGAAATATGCAATAAATGACAGAATCCTTAAGAGTGTTGATATGCATTGGCATTCTGGGTGTACAGATACACAGGACACTGAAAGTGGCAATGCAAGTGGAGAAGGTAGTCAAGAAGACACATGGTATGCTTGCCTTCATAGGCAAGCATACCTGCTGGAGCATTGAGTTTAAAAACTGGCAAATCATGTTGCAGCTTTAGAGAACCTTAGTTAAGCTGCGTTTGGAACATAGTGTTCAGCTCTGGTTGCCACACAACAAGAACAATGTGGAGGCTTTGGAAAGGGTACAGAAAAGATTTACCAAGATGTTGCCTAGTATGGAGGACATTAGCTATGAGGAGAGGTTGGAGAAACTTTGTTTGTTTTCACTGGAACAATGGAGGTTGAGGAGCTACTTGATAGAAGTCTATAAAATTATGAGAGACTCGGACAAAGTGAGTAGTCAGAAGCTTTTTCCATGGTGGAAGAATCAATTATTAGGGGAACGGGTTTAAGGTGCAAGGGACAAAGTTTTTTTTTACTACACAGAGGATGGTGGGTGCCTGGAACTTGCTTTAGGGCGAGGCAGTGGAAGCAGATACTACAGTGACTTTTAAGGGGTGCCTGGACATATCTGTGAATAGAATGGAAATAGAGGAATATGGTCCCTGCATGGATAGGGGTTTTTGGTTCAGTTGGGCAGCTTAATCGGTGCAGGATTGGAGGGCTGCAGACTCTGTTCCTATGCTGTAATTTTCTTTGTTCTTAACCTGATAGTGGTCTTCTGTCTGGAAGGAAATATTAGGCTGGAATTTTTCCCATGGCAGGAGCGATGGTATTGGAGCGGGCGATCGATGGAGCACGGAAAGATCCATTGACCTTGGATGGGATTTTATGGTTTTGGGATGAGTGGGGCTGTAAAGTCCTACCCTTAGTCTCCAACTTTCATTTTCAGGAAACCATCCCCTGCTATCTAACATCAATGTAATTCTCAAGCCTTTGGTGGGGGGCTGTTTATTGCTTGCCACAGAGCTTCTGCATTTAACATTAGACCGTCAGTGCTAGCTTAATCATCTTTAAATACACATCTGAGTATAATCAATATTCAGGACCATTTTAATTTAAACTACTAGCTATTTAATATCCTTCAACAAAACATGTTTGAAACTAACTTGGGAAGAGGCGTTAAAATCAATTAAAGCTTGCAACTTAATTTCTAGAGTCATAAATTCATCATCATCCTTGCTAGCCATCCCACTCTTTCACTCGAAACACTCAAAGTTAAACTGGAGACTCCCAAGATTCATCTCTCGCAGTTGTCCGAGAAATAATAGTCAAAAAGTATCACTGAAGGGAGAAGGGACAAGCAATCAACATAAAGACACTCCCTTAGAATATGGGCTTACCCTGAAATGGAATTAATGTAATGATCAGTCATCCATCTATTTCTTGACCTGCACCTAGCGGTGCAGTAGGGCAACTTCATTTGTTTCCGAAGCTATTTATTCCCGGAACAGGTCACTAGTCTGTTGCCAGAAGCATATAGCTCGAGGGATACCCTTTCGTATCAAACGTGGCTGTTCAGGAGCTCTTACCACCAGCTACTGGTGTGTCGAAAAGATTTTGCAGGACGACACTCAACCTGTTTCGCCGCATTACAATTGCATCTTCCTTGGCCATCAAGTCCGGGGGTGCGACTCAAACCTGGAGCTTCTGGTTCAGAGGCAGGGATGCTCCCCATTGTGCCACCAAAACTCCCATATCAGTCACGGTTGAACTGAATAATGGAATCAGCTATCTCCCGTGTTTCACTTTCCAATATAGCTCCTGATTGTAGCCGAGAATGAGCTCACTCATTTAACCATTAAATTGTGTTTTGTGCTCTTGATTCACACCCATTAATAACCAAGTTGCACTGAGTGAAGCTCATTTTAAGTGGGAGTGACGTAATTGGCACAGAGACATTACTTTTATTTCATTTATCTATACTGAATTCAAATCCAGAATCTGTCCGGTAAAAGAGTTGTACTTCACCCTGGTTTTGCGTATCAGAATGCTATGATACCGTGGCATTTTGCATTATACTTTTTCTGGAGAGTTTGATTCCTTGGATGATCCTTTGTGGAGTTAATATGGTTGGAACAACTGTAGATTTTGTAAAACTACATTTGAAGTTTTACACTTTGCGTCCAGTGCGCTGAGGGAAAAAGTAGCTGGCAGAAAACTTTTTACAGGAGCTGCTCCCACACAGATGGGAAGTTGTGCAGTCACCTCAGGCGAGGAGCGACCTCTGGTGGGAAATACCACGTTCTGTTTTGTGAAAGGAACAAGTCGGGCGCGGGGGTGAATTCTTCAGTTCTACCCCACTACGGGAATCGGAACGGGTGAGGGCTGGACCATAGACGTCGAGCAGGATTTCCAGTTTCGAGAGCAGCATGGCCGGAAAATCTCACCCCTGCTTTTAGTTGTTGCATCAAATATGCCTCTTTTGCTGAAGTGAGATTTAATGCTTTATAGTCAGTTAAGGTGATATGTCACTGATTTCACATGGAATTAAAACAAATCATAGGTGACATTCCTCAATGCATTTAAATTCGCAGTAAGGAGGTTGGTTTCTTTTCGACACACCAGTAGCTGGTGGTAAGAGCTCCTGAACAGCCACGCTTGATACGAAAGGGTATCCCTCGAGCTATATGCTTCTGGCAACAGACTAGTGACCCGTTCCGAGAATAACTAGCTTTTTCAAACAAGAACCTGTTAATCTGATACCTTAAGTGGACATAAAAACTTCCATTGCATTATGTAGGAGTTTGCTGTTTGGAGCACTACAATAGCGGCTACATTTCAAAAATCTTTGGAATGTTCAGAGGTCAGGAAAGATGTTCTGGAAATCCAAGTCTTTACTCTTTAAAGGGAAGTGACGTAATCAGATATTGGAGAAGAAATTTGTCTTCTGTTAGTGAATATATTGCATTAGTCACTTAATATAGGATCCACCCAAGATTCAGATCTGTTTTAGTTAAATGGCATTATAAATTAGATACTTCAAATAACAGACAACTGATATGATTTTGTCCATTATTTGTGAGCACCCACGGAGAATTTTTACCCCATCATGACCTCCATCTCCACAATGCAACAAATTTAGTTAACTTTACAAACCTTCACAAAACTTCTGCCATTGGCACATTCATTTGAACACTGACATACTTAAAA
Organism: Sphyrna mokarran; assembly: GCA_024679065.1. Lineage (NCBI taxonomy): Eukaryota > Metazoa > Chordata > Chondrichthyes > Carcharhiniformes > Carcharhinidae > Sphyrna > Sphyrna mokarran. The sequence goes on from JAGIQG010000004.1 coordinate 114,277,979, forward strand.
CACCAACACTCATGCCCATATATTTTTCCTTAAAAGATTAGCTCATAAGGGAACTGATGGTCACCTTAAAAGGATCAAGTTGAACATTGAATTAAACATGAACTTTTAGGAACAGCCAATAAGAAGTTTGCTGCTATCTGAATTCAGGATATTGTAAATGTAGACTCTATAGTTGCTGCCAGCTGGACAAATCTGTTTGTAAAGTGGTTTAAGGAGACTTTTCTCTGTACAGGTACTTTCAGTATAGTTGTTGGATACTGTTATGAATCGTGCTTATGTTCAATGCATGCATCCCAAATCCCAGAAAAGAAACTTGGACTGCTGGTTCTTAACAGTTCTTTGTGATTTGTAAAAAGATCACAAAAAAAGAGAAAAGTCAGTCAGGTCACAAGTTATTCAAGTCACAAAACATTAATTAAAAACTTAAAAACAACAAAAAGCTAATAGTAACAAGCAACATTTGCAATTGAATAATGGTTACTCAGGTAGAATATTTAAATGACACCCCACAATCTAAATCTACTTTCCAAATACATCTTCCCAAAACAACATATGAACCAGCAAATAATTACCATAAACAAACTGTAGTTTTTTTTTCTGGAAACTTTTCTTTTAGTTTAGGGTAGAACTTAGGGCTCTCACTGTTATGAACCCCAGTGGTCTTCAACCTGAAGGTGTCCCAAAACAGTAACTTCAAAAAACGATTCTTAATTGCTTATTATGTGAGGTGGTATAATGTGAGGAAAGATACAAAAACCAGTGAAGGAAAGTTAAATCTTGTAATCAAGTGTTTATTAAGCTGTAAAACACATAACAAAGATGACTATAATATAAAACATAAGTAATTGCAGTAAAAGCTAGTCTCACACAGTCTACTTGAATTAGCCCCATTGCATACGTATCTACCCTCAAACTCCTAGAAAGTCTCCTGTCTGAAAATACCACCCCATAATGTTTATCTTTATAAACTAAATTCAACAAATATTTACTACACAAAACTATATAAAATAGGAGTGGGCCATTCAATCTGTCAAGCCTGCTCCAATGCCACTAAACAGGATCATAGCTGGTGCAATATTCTTCACATCCACTTCCTTGCCCTTTTCCCATAACTCTTGATTCCCTTATTGATCAAAAATCTATCTCAACCTTAAGTGTACATATGACTCTGACTCTACAGCTTTCTATGGCAAGGAATTCCAAAGATTCACAATGTTCTGAGAAAAGAAATTCCTTGCCATCTTAGGCTTAAATTGATGGCCTTTTTATTCTGACACTATGCCCTCTGGTCCTAGACTCTCCCACAAAGAGAAGACATCTTATTAGCATTTATCCTGTGTAGCTTAAGAGTATGATATGTTTCAATGAGATCTTCTCATTCTGAATTCCAATAAGTAAAGCCCCGACCTGATCAACCTTTCCTCGTAAGGCAATCCCTACCAGGGATCATCCGACTGAACTGCCTCCAATGCCATAATATCTTTCTTTAATTAAGAAAGATTAAAGAATCTTTAATCCAATCCAATCCAAACAGCTCACTGGTCTCACCAATATCTTGTGCAGTTACAGTAAGACTTCCCAACTCCTTTATTCCAACTGCCTTGAAACAAAGATCAATATTCCATTAGTCTTCCTGATTGCCTGTGTGCTTGCTCTCTGTATTTCATGTGCAAAAACTGCCTGTGCAACACCTGAATGACATCACCATCAAATCATGTGATCAGCTCTTAAAGCAATCACACCATCATTTAGATATATAACACACACCAGTATCACTATAGCATCCACAGCCAGTTTAAGCTGTTTGTCATAATTTGTGTGGTTAATAGTGGCCCTGTTAGCAACACAGTTTTTAACTGTTGAAATGTAGTTTAGCAGTCCCCTGCCCAATTCAAGTTCTTATTGTTTCTGGGGTTGCTTTAGTGGTACTACCACACTGCTAAAATTCAGCACAAGCTTATGATAAAACCCAGAAATCCTTTCCAGAAATTGTAATATCTCTTTCCTTGTTGTAGGGTCTGCAAATTCTCAAATTGTTTTTATGTTTGCATCTCACGGAACCTTGTCCCACAATATAAAATTTGAAACTTGTTATTTGCTAAACTCACATTTTGCAACAACATTCCTAAACACATCAGTCACCGGTTGGTCACTTTGCCCCTGACATTCTGTGAACACATGTTTACACATCCATCTCGTCCTATTGTTTGTTCCTCTCTGTATATAACGTCTACTGTTTTTTCTTGTTCCACTGTCTCTGAGTTAATATTTTCTTTCTCAAGTCCTATAATTCCAACAGGTTAGCCTACTAATCCCCAGCACATTGACTTTGTATGTCCCAGTTTATTACAATGAAGATATCTAATGTTCCTCATATTCTTTGTAACCTCATCCCTTTTTTATTCTTAAGTGAAATTTCTTTGGATTTTTCAACTATTCCTCCTCTTGTCTGGTCATCCTTTTTCTCATTTTCCCATTTATCACTTTCAGACCTAAAAAAAGAGTATTAATTAAAAAAAGGCTTTGATCTGTGAATTAGAATGCTTACCATATAAAGCTATTTAATTCATCTGGTCTGTGCCAGTTGTCTGTAAAAAAAACTATTTATTATCACACCTCTGTAGCTCCACAAATCTTTCCAACTACCTAATTTTTAAAATAACAATTGAATCTACCTCTACAACGCTCAAGCTGTGCATTCCAGATCTTAAGCACTTTCTCTATTGAGGAAAGGTATCAACTTTGTCATAAATTATTCAACTAACAAAACATTTATTAAACTTTAAAACACACAAGAAAGGCAATAGTAAAGAACAACATTTACATTAGCTACAGTAATGGTAACCCATGCAGTCTATTTAAATTACCACTACCTTGCGTCCAAATCTATCTACTTCCCTAATCTTTGAGAATATACCTTCCCCAAAACAACATCCCATAGATTTTAATACTATGAGCTAAAACTAGCAAATAATTACCACATACAACTGTAAATTTCCTTTGGGAATCTTTCTTCTAGTTTAGTGTAGAATCTGTGCAGTCTCACACAGCTATAATTATTCTGCTTTTTTTTCTGCACAACAGCTTGGTTTCATTGAGAGAACTCTGATTTACAACTGGGCAGGGGCTATGGTCTAGGCTAGTGTCCACTTTGCTTAAAGTATATGTATCAGTCTGCTACTAACTAATCAGCAATGCAAATCCTCACTGCAGCTAAATGCCTATTAGTTTTTTGTTAAATCCAATTCTTTACTTTTCATTTAATTTCCTAATACTGCATTCTGTTACCTATATCAATACAATCATTATAGTTTATAGCCATCTGTATGATATAGTCAGCAGATAGTTTTCGGACACATTCTGCTAACTATACACACACAGTCGTTATAGTTGATGGGCAATCTCTGTTACCTGTAAAGATACTGTCTATAGCTTTTGAGCATACTCTGCTATCTGAGTTCTAGACCAGGTTAGGATTAGTCTTAGGGTAAGAGTTCTGGACTCAGATAGAGTTCTGGACTAAGTGAAGATTAAGATTAGCGTATAGTGTTGGATACTCTGTTACCTGAGTTCTGACCCAGATTAGAGTGTAATTTTGGACTCTGTTCCTGAGTTCTGGTGCAGTTTAAGATTAGGGTTAGGATTTAGCTTTGGACACTCTCCTTTACCTGGATTCTGTCCCAGGTTAAGGTTAGTATTGGGGTTATGGTATAATGTTGGATAGTCTCTGTTACTGGAGTTCTGGCCCGGGTTAAGATTGGGTGGGGTTCAGGTAAGTTAGTGTTAGGGTAAAGATATAGTTTTGGACAATCTGTCTAGTTTTGGATTCAGTGTTACCTGAGTTCTGACCCAGGTTTGGGTGACGATTGGGGTTAGGTTTAGGGTGTAGTTTGGACACTCTGGCCTAGATTAATGTTAAGATTAGGATGACAGTTTGGATAATTGTATTGAACACTCTGCTTACTGGGTTCTGGCTCAGGTGAGGGTTAGGTTGCAGTTTTGGACTCTCTGTTCTGGGAGTTCTGGCCCAGATTAGGATCAAGGTTCAGGTACACTTTTGGATACTCTGAATTGGGGTTGTGGTACAGTTTTGAAAACTCTGGGTGAGCATTAAGGTGAGGGTTGCATTAGGCTACAGTTTGGGGCTCTCTGTTATCTGGGTTCTGCCAATGTTAGGGTTACATTAAGGGGGGGAGTGTTGGGGTAAGTAGGGTATTAGGAGAGTTCAGGTGGTTAGGGTTGGGATTATGGTTCGGGTACAGTTTTGACTCTCTTATCTGGGTTCTTGCCAAGGTTACGGTTAAGATTGAAAGATAAGAAAGGATTAGGGTTGGGATGGCTAGAAGTAGAGTTAGGGTAAGTGGGGTTAGTGTTAGGGAGTTAGAGTTTGGGTTGGAGTTAGTGTGCAGTTTTGGGCTCTGTTTTCTGGGTTAGGTTGGGTTAAGGAGGTTCTGGTAAAGGGGAGGGTTTAGGGTGCAGTTTTGTACTCTCTGTTTTCTGGGTTAGGTTGGGTTAAGGAGGTTCTGGTAAAGGGGAGGGTGTAGGGTGCAGTTTGTACTCTGTGTTTCCTGGGTTCTGGTGCAGTTGAGGTCAGACCAGCACAGGGCGGGGCTCCAGTATGTCCAGCGTGTGAGATCACAATGCGGTTGCCGGGTGACTGAGCCCGCTTGTCCAGCAAGTAACATTCAGCTGAAGAGCTGGTGCCCTGAAGGCAGCATGTCCCGAAAGCAGCGATTATCCATGGCTATCAAACCGTTTTTCTTCAACTTTCTGCTAGTCACCGTGTCGGTGCAGCACAGAGCTAATGTAGAAGCAGCCCAGGACTCCGTTCCAAACAGTAAGTGATCTCTCCCCCTCACTCTACTGAGAACAATGGCCAAGAACCACGAATCCAGACTGTCTAAACCAAATGAGAGGAATTCCCCATTGCAAGAAGCAGTAATGTTTTCATTGTCTCCCTTGCAGAATCCGAAATCCCGCAGCTCTATCGTGTGGAGGATCCACCCATCGTGGTCATTGAAGAAGATTATTCATCAAGTGGTAAGATATTGGAAAACGGCATTACACATTGAGGAATGAAGAAGCAGGCTTCATGGATGATTACAAATATGCCTAAAACCTGCAGAATGACTCTTTAAATGAACAGTTGGGGCTAGATACACAACTTGGACAGAATTGCAAAACAAGCCACAATGCACCTTTAAATTCTCCAGAAATGAAAATCAGTTGGGGCATATGAAGGTGGTAAACGCCTTGTTATCATTTCTGACCAATTCCAATTTCATCATGTCACCTCTCCCACATACACATGCTCTTTTATTTAAAATAATGGCTAAAGCTTTCAGAGTTATCAAATGGCGGTTGAACTGGGACAGTATGGTGGGTAGCACTGCTGCCTCTCATAGCGCCAGGACCTAGGTTCAATTCCAACCTTGAGTCACTGAATATGGGGAGTTTACACATTCTCCCCGTGTCTGTGTGGGTTTCCTCCGGGTGCTCCGGTTTCCTCTCAAAGTCCAAAGATGTGCAGGCTAAGTTGATTGGCTATGCTAAATTTCTCCATCGTGTCAGGGGGATTAGCAGGTTAAATGTGTGGGGTTACAGCAGTAGAGTCTGGGTAGGATTGTGATCAGGGTAGACCCGATGAGCTGAATAGCCTCCTTCTGCACTGTAGGGATTCTGTGGTAGCTTTTCATCTTCTATGCCCTCCCCAAGAAAGCAATTATATCAAAATACCCTTCACTTAAAATTGCATCTGGCCAAATCAGCCAACTAGTGAGTACCAAATGCTCTGGTATAACATTTTTATGTCAGCTAATTTCATACGACAATAACCTACTATAAGTAAAGAGGTTTGTGAAATAGGAGATTGGGGCTTGTGTTTGCATCTTATAAATTGTGTCACTCACATATTCTGTTTTGGTGAATGCCAATGCTTTGTCTTTTAGCCATTATTTTGTCTCCTAGGGGTGGTGAGTGTATTTACACCACATGGATCATATCTGTTCAAAACAGCAGCTTGTTAGCAACTTCTCAAGAGCAATTAGGAATGGACAGACAGGGACATTCACATTCTGTGAACAAATAGAATAGATATAATAGGAAGTAAAGAAAAGGAGAGAATTACTGGCAGGGAAAATGAGATAAATTGGACTCAAATGGAGCAAGGTCCACTTATAATCTGCAGACATCTATTTCTGTTTTAGAGAGACAAGTGGTTGTAGCTTGAGGGCCACCACTTTACATCAAGCATGGTTGACTAAGAATCTCTCCAACTTTTAATTCTTGCCATGGCATGTTGAATGGGTCAGCACATTAATGATGCAGCCGAACAGGCTGATAATCAATGCTCTATCTGTGGACAAATGCTGCAGTGGAAGTTTTAATAGTTTTATTTATTAGTGTCACAAGTAGGCTTACATTAACACTGCAATGAAGTTAATATGAAAATCCCTTAGTTACCACATCTTAGTGCCTGTTTGGCTATACTAAGGGAGAATTTAGCATTGCCAATGTGCCTGACTAGCACTTCTTTCGGACTTTGAGAGGAAACAGGAGCACCTGGAGAAAACCCACACAGACAAGGTGAGAATGCCCAAACTTTGCACAGACAGTGACCCAAGCTAGTAACTTCACCTGTGTTACTGGTGCTGTGAGGCATCAGTACTAACCATTTACCTCCATGCCACCCCATCTGAGTCCCCAGTTTCAGGATTAGAGGCAGGCAAACTATCCACTGAGCCAAAGACCAGAGAGACTTAAGGGTGGTGAATTTCAGAATGCCTGTCACACAGATAGGAGGCCATTTTGTCCTTTGTGTTTGTGCTGGCTCTCTGTAAGAGCAACTCAGCTAGTCCCACTGCCCCATCTTTTGAATATAACCCAACAAATTCCTTTCTCTTTAAATAATTATCCAATTCCTTTTTAAAGCTCTGATTGACTCTGCCACAATCAGATTCCCAGGCAATGTGATTAGAAATCCTAATCAGTCAATCAATCAATTGGGTACATAATTACAGAAGGAAAAGAGGGATACAGATTGAGTAAAGGCAGAAGTTTTATTTAGTTTAGTTAGGGCACCTTGATTGGCACAGATTTGGATGGCTGAAGGGCTTGTTCCTGTGCTACACTGTTCTTTATTCGCTTCTCATGTCAACTCTGATGCTTTTTCTTGTTCAATTTCAATTTATTTCAGTATCCTCTTGTTCTCTACCTTCCATCAAAGGGAGCAGTTTCTCTCTTGATCCACTCTATCCAGACCTTTCAAGATTTTGAATATCTCCTTCAAAACTTCTCTCAAACTTCTCTTTCATGAGAACAGCGCCAGCTTTTCCAATCTAATCAATCTCATTATTGGAGCTTTTCTCATGAATCTTTTTGGTGCCTTTTTGAGTACCTTCATATAGTGCCCAGAATTGGAATCAATACTCCAGGTGAGGCTGATCAGTATTTTATCAGGTTCACTGTTAGGAATGGCCTTCCATTTTATTTTCATCAATGCTCACTGCATCAATAAGTTGACATCTTTATTTTAAGCAGTAATATTGATTAATTTCTGGAGACAGCACTGATAAATTCTGTTAAATAGTGCTGAAGAATTTTTATGGATTATGTGGATAGATGCCTGAGACAATGTGGATGTATTGTATTCTTGGGAATAGCATTAGTCAGTCCTGAAGGCAACTTTTGAGCACTATTGATACTAACAAAGCAGTTAGGAATAACATTCATTAATTTTTAGACATAAATAGTTGCATTCTGAGGATAACTCTGCTTCATTTTGTGGGTTATTAGTAACATTTGACTGCATTGATAACTCTAGTAGAAAATATTAATACGTTATTGGGATAACTATTGGCGTCCTTCCATTTGGGAGAGATAACTAATGAAGTCTCAGAATTGTGGTGAAGTCAACTGAGATCATCTGCGGCATATCTTTTGACGACTGATCAAGCTGATTCTGGGAAGTGATGCAAGTGATACTGTTAGTTGATGCTGAAGTGGAATGATCTGTGGTGAAGCTGTGTTTGTTGGGCTGGCATCTGTTCTGGAGTTTTGGACATCACATGTCATCATGGCGAATTTGTCCCACAGCTGTTGTCACTACTGGCATTGGTCATCAGCTAATGTTTCTCACTTGTGTTGATGGCTTTCCTATCTTTATGAAAGCATCCTTGAATTGGAGCTTTTGGCACCCTGTTGGTCTCTTTGTGCAGGCTACTTCCTTATAATAACATATCCTTGTGGTTACATCTATCCTCTATCCCGTGTGCAGCTATATTTGTAGAATGATGACGTATTTTTGTGAAAGGTCATGAATTCTGAAGATCACATTGGTGTGTTACAATGATTAATGTTGACATTTTATTGTGGACGTTACTGATGCAGAAATCCAATCCAAATAGCTAAATCCATTCCTAATCCAATTAGCTAAATCACCCTCAATCCCATACATCTGCATTTTCTGTAGAAGCCTTCCATGGGGCACCTTATCAAACGCTTTACTAAAGTCCATATATACCACATCAACTGCCTTACCCCCATCCACCTCTTTGGTCACTTTTTCAAAAAACGCAATAAGGTTTGTGAGGAACGACCTACCCTTCACAAAACCATGCTGACTATCCCCAATCAATTCATTTCTCTCTAAATGACTATAAATCCTATCCCTAATAATTCTTTCCAAAACTTTGCCCACAACAGAAGTAAGACTCACCGGTCTATAATTCCCAGGATAGTCTCTATTCCCCTTCTTGAACAATGGGACAACATTCGCTATCCTCCAGTCTTCCAGCACTATACCTGTAACCAACGACGACCTGAAGATCAGAGCCAAAGGCTCTGCAATCACCTCTCTTGCCTCCCAGAGAATCCTAGGGTAAATCCCGTCCGTCCCATGGGGTGGGAGATTCAATCAGGACCTGAAAGGTCCCTATAATGAACAAATACGTCTATGTAAAATAATATGATAATTGACTTACCAGACTTTTCACTGGTGTTCTGACCGGCGACTGTTTGCCAGCTCTGGGAGATGTGCATGCATTCCTGGTGCATGCGCAAATCCCTCTTCAAGGCCACAGCATCTCGCATCTCCCACTACGGCCCGACAGAAAAGTTGCAGGTTGCAATGGAAGAATCGCAGATGTGATTCAAACGCGCATGCAGCAGGTTTTATTGAAACATGTTCTCTGCACTACACACTGTACAAACTGAAAGTAAAACAACAGCGTGTAGCATCACCATCAAATCATGTGGTCAGTTCTTAAAGCAATCAGCAATCCTTTTAAAGATGTAGCACATTCTGAAGACAAATGATGTACATTCTTCGAGATAGTAATATGTTCTTTGAGAAGATTGCAAATAATTTGTGGAGAACATTGATGTAGTGTTGTGGGTGTTAATTCTGATGCACTGCTGATTGAATAGCAGAGCAGACTTGATGGGCTGAATGGCCCAATTCTGCTCCTACATCTTATGATTTTATGGTAACATCCAACGCATTTTTGGCGATAGCACTGCATTCTTCAGACTGGCATCTTGTTTGTGATGCATCTGAGCACATTTGTGAGACTGACATTGCTGTGTTCTTCATTATCATTCTAGAAGCTTCAAAGGTAACATTAATGCTTACGACAACATAATGCTGATGCATTCTGAGGATGAAATTAAACTTATTCATGCAAAACATTAATGCAGTCCTGTAAATAATGTTGATTCATTTTGGGGATAACACATGCATTCTTGGATATAATTGCGATGCATTCTGATGAGAACACTAATGCATTCTTGGTATTTAATTGATGAATTCTCATGAAAACTGTTTTGCCTTCTTATTGATAATAATGATGTATTCTTTAATATAATGTTGTCATTATCAAATTAGGCTAACTGGCCATTAGTTCCTGGGTTTATTTTTGTCCCCTTTTTTTGTAACATTTGTAATCATCCAGCTAGCTAACCCCATCCTGATATCTCAACAGAATTGAAACCACAATCTCCCACAGTTAATTCTTCCCTGCATCAGCAGGAAAGATCTTATGATCTAATTAGAACATAAAAGATTCAAAAGGGAATAGAAGGAAAATACAGTAGATGCTGGAAATCCAAAATAAAAACAGAAGGTGCTGGTTAAACTTAGCATTGATGCCTAATTGTGGATCGCCAACCTGAAAAAGAACTCATTATCCCCACTTGCTGTTTCTTGCCCATTAATCAGAGGAATGGCAGAAGGAACTTGAGAAACTGTAGATCTATCCCTGTTACTATTTATTGTGTTCTTTCATGATAAATGTGAGACCATCCAACACTTGGCTACCCATGTCTTAATTTGCATCAAATCCCTTTTGCCCATTATCCCAATCTTGCTGACCTAAATTGGTTAAACTTCACCTTAATTTTAAAATTCTCATCCATGTTTTCAGTTTCTTCCGTTGCCTAGACCTACCCTTCTTTTGTAATCACCTTCAGCACCAGAACATTCAAAGATATCCGCTTTCCTCGAGTTCTTGCCTCTTGAGTATCCCTGATTTTGATTGTGCTGCTATTCACTTCTGTGTCTTTACCTCCGTGGGCTTGAAAGTCTGTAAGTCCCTCTGTAGACCTCTCCATGTCTCTGTCTCTCTCTCTCTCTCCTTCTCTCTTCTCCTTTAATAGGTTCCTTAAATCCTAGCTCCTTGACCAAGCTTTTGGTCATCTAACCTGTTATAGTCTGTGTCTCTTGGTGTTGGATTTTGTTTTAGAATGTTTCTGTGAAAGCCCTTGAGGTATTTCATCGTACAAAGGCCTACTCCCTCCGGATCACAGTATCTTTAGGGAGTTCTAGTCATGGATGGACTTCCTTTCCCTGTTCGTAGAAATGTGTCTATCGGTATCAAAACTACCTTCTCTTCTCTTTGATTGCTGCCCATTGTTCATGTTCTCATACGAGTTTTTGATTCCAGTTCATCTGGGCATTGAGTGCATAAGAAATTGTAATTGGGAAATTATAACTGGAAATGTTGAGAATGATGAAAGTGATTTTGTCAAGATTAAAATGGGGTCGCATGGGGTTATGTTATCTCCCTGGATTTGTTCAGTTTGTATAATGAAAGTATTCTGGGGGAGATTGAAGACCTTCCTGGATTATTGGTGGTAGATTACAACTTAAACAATATAAGATTTGTAGCAGATGATATTTTTCCCAATCTCAACTCTGAAGAGAATCTGGATAAAATAGTCAGTGAAGGTCAGAAGAAAGAGCTGAGCACCAATTGTCAGAAAAAAGGGTGTATTTGGCATATTAATGGAATGCTGGTGGGAGGCAAAGGGCAAGGAGGAGAAGGATGTATAGTTTTGGTTTCACACTGAGTGAAATAATGGCAGGAATTTCTGCAACAGCCCACCATGCTGGTGGCAACTTCTGCCAAAAGCTGGCATCACATTGATTTGCACCCCACTAATGGGATGCAGATAAAGGCCTGATCAGAATTGACTGCTCCATCCTTTCAAAGGGTGTGCCACCAGGATGTCATGAGAAATTGTGACATGCATATACCTACAGAAGGGTTTATGAAGCTCACAGAAATCAGAAGAGAAGATGGAGGCCTCCAGTGACCTGGAACACCACGTGGGTAGATGTAGCTTCAACCATGTGAATCTACTCCATGGAGCAGGTTCGAGAAGGTGGAGTTCTCAGCACAGCAGTTTCACTAAGGATCAGACCATCATCCAGGGACGTCTCCAGAGGATTGAAACTTCACCTGGAAACATCACCAGAGGATTGGACCTTCACTGCCAGGGACATTGCCAGAGGATCTGAACTTCATGTGGCAACTTCACCAAAGAATCATACCTTCATGCAGAGATTCACAAAAGGATTGCACCTTCAACCAGAGATATTACCAGTGAATCGAACCTTCATCTATGGGCTTCACCCAGGGATCAAATTCTCCAGCTGTAATGGGAATGCTGCAGAAGGTAATGTTAGGCAGTAAGGGTTCTTGGGTGTTTGGCTTGGTAAAGGGGGGGGGAGGCTGGTTGAAAATAGGATAGAAGAGGAATGAAGAGGCAATGTGGGGGCTGAGACTTAGGGCAGAATTTTTCTGGCTCACCTGCCTGATCTCATCTGGGGCCAGCAGAGAATGCCATTCTCCAAACTTCTCCCGCCCCCTTGGGGCAGGCTTGCTGGTGAATTGCCGGCCAGAGAGAAGGGCTTGGGCAGTTGGAGGTTCTGGGGAAAGAGGGTATAAAATTTCAAAGTATCAGAAGAAAGAGAGTGAAAGCTGTAAAGGCCTTGGAGGGTTGCTATTGGCAGGTGGAGTTGGGGATGGTCTTCAGCAGGTGTTAAGTTGCATTGGTAGCTTTGAGGTTTGGATGGTCCACGGGGGCCAGTGTGGGGGGGAGAGGGGGCGGTGGTGGTGTGTGATGAGAAGGAGTTAATGTAGTCAATGCTGGACTCCAAGGACAGAAACTGATGGTAATCATGGTAGGAGGAGTAGAAGGTTAGAAGGAACAAAAAGCCAAAAAAAAGAGTAAAATCGAAACCAGGAAAGGTTAAGAAATAAGTACAGTGAGTGAAATTATTCAACTCACTGCTCAATCCAGAAGCTACAAGTGCCAGTTTTTTTCACCCCTTTAGGACTTGAGAGGATCTTGGTCCCAGCCTGGTTTAGATATAGCCCAACCCAAAGATACAAATCCTTCCTCTCCAAGTACTTGTATCAGTGTCCTAAAATGGAATTCCTTCTTCCTACGCCTTTCCTTTAGCCACACCTTCATCTTCCAAGTCCCACTCCAGAATTTCTGCACAGAAATCCAGGCTGGCATATAGTGCAGAATTGAGGGAATGCTACGCTGTCAGATGTTCAGTTTTTTGGATACAACGTTGAACTAGAATCCTGTCTGGCCTCTGATAGGGACATAAAAGGTCTGGTGGCAGAATAAGAACAGGGGAGTTATCCCTATTGTCCCAGCCAGTATTTATCCCACAATCAATGATCATGTTTGCATTTTGTGAGAGCTTGATTTGTACCCATGTGCTGCTGCATTTCTTAACTTACAACTCAGAAGTACTTAAATGTCTGTATATCATTTGGTGCTTTAGGTGAAGAATGCCATATAAATGCAATTTCTGTTGTAATTGATCTTTGTTCCTACGCTAATAATGACATGACTTGGGAAATAATCTTGAAATTACTATCCTCAAGTTCTGCCTTGTAATTGAGCTCTAGACTCCTGATACTCTCTCAGCAGAATCTTCTCCCATTTCTTCTTTGTGTCATTGGTCCCAACATCATCAATGGCAATTCCCAACTATATTGAGACATCCCTTACTCTGGTATGAGAATGGCAACATCCACTTTGGGACTGTCAATTGTGGTGCCAGGTTGGTCCCACTAATTATGGAATTAGGAGAGCTACACACATTTCTATTGTGCTCCAAGGACAGAAATTGATGGTACCCATGGTAGGATAATTTCCTACTCCAATGTGTCAGGTCAGCATGGTGACTCTTGCTGTCAAAGTCTTTTTCCTTGTTCTTTGAGGTTTGCAGAAGGTTGGATGGGACCTATGTCTGCTGGACCCCCTCATCAGTTCCCTCAACTCTATTTTCACTGCCTCATGTATCAGAATTACTTTGAGCGGAAATGCCACAAGGCAGGAAATTGGCTGAATTCTCTAGCCATTTGTGTCAGTGGGGTTCTCTGGCCTCGCTAGTGGCATACCTCTGCCCCAGGTTTCCCAACAGCATGGGGGGTTTCAATGGAAATTCCATTGACAGTGGCAGGACCAGGGGATCCGACTGCCAGTGAACGGCACGTTCCTTCCCAGTACTAAGAAAAGCGCTGAGGAGCAAACAGAGAATCTCGACCGTTTTTTGCAGATGTGGCTAAGTGAGACAGCCTCACAAATACTCATATAATAAAGTCCCAACACAAAACCTGCACTGTTCGTGTTAACTTATTTACTGCTGTTTGCTGCACTTATTATTTGCTAGTAACAAGTTAATACTAGACACAATCAATTTGTTCAACGTCTAGATTATATTTAGTCAATTTAGTCTCTCTCTCTCCCTCTCTCTTCACTCCCCCTCCCTCCCTTAACTATTCTCTGAAATGGCCTAGCAAACAACTCAGTTCAGGGACAACAACTGGACAATAAATGCTAGCCTTCCCTGTGATGCTCACATCCCATGCATAAGTAAAGAAAAGATAGATGAGACTGATGCCTTTCTGAATGGATGAATTGGTGCATTTCTTTGTCTGTCACTGTTCCATTTGTATAAAATAATGCACTCTTGGAGATAATGTGAATAAACTAATAATGCATTCTTAGGATAAAATGCTGCATCCTTGGATAAGCATCTTTATTCAATTATCAGACTGAGAGAAGTCGGAATTTCCATAAATTCCAGTCCCTGGCTTCTGAAAAAAAGAGAGGCTGTTCTCTGGGTCGTAGATTATTATAGCTATTTCAACACACAATATGCAACTGGCAAGAGTAAAGCCAACAATTTTGTTGCAAGTTTTGTATTTTTTTCTCAAATACTGAATGATAATACTGAAAAATCACAACAGGTCTGACAACATCCGGAGAGAGAGAATAAAACCAAAGTTTCGAGTCAGGATGACCTTCGTGATAAAGAGGAATTGTACAGGGATGTGAGGGAACAGCAAGGAAGTGAGTTTGAGTTAATAACTCAAAAAAGACAGGCACAAGTAGCATGGGTTGATATATCTCAAGCATTGCAGAATCATTCTGCAATTTATTACTTCTAATGGTGATTTCTTGACCATTTTCAAACAATCTTGATGTATTCTCTTTTTTGTGTAGATGAAGAACATCGTTGGGGCATTACAGTATATAAAGTCCTAAAAAGAAAGGATGATATAATAGAGAACCTGCGAGAAATCATAAAAAACCTACAGGAGAAGTGTCGTAAGTACAAATTTAAGATAAAATTGAGATTGCAAAGGTTGGTTGACTTCGGGTGGGATTTTCTGCTTTTGGGATGGGCAATTTATCATGACCAACCCATCAAACTTGCATGTCTTTAGACTATGGGAGGAAACCGGAGCATCTGAAGGAAATGCAAGCTGTGTATATAGTGCATTGTGAACTGAAGATCTTGTCAATGGAAATATAATTTGTAGTGGAAAAGTTGTTAATCATAAGCAGATTTTTTGAGGAAACCACTGTACAGAACTTCATCACGTATTGTTATCCATTTCTCAGTTTACACTGTCCAACAGCCTTGACATTTCAAACTGAATGGACACACTAACTCAGAGCTGATATTGATCATAAGATACCAAACGATAAAATGCTGGAATATCTCAACAGATCTGGCAGCATCTGTTAGGAGAGAAAAGAGCTGGCATTTTGAGTCCAGATGACTTTTTGTCAAAGGGTCCAAATACTCATCAGTGGGCTAATTGAGGCTCTTAAATGGATAATTAAGGGCCTCGTACCTTCACTGCCAGGATTAAGGATTAAGCTAATACCACTTATTGATTTTTCTCATTGGAAATTGCAATGATATTCTTCCAATCAACAAAATATCTGTAATTTGTAATAACAATGGACTGTTTTGTTAACTACCATGTTTTGCTTACCCCCATGCAGAAGTATGAACATAGAACATAGAACATAGAACAATACAGCACAGAACAGGCCCTTCGGCCTTCGATGTTGTGCCGACCAAAAAAAAAGCAATGCCCCTCCTAACTAAACCATTCCCTTCTCATCCATATACTTATCAACTAACCTCTTAAACGCCACCAAACTTGGCGCATCTACAACAGCTGCAGGCAGGGCATTCCACTCCCTAATCACTCTTTGAGTAAAGAACCTACCTCTGATATCCGTCCTATAACTCATACCCCTTAATTTAAAGTTGTGTCCCCTCGTGCTAGCTTTCTCCATCCTAGGAAAAAGGCTATCACTGTCCACCCTATCCAAACCTCTAATTATCTTATATGTTTCAATAAGATCCCCCTTAGCCGCCTCCTTTCTAACGAAAACAACCTCAAATCCTTCAACCTCTCTTCATAGGACCTGCCTCCATACCAGGCAACATCCTGGTAAACCTCCTCTGTACCCTCTCCAATGCCTCCACATCTTTCTTATAATGTGGGGACCAGAACTGCACACAATACTCCAAGTGCGGCCGCACTAGAGTTTTGTACAGCTGCAACATGATGCTGCGGCTCCTAAATTCAATCCCCCTACCAATAAAAGCTAAGACTCCATAAGCCTTCTTAACAACTTTATCCACTTGACTGCCTACTTTCAGGGATCTATTGACACATACACCAAGATCCTTCTGTTCCTCAACACTATTAAGAGCCCTACCATTAGCCCTATACTCTACACATTTATTGTTCCTGCCAAAGTGCATTACCTCACACTTTTCCACATTAAACTCCATTTGCCACCTCTCGGCCCAGCTCTGCAACTTGTCCAAGTCACTCTGTAAACTAAAACACCCCTCTTCACTATCTACCACTCCACCGACTTTAGTGTCATCTGCAAATTTACTGATCCATCCCTCAATACCCTCATCCAGATCATTTATAAAAATTACAAACAGCAGGGGCCCCAAAACAGACCCCTGAGGCACACCACTCGTCACCGAACTCCACGATGAATATCTCCCATCAACCACCACCCTCTGTCTTCTATCTGCCAGCCAATTTCTAATCCAATTAGCTAAATCACCCTCTATTCCACACATCTGCATTTTCTGTAGAAGTCTTCCATGGGCCACCTTATCAAAAGCCTTACTAAAGTCCATATATACTACATCAACCGCCTTACCCCCATCCACCTCTCTGGTCACTTTCTCAAAAAACTCAATGAGGTTAGTAAGGCATGACCTACCCTTCACGAAACCATGCTGACTATCCCCAATCAATTCATTTCTCTCTAAATAACTATAAATCCTATCCCTAATAATTCTCTCCAATACCTTGCCCACCACAGAAGTAAGACTCACTGGCCTATAATTCCCAGGAAGGTCTCTCTTCCCCTTCTTAAACAATGGGACCACATTCGCCATCCTCCAGTCCTCCGGAACCACACCCGTAACCAACGAGGACCTGAAGATCAGAGCCAGAGGCTCTGCAATCTCCTCTCTTGCCTCCCAGAGAATCCTAGGGTAAATCCCGTCCGGCCCAGGGGACTTATCCAACTTCAAACCCTCGAGAATTTCTAACACATCCTCCCTATCTACTACAATACTCCCCAATTTGCAACCCTGTACCTCAGTGCTCTCCACAGCTACATTTCCAGCACTCTGCGTGAATACCGAAGAGAAATATTTATTCAGTGCCTCACCAATCTCTTCAGGCTCCACGCACAACTTCCCACTGCTGTCTATGACTGGCCCTAATCTTGCCCTAACCAATCTTCTATTCTTAACATATCGAAAGAAAGCTTTAGGATTCTCCTTAATCCTATCAGCCAACATCTTCTCGTGTCCCCTCTTAGCTCTCCTCAATTCACTTTTTACCTCCTTCCTAGCTAATCTATAGCTATCCATTGCACTACCTGAGCCTTCAAGCCTCATCCTGACATAAGCCTCCTTTTTCTTCTTAACCAGCAAATCAACTCTTTTCGTACACCAAGGCTCTCTTACTCGTCCATTTCCTCCCTGCCTGACAGGGACATACTTATCAAGGACTCTCAGCAGCTGCTCCTTGAATAAGCACCACATTCCAGATGTTCCCAGTCCCTGTAGTTCCCTAGTCCAATCTACGCACCCTAATTCTCTCCTGATGGCCTCATAATTACCCTTCCCCCAGCTATAACTACAGCCCCCAGCTTCATGCCTATCCCTGTCCATCACTAAGGTGAACGTAACCGAATTGTGGTCACTATCACCAAAATGTTCACTAACTTCCAAGCCTAACACCTGGTCTGGCTCATTGCCCAGCACCAAATCCAATGTAGCCTCACCTCTAGTTGGCCTATCTACATACTGAGTCAAAAAACCTTCCTGCACACTCTGTACGAAAACTGACCCCTCTAACGAGCTAGAGCTATAGCTATTCCAATCAATATTAGCAAAGTTAAAGTCCCCCATCACAATTACCCTACTACTTTCACTCCTAATCAGAATTGACTTCGCAATCCTTTCCTCAACCTCTCTAGAACTATTAGGAGGTCTGTAAAAGACTCCCAACAGGGTGACCTCTCCTCTCCTGTTTCTAATCTCAGCCCATACTACCTCAACAGACAAGTCCTCATCAAACTTCTTTTCGATCACCGTGATACAGTCTTTGACCAGTAACGCCACTCCTCCCCCCCTTCTACCCCTTCTCTACTCCGACTAAAGCATTTGTACCCCGGAACCTGCAACATCCATTCCTGTCCCTGCTCTACCCAAGTCTCTGAAATATGCTTTGAAGTATACCCTAAAACAAAATCAGGAAGACGCCAATAGAATAGACTGGGTCTTTTTTCTCAGGCGTGTAGGAGACTGAGGGGTGACCTTGTAGGGGTCTATAAAATAATGAGAGGCATAGACATGGTAGATGGTCAATATCTTTTTCCAAATGTAGGGAAGTTTAAAAGTAGAGGGCATATGGTTTAAGGTGAGAAGGGAGAGAATCAGAAATGTCCAGAGGGGCATTTTTTTCACACAGAGAGTGATGAGTGTCTGGAACAAGCTACCAGATGTAGTTGTAGAGACGAGCACAATTTTATCTTCTAAAAAGCATTTAGATAGTTACATAGGTACAATGGGTATAAAGGGATATGGGCCAAATGCAGGTACTTGGGATTAGTTTAGGGGTTTTAAAAAAAGGGTGGCATGGACAAGTTGGATTGAAGGACCAACTTGTAAACCTCTGATTCTATGAGAAGCAGTATTAGGTATATATTCAGTTTAAGTTCACTGGGCTTGCAAATTCAATGTAAATTACAGATCTGTTGTGTTGAAATGTGAGTCAGGTGAAGCAAGCTGAGAAAGCAAAGGGAATGATTGAACCCAAATGAAAAGGGGAATGAGTATGGGGATAGGAGATGGAAGGGCAGAGGAAAGATAATGAAAAAGAAGGGGGAAAGAAAGATTGATGGGGAGTCAGGAGAATAGTCTGAAATTTGTGCTGAGCATTGTGAAAGGGAAAATGAAAGATTGGCAAGAGGAATAGAGTGGTGATCTTGGGGTCTTGAGTCATCTAAATATTTATTGAAATAATGTGAGAATAAGGAGGGGGATAGATTTTCTGAAATACAATCAAGAGAATTTCATAGACAATATGTTCTCAACCCAACTGAAAAAGATGCATTGTTGGATCGGGTAGGGGTGGTGAAACATTAGATTGAGAGTGATCATTCACATTGTAAGGTAATGAAAAGAAAGCAAGTAACACTGTAAAATAAAATTCCTAAATAGGGATAGAACTAATTTCAGTGGAATGAGAGGGGATCGATCCAGAGTGAAATAAAATCCAACAATAATAGGGAAATGGTACTGGAACATTGGGTGTCCTTGAAGGAAGAAATGTTTCTGGAACAAACTTGGTACATTCCAACACAGTCAAAAGGTAATGGAATCGAAACATGGCTCTGTGGATAACCACCGGAAGTAAAAAAATATGATAAAAGAAAGAGGTTAAAGAATACATTTCAGGTAAATTCTGTAAGTGGGAACCCAGGCCAAAACAATAAGTTGTGAGGAACATACTGCAGGCAAAGAGGGAGTTTCAGAATAGAATAAAATTTCCTTGAAAGGAGATCAAAAATTCTTCTACCAGCACAAATGTAAGAGGTGATCTGGGCCTATGAGGGCCACATTACATATTCTTAGAAACACAGGACAAGGCTCGAATACTTAATAAAAGCAAAATACTGTGGTTGCTAGGAATTTGAAATAAAAACAGAAAAACTCAGAAGATTTAGCAGCATTTGTGGTTTTGTTTAGTTTATGTATCAGTGTCACAAATAGGCTTACATTAACAATACAATGAAGTTACTGTGAAAATCCCCCTAATTGTCACACTCCGGCACCTGTTCGAGTACACTGAGGAAGAATTTAGCATGGCCAATGCACCTAATCATGTATGTCTTTCGGACTATGGGAGGAAATTGGAACACCCGGAGGAAACTCATGCAGATGTAGGGAGAATGTGCAAACCCTGTATAGTTACCCAAGCTGGGAATTGAACCTAGGTCCCTGGTGCTGTGAGGCAGTAATGCTAACCATTGTGCCACCATGCTTTGGAGAGTTAAGCAGCATTAACATTTGAGTCCATAAGACTCTTCTTCAGAATATTTAACAATTACTTGGTATCAGTGTTTACTGACGAAGAGGATGATGACAAACTATCAGTAGGTGTAGAAATGGTAATGGACAAGGTCAAAATTGAGAGGCTGGAGATGCTGGAAAGACTAATCAGCTTAAGACTGGATACGTCACCTAGTTTGGATGGCTTCCTTGAGAAGATATGAGTTGAGGTCGCTGAAGGGCTTGCCATAATTTTCCAATCCTATTGAGATACAAAAAGTGCCAGTTTACTGGAGACAGGAAAATGTCACAACCTTTCTCAAGAAGGGATGTACATTCCAAGCAATGTTTCAGTGATGTCAGTTTTTAGAAATAATAATGAAGGATATAAAATTAACACACAATTGGAAAGATTTGAGTTAATTAAGAAAACCCAGCTCAGATTTGCAAAAGCCAGACTGTGTTTGACTAATCCAAAGCTGAAGGGAAGGCAATTTTGCCACAAACTCCAAGATGATAATAAGGAGTTTGCAGGGTCAATTGGGCAGGGTATGTCTTTGTTATAGCCATTATATGGCTCATTGCTATTTATTCTTCAATCTTTTTGATGAAGTTTGATACATTTCAGTGGTACAAAAGTGTCCAGAAGGGCAATATTTTCATACACAATGTGGTAGGTGCCTGGAACAAGCTGCCAGAGGTAGTAGTAGAGGCGGGTACAATTTTGTGTTTTACAAAGCATTTAAACAGTTATGTGGATATAGATGAATGTGGGCCAAGTGCAGGCAATTCGGACTAGCTTCTGAGTTTTAAAAAAAAGGCAGCATGGACAAGTTGGGCTGAAGGACCTGTTTTCATGCTGTAAACCTCTACGCATCTATGACTCCACTCGGCCATTTCAGAGGGCAGCTAAGAGACAACCTGTTGTGCATCTAGTGTCACAACTGGACCAGACCAAGTAGGGCCAGCAGATTTCTTTCCGAAAAAAAAAATAGTGAACCTGATGGGCATTTATGATAATGTGATAGTGTCATGCTCATCCACAGTTATTAGTACTGCTGCCTCCCAGTACTCGGGGTTTGGGTTCGATTCCTGATTGGGGTCACTGTCTATATGGAGTTTGCATGTTCTTTCTGTGTTTGCATGAGTTTCCTCCGGGTGCTCCGGTTTCCTTCTACAAACTGAAAAACCTGCTAGTTAGGTGCATTGAACAGATGCCATAGTGTGACAACGAGGGAAATTTCTTAGTAATTTCATTGCAGTGTTAGTGTAAATCTTATTTGTGGCTAATAAATAAATTTTAACTTTAATCATTACTAAGACCAACTTTGTATTCTGGACTTATTTATTTGAATTTAAATTCCCTGAGTACTACAGTGGGATTTGAACTCATCTCCAGATCATTCATCCAAGCTTTGGAATTGTATTCCAGTAACATTTTTGCTTTGCTTCTCTTTCCATTGTCCCTGCCTAACTTGCAGGGACAATGGAAAGAGCAATCTAATTTAAGATGAAAAATTGCAACTAGTTGTTTGTAATTTATAATAGATTAATATAATTGAAGATTATTTTCTTCATCAGAATATTTTTCTTCTGCCCATGTAGGAAAATACTTTGAAACTCCTGAAACAGAAGTAATCGTGGAAAAGCCAACAGAAGTAGCAAAAGGTAAACATCCAGCTGAAAATCATTAGATTCATGAATTAAACATAAGTTGTCAATCTAGGGTGTGATCTTACCGATTAGTCACACGCTGCCACTATTGCAAGTGAGGGATGGAAGATCTGGTGCCCATTTTCTGCTCTTTGCAGCGGGACCAGAGAATTCCACTGGCGAGAATGGTCAGAAGATTCTGTGTGACTGAGCAGGATTCAGGGGAAAGGGAGTAATTTGCCTACTGGACCCAAGAGGTCCAATACAAATTAAGATGGAAAGTTGGAATTTATACATTTGTACCTTGTAATCTATTGAAGCAGCAGCTGACTTTATTAATTGAGATTTTTTTTTGTAATCTATATGCAATAGTACCTGTTGAAGCCCCTGAAAAGGAAGTGATTGTGGAGGAGCCATTACCAGGTAAACAACAGTAAATAAAAGCAAAATAATGCAGATGCTGTAAATCTGAAATAAAAACATAAAATGCTGAAAAAAAACTGAGTGGATCTGGCAGCATCTGTGGGGAAAGAGATGTTTCAAGTCTGTATGAATCTTTAGAGCTAAAGAGAGGAAGAATATTGATAGGTTTGATAGTGTTTAAAAAGGGGTGGAGCAAGTGGAGCAAAATGGAAGATCAGTGATAAGTGAGAGTGAGGAGAGGTTGTACCAGACTGCTTAGGGGCACAAGATAAGGAAGTGTTAAATAGCGGTGTTAAGGACTATGTCAGGTGTTCATAATGGCAGAAAGGTAAGAAAGCAGAACATGTTAATAGAAAGACAAAGGAATGTGATCAGTGAAAAATGAAAGAATAAATGGCAGATGGCCCTGAGTTTTTTGGACCTAAATAAGGATCTAGCTGAAGCAGAAAGTTTATTTGGGCAGCATGATGGCACAGTGGTTAGCACTGCATTAGGGACTTGGGTTCAATTCCCGGTATGGGTCAGTGTCTGTGTGGAGTTTGTATGTTAACAGAAAACAAAGAACAATACAACATTGGAACAGCTCTTTGGCCCTCCAAGCCTGCACCAATCATGTTTACCTATCTAACTAACCGCTTATATCCCCCAGTCCCTGTTCATTCACATGCCTATCAAGTAAGTCTTAAATGTGGCTAACGTGTCTGCCTTAACCGGCAATGCGTTCCAGGTCCTCTCCACCCTGTTGTGTAAAAGACTTTCCCTGCACATCTCCACTGAACATTTTCCCCCTTATCTTGAACTTGTGCCCCAGTGTAATTGTCATTTCTAGAAAGAATCATAGAAACCCTTTAGTACTGAAAGAGGCTATTTGGCCCATTGAATCTGTACTGACTGCAATCCCACCCAAACCCTACACCCATATCCCTACATATTTTACCCACTGTTCTGCCCTGGGAGAAACTATTCAACCTATCTACATCCCTCATAATTTTATAAACTTCCGTCAAGTCGCCCCCTCAGCCTCTGTTTTTCCAGGGAGAGCAATCATTCAATTTCTCCTAATAGCTAATACCCTCCATTTCAGGCAACATCCTGTAAACCTTTTAAGTACTCTCTCCAAAGCCTCCATATCCTCCTGTAGTGTGGTGACCAGAATTGGGGACACTTGCAAATGTGACCTAACCAAAGTTTTATACAAGCATAACATGTTTTGCCAACTTTTATACTTGATGCCCCATCTGATGAAGACAAGCATGCCATATGCATTCTTCACTACCTTTTCCACCTGTGCTGCCACTTTTAAGGATCTGTGGACCTGTACTTCCAGATCTCTCTGAATGTCTACGCTTCTAATGGTTCTGCCATTTATTTAATAGCTCCCACGTCAAGTGGATCTACTAAATGCATTAACTTGCATTTGTCCAGATTAAATTCCACCTGTCATTTCTTCACCCAATTTTCCAGTCTTATCTATATCCTGGTGTATTATTTGACAATCTTCATCAGTATCCACAGCTCTGCCAATCTCAGTACCATCTGCAAGCTTGCTAATCAGACCAGCTATGTTTTGTTCCCAGTCATTTCTATATATATTATAAACAGCAGAGATCCCAGCACTGATCTCTGTAGAACACCACTAGTTTCAGACCTCCATTCAGAAAAACACCCTTCCACCACTACTTTCTGTCTTCGATGGCCAAGCCAGTTCTGAACCTGTTTAGCTAGTTCATCCCTGATCCTGTGAGATTTAATATTTGCACCAGCCTGCCATGAAGGATCTTGTTGAATGCCTTTCATCTACATGTCCATGTAGGTAACATCCACAGCCTTTCCTTCATCAATCATTTTTGTTACCTTCTCAAAAAACTCAATTAAATTAGTGAGACAGGACCTCCCAAGTACAAAACCATGCTTTTTGTTGCTAATGAGATCATTCAGTTTCAAATGTGTATAGATTCTATTCTTAAGAATCTTCTTCAACTGTTTCCCTATCACTGACAAGCTTACTAGTCTATAATTACCCGAGTTATCATTGCTACCCTTCTTAAATAATTGGATAACATTGGCTATCTTTCAATCTTCTGGTACCTGACCAGTGACCAACGAAGAAACAAAGTTTTCTGTTAGAGGCCAAATAATTTCATCTCTTGTTTCCTTCAGACATCTGGGATACATGCCATCTGGCCCTGTAGATTTGTCTATCTTAATGTTTTTTTAATTCACCTAACACTTCCTTCCTTATATGATGACTTGTTCTAAAGGGTTTACCCACATCTCCAAGACATCATCAATTGACGTATCCTGCTCTTTTGTGAATACCAATGTAAATTACTCATTAAGAAGCTCACCCACTTCCGTTGGTCTTACACATAATTTCCCTGCTTTGTCCTTAAATAGACCAACTCTTTCTCCAGCTATCCTTTTGTTCTTGATATATATATAAAATACCTTAGGATTTCTCCTTAATGCTGTCTGCCAAGAATGTTTCATGACCCCTTCTTGCCCTCCTAACTTCCTTTTTGAGCTCTTTTCTAGATTCCCTGTATTCTTCAAATGCTTCATTTGTCTTTAATTGCCAAGACCTCATGTGTACATGCTTTTTATTTTTGACTAGACTCCTAATTTCTCTGGTCATCCACAGTTCCTGAATCCCGTCTTTCCTGTCCTGCCTTTTCAGAGGCAATGCCTGTTCTGCATTCTGATCAGCTGCTCCTTAAAAGATTCCCAAGTGCCAAATGTGGATTTACTCTCAAACAGTCTCTCCCAAACAACAGCCTCCAAATTCAGCCTAATCTGGTTGTAGTTAGCCTTCCCCCAATTTAGCACCTCAACCATAGGACAACACTCATTCTTTTGCATCAGTATTCGAAAGCTTACAGAATTGAGGTCGCTGTTCGCCACATGTTCCCCTGCTGCAACTTTGATGACCTGGCTGGGTTCATTCGCTAGTTCTAGGTCCAGTATAGCTTCTCTAGTCAGAAATGTTCTCCTCATGTCTGCGTGGGTTTCCTCTGTATGCTCCGGTTTCTTCCCAAGTCTGAAAGATCTGCTGGTTAGGTGGATTGACTCAAATAGGCACCAGAGTTTGGTAACTAGGCAATTTTCATAGTAACTTTTTCACAGTAAGCCTTATTTGTGATTAATAAATAAACTTTTTAGTTAATTAACTAAATTAACTGAAGTTAATGAACTCAGTGTTGAGTGCAGAAGGCTACAATGTGCCAGTTAGAAGATGAGGCATTTGTGTTGGGCTGGAAATTTGCTGCGTTTCAAGCATGAATATGTGGTCATGAAAATAAGATGGTGATTTGAAATGGCAAGCAAGAGAAGGTTCGGTTCTTGCTTACAGACTGAACAAAAGTATTCTGCAAAGCAATCATCCAGTCTCTGTATGGTCTTCTCAGTGCTGAGAAGAGCACATTGTATATCACGAATACCTCTGACCAAGGAGAGGCTAGATAGACTGGAACTTTTTTTTCTGGAGCATAGGAAGCTTAGGAGTAATCTTATAAAATAACGAGGGGCACAGATCAGCTAGTCATTTCCTTTTCCTAAAGGTAAGGGAGTCACAAATTAGAGGGCACAGGTTTAAGGTGAAATGGGAGAGATACAGAAGAGTCCAGAGGGACAATTTTTATACACAGGGTGGTGACTGTCTGGAACAACAGGTACTAATAGGGATAGATACAACTTTGTCTTTTAAAAAGCATTTAGATAGTTACATAGATAAGATGAGTATAGAGGGATATGGGCCAAATGCCCACTGGGACTAGCGTAGAGGTTTAAAAAAAGGGTGCCAATGGACAAGTTGGGCTGAAAGGCCTGTTTACATGCTGCAAACCTTTATGACTCTATGACCAAATCAAAGAGGATGCAGATGAAATGCTATTTCACCTGAAACAACTAGTTGAACATCACTGGGTTTGCTAATTAAACACAGGCTACAGACAGGCACGATTCAGGTGAAATCAAGATTAAAAAGGCAAAAGGCAAAAGGGATAATTGCCTCAAGTGAAGAAGGTGAGCAGGGGGGTTGAAGGACAGGAAATGGAAGGGGGAGAGAGGAACAAGAAGCTGGATCTGAAAAGTTCTATGGAAGGTGTGACGAGGAATGCAAAAGGTGGAATATAGGTGGAGCAGCAGATACAGCAAACTCTCCTTGGAGTTTATGTTTTTACCTGTCCAGTGAGGAACTGTTTCTTTCATTCCCAAGGTCCGACTTCCTGCCAGAGTTGGGGAGTTGTTGATGAAAATATGTGCTGTACTCCACAAACTAGATGTCTGCTCTCTGGGGAGTGGGAATTGTTTTATCCTGAGAAGTGAAATATCTGATTAATGTAGCAAGAAAAATTCTAAATTCTGATTTTGGGGGCAATTTTATCAGAAAGATTAGAAGTGCCGAATGAGCGTGAAAATGGGAAAAATTCAGACCTGGCCAGAGAAAAAAAATCCAAGTTTAAAAATGAGACAAAGTGTGATTCTTGTCAGTAGGGGAACAGCCAATATCTATTCATTTCCTTAGGTCCTGCCCTTTGATACTGCCAAGTGCATGGTGGCCATGCCAGGATGCCTGGTGGGAAGTGCCAGGGTGCCAGACTGGTACTGCTGGTTGTCAGGCTGGCAATGCCAGGGTAACTGATGAGCAGTGTCATGGAGTCTGGGTGGCAGGGTGTCACTGCCAGGACCCAGCCTGGCAGTTCAAGGCTGGCATTGCCCATTCTGGCCTCTGACCTCCTGAGGGGCCTGAATAGCCCCTGGTCTCACCAGCAAGCCTGGTTCCCTTTGAAGGGGGCCCAAACATGCTGTTAAAGCAAATGAGCCCAGACGATTGCATTCTGCATTCACTAATAACATTCAAACAACTTATTAAAATCAGCCTTACGCCCTTCCCAGACTCGAGGTTGATTATGCCAACAGGTTGGGGCTAGTAAGACTGCTTCACTATCTTATTGGTTCACTGCACTGCTCGACCCTAAACACCCTTTGTGTTTGAGGGTGTTGAGAATTCTGTAATGTTTTTGACATTTAACCATATAAACACCAACCACAGTGGCTTATGCAAGTGTCACAGACATTTCAGTGTTGTGTTAGTTCTTCTAAAATGAAGTTTCCCATTATCAGAACCTGACTGCAGGATTTTAAATGCAATTAAAGATGGAAACTTGCTACACAGAAAACGTTTGTAATTTGTGATAAAGTATTCCAATGGCAGATCACTTTATTAACTGAAGGAATTTTCTAATGTCTTTGCAGCAACATCCACAACCACCACTGCACCCCCTGAAATAGCAGTGATTGAGGAGGTACCAGAACCAGGTAAACAGCCTGTTCAACCAAGTGAGATTTCCTAATAATGGAAGGTTGTAGTTCTGCTGTGACTGAGTGTGATTCAAGTGGAACAGGATGAGGAAGTTAAGGGAATAAATTGGCTCAAATTGAAGAAGGGGACCTAGAAAGAGGTCAGGGATAAGTCAAAAGAGAAGCAAAACAAAGGGAGGGAGCAAACCTGCAGACAGAGAGGAAGGAGTTTGAAAAGAGGGAGTACCGGAGCTTGCATGACTGATGAGGGGAGAGTCGAGCGGGGATCTGTCTTAATGTGATTGTTTTGTTACCACAGGGAAACAGCAATGGTGCAAAAATTGATATCTGACGCAGGGTCAATTGACTATTGTGAAGCCTACGTTTTTTAAGTAAGAAATAATTTCATGTACCCAGAGCTCAAATTCCTCCTTCCTGTGTGAGCTGGTAATAAGGAGCATGTGCACTATTCCACACCAGCAGATTTATGCTCTGTGGCCATTTTTCTTCTCCTTGGGGTCAATTATTTGATACATTTGAGGGGGTCGTTGAGGGGTTTCTGATGCAAATTTTGCATTTGGAGTGGAGAGCGGAGCTGGTGGCATCACGGTGTTGTCACTGGACTTGTAATCCAGAGATCCAGGATAATCCCAATAATGAAATTCAAATTCAGTAATAATCTGGAATTTAAAATTAAATGATAATGATGAAACAATTGTTGATTGTTGTAAAAACGTACCTGGTTTGCTAATGTTGGTGGCATGGTAGCACAGTTGTTAGAACTGTTGCCTCACAGCTCCAGGACCCGGATTCAATTCCCAGCTTGGGTCATTGTCTGTGTGGAGTTTGCACATTCTTCCCAATTTTGGAGGATTTCCTCCAGATGGTCTGGTTTCCCCCTACAGTCCAAACATATGCGGGTTAGAACATAGAACACTACAGCACAAACAGGCCCTTCGGCCCACAAGTTGTGCCGATAATATCAGTACCTACCAGGCCATAGAATTATCTGTAACTCCTAATCCCATTAAATCCTATGTACTCATCCAGAAGTCTCTCAAAAGACTCCAGCGAGTTCACCTCTACCACCACTGACGGCAGCCAATTCCATTCACTCACCACCCTCTGAGTGAAAATCTTACCTCTAACATCTCTTCTGTACTTGCCCCCCCAGCACCTTAAACCTGTGTCCTCTCATAGCGACCATTTCAGCCCTCGGAAATACCTTCCGAGAATCCACTCTATCTATTCCTCTCAACATCTTATAAACCTGTATATACTCCAGGAGAAGAAACCTAGCTCTCTCAACCTATTTTCATAAGGCATGCCCCCCAATCCAGGCAACATCCTTGTAAATCTCCTCTGCACCCTCTCAATAGTTTCCACATCCTTCCTATAGTGAAGCGACCAGAACTGCACACAGTACTCCAAGTGGGGTCTGACAAGGGCCTTACAAAGTTAGGTGCATTAACCATGTTAAATTGTCCCTTACTGTCCTGGGATGTACAGGTTAGAGGAATTAACGGGGTAAATTACAGGGATAGGGCTGTTGCCTACCGCACACAGTCTTTTTTAACCCTTATACGGTAGACAAATCACTACGAGTAGACTTCTTATTCGTACAACCAATATTTATTTAAACTCACAATCAATAATCACCCACCCGATCAACAATAAGTTATCTTACAGAAAATGCTAAAATTCAAGTCCAGTTCAAGACCTTGACTTAACTTTGCGTGACTGGCAAGTACCCAAAGAGATATTGGCCTTTACCTGTGCGCTGGCTGCAGTAGTCATCTGTATAGTCTGGTCCTTTGATCTGATCTGACACTCTGGCACTGCCTTCCTTCCTTCTCAGATGTGGTGGCTCTCCTCGTGCTGATCCTTGCTGGCAATGTTCACCATTGTTGTAACTCATTCGTGGGATCAGAGAGAGAGACATTTATATCCCGTTTGGTTTTACGCTTCTTTTGGCCATTGCCAATCAATTGATCAGGACTTGATTCCCCCGATCAATAAGAGTCCAATCAGGTGCTATCACACCGATCTCTGGGTGTGTCGCCAATGGCCATGTCTGTAGGTGCTGGAGGCACATAGGTCACATACCTCCCTCCTAAATAAGGGTTCACAGTGCCCTTATGTCTGATACACAACACAATGTGACCAGAAAGTTTCTTTCATCCTGGAGATGAAACAAGCCAATGTGACTATAGAGTCTCTTTCATCCTGGAGATGACCCATATCCTGTTTATTCACTCGTCAGGGTTGCAGCCTGCTTGTTCCTGTCTTTAAACTGAAGTCTGTCATTTTAGTTCTTGCCCAATTGTCCCAGAGCGCTTCACAAATTGCCATTTTAGATGGCCTGTTTGGCCACAGTCCTCCCTTTAATCCTGAATGTGAAGCTTGATGGATCATAAACTCAGGACCAGTATCTGTCAGGAATTCCTCCGTCACTCAACAGTCAAGCAAGGCCTAGGCATTGACATGCACAGTGATAATACATTCTTACACCATATTCCAGAAGCTGTAGACAACAACACTCTACAAATACAAACAACTACATATTCTAAATCCCATTATTACAATAAGCTAATTACCCACAAATACACACAATCACATATTCTAAACACCATTTTATGTTCAGAGTTATGCGCAGGACTCTGTCATTGATGGAAATGCAAAGCGGAAATAACATTTAAATTTGGATTTTGGAGGGTCATACACCCAAAGTTGCTGCAAGCATTTGTTACTTAAAAATGATCTAAATTTGCATGAAAAAGACATTTTGTCACAGTTATCATTTTACATTAGGCTTCCACAGTCACAGCTCAAATTCTACTTCCTTCTATCAAACACATGCTATGTTCGTTTATGATCCAATTAACACAATGTAACCAAAGTACAAGTTAAAAGTAATTTAAGTGATTTTCTACCAGTTTAACAAATTGTAGAGGAAACTCCTCCATCATTCTGTCTACTTTAACAATTTTATTTATGAATAACATGATTTGCACAAATGGTTTATTTGTTCCTCTTTTAAGCATTTTAACTCCTGTAACCCCAAATAACTCAGTCCTAGGAAAAGTCTTGTCATCTGTTGTAAAGTCATTGACACTCTCCAGAGCCCTTAACTTTTCAGAAAAATTAACTCCCAACTTATTAGCATTTACATACATTGAATTGAACAAACTTTACATGTGAATATGAGGCTTACCATAGATAACATTTACTCAGTATAGGAATGTCACAAAACAAAGAGATATTACTTTGTAAAATTATCTCACATTGAGATGGTTACATCATAAACTGAGAATATGTTTCAATGCATCCTTCTTTGAAACACAAAACCCATACAGACCCATACAACACTTCTTTACCTCTTTAGAACTTGGGCAGCTTCCCATTTACAAGTTGATTGTTTTGAGCACTCAATTTATCCTATCAATTAAATGTCAGAAACTGTAACATTTAAGTGCAATGAATCACTTTAATTTGAAAGTTAATAATGAAAAAATCTGAATGAACCAAACTCTTCAAGTCTCCATTATCACTAAGTTGTGACAAACAGTTTTGCTTGTCATTCATGAACCGTCTACTTAAACAAAACACAAAAGATACATTTGGCTTGAAGCCAAATGAATTAATTTGGTCTCAAAAACTGTCAAATTAAAAACAAAACAAAAATAAAATTTACAACCTCCCAATGTATACAATTTTTTTAATTGCCAAATTTGGAACAGAAGATGGGGAAATCTTTGCCAGTTAAGAAAACCCAAGAAATAAAACATTCCAATGTGATGATGTCATGATTTCTTCAAGATAAAGGAAAGAGCACATGATTCCCTCCAAGGTTTAAATCCTTTCTTAACAATAAAATTCAAACTCAGAATTATTCTAAATTCACATTGGTTTTTTCAAACTTCTATTTATGTACTTTGATTTTGAAATTTCAATTTACTTTCCAAAAATTGTGTCCAAAGTAACGTCCCACATATATGTATATCATACATGTATTTATATTCTGTACCTTTTAAGCACAATCATGACCATTGATTATATTTGAAAGGCTAAGAAAATTCCAAAAATTTATTTCAATTTAATCCAATCCAATTTCCAATTTCTATTTAAACTCTGTATCAAACCCACTGTTGTAAAATCACAATTAGGGGAAGAACATTAAAACATTAAAGCAAACAGCATAACAAAAACATTGAAACAATCACTTTATTAAATACACAGACACGTATGGAAGCTTCCAACATGCATTCCACATTATCTTTTATTCAAATCCAACATTTTAAACTAGGATGAAAATAAAACATTGAAAGAAAATAAAGAAAATAGATTAAGACAGTCGTCTTCATTCTTCTTTCTTCCAAACTGTAATTAAACTCAAAAACAGAATGAAATTCAAGAAATCTCATACTTAAATTTTAACAGTTTTAATACATACTTAGCCCCTTTGAAGTTAAACCAAAGTGCAAAGCATTGCATTTATTGACTACAATAAGTTCTCCAGAAAAAAAAACAGATTTTCAGCAACTCCTGCTCTCAATCTAATGCAACAACAATCACCTACATACGACAAGCAACCAGACCACACAAACGTACTGAAATACAAAGCTATTCAAATTATTAGCTCAAACTTAGATTTTCTCTAATCAATTTTCTGTTTTGCCAATTAATTTATAATATTTCCCCAGTAAGTTGGAAGAATATAGTTCCTTTCCTCAAAATTCTGAAACACACATTACAAACTCCTTCCTTTTAAGAAAACAAAGGACAACTTGGGGTTCTTTGTGATGTTAGTGAGGGTATAAACTCCTTACCCCTCCCCCCATGGTCTGTTTTAATGGGGTTCATGGGCATAACATTTTCCAGTAACGCAAGGCTATTCATTGAAAGTCCCACTGGTGTGAATGACTGGGAGATTCTGAGTGACTGAGCAGATTTAGAGGAAAAGGAGTAATTGGACTAACTGGACCCAAGGGAAAGAGATTCAATGCAAATTAAGATAGAAAGCTGGAACCCATAACCATTTGTACTTTGTGATCTATTAAAGCAGTAGCTGACTTTGTTAATTGTGATTTTTTTTGTAATCTTCATGCAGCAACACCTGTTGAAGCCCCTGCAAAGGAAGTGATTGTGAAAGAGGAATCACCAGGTAAACAACTACAAATAAATGCAAAATATTGTAGAAGCTGTAAATCTGAAATAAAAAGAGAAAATATGCTGGTTTCCTCTCACAGTCTTAGCTGTATTGGGCATGCTAAATTTTCCCTCAGTGTACCTGAACAGGCACTGTAGTATGACAACTAGGGGATTTTCACAGTAACTTCATTGCAGTGTTAATGTAAGTCTACTTGTGACACAAATAAAATAAACTTTAAATGTGACCCTTGATATCAACTGGTGAGGTCATAAAGGCAAGTGAACATGAATAATCACATTGAGGACTCACTAATTATGTTAAAATAAGCAAATTAATATTGAAAGCAGCACCTAACCGTTCCTGGACTTGAACAAAGAACAAAACAGCACGGGAAACAGGCCCTTCAGCCCAACGAGCACGCGCCACCTCTCCAATGTTCTCACCTCTACCCTGTCTATGTTTATAGATCTATGGGGGCTGGTAACATCGTGGGAGACAAAAAAACTGGTTGTGAACCTGGTTTCTTGCCTCTCAGCTGATTTTACTAGTTCACCCTGCTGAAGGTGCACCATAGCTAGGCGTTCCAATCTCCCAGTGTACCCCCGATGCCTGATGGACAGTACCAAATTGCCATGATGGCAGTGCCAGGCTGTCAGTGTCCATCCCAGCCACAATTCCATTCACTATATGGTTGATGCTTAAATGCCTTTTGGAGTCGAGTAAAATCCCAGTGTGAATGGCCAGAAGATTCCTTGTGATTGAGCAGGATTCAGGGGAAAGGAGTAATTGCACTACCTGGACAAAAAGGAAAGCTGTTCAATGCAAATTAAAATGGAAAGTTAGAACCCATAAACACTTGCACTTTGTGATCTATTAAAGCAGCAGCTGACTTTGTTAATTAATTTTGTTTTGTAATCTTCATGCAGCAAAACCTGTTGTAGCCCCTGCAAAGGAAGTGATTGTGAAAGAGGAATCACCAGATAAACGACCATAAATAAATGCAAAATATTGCAGATGCTGCAAATCTGAAATAACAACAAAAAAATGCTCTGGTTTACTCCCATATTCCAAAAGATGTGTTGATTAGCTCTATTGGCCATGCTAAATTATGCCTGATCAGGCACCGTAGTGTTGTGACTGGGAGATTTTCAGAGTAACTTCATTATAGTGCTTAATGTAAACCAATTGTGATAATAACAAATGATCATCATCACTGAATTTAGTCAAATTTAAATTCCCTGAGGTTGATTTCAGTTTCTTTTGCCTGACATTAATAGCCTCCAAATTGGATTCCCAGAATCATTGTCCCATGAATAGGAGGGATGTGACTAACTCTGTTGGGGAAAAAAAATCCTTTGGTAACTTCATTGCTGTGTTAGTGTAAGCCTACTTGTGACACATTTAATTAAGCTTTAAACATGACCTTTGCCGATGAGGACGTGAACTGGCGAGGTCATTCAGGCAATTGAACATTGACAATTGCATCCAGGACTCACTAATTATGTTAAAATAAGCAAATTAATATTGAAAGCAGTACTGCACCTTTCCCGGATATGAGGCTGATTTCATCAGCTCAATGGGGATGGTAACATCGCGGGAGACAAAAAAACTAGTTGTGAACACAGTTTTTGGTCTCTAACTCGATTTTACCAGCTGCCACGTCAGTCAACCAGTATGATGAGCTGGAAAGATCGTCCCTGATCTCTCTTTTCATATTTATGCCATACCAGGTAAAATTATTTATTCTAAAGGATATTATTGAACTTGAATAGTTATTAGGACGATCCAATATTTTCATGGTCTGCTGTGATGGAATTGGTACTCACAACTTTGGACCATTTCTTCTATAACATAACCATAATACTACTATTTTCCAGAAGATAAAGTGAATTTTCCAATATTGGAGTTAACTGAAAGAATGGAATAAAAGTGTAACATGATTATTTAAATTGAAATGTCTTTACATTGGGGCCTGGTCCATTCCTACGCTATCGCTGGGCTTCATATGTCATGTATTGGATCTTAACCTTTTACTTACCAAACACAGTGTCACCTACATGTACTACAGCTAAATAACGCTATTTGTAACATGGCTTTTCCCATTGACAGACCCCAATTTAGAATGCAGCAAATTAAGGTCCCAGTTGGGGCAGACACAGAAGTAGACTGGCATGGGGAGACAGTGACACAGTGGAATTTTCACTGGAGTAGCAATCCCGAGTTCAGGGTAATGCTTTGGGGACCATGGTTCGAATTCCAACACGAAAAATGATGGAATTTGAATACAATAAAAATCTGGAATTAAAAAGCTAATGAGCATCATAATACCATTGTTGATTGTGGTGAAATCTCATCTGGTCCAATGATCTCCTTTGTGGACAGGAAATCTGTTATCCCGACCTGTTCTGGCCCACATATGTCTCCAGAACCATAACAATATGGTTGATTATTAAATGCCTTCTGAAGTCAAGGGCAGTTAGGAATGGGCAATAAATGCTCGCCCAGCCCATCACGCCTATTGTTTGGGCAAACACCCAGATGCTATCCGATGTAACTTAGCAAAAAAGATTGCAAATCTGATTGTTGCCAGTCGAGGGAATGTGCAGAGCTTATGCACAGTGGAAGTGAGCTGACGAGTTAGAGGGTTGGTGCAGTGCAGGCAGACCGATTGCCCAACGTACCCCTGATGTTCTGTTGGTAGTGCCAAGGTGCCATGATAGCAGTCCCAGGCTGGCAGTGCCTGCCCCCAGCCAAATTTCCATTCACTGCAGTGGGACCAGAAAACCCTACTAGTGTGAACAGCTGGAAGAATCTGTGTGACTGAGCAGATTCCGGAGAAAAGGATTAATTGGACTAACAGGACCTAAGAGAAAGAGCTTCAATGCAAATTAAGATGGAAAGTTGGAAACCATAA
The DNA here is from genome assembly GCA_024679065.1 of Sphyrna mokarran. Lineage (NCBI taxonomy): Eukaryota > Metazoa > Chordata > Chondrichthyes > Carcharhiniformes > Carcharhinidae > Sphyrna > Sphyrna mokarran. The sequence goes on from JAGIQG010000004.1 coordinate 114,313,628, forward strand.
ACACTTGCACTTTGAAATCTATTAAAGTTGCAGCTGACTTTGCTAATTGAGATTTTCTTGCAATCTTGGTGCAGTAATACCTGATGAAGTCCCTGCAACGGAGGTGATTGTGAAGGAGCCATCACCAGGTAAATAACCAAAAATAAATGCACAATATTGCAGATGCTGTAAATCTGAAATAACAAAAAATGCTCTGGTTTACTCTAACAGCCCAAAAGATGTGTTGACTAGCTGGATTTGCCATGCTAATTATCGCTCAGTGTACCTGAACAGGCAGCGCTGTGTGGTGACTGGGGGATTTTCACAGTAACTTCATTGTAGTGTTAATTGTGACCATTGTGACAATAATAAATAAATAAGTGAATGATCATCACCACTGAACTTGGTCAAATTTAAATTTCCTGAGGTTGATTTCAGTTTCTTTTACCTGACATTAATGGCCTCCAAATTGGATTCACTGAATAATTGTCCCATGAAAATGGGAGATGTGACTGACCCTGTTGGGAAGGAACCTTAAGTAACTTCATTGCTATGTTAATGTAAGCCTAATTGTGACACTAATAAATTAACTTTAAACGTGACCCTTGACATCAATCGGTGAGGTCATTAAGGCAAGTGAACATGGACAATTGCATCCAGGACTCACTAACTTTGTTAAAATAAGCAAATAAATATTGAAAGCGACACCGCACCCTTCTTGGACTTGAAGCTGATTTAGCCGACCGAATGGGACTGGTAACATCGTGGAAGACAAAAAACTGGTTGTGAACCCAGTTTCTCACCTCTCAGCTGATTTTACCAGCTCACCCTGCCAATCGATCAGCATGATGAGTTGGAAAGATTATCCCCGATCTCTTTTTTTACATTTAGGCCACACCAGATAAAATCATTCATTCCAAGGGATATTATTGAACCTGAATGGTTTTTTATGACAATCCAATACTTCCATGTTCTACTGGGTTGGATTTGGAACTCACAACTTTGGACCATTTCTTCAATGACACAATCATAATACTACTAATTCCAGGAAGAGAAAGTGAATTTTCCAATATTGGAGTTAACTGAAAGAGTGGAATAAAAGGATCATGTGATTATCTAAATTAAAATGTCTTTACCTTGGGGCCAAATCATTGCCACAACATTGCTGGGCTTCAGATTTCAGGCATTGGACTTTAATCCTTTAAATGCCAGCCTAGTGTCACCTGCAGATACTACAGCTAAATAACAGGGCTTTTCCCATTGACAGAGCCCAATTTAAGATGCCCAAATTTAGTTCCCATTTGGGGCAGACACAGAGGTGAGCTGGCACAGGAAGGCAGGGAAACCGTGGCATTTTCACTGGAATCGCAGTCTAGTGCCCAAGATAATGCTGTGGGGCCAAGATTCGAATCCAAGCATGGAAAATGGTAGAATTTGAATTCAATAAAAATCTGGAATTAAAAATCTAATAAGCATCATGACACCATAGTTGATTATCATGAAATCCCATCTGGTCCAATAATGTCCTTTATGGTCAGGAAATCTGTTGTCTGTACCTGCTCTGGGCTACATGTGCCTGAAGACACACAGTAATATGGTTGATTCTTAAATGCTTTTTTGAGTCGAGGGCAGTTAGGGATGGGCAATAAATGTGAGCCCAGGCCATCGTGCTATTGTTTTGGCGAATGCCCACATGCTATCCGATTGAACTTAGCAAAATAGGTCGCAAATCTGATTTTTGCCAGTATCGGGAGTAGGCAGAGCTTATTCACACTGGAAGTGAGCTGTTGAGTTGTAGCCATATGCTTTCCAGTTGCCCATTGTATTCACAATGCCCGGTGAGTAGTGCCAAGTTGCCATGCTGGCGGTGCCAGTGGGAAATACCTGCCCCAGCCATATTTCCATTCACAGTAGCAGGACCAGAAAATCCCACTGGTGTGAATGGCCTGAAGATTTTGTGTGACTGAGCAGATTCAGGGGAAAAGCAGTAATTGGACTAACCGGACCCAAGGGAAAGCTCTTCAATGCAAATTAAGATGGAAAGTTGGAATCATTTGCAGTTTGTGATCTATTAAAGCAGTAGCTGACTTTGTTAACTGTGATTTTTTTTGTAATCTTCATGCAGAAATATCTGGTGAAGCCCCTGCAAAGGAAATGATTGTGAAAGAGGAATCACCAGGTAAATGACCACAAATAAATGCAAAATATTGCAGATGTTGCAAATCTGAAATGACAAGAGAAAATATCCCGATTTGTTCCCACAGTCCGAACGATGTGCTGATTGGCTGTATTGGCCATGCTAAATTTTCTGTCAGTGTATCTGAGCATGCATGTAGTACGATGACTAGGGGATTTTCAGAGTAACTTCATTGCAGTGTTAATGTAAGTCTACTTGTGAGCCTAATAAAATAAACTTCAAACTTGACCCTTGACTTCAACCAGCAAGGTCATTAAGGCAAGTGAACACAGACAATTGCATCCAGGACTCACTCATTATGTTAAAATAAGCAAAATATTAGTGAAAGCAGCACCACACCCTTCTTGGACTTGATGCTGATTCGTAGATCTGGTAACATCGCGGGAGACAAAAAAACTGCTTGTGAACCCGATTTCTCACCTCTCATTTCCCCCTGCCAATCAATCAGCATGATGAGCTGGGAGGATTGTCCCTGATCTCTTTTTTCACATTTAGGCCAAACCAGATAAAATCATTCATCTAAAGGATATTATTGAACCTGAGTGGTTTTTTATGACAATTCAGTACTTCCATGGTTTGTTGGGTGGAATTGGAATTCACAACTTTGGACCATTTCTTCAATGACATAACCATAATGCTACTAATTTCAGGAAGATAAAGTGAATTTTCCAATACTGGAATTAATTGGAAGAACGGAATAAAGCGTAGCATGATTATCTAAATTGAAATGTCTTTACCTTGGGGCCAAATCGATTGCCACAACATTGCTGGGCTTCATATGTCAGGTATTGGACCTTAATCCTTTAAATCCAACCTACAGTGTCACCTGCAGATACTATAGCTAAATAACACAGCTTTTACCATTGACAGAGCCCAATTTAGGATGCTGCAAATTTAGTTCCCATTTGGGGCAGAGATGAGCTGGCATGGGGAGGCAGGGAAATAGAGGCATTTTCACTGGAATAGCAATCCAGTGCCCAGGGTAATGCTCTGGGGACCAAAGTTCGAATTCCAGCATGGAAAATGGTAAAATTTGAGTTCAATAAAAATCTGGAATTAAAAATCTAATGAGCATCATGACACCATAGTTGATTATCATGAAATCCCATCTGGTCCAATAATGTCCTTTATGGTCAGGAAATCTGTTGTCCATACCTGCTCTGGGCTACATATGCCTCAGACCCACAGTAATTTGTTTAATTCTTCAATGCCTTTTGGAGTCGAGGGCAGTTAGGGATTGAGAATAAATGTGAGCCCAGCCCTTTGCGCTATTGTTTTGGCAAACACCCACACACTATCCTATTGGGACTGAGCAAAAAAGGCCGCAAGTCTGATTCTTGCCAGTATAGGAAGTGGACAGAGCTTATTCGCCCTGGAAGTGAGCTGTTGAGTTGGAGGGTTGGCATAAGCTTTCCAGTTGCCCAGTATACTCATGATGCCTGGTGAGTAGAGCCAAGTTGCCATGCTGGCAGTGCCAATGGGAAGTGCCTTCCCCAGCCACATTTCCATTCACAGTTGCGGCACCTGAAAATCCCCACTGGTGTGAATTGCCAGAAGATTTTGTGTGACTGAGCAGATTCAGGGCAAAAGGAGTAATTGGACTAACTGGACCCAAGGGAAAGCTCTTCAATGTAAATTAAGATAGAAAGTTTGAACCCATAACCCATAATAGAGCACTTTGTATTCTATTAAAGCAGCAGCTGACTTTGTTAATTGTGATTTTGTTTTTGTAATCTTCATGCAGCAATACCTGTTGAAGCCCCTGCAAAGGAGGTGATTGTGAAAGAGAAATCAAAAGGTAAATGACCACAAATAAATGCAAAATATTGCAGATGCTGCAAATGTGAAATAAAAAGAAAAAATGTCCCGGTTTCCCCTCTCAGTCCGAACGACGTGCTGATTAGCTGTATTGACCATGCTAAATTTTCCCTCTGTGTACCTGAATAGGCACCGTGGTACAATGACGAGGGGATTTTCACAATTAATTTATTGCAATGTTTGTGTAAGTCTATTGTGACACTAATAAATAAACTTTAAACTTGACACCATGGTTGAGTGTCGTGAAATCCCTTCCGGGGAAGTGATGTCCTTTAAGGACAGGAAATTTGTTGTCCCTACCTGCTCTGGCCTACATATACCTCAAGACTCACAGTAATATGATTGATTTTTAAGTGCCTTCTGAATTCAAAGGCAATTAGGGATGGGCAATAAATGATGGTGTAGCTGATCGTGCCCATTGTTTAGGTGAACACCCAGATGTTACCCTATGGGATTTAGCAAAAGGGTCACAAATCTGATTTTTGCCAGTAGAGGGATTGGGCAGAGCTTATTCACATTGGAATTGAGCTGAAGAGCTGGAGAGACACCATAGCTACATGTTCCAATCTCCCGGTGTACCCCTGATGCCTGATGGGTAGTACCAAGTTGCCATGATGGCAATGCCAGGCTGCCAGTGTCCACTCCAGTCACATTTCCATTCACTGTAGTGGGACCAGAAAATCCCACGGTGTGAATGGCTGGAAGATTCCCTGTGACTGAGCAGGATTCAGGGGAAAAGGAGTAATTGCACTACCTGGACAAAAGGGAAAGCAGTTCAATGCAAATTAAAATGGTAACATAAACACTTGCACTTTGTAATCTATTAAATGTGCAGCTGACTTTGTTAATTGAGATTGTTTTGTAATCTTCATGCAGCAATGCCAGTTGAAGTCCCTGCAAAGGAAGTGATTGTGAAGGAGCCCTCACCAGGTAAACAACCATAAATAAATGCAAAATATTGCAGACGCTGCAAATCTGAAATAACAACAAAAAATGCTCTGGTTTACTCCCACATTCCAAAAGATGCATTGTTTAGCTCTATTGGCCATGCTAAATTATGCCTGAGCAGGCACCATAGTGTTGTGACTGGGAGATTTTCATAGTAACTTCATTGTCGTACTAATGTAAGCCCATTGTGATAATAATAAATAAATGACCATTCCCACTGAATTTAGTCAAATTTAAATTCCCTGAGGTTGATTTCAGTTTCTTTTGCCTGACATTAATGGCCTCCAAATTGGCTTTACAGAATCATTGTCCCATGAAAACGGGGAATGTGTGACTAACTCTGTGGGGGAAAACACCTTCAGTAACTTCATTGCTGTGTCAATGTAAGCCTATTTGTGACATGTTTAATTAAGTTTTAAACATGACCCTTGCCAATGAGAACATGAACCGGTTAGGTCATTAAGGCAATTGAACACTGACAATTGCATCCAGGACTCACTAATTATGTTAAAATAAGCAAATTAATATTGAAAACAGTACCCCTCCTGGATGTGAGGCTGATTTCAGCAGCCCAAAGCAGATAGTAGCATTGCGGGAGACAAAAGAACTGGTTGGGAACACAGTTTTTGGTCTCTCACCTGGTTTTTACCAGCTCGCCCTGCCAATTGTCCAGCGTGATGAGCTGGAAAGATTGTCCCTAATCTCTCTTTTCACATTTATGCCATACAGGTAAAATCATTTATTCTAATGATTCTAAATGATTCTAAAAATCATTTCTATTATGGAAACGAATGGGATAGGGGGTTATAGATAGGTCTGTGGGTTGGTAGATATAGATGTGATCGGCGCAACTCGTGGGCCGAAAGACCTGTTTGTGCTGAATTGTTCTATGTTCTAAAGGATATTGTTGAACTTGAAAGGTTATTATGACGATCCAATATTTTCGTGGTCTGCTGTGATGGTTTTGGTACTCACAACTTTGGACCATTTCTTCAATAACATAACCATAATACTATTAATTTCAGGAAGATAAAGTTAATTTTCCAATATTGGAGTTAACTGAAAGAATGGAATAAAAATGTAACATGATTATTTAAATTGAGATGTCTTTAACTTGGGACCACATCCATTGCTGCAACATTTCTGGGTTTCATCTGTCATGAATTTTAACCATTTAGGTATCAACCATTGTGTCACCTACAGATACTACAGCTAAATAACACTACTTCTAACATTGATTTTCCCATTGTCAGACCCAATTTAAAATGCAGCAAATTTATGTCCCAGCTGGGGCAGACACAGAAATAGTCTGGCACTGGGAGGTAGTGACACAGTGGAATTTTCACTGGAATAACAATCCTGAGTTCAGACTAATGCTGTGGGGACCAAGGTTCGAATCCCAACATGGAAAATGATGGAATTTGAATTCAATAATAATCTGGAATTAAAACGCTAATGAGCATCATGATACCATAGTTGATTGTCGTGAAATCCAATCTGGTCCAATAACGAACAGGAAATCTGTTGTCCCTTTCTGCTCTGGCCCACATGTATTTCCAGAACCACAACAATATGGTTGATTATTAAATGCCTTCTGAAGTTGAGGGCAGTTAGGGGTGGGCAATAACTACTAGCCCAACCCATCACAACCATTGTTTGGGCGAACATCCAGATGCTATCCTATGGAACTTAGCAAAAAAGGTTGCAAATCTGATTCTTGCCAGTTGAGGGAATGCGCAGAGCTTATTCACACTGGAAAGTGAGTGAAGAGCTGGAGGATTGCCATAGTGCAGGCAGACTGATCTCCCAATGTACCCCTGATGCCCCGTGTGCGGTGCCATGATGGCAGTCCCAGGCTGGCAGTGCCTGCCCCCAGCCAAATTTCCATTCACTGCAGTGGGACCAGAAAACCCCATTAGTGTGAACAGCTGGAAGATTCTGTGTGACTGAGCAGATTCTGGAGAAAAGGAGTAATTGGACTAACAGGACCTAAGAGAAAGAGCTTCAATGCAAATTAAGATGGAAAGTTGGAAACCATAAACACTTGCACTTCGAGAATTATTAAAGTTGCAGCTGACTTTGCTAATTGAGATTTTCTTGTAATCTTGGTGCAGTAATACCTGATGAAGCCCCTGCAACAGAAGTGATTGTGAAGGAGCCATCACCAGGTAAACAACCATAAATAAATGCACAATATTTCAGATGCTGCAAATCTGAAATAATAAAAAATGCTCAAATTTATTCTAACATTCCAAAACATGTATTGATTAGCTGTATTGGCCATGCTAGTTATCGCTCAGTGTACCTGAGTAGGCAGCGCTGTGTGGTGACTGGGGGATTTTCACAGTAACTTCATTGTCGTATTAATGTTAGCCCATTGTGACAATAGTAAATAAATAAATGATCATCACCACTGAACTTGGTCAAATTTAAATTTCCTGAGGTTGATTTCAGTTTCTTTTACCTGAAACTATTGACTTCCAAATTGGATTCACAGAATCATTTCCCATGAAAACAGGAGATGTGACTGACCCCATTGGATAAGGACCTTTAGTAACTTCATTGCTATGTTAATGTAAGCCTACTTGTGACACTAATAAATAAACTTTAAAAGTGACTCTTGCCAATGAGGATATCAAGCCGCAAGGTGTTTAAGGCAAGTGAACATGGACAGTTGCTTCCAGGATTTACTAATTACGTTAAAATAAGCAAATTAATTTTGAAAGCAGCACTTCACCCTTCCTGGATGTGAGGCTGAGTTCCTCAGTCCAGTGGGGATGGTAACGTTGTGGTAAACAAAATAACCTGTTGTGAACTCGGTATTTTTGCCTGTAACCGATCTTTGCAGTTCGCCATGCCAATCAACCAGCATGATGAGCTGGAAAGATCATCCCTGATCTCTTTTTTCACATTTAGGCCACACAAGGTAAAGTCATTTATTCTAAAGGATATTATTGAACCTGAATGGTTTATTATGACAATCCAATATTTCCATGGTCTGCTGGGATGGAATTGGAATTCATAACTTTGGACCATTTCTTCAGTGACACAACCATAATGCTACTAATTTCAGAAAGATAAAGTGAATTTTCCAACATTGGAGTTAACTAAAAGAATGGAATAAAAGGGTCACATGATTATTTAAATTGAAATGTCTTTACCTTGGGGTCAAGTCCATTGCCACAACATTGCTGGGCTTCAGATGTGAAGTATTGGACCTTAATCCTTTAAACGCCAGCCTACAGTGTCACCTGCAGATACTATAGCTAAATAACATGGCTTTTCCCATTGACAGAGCCCAATTTAGGATGCTGCAAATTTAGTTCCCATTTGGGGCAGACAAATGTGAGCTGGCATAGGGAGGAAGAGAAACAGTGGCATTTTCACTGGAGTAGCAATCCAGTGCCCAGGATAATGCTCTGGGGACCACAGTTCAAATCCCAGCATGGAAAATGGTAGAATTTGAATTCAATAAAAATCTGGAAATAAAAATCTGGAATTAAAAATCTAATGAGCATCATGACACCATAGTTGGTTATCATGAAATCCCATCTGGTCCAATGATGTCCTTTATGGTCAGGAAATCTGTTGTCCGTACCTACTCTGGGCTACATATGTCTCAAGACCCACAGTAATTTGTTTAATTCTTCAATGCCTTTTGGAGTCGAGGGCAGTTAGGGATTGAGAATAAATGTGAGCCCAGCCCTTTGCGTTATTGTTTTGGCAAACACCCACATGCTATCCTATTGGGACTGAGCAAAAAAGGCCGCAAGTCTGATTCTTGCCAGTATAGAAAGTGGGCAGAGCTTATTCGCCCTGGAAGTGAGCTGTTGAGTTGGAGGGTTGGCATAAGCTTTCCAGTTGCCCAGTATACTCATGATGTCTAGTGAGTAGAACCAAGATGCCATGCTGGCAGTGCCAATGGGAAGTGCCTTCCCCAGCCACATTTCCATTCACAGTTGCAGGATCAGAAAATCCCCACTGGTGTGAATGGCCAGAAGATTTTGTGTGACTGAGCAGATTCAGGGCAAAAGGAGTAATTGGACTAACTGGACCCAAGGGAAAGCTCTTCAATGTAAATTAAGATAGAAAGTTGGAACCCATAACCATTTGCACTTTGTATTCTATTAAAGCAGCAGCTGACTTTGTTAATTGTGATTTTTTTTTTTGTAATCTTCATGCAGTAATACCTGTTGAAGCCCCTACAAAGGATGTGATTATGAAAGAGGAATCACCAGGTAAATGCAAAATATTGCAGATGCTGCAAATCTGAAATTATAAGAGAAAATGTCCCTGTTTCCTCTCACAGTCTGAAAGACGTGCTGATTTGCTCTATTGGGCATGCTAAATTTCCCGTCAGTATAATTGAACAGGCACCGTAGTGCAATGACTAGGAGATTTTCACAGTAACTTCATTGCAATGTTAATGGAAGTCTACTTGTGACATTAATAAAATATACTTTAAACGTGACCCTTGACATCAAATGGCAAAGTCATTAAGGCAAGTGAACATGGACAATTGTGTCCAGGATTCATTATTTATGTTAAAATAAGCAGATTAATATTGAAAGCAGCACCGCACCCTTCTTGGACTTGAGGCTGATTTTGCCAACTGAACAGGGCTGGTAACATCATGAGAGAGAAAAAACTGGTCGTGAACCCAATTTTGCCACTCAGCCAATTTTACCATCTCGCCCTGCCAATCAATCAGCACGATGAGCTGGAAGGATTGTCCCTGATCTCTTTTTTTCACATTTAGGCCACACCAGATAAAGTCATTCATTCTAAAGGATATTATTGAACCTGAAAGGCTTTTTTTTATGACAATCCAGTATTTCCATGGTCTGCTGTGATGGAATTGGAACTCACACCTTTGGACCATTTCTTCAGTAACAAAATCAAATACTACCAATTTCAGGAAGATAAAGTGAATTTTCCAATATTGGAGTTAAGTGAAAGAATGGAATAAAAGTGTAACATGATTATCTAAATTGTAATGACCTTGGGGTCAAATCCATTGCCACAACATTGCTGGGCTTCATAGGTCATGTGTTGGATTTTAACCCTTTAAATACCAAGGAAAGTGTCACTTATAGATACTGAAGCTAAATAACACTTTCTAACATGGCTTTTCTTATTGACAGAGCCCAATTTAAGCTGCTGCAAATTTATGTCCCAACTGGGACAGACACAGGGAACACAACTGGGCTGGCATGGGAAGCAGTGACACAGTGGAATTGTCACTGGAGTAGCAATCTAGAGTCCAGAGTAAAGCTCTGGGGACCATTAAAAGTGATGGAATTGGAATTCAATAAATGTCTGGAATTGAAAATCTAATGAGATTCATGATATCACAGTTGATTGTCATGAAATCCCTTCTGGGGAACTGATGTCCTTTAAGGACAGGAAATGTGTTGTCCCTACCTGCTCTGGCCTACATATACCTCAAGACCCACAGTAATATGATTGATTCTTAAATGCCATCTGAAGTCAAGGGCAATTAGTGATGGGCAATAAGTGATGGCGTAGCCAATTGTGCCTATTGTTTAGGTGAACACCCAGATGTTACCCTATGGGATTTAGCAAAAAGGGTCGCAAATTTGATTCTCGCCAATAAAGGGAGTGGGCGGAGCTTATTCACATTGAAAGTGAGCTGATGAGCTGAACAGGCACCATAGCTAGGCATTCCAATCTCCCAGTGTACCTCCGATGTCTGATGGGCAGTACCAAGTTGTCAGGCTGCCAGTGTCCAACCCAGCCAAATTTCCATTCACTGTAGTGGGACTAGAAAATCCCACTGGTGTGAATGGGCAGAAGATTCCCTGTGACTAAGCAGGATTCAGGGGAAAAGGAGTAATTGCACTACCTGGACAAAAAGGAAAGCTGTTCAATGCAAATTAAAATGGAAACTTGGAACCCATATAAACACTTGCACTTTGTGATCTATTAATTATGCAGCTGACTTTGTTAATTGAGATTGTTTTGTAATCTTCATGCAGCAATACCAGTTGAAGCCCCTGCAAAGGAAGTGATTGTGAAGGAACCTTCACCAGGTAAACAACCATAAATAAATGCAAAATATTGCAGACGCTGCATATCTGAAATAACAACAAAAATGCTCTGGTTTACTCACACATTCCAAAAGATGTGTTGATTAGTTATATTGGCCATGCTAAATTATGCCTGAACAGACACCACAATTTGGTGAGTGGGAGATTTTCATAGTAACTTCATTGTAGTGCTAATATAAGCCAATTGTGCTAATAATAAATAAGTGATCGTCACCACTGAATTTAGTCAAATCTAAACTCCCTGAGGTTGATTTCAGCTTGTTTTGCCTGACATTAATGTCCTCCAAATTGGCTTTACATAATAATTGTCCCATGAAAACGGGGGATGTGACTAACCCTGTGGGGGAAAAAACCTTTGGTAACTTCATTGCTGTGTTAATGTAAGCCTACTTGTGACACATTTAATTAAAATTTAGACATGACACTTGCCAATGAGAACGTGAACTGGTGAGATCATTAGGGCAATTGAACATTGACAATTGCATCAAGGACTCACTAATTATGTTAAAATAAACAAATTAATATTGAAAGCAGCACTGCACCTTTCCTGGATGTGAGGCTGATTTCATCAACCCAATAGGGATGGTAACATCGCAGGAGACAAAAAAACCGGTTGTGAACACAGTTTTGGTCTCTTACCCGATTTTACCAGCTCGCGTTGCCAATTGGCCCATGTGATGATCTCTCTTTTCACATTTATGTCATACCAGGTAAAATCATTTATTCTGAAAGATATTGTTGATCTTGAATGGTTATTATGATGAGATTAGAAACAGGAGAGGAGAGGTCACCCTGTTGGGAGTCTTTTATAGACCTCCTAAAAGTTCTAGAGAGGTAGAGGAAAGGATTGCAAAGTCGATCCTGGACAGGAGTGAAAGTAATAGAGTAATTGTTATGGGGGACTTTAACTTTACTAATATTGATTGGAATAGCTATAGCTCTAGCACGTTCGAGGGGGTCAGTTTTTGTACAAGGTGTGCAGGAAGGTTTTTTGACTCAGTATGTAGATAGGCCAACTAGAGGTGAGGCTACATTGGATTTGGTGCTGGGCAATGAGCCAGACCAGGTGTTAGGCTTGGAAGTTGGTGAACATTTTGTGATAGTGACCACAATTCGGTTACGTTCACCTTAGTGATGGATAGGGATAGGCATGAAGCTGGGGGCAGTAGTTATAGCTGGGGGAATGGTAATTGAGGCCATAAGGAGAGAATTAGGGTGCATAGGTTGGACTAGGAAACTACAGGGACTGGGATCATCTGAAATGTGGAGCTTATTCAAGGAACAGCTACTGCGAGTCCTTGATAAGTATGTCCCTGTCAGGCAAGGAGGAAATGGTCAAGTAAGGGAACCATGGTGTACTAAAAAAGTTAATTCACTGGTTAAAAGGAAAAAGGAGGCTTATGTCAGGATGAGGCTTGAAGGCTCCGTTAGTGCAATGGATAGCTATAGATTAGCCAGGAGGGAGCTAAAGAGTGAATTGAGGAGAGCTAAGAGAGGACACGAGAAGACTTTGGCTGATAGAATTAAGGAGAATCCTAAAGCTTTCTTTAGATATGTTAAGAATAGAAGATTGGTTAGGGCAAGGTTAGGGCCAGTCATGGACAGCAGTGGGAAGTTGTGCGTGGAGCCTGAAGAGATTGGAGAGGCATTGAACAAATATTTCTCTTCGGTATTCACGCAGGGAGATGTAAATGTAGTTGTGGAGAACACTGGGATACAGGGTTGCAAACTGGAAAGTATTGAAGTAGATAAGGATGATGTGCTAGATATTCTTGAGAGTTTGAAGTTAGATAAGTCCCCTGGGCCGGATGGGATTTACCCTAGGATTCTCTGGGAGGCAAGAGAGGCGATTGCAGAGCCTCTGGCTCTGATCTTCAGGTCGTCGTTGGTTACGGGTGTGGTTCCGGAGGACTGGAGGATAGCGAAGGTGGTCCCATTGTTCAAGAAGGGGAAGAGAGACCTTCCAGGGAATTATAGGCCAGTGAGTCTTACTTCTGTTGTGGGCAAAGTATTGAGAGAATTATTAGGGATAGGATTTATAGTTATTTAGAGAGAAATGAATTGATTGTGGATAGTCAGCATGGTTTTGTGAAGGGTAGGTCGTGCCTTACTAACCTCATTGAGTTTTTTGAAAAAGTGACTAAGGAGGTGGATGGGGGGTAAGGCAGTTGATGTGGTATATATGGACTTTAGTAAGGCGTTTGATAAGGTGGCCCATGGAAGACTTCTACAGAAAATGCAGATGTGTGGAATAGAGGGTGATTTAGCTACTTGGATTAGGAATTGGCTGGCAGATAGAAGACAGAGGGTGGTGGTTGATGGGAGATATTCATCGTGGAGTTCGGTGACAAGTGGTGTACCTCAGGGGTCTGTTTTGGGCCCCTGCTGTTTGTAATTTTTATAAATGATCTGGATGAGGGTATTGAAGGATGGATTAGTAAATTTGCGGATGACACCAACGTCGGAGGAGTGGTAGATAGTGAAGAGGGGTGTTATAGTTTGCAGAGAGACTTGGACAAGTTGCAGAGCTGGGCCGAGAGGTGGCAAATGGAGTTTAATGTGGAAAAGTGTGAGGTAATTCACTTTGGCAGGAATAACAAATGTGTAGAGTATAGGGCTAATGGTAGGACTTTCAATAGTGTTGATGAACAGAGGGATCTTGGTGTATATGTTAATAGATCCCTGAAAGTTGGCAATCAAGTCGATAAGGTTGTTAAGAAGGCATATGGAGTCTTAGCTTTTATTGGTAGTGGGATTGAATTTCGGAGCCGCAACGTCATGTTACAACTGTACAAAACTCTAGTGCGGCCGCACTTGGAGTATTGTGTACAGTTCTGGTCCCCACATTATAAGAAAGATGTGGAGGCATTGGAGAGGGTAAGAGGAGGTTTACCAGGATGTTGCCTAGTATGGAGGGCAGGTCTTATGAAGAGAGGCTGAGGGATTTGAGGTTGTTTTCGTTAGAAAGAAGGCGGCTAAGAGGAGACCTTATTGAAACATATAAGATGATTAGAGGTTCAGATAGGGTGGACAGTGATAGCCTTTTTGCTAGGATGGAGAAAGCTAGCACGAGGGGACATAGCTTTAAATTAAGGGGTGGTGGTTATAGGACGGATGTCAGAGGTAGGTTCTTTACCCAGAGGGTGGTAAGGGTATGGAATGCCCTGCCTGCTGCAGTTGTAGATGTGTCAAGTTTGGTGGCGTTTAAGAGGTTAGTAGATAAGTTTATGGATGAAAAGGGAATGGTTTAGATTAGAGGGTCATTGCTTTTTTCATAATTGGTCGGCACAACATCGAAGGCCGAAGGGCCTGTTCTGCGCTGTAATGTTCTATGTTCTATGATCCAATATTTTCATGGTCTGTTGCGATGGAATTGGTATTCACAACTTTGGACCATTTCTTCAATAACATAACCATAACTCTACTAATTTCAGGAAGATAAAGTGAATTTTCCAATATTAGAGTTAACTGAAAGTTTGGAATAAAAGTATAACATGATTATTTAAATTGAGATGTCTTTACCTTGGGGCCAGATCCATTGCTGCAGTATTGCTGGGCTTCATCTGTCATGTATTGGATTTTAACCCTTAACATACCAACCATTGTGTCACCTTCAGATACTACAGCTAAATAACACTATTTCTAACATGGCTTATCCCACTGACAGAGCACAATTTAAAATGCAGTAAATTTAAGTCCCAGTTGGGGCAGACACAGAAGTAGACTGGTATGGGGAGGTGGTGACACAGTGGAATTTTTACTGGAGTAGCAATCCCAAGTCCAGGGTAATCCTCTGGGGACCAAAGTTCGAATCCCAACATGGAAAATGGTGGAATTTGAATTCAATAAAAATCTGGAATTAAAAAGCTAATGAGCATCATGATACCACAGTTGATTGTCTTGAAATCCTGTCTGGTCCAATGATGTCCTGTATGGACAGGAAATTTATTGTCCCTACCTGCTCTAGCCCACATGGGTCTCCAGAACCACAACAATATGGTTGATTATTAAATGTCTTCTGAAGTCAAGGGCAGTTAGGGATGGCAATAAATGCTATCCGAGCTATCACACCCATTGTTTGGGTGAACACCCAGATGCTATCCTATGGAACTTAGTAAAAATGGTCGCAAATCTGATTCTTGCCAGTCGAAGGAATGCTCGGATTATTCCTACTGGAAGTGAGCCAAAGAGCTGGAGAGTTGCCATAGCGCAGGGAGACCGATTGACCAGTACACTCCTGATGTCCTGTTGATAGTGCCAGGTGCCATGATGACAGTGCCAGGCTGGAAGTGCCTGCCCCAGCCAAATTTCTGTTCACTGCAGTGGGACTAGAAAATCCCACGAGTGTGAACGGGTGGAAGATTCTTTGTGACTGAGCAGGATTCTGGGGAAAAGGAGTAATTGGACTAACTGGAGCTAAGGGAAAGAGTTTCAATGCAAATTAAGATGGAAAGTTGGAAACCATAAACACTTGCACTTTGAAATCTATTGAAGTTGCAGCTGATTTTGCTAATTGAGATTTTCTTGTAATCTTGGTGCAGTAATACCCATTGAAGCCCCTGCAAAGGAAGTGATTGTGAAGGAGTCATCACCAGGTAAATAACCATAAATAAATGCACAATATTGCAGATGCTGCAGATCTGAAGCAACAACAAAAAATGCTCTGGTTTACTCTAACGGTTCAAAAGATGTGTTGATAATTTGGGTTGGCCATGTTAAATTATTCGTCAATGTATCTGAACAGGTAGCGCTGTGTGGTGACTGGGGATTTTCACAGGAACTTCATTGTAATGTTAATGTAAGCCCATTGTGACAATAATAAATAAATAAATGATCATCACCGCTGAATTCGATCAAATTTAAATTTCCTGAGGTTGATTTCAGTTTCTTTTGCCTGACATTAATGGCCTCCAAATTGGATTCACAAAACCATTGTCCCATGAAAACGGGAGATGTGACTAACGCAGTTGGGAAAGAACCTCTGGTAACTTAATTGCTATGTTAATGTAAGCTTACGTATGACACTAATAAATAAACTTTAAATGTGACCCTTGCCAATAAGGACATCAAGCGGCGAGGTTGTTATGGCAAGTGAACGTAGACAGTTGCATCCAGGACTTAGTAATTATGTTTAAAATAGGCAAATTAGTATTGAAAGCAGCACTGCATCCTTTCTGGATGTGACACTGATTTTGTCAGTCCAATGAGAATGGTAACATCGAGGGAAACAAAAGTCCAGCTGTGAACACGGTTTTTTGCCTCTCAACCAATCTTACCAGCTCGACACGCCAATCAAACAGCATGATGAGCTGGAAAGATCATCCCTGATCTCTTTTTTTCACATTTAGGCCACATCATGTAAAGTCATTCATCCTGATGGATGTTATTGGACCTAAATGATTTATTATGACAATCCAATATTCCCATGGTCTGCTAGGGTGGAATTGGAATTCACAACTTCGGACCATTTCTTCAATGTTACATAATAATGCTACTAATTTAGGAAGGTAAAATGAATTTTCCAATATTGGAGTTAACTGAAAGAATGGAATAAAAGGGTCACATGGTTATCTAAATTGAAATGTCTTTACCTTGAGGCCAAATCCATTGCCAGAACGTTGCTGGGCTTCAGATGTCATGTACTGGACCTTATTCCTTTAAATCCCTGCCTACAGTGTCACCTGCAGATACTATAGCTAAATAACATGGCTTTTCCCATTGACAGAGCCCAATTTAAGATGCTGCAAATTTAGTTCCCATCTGGGGCAGATACAGAGATGAGCTGGCAAGAGGATGCAGGGAAACAGCAGCATTTTCACTGGAGTAGCAACCAATGCCCAGGATAATGTTCTGGGGACCACGGTTTGAATCCCAGCATGGAAAATGATAAAATTTGAATTCAATAAAAATCTGGAATTAAATATCTAATGAGCATCATGATATCATAGTTGATTATCATGAAATCCCCTCTGGTCCAATGATATCCTTTATGGACAGGCAGTCTGTTGTCCCTATCTGCTCTGGCCTACATGTGCTTCAAGACCCACAGTAATATGGTTGATTCTTAAATGCCTTTTGCAATACATGTGAGCCCAGTCCTTCGTGCTATTGTTTCGGCGAACACCTACATGCTATCCTATGGGACTTAGTAAAATAGGTCGCAAATCTGATTCTTGCCAATAAAGGAAGTGGGCCGAGCTTATTCATACTGGAAGTGAGCTGATGAGCTGAAGGGTTGCCATATGCGTTCCAGTTGCCTAGTGTACTCACGATGCCAGATGAGTAGAGCCAAGTTGCCATGCTAGCAGTGCCAGTGAGAAATGCCTGCCCCAGCCACATTTCCATTCACAGTAGTTGGACCAGAAAATCCCACTGGTGTGAATGGCTGGAAGATTTTGTGTAACTGAGCAGATTCAGGGGAAAAGGAGTAATTGGACTAACTGGACCCAAGGGAAAGCTCTTCAATGCAAATTAAGATAGAAAGTTGGAACCCATAACCACTTGCACTTTGTGATCTATTAAAGCAGCAGCTGATTTTGTTAATTGTGATTTTTTTGTAATCTTCATGCAGCAACACCTGTTGAAGCCCCTGCAAAGGAAGTGTTTGTGAAGGAGCCGTTACCAGGTGAACGACTACAAATAAATGCAAAATATTGCAAATGCTGCAAATCTTAAATAAAAAGAGCAAATGTCACGGCTTCCTCTCACAGTCTGAACGACGTGCTGATTAGCTGTATTGGCCATCGTAAATTTTTCCTCAGTGTATGTGAACAGGCATCATAGTATGATGACTAGGGGATTTTCACAGTAACTTCATTGCAGTATTATTGTAAGTCTACTTGTGATACTAATAAAATAAACTTTAAACTTAATTCTTGACATCAAACGGCGAGGTCATTAAGGCAAGTGAACATGGACAATTATGTCCAGGACTCACTAATAAAGCTAAAATAAGCAAATTAATATTCAAAGCAGCACCGCACCCTTCCTGGACTTGAGGCTGATTTTGACAACCGAACGGGGCTGGTAACATCGTGGGAGACAAAAAAATACTGGTTGTGAATCCAGTTTCTCGCCTCTCAGCCGATTTTACCAGCTCACCCTGCCAATCGATCAGCATGATGAGCTGGAAAGATTGTCCCTGATCTCTTTTTTCACCTTTAGGCCACACCAGGTAAAATCATTCATTCTAAAGGATATTATTGAACCTGAATGGTATTTTTTATGACAATCCAATATTTCCACGGTCTGCTGTGATGGAATTGGAACTCACACCTTTGGACCATTTCTTCAGTAACAAAAGCATAATACTATTAATTTCAGGAAGATAACGTGAATTTTCCAAAATTTGGAGTTAACTGAAAGAATGGAATAAAAGTGTAACATGATTATCTAAATTGTAATGTCTTTACCTTGGGGTCAAATCCATTGCCACAACATTACTGGGCTTTACATGTCATGTATTGGATCTTAACCCTTTAAATATCAACGACAGTGTCACCTACAGACACTATAGCTAAATAGCACTTTCTAACATGGCTTTTCTCATTGACAGAGCCCAATTGAGGATGCTGCAAATTTATGTCTCAGTTGGGGTAGACTCAGAGCTGCGCTGGCTTGGGAAGCAGTAACACAGTGGAATTGTCACTGGAGTATAATCCAGAGTCCAGTATAATGCTCTGGGGACCAAGGTTCAAATCCCACCATGGAAAATGATGGAATTTGAATTCAGTAAAAATCTGCAATTGAAAATCTAATGAGCATTATGACACTATAGTTGATTGTCACGAAATCTCTTCTGGAGCAGTGATGTCTCTACCTGCTCTGGCCGACATGTATCTCAAGACCCACAGTAATATGATTGATTCTTAAGTGTCTTCTGAAATGGAGGGCAGTTAGAGATGGGCAATAAATGATGGCATAGCCAATCATACCCATTGTTTATGCAAGCACCCAGATGTTACCCTATGGGATTTAGTAAAAAGTGTTGTAAATCTGATTCTCGCCAGTAGAAGGAGTGGGTGGAGTTTATTCACATTGGAGGTAAGCTGATGAGCTGGAGGGGCATCACTGCTAGGCGTTCCAATCTCCCAGTGTACTCCTGATACCTGATGGACAGTACCAAATTGCTATGATGGCATGCCAGGCTGCCAGTGTCCATTCACTGTAGAGAGACCATGAATTCCCATGGTGTGAATGGCTGGAAGATTCCCTGTGACTGAGCAGGATTCAGGGGAAAAGAGTAATTGCACTACTTGGACAAAAGGGAAAGCTGTTCAATGCAAGTTAAAATAGAAAGTTGGAACCCATAAACACTTGCACTTTGTGATCTGTTAAAGCTGCAGCTGACTGTTAATTGAGATTGTTTTGTAATCTTGATGCAGTAATACCAGTTGAAGCCCCTGCAAAAGAAGTGATTGTGAAGAAGCCATCACCAGGTAAACAACCATAAATAAATATAAAATATTGCAGATGCTGCAAATCTGAAATAAAAACAGAAAATGCCCCGGTTTCCTCACACAGCCCGAAAGATGTGCTGATTAGCTGTATTGGCTATGCCAAATTATCCCTCAGTGTACCTGAACAGGCACCATAGTGTGATGATTAGGGGATTTTGCAGTATCTTCATTACACTGCCAATGTAAGCCTACTTGTGACACTAATAAATAAATGATCATTGCCACTGAATTTGGTCAAATTTGAATTCCTTGAGGTTTATTTTTAGTTCCCTTTGCCTGACATTAATAGCCTCAAAATTGGATTCACTGAATCATTATCCCATGAAAGTGGGAGATGTAACAGACCCTGTTGGGGAAAAAAACCTTTGGTAATTTCATTGCTGTGTTATAAGCCTACTTGTGACACTAATAAATAAACTTTAAACGTAACTCTTGCAAATGAGGGTGAGGTTGTTAAGGCAAGTGAACACCGACAATTGCATTCAGGATTTACTAATTATATTAAAATAAGCAAATTAATATTGAAAGCAGCAATAAATGCTGGCCCAGCCAGCTACTCGCACATTCCAAAAATCAGTTTTTAAGAATTACACTATTTGCGTCAGGATGGGAATGCCTGCATTCACAAGATGTGAATAGTCAATTTAACTAATTAAAGGCTGACTGGAAAATTTCAGCTCTGCAGAAGCACCAGTAACAGTGTGGCTGCCTGAATGACAGCAGACTGGGGTGAGGGAGAGGTAAGGGGTGGTGTAGGGTTGGGGTACTCTGTCAGGCTTCGAGATCCTCCCTACTTTCTGGGCTTCAGCTGCGCTCATTGATTACTTTGCCTATATAATAATGTTCTGACTGCTAAGGACTGGTGTATTTTTAACTTTAAAAAGTTGTAGGGAGGCTACCTCCATCTTGAGAAGCTGTCGCTGTCTTTCACTTAGCTTGAAGTGGCTTGCCCTTCCACATAGGTGACTGCTCCTCACATATTGCAGTCTCTGATCTCCAGTTCAAACCTGAGGCAAGGTCATAAAGCCTGCAGGGAAAAACCTACATAGAAAACATAGAAAATTACAATATGTGTAAAATTCATAATTTATAATAAATAATTAGAACAGTATCTGACTTTGGTTAATAAAAGATTTTCACAATGCCATTAGACGAGTAAATTGGAAGGAGGTGTTCTTAGGAAAAGTACTGAAGGTAGGTGGCAGATTTTCAAGGAATGTTTGTCTGGAGCTCTGCATGACAACATTCCGATGAGACAAGGAGGTTTTTATCAGGTTATGGGAACCGTGGTGCACAAAGGTTGTAATGAACCTAGTCAAAAAGAAAAGAAAGGTGTACAAAAGGTTCAGAGAGCTAGGCGATGTTAAGAATCTAGAAGAGTATACGGATTGTGGGAAGGAGCTTGTAAAGCAAATTAGGCTAGTCAGAAGGGGTCATGAGAAGGCCTTGGCAGGTAAGATTAAGGAGAATCTCAAGGTGTTCTACAAATAGGTGAAGAGTGAAAGGATGAGATGTGAAGGAATAGGACCTATAAAAGACGAAGGAAGAAAGGTTTGTGCAGAACTGGTAGAAATGGCAAATGTGCTTAATGAATGCTTTGCCTTGGTATTCACGGTGGAAAATGATCTGGGTGGTTGTACTGCAGATTTGCAGTGGACTGAAAAGATTGAGTATGTGGATGTTAAGAAAGAGGAGGTGTTCGAATTTTTGAATAGCATCAAGATAGGTAAGTTGCCGGGATCAGATGGGATATACCCCAGGTTACTGTGGGAGGCAAGGGAAGACATTGCAGAGCCTATGGCGATGATCCTTGCTTTGTCGCTGGAGACATGAGACGTTCCGGAGGATTAGAGGATTGCAGATGTAGTTTCTATATTCAAGAAAGGGAATAGGGATAGCTCAGGAAATTACCGACCGGTGAACCTAACCTCAGTGGCTGGTAAGTTGATGGAGAAGATCCTGAGGGACAGGATTTGTGAACATTTAGAGAAGTTTAGTATGATCAAACATAGTCAGCATGGCTTTGTCAAGGGCAGGTCGTGCCTTACGAGCCTAGTTGAGTTCTTTGAAAATGTGACTAAACACATTGATGAAGGAAGAACAGTGAATGTAGTTTATATGGACGTCAGCAAGGCATTCAATACCATGCCCCATGCAAGACTTCTTGAGAAAGTGAGAGGGCATGGGATCCAAGCGGCTGTTGCCTTATGGATCCAGAACTGGTTTGCCTGCAGAAGGCAGAGAGTGGTTGTGGATGAGTCTTTTGTGCATAGAGATTGGTCACCAGTGGAGTGCCCCAGGATCTGTTCTGGGACCCTTCCTGTTTGTCATTTCCATAAATGACCTGGATAAGGAAGTGGAAGGATGGGTTGGTAAGTTTGCCAATGACACGAAGGTTGGTGGTGTTGTGGATAGTCTGGAGGGATGTCAGGATTTGCAGCGTGACATAGAAAGGATGCAAGATTGGGCGGAGAAGTGGCAGTTAGACTTCAACCCAGATAACTGTGTCATGGTCCATTTTGGCAGGTCCATTGGGATGAAGGAGTATAGTATCTAGGGTAAGACTCTTAGCAGTATAGAGGATCAGAAGGACCTTGGGGTCCGGGTCCATAGAACTCTTAAATTGGCCTTGCTGGTGGAGCATGTGGGTCAAGAAGGTGTAGGGTGTACTAGTTTTCATGAATCGAGGGATTGAGTTTAGGAGTTGGGAAAAAATGCTGCAACTTAACAGTGTAGAGGATCAGAAAGACCTTGGTTTCCGGGTCCATAGGACTCTTAAATCAGCCTTGCTGGTGGAGGATGTGGTCAAAAAGGCGTATGGTGTACTAGCTTTCATGAATCAAGGGATTGAGTTTAGAAGTCGGGAGATAATGCTGTAGCTTTATAAGACCCTAATCAAACTACATTTGGAGTGCTGTGCGCAGTTCTAGTCGCCTCATTACAAGAAAGATGTGGAAGCTATTGAAAGGGTACAGAAGAGATTTACAAGGATGTTGCCTGAATTGGATGGCATGCCTTATCGGGATAGGTTAAGAAAGCTAGGTTTTTTCTCCCTGGAGAGACAAAGGATGAGAGGTGACCTGATAGAAGTTTATAAGATGTTGAGAGGTATAGATCGGGTAGATTCTCAGAGGCTATTTCCCAGGGCTGAAATGGTCGCTACGAAAGAACGTAGGTTTAAGGTGCAGGGGAGTAAGTACAGAGGAGATATCAGGGATAAGTTTTTCACTCAGAGGGTGGTGAGTGAGTGGAATCAGCTGCTGTTGGTGGTGGTGGAGGCGAACTCGTTGGGGTCTTTTAAGAGACTTCTGGATGAGTACATGAAATTTAATGGGATTGAGGTTATAGGTAGGCCTGGTAGGTATGGATATGATCGGTGCAACCTGTGGGTTGAAGGGCCTGTTTGTGCTGTAGTTTTCTATGTTCTATGTTCTAAGAACTCGTTAAAGTTACAGAAGAGGAAATAATTGAGAAGAAGCCAATGAATGCTAAATATCCAGTTCATCATCATTGGATTGCTAATTATGCATATTTTGCAGGCGAGAGTTGAAAGGCTAAGGAAGTGTTGTCTCATGCTCTGGCCCACGTAGAGTTAATGCAGAACTGAGTACAGTAACATGAACAGAGTGATTTACAAGCATACGAATTAGGAGCAGGAATAGATTGTTCAGTCCCTCAGGTCAACCCCACCATTCGATAAGATCATGCCATTTTTATTGAACCTCAAATCCACATTCCCATGTACTCTCGATAACCTTTCACCCCCTTGTTTATCAAGAAACTGTCCACCACTGCCTTAAAAATATTCAAAGACTCTGCTTTTACTGCCTTTTGAGGAAGACAGTTCCTTGATCAGCCATCATAATGAATGGCGATGCAGACTCAAAGGACGTATGGCTTATTCCTACTCCTATTTGTTATGTTTCCATGACTCACAATTCTTCGAGCAATATTTTCCCATTATTTCTATTTTAAATGAGTGATCCTTATCTTTGAACAGTGACCCACTAGCTCCAGATTCACCCACAAGAGGAACCATTTTCTCCACACCCATCCTGTCAAGACCCTACAGGATCTCAAAGGTTTCAATCAAGTTGCTTCTTACTCTTCTAAACTCCTGTTCCTCTTTCTCCCTGTTATAATGCATCATTTTGCATAGCTCTGCAACAAATTTCATACTCCACGTGTCTGCCCATTCCATCAGTTGAGATCCTCTTGAAGTCGAGAACTATCCTTCACGCAGTTCACAATATATCCATTTTTAAAAATTGTAATTATAATCTGTTGCATCCAAGGTCATAACATACATCAAGAAAAATATGATCTTAATAATGAGGAGTATAATCTTAATACTGGGAAATATGATCCTAATACTAGGAAACCCATTACGTACTCTTCTCCAGCCTAAATAAAAACCATTGGCCACTATTCTCTATTTCCTATAATGCAGCCAACTTTATATCTGTGCTACTAATTTCTATTTTAATCCATGGGCTTCACCTTTACTCATAAGGTTTTCTCAAATGCCTTTTAGGTGACTAAATATACCACATCAGTGGTACTATCCTCATCAAATCTCTATGTTTGCTCATCAAAATAGACAAATATGTTAGTAAAACATAGATTTTTAGAGGTTTACAGCATGGAAACAGGCTCTTTGGCCCAACTTGTCCATGCTGCCTTTTTTTTAACCACTAAATTAGTCCCAGTTGCTCGCATTTGGTACACATACCTCGGTACCCATCTTTCTCATATAACTGTCTAAACGCTTTTTAAAAGACAAGATTGTACCCTGTATGACGTGGGTTAATCACGGCTTGTGTTTAACAAATTCATGCTGACTTTGTTTAATCTACAATTGCCCAAGTAAGTGTTAAGTATGCCATGGATTATTGATTCTAAAAGATTACCCATTGCTCAAATTAAATTGACTATTTGCTGGGTTTATTCTTACAATTTGTATTTGGATAACAAGCGTGGAACATTTGAAACTCTCCAATTCTCTGGCACCACTGTTGTTTCAAATGAGGAATAAAAGATCATGGCCTGTGCTTCTACAAATTCTAACTTTATTTCCCTCAGTGTCATGAACTACAATCCACCTTGTACCGATGAATAATCATTGGATTTGCTAATTATGCATATTTTGCAGGCGGGAGTTGAAAGGATATCCTTGGTAAAAACAGATGCAAAATACTCATTTAAGATATCAGCCATTCTCTTTGCCTCCTTGGATAAATCCCTCTTTAGTTCCTAATTGTACCCATTCTTTTTACTACCTTCTTACTATTCATAAGCCAATAGAAGACCTTCAGGTTCCTTTTTATGAATGTACAAACTAGAAGCAGAATAAGTTCCTCAGTCCCTTGGGTCAACCCCACTGTTCAATAAGATCATGGCCATTTTGATTGTAACTTCAAATCTACATTCCCATCTACTCCCGATAACTTTTCACCTCCTCTTGTTATCAAGAAACTATCCAACCACTGCCTTAAAAATATTCAGACTGTGTCTTCACATAGTCTCCCTTTGCTTCTCATTTCTTTTCTCATTTCTGTTTTGAATACAACTTGGTTCTCATTCATAATATCAACCTAACATCTTTCATAGGCAGCTTTTGTACTGCTTTATCTTACTCCATCTCTTTTATCATCCAGTGAGCTCTGCTGTTATCTGTCCTATCTTTCTCCCTTGTGGGAATGTACCTCAACTGTACTCAATTATCTCCCCTTTAATGTCAGCTCTCTTACAGTTCTGCCTACAATCTCTCATTACAATTCATCTGGTCTGGATCTATTTTCATCTGACTGAAATTGGTGCTCCTGTTTAGATTCTGGATTGCTCTTTGACTTTTTTCATAACTATTCTAAACATAATGATGCGATGGTCACTCTATCCTCAATGATCCCACTGGCATTTGATCCACTTGACTCGGTTCATTCCACAGAACCAGATCCAGCAATACCTTCTCCCACATTGGATGGGAAAATAATTATAGAATCACAATTTCTACAGTGCAGAAGAAGGCCATTCAACCCATTGAGTCTGCACTGACCTCAATCCCATCCAGGCCCTACCCTGTAACCTTACACGTTTATCCTGTTAATCCCCTTGACAGTAATGGGCGATTTTACATGGTCAACCAACTTAACCCGTGTGTCTTGAATGAGATAATTCCCCAGAACTCACTTCAGCAGTAAGTGTGAACGTCAAAAAAGTGGAGCAGGTTCAATCTGAAATTTAAAGTCAAGGGTTGCTTTCAGATCATTTCTAATTTGTAACAAAGGTTAAGGCTCATGGAATACAAGGACAGGTATCTAGATGGATTAATAACTGGCTTGGTAATAGGAGACAGAGAGTATTAGTGGAAGGGTCTTTTTCTAGCTGGAGGGCTGTCACTAGTCGTGTGCCGCAGGGCTCAGTACTGGGACCTCTTCTATTTGTAATATACATAAATGACTTGGAAGTGAGAGTACATGGTGTGATCAGCAAGTTTGCGGATGAAACGAAGACGGCTGGACTTGCGGATAGTGAGGAACAGTGTCAGGCAATACAGCAGGATATAGATAGGCTGGTATATTGGGCAGATAAATGGCAGATGGAATTTAATCCTGATAAATGTAAGGTGATGCATTTCAGGAGAAATATTATAGGGGGGAGTTATATGATAAAGGGTAGACCTATTAAGAGTATAGAAACGCAGAGGGACCTGGGGGTGCAAATGCACAAGTCTTTGAAAGTGGCAGTACAGGTGGAGAAGGTAGCAAAGAAAGCTTATGATATGCTAGCCTTTATTCGGAAGGGATATAGAGTACAATAGCTGGCGTTTAATGTTGCAGTTCTATAGAATGTTGGGTAGACCTCATTTGGAGTACTGCATCCGGTTCTGGTCGCCTTACTACCGGAAGGACATGGAGACCATGGAGGGAGTGCGGAGGAGGTTTACCAGGATGCTGCCTGGTATGGAAGGACTGGATTACAAGGAAAGATTGGGCAAATTGTGCCTATTTTCCTTAGAAAGACAGAGAATGAGGGGAGATCTAATATAGGTGTCTAAGATTATGAAGGGTGTAGACACAGTAAACAGTGGTAAGCTTTTTCCTAGATTGGAAACAAATATTACGAGGAGCCATGGGCTTAGGGTGAGGGGGGTGAAGTATAATTTGGATGTTAGAGGGAGGTTTTTCACACAAGGTTGTGGGGTATGGAATGCACTGCCAAGTAAGGTGGTGGAGGCTGGCATGCTGGAGTTGTTTAAGGGATACTTAGGCACATGGGCGGAATAGAGATGGAGGGATATAGGAGACTGTTTTAAATAGGAATCAAGAGCCTTGGAATGTTCCTGGAAATTAGTTGATTCCTATGGACGTTCCAACATATTTTCTGGCTCATTTGTTTTACTTTTGAGCTTCTGGGGATTCCCTTGAATGTTTGCATAAGATGTGCATGTTATTGATGTTTTTCTCTTTTAATCCACAGTTGCTTCGATCCGCCTTGTTTCCCAACAAGGGGCATACACGTGTTGGGTTGAGCGAGGGCTGCTCTTGGATGTTTCAAGACTAGCCTAGTGCTCCACGTCGTTAATGTATGCTTAAACTGGACTAGTTTATGGGCAACACGACAGCTCAGTGACTATCGTGTTTGCTGTCAGATACATGGATTTGGGCCAATATCTGTGGGAGTTTGCGCATTTTCCCAGTGCTTGCGTGAGTTTTCTCCGGGTGCTCCGGTTTCTTCCCACACCCCAAAGACATGTTCTTAGGCTGATTGGTGTAACGAATTGTCTCTAAATTGTCTTCCCTCAATCTGGTTTCCAATTTGGATGCCTTAAGCAAAGACAAGGGTCATGGGTGGAAGAGGGAACTCACAATGTTAAAAAGGTGGTGCGGGCTTGTTGGGCCGAAGGGCCTGTTTCCCATGTTTGTTGTTCTTTGTTCTTTATTATGATAACAGTGGATGATTTCTTTAACAGAGATATTTTTGTAATGTTCAAACAGCATTCGTTGAAACAGAGTTGACAGTGGAGAAGACAACAACACCAGAAGGTAAACATCCAACTCAACATCACAGATTTTGCAAACGAAATGCATGTTGTAGATCTGCTGCGACTGAGCACGTTTCAGAGAAAGCAGAGTGAAGAGAAAGGGAGCAATTAGCCCAAGTGAATGGGGTGAAGATTAGTGGGACTGGGAATAAGAGAGCATGAGAGAGGAAATGGAGAGAGGGAAAAGAAAGATAGACAGGAATTAATGAAGGAGTATGGATGTTGTGACTGGAATAGAGAAGGTTGTTGAAGGGAGAATTGGAAGGATATGAGATGGCCCAAGGAAGCCTGGGTAAAATCTTTTGTGGAGGTAAAAGATTGTCTTCAGTTAATGTCTGTTACAACCACGGCTAGTATTTGTTTGCTAGACTCTATTAGTTGATGGTACATTTTCATATCTTGCGTTGATGCAGATCATCTGGAGGTACAAAAGGAGATAACTTATTTGTCCTTTCTGATAATAGGACTTGCCCATATGTTTTTAATAAACACTGACTGTCCAACTTTTCAATGCAATCTTCCAACCATGAAATAGGATACAAATCCACCTTCGTTGCTGTATTCGCTTTGCAATACTCAATATGCAGGGTAGGATTTTCTGATCAAGTTCATCCCGTTACCAGAAATTCTCGCCTGAAGTCAATGTACTTTTCCATGGCCCACCCCTTATCCATGCTGATTTCCCTATGATGAGCAGAACGGGAAAATTTACCCCACAGTCTTTGTGATCCATCCAGTTTTGACACTCTTACAATGTGTCAGGTTACTTAATTCACTTATGTCATTTTGAAATATAATTTCAATTAAGCCTGATTTTACTGGGTTTAATCAACATGGGTGATGCTTTTTGAAACTGAACCCCCTCACCAACATCATGCATAGACAAATTGTCTTTCCTGGCTTATTTTCACAAAATGCTTTGTGTGACTGCAGCAGCTTTTATAAGTCACTTCACAGTTTTTGGAAGATAACTTAATGCTACACTTGAGTACTTCCTCATTTTCTGGTTTAATCCAAGGATGGTTAATTTCAGAATCTTTTAATGTGTGTTTCCTCCCCTGTATGTTTGAGTGTATTCACATGGCACACTCACTGTATCTATTTAAGTGAAAGAAAGATAATAAAACACTACAAAGAACTATTTTATATTTTTGGTTAATTATCATTAAGTATTTAGTCCATCAAAGATCTGAGCCCAAAGTTCTCTACTTCCGCTGTACCTAACCTCTGATGAGATCGCCATTTCCCAACATAAACATACCAAATCCAGCCAATGAATATCATACCGTACAGTTTATGGCTAGGACTTGGGAATAGTCTTTGGTTCAGGAAAGAAAACAATCTTTTTGCACAAATTGGCTTTTGCCTTCATCTCTAATTGAACTGTTTCCTGACGATGGTTGCCCCTCTTCCCTGCTCTTCTGCTGCCTTCAGCCCCGAATGTCTAGCTGAACTGGTTTCCAGGAATGGTTGCCTCTCTTTTCTTGCTGCTGCTTCTTTAATACCTGATTGATATCAAAACTGTTTCTTGCTTCACAGCACTGACTGTGAATTGCATGCAAAGAACACCCTGTTCCATATTATTCCCCTTTCCTTTCTTTCTCTTAATTGCTACCATCTATGGTTTACAAAATACATGGCAGTTTGATTTGCATTCATTTTAATGCACTCATGTTAATAGCACCTTGTCATTTTGTGACAATATACCCATAGACCTCGTAGACAACTTGTCTGCAGTATGTTATGGTTTGGTTCAGAAACTCCAGTATTTTATGAAGCTCATCTGGATCATAAGTTTTGCATCTTGAATTTGTCTAGGATAAGCATGATAGGTTTCGTTTCAAGTGAAACCCACTAGGAACCTTTTATCAAACAAAGTTTATTTAAGAATATAGTTAACATGGAAAGAAAATGAGCAATAACTTGTATCAATTACAAAAATGAATCAACCACAATAATGTATAACCCTGATCAAATATATCTAAAGTGTTCCAATCAAACAAAATCCTTGACATTAGACAAAACCCTTTAACCAGGCTCAACACAGCAAAGTCTAATGTTCATATGATACTGGAACTGAATTCTTTGGTTGGAGACTTGAAAACTCTCAGTCTTCTAAGTTCCAACAACTTTCCTTGATGCACTCAAAATAGTTTGAAGTCCGAATAGTTTCCAGAATCCCAGGGTAGACTCCAGTCATGCTACCAACAGCTGATTTTCTACCCCCAGAAAGACAAGAACTTGTTTTCAGATAATCAGCAGAATTTCCAAATAAAATGGAGAGAGAAACACTCCCTTTTAAAACTCAAACCTGCAGCTCAGAACTGAAACAGAAAGAGCTCCTGTCACCAAGCCTGCCAACCAGTTTTTCTCTGAATCATGCAGAGCCATAAAAGATCCCAAAATAAACAAACCCTTGTTTCAGCAGCGATACAAGTACATCTCCAGACGAGCTAGTGTCATAATGAAGAAACAACCGAAGCCAAAATGGCCTGCTTGAAACTGCAGAGAACATGATGCAGAAAAAAAAATTCCTTAAAAGTAACTTTTGTCACAAGTAACCTTTCTCCTGTTGGGCACACACACACATGTATACTCCTTTTAACTACAAAAAAATCACAAAAATACATATCTCTCATCATAACTTTCTTCCTTTTTTTTCAGTTTTTCTTCAATTCAGTGTATCTGACTTGCTGCTTAATGGGAGGAGATGATGTTTGGAACATGTGCCCTGCTCCATTTTTATTCTTAGGGGTCAGATATCTTATCACAAAGTGGGAGAAGCGGGCATGTGAAGGTTTTTTTTTAGAGCAACACAGCACGGGAAACAGGCCCTTCGGCCCAACGAGCCCGCGCCGCCGTCATAACTATATAGTAACAATTCCATTATCCTATTCTAATTTTAGGTTATTCCTAATATGCAAGAGTCTCAATGTAGGGACAATTTGTTTCCCAATCAGCCTAAGAGCGAATTTTTTGGGATGTGGGAGGAAACCGGAGCGCCCGGAGAAAACCCACGCAACCACGGGGAGAACGCGCAAACTCCCGCAGACACCGGCCCAATTCCAAGTGTCTGCACAGCCACATCGATAGTCTCTGAGCTGTCATGGTGCCCTTCAGATGGTCCACATAAAGCACTCATTTACAACATGAGGTACCAGGCAACCCATGAATCAACATCCAAGAGCTGTACCCGCACCACCTGCCGAATGCATGCTCAATGTTGGTCAAGTATAGACCGAATTACCTGTGGAAAAAAGCCATAGTTAAACAGTCCTAATATATCCCTCTATCTGCATACCGCTCATGTGGCTGTCCAAGAGACCCTTAAACAGCCCCAGCGTGCCTGCTCCCACCACCTTACTCGGCAGTGCATTCCACACCCCCACTACCCTTTGTGTGAAAAACTGCCCTCTAATATTCGTCCTATACATAGCCCCCCTCACCCTATGGCCATGACCTCTCGTCCTATCCATTTCTAAAGGTGGAAAAAGTTTACCCCCATTTACTCTATCTATACCCCTTATAATCTTATACACCTCTATGAGATCCCCTCTAAGCCGACGTCTTTCAAGGAAAAACAACCCCAGTCTATCTAATCGTTCCTCATAAGACAGTCCTTCCATACCAGGCAGCATCCTGGTAAACCTCCTCTGCACTCTCTCCAAGGACTCCATATCCTTCCGATAGTACGGCAACCAGAACTGGACACAGTATTCCAAGTGAGGCCTAACCAACGTTCTGTACAATGGCAACATCAAACTCCTACTGTTGTATTCTATACCCTTTTCTATGAAAGCTAACATACTATACGCTTTCTTTATCACCTTCTCCACCTGTGAAGACACCTTCAGAGACTTGTGAACCTGCACCCCCAAGTCTCTCTGCGTCTCTATACTCCGAATAGTTTTACTTTTATCCTATAACTCTCTTCTACATTTTTCCAGCCAAAATGCATCAGCTCGCATTTATCCGGATTAAATTCCATTTGCCATCTATCTGCCCAGTCTACCAACCTATCTATGTCCTGTTGTATTGCTGGCACTGCTCCTCTGTACCCGCCAATCCAAGCATCTTGGTGTCATCAGCAAATTTGCTGATCTCACCACCTACCCCAACTTCCAAGTCGTTTATGTAGACCACAAATAGAAGAGGACCTAGTACTGAGCCTTGTGGGACTCCACTCGTGACAGGCTTCCAGTCGGAAAAAGAGCCTTCCACTACTACCCTCTGTCTCCTCCTCCCGAGCCAGTTCTCGACCCATCTACATACCCGGCCCTGTATCCCATGCGCCTTCAACCTTCTCTATCAGTCTACCATGAGGAACCTTGTCAAACGCCTTACTGAAATCCATGTAGATGACATCAACAGCATGTCCTTCATCAACTGCTTTTGTCACTTCTTCAAAAAATTCCACTAGATTTGTAAGACAAGACTTCCCCTTGACGAAGCCATGCTGCGTATCCCTGATCAGATCGCAGCGCTCCAGATGCTCGTACATCCTGTCCCTGAGGATCTTCTCCATTAGCTTACCTATAACTGAAGTCAAGCTCACCGGCCTATAGTTCCCTGGGTTATCCCTCTGACCTTTTTTAAACAACTGTACTACGTTTGCTATCCTCCAGTCCTCTGGGACCTCGCCTGTGTCCAAGGAAGAGACAAAGATTTGCTTCAGAGGCCCAGCTAGTTCCTCCCTCGACTCCCTTAGCAGCCTGGGGTAAATGCCATCAGGCCCCGGAGCTTTATATGTCTTTAAGCTGCCTAACAGCCCCAACACCTCTTTATTTGTAATCTTTATTTCCCTCAACTGATCCTCAACTTTGTCAACATCAGCAGCAGACATCTGGCCAGTCTCCTGCGTGAATACCGAAGCAAAGTATTCATTCAGGATCTCCCCCATTCCCTCAGACTCTAAGCATAGATCCCCTCCTCTATCCCTGAGAGGTCCAATCTTGCCTCTAACCATCCTTTTGCTCCTTACATAGGTGTAAAATGCCTTAGGATTTTCCTTAATCCTACCTGCCAGAGCCACTTCGTGGCCCCTTTTTGCCTTTCTAACACCCCTTTTAAGATCCCATCTACACTCTCTATAAGCTTCCCAGTCCCCAGTTGCCTAGATCTAATGTAAGCCTCTCGCTTCTTCCTGATCAAGTCCTCAATATCCCTGGTAAGCCACGGTTCTCTAATCCTACCTTTCCCATCCTTCCTCCTTGCCGGCACGTATCTTTCCTGCAGAGAATTTAGTTTTCCTTTGAAAGACTCCCACATGTACCTCATCGACCTGCCCTCGAAAAGCTTATCCCAGTCGGTATCTTTAAGATCTTGCCTAATCTGGCTGTATCTAGCCCTCCCCCAGTTAAATACCCTCCCTTTTGGGCCAGTCTCGTCCTTTCCATTAATATCCTAAAGCACACAGAGTTGTGATCACTATTTGACACCTGCTCTCCTACCTCGACGTCAACCACCTGGCCTGGCTCATTCCCCAGAACCAAATCCAGTATAGCCCCCTCTCTAGTCGGGCCATCCACATACTGCTCCAAGGACCCTTCCCAAACACACTGTACAAATTCCTCCCCATCCACTCCTACAGCCCTGGGCACACTCCAATCTACTCCAGGAAAATTGAAATCTCCCACTACTACCACCCTATTTTTTCTACACTTATCTAAAATGTCCCTGCATATCCCTTCTTCCACGGCCCGCGGGCTGTTGGGCGGTCTGTAGTAAACACCCAACAGAGTAACCACTCCCTTCCTATTCCTGAACTCCACCATAGAGACTCAATTCCTAAATCATCCATACTTCCCTCCCTCTGCACTGCTATGATGTTGTCCTTAACTAATAAAGCCACTCCCCCGCCTCTCCTCACACCAACTCTGTCATGCCTAAAACACTTATATCCTGGAATATTCAATTGCCAGTCTTGCCCCTCCTTCAACCACGTCTCGGTCACCGCCACCACTTCTAAACTCCTCGTAAACATTATTGCCTTCAGTTCATCTGTTTTGCCAGCCACACTCCTCGCATTAAACACATGCACTGAAGACCCTCAGCTCTCGGATATTCCTTTCTACCTTCTGGTGTTACCCTATCATCCCTCTCTCTCCCACTCCCAGTTCCCTCTCTCTCCCCACCCTCCCTCCCTATTAGTTTAAACACTTCTGAAACACTCCAGCTAATCTCCCAGCTAAAATATGTGTTCCCCTCCCAGTCAACTGCTCCCTATCCCTCTTGAATAGATCACCCTCCCTCCTGAAGACTTCCCAATGATCAATGAATATGAAGCCTTCTGACCTACACCAATCCCTCATCCACGCATTTAGTTGTAGTGTCTCATTTGTTTTTACTCAATCGGTCCCAGGCACAGGCAGCAGCCCAGAGAACGCCACCCTGGAGGCCCTACCTTTCAGTTGAGCCCCCAACTCCCTAAACTGCCTACGTATGTCCCCTCTACACTTTCTTCCTACATTTTTCTGTCCTACGTGAACTATTACAGTTGCCTTAGACCCTTCTCCCTTCAAAATTCCCTCTACCCTCTCTGAAACATCCTGGAC
Source organism: Sphyrna mokarran (assembly GCA_024679065.1). Taxonomy (NCBI): domain Eukaryota; kingdom Metazoa; phylum Chordata; class Chondrichthyes; order Carcharhiniformes; family Carcharhinidae; genus Sphyrna; species Sphyrna mokarran. Next base: position 114,347,698 of record JAGIQG010000004.1, read on the forward strand.
CCCTGCTCCAGGGAGACAGACTACCTTCCTGGAGTCTCTCTTTTGCCCACAGAAACGCCTATGGATCCCTTTAACCATCCCATCCCCCACCAATATCTCACTTCCTGCTTTCCTGCTGGTCTCTGTGGCATTCTGTTCCCCCTCACTTGCCCTCTCCATCACAGCTTTTACCCCTCCCTTGGTTTTCTGGAAATCGTCCTTTGAGATGGCCTTTGTGCCTTGATTTTTATTCTTGTTCCTCGTATCTATAACCAGCCCGTCCCTACTACTAGATCCTGGGGTCCCTGCAGGACTACCTTCCCTATTCATTGTAACCTCATTTTCCCTCACTAGACATATGTCCTCCAAGCGCAGCTCCAGCTTCCTCATCCTAGCTCTTAAACGTTGCAATTCTAAACATTTTGCGCATATGTGGGCCTTCGGGAGACGTGATGCCTCCAAGAAGGTCCACATATGGCAGCGTAACAGTGGACGCGTTTGGCCAAGTGTCGTGGCATTTTGTATACCCCCTTTAAAGGTGTTGGGAAAAGAGCGTTGATTAGGTAGGAATCAAGGTACTCACCACGTCCAAGGTGACCTATCATTTTTGATTTGGAGGATGCAAAGAAATGGAAAATATAATAGGTTTAATAAGTGTTTTGTAATGAGATTCATTTGACTGAAGCAAGAGGGCATTTCTGTCTATACTGGAATTTAAGACTTGAAGAATGGTACTTTGGTCAGCTGATGGCCAAAAATAGAATCTTCTGCTCCTGCTTGTGGTCAGCTTGGACACAGAAAAGATATGTAATTAGGCAGGATGCTGATTTACCCATACCCCTGCCTCTCCATCCTTACCAGAATTAAATTGACCGTGAAGACCCAATGTCAGCCTTCCTGCCTCACTGCCAATTGAAGCCTTTAACTGACCAATTAATGACCATTTAAGAGCCTCAATTCACTGCTGCTGGAATTAACTCAACAGCAAGTGGCCTGTTGTCTTGTGCAATATAGTATTGGTGAAACTGTGTTTGTCACCTTGAAGGAGTAGGAATCCCTCAATTAGACACTCACTGGTTGAGACCTTGGACATTGGGTTGGAGGGATAGCACTGAGAGCCACCTGCCTGCCCTTGCTTCTGAACCCCCTGGAACTCCTCTCCCCCGATCTCCTTTCCAAGTAACCCACCAAGAACCTCCACACCCCAGTAACCCACCTGTGGCTTGGGTTGTTCTGAGATCCTGGTCATTCAGGCACTGTTGAGTGCAAGAGCTGTTATCCTCTGACCCAAAGCTCTCAGTTCCACCCCTGTCTCTTAATTCCAGGGGAAACCCATTGATTTGATTTGATTAATAGTCAAATATGTTAGTATATACTGAAAAAGTATCGTTTCTTGCACACTATACAAACAAACCATATTGTTTATAGAGAAAGAAAGGGGAAGGTGCAGAATATAGTGTTACAGTCATAGCTACAATGTAGAAAAAGATCAGCTTAGTGCAAGGTAGGTCCAGTCAAACATCAGAAGGCAGCAAGGAGCAAGCTGTTTATGAACTAGTTAGTATGTAACCTAACACTTTGGTATCTTTTTCCGATGAAGAAGGTGGAAGAGAATATGTCCAGGATGCATGGGTCCTTAATTATGCTGGCTGTTTTTCCGAGGCAACAGGAAGTGTAGTTGGAGTTAATGATGGAAGGCTGGTTTGTGTGATGGATTGGACTATATTCACGATCTTCTTACAGTCTTGGGCAGAGCAGAAGCCATACCAAGCTGTGATTCAACAAGGAAGAATGCTTTTTATGGTGCATCTGTAAACGTTGGTGAGAGTTGTAGCTGACATGCCAAATTTCTTTAATCTTCTGAGAAAGTAGAGGCATTGGTAGGTTTTCTTAACTATAGTGTTGACTTGGGGGATCTAGAACAGGGTCGTGGTTGGATACCTAACAACTTGAAGTCTTGGTCATTTCTACTTCATCCCCATTGATGTAAACAGGGCCATATTCTCTACTACACTTCCTGGAATCGATGACTATCTCCACTGTTTTGCTGACATTAAGAGAGAGATTGTTGTCATTGCACTGCTTTACCAGATTTTCCATTTCTTCCCTGTACTGATTCTTATTGTTTGAGATCTGATCCACCAGGGTGGTGTAGTCAGCAAACTTGAAAACTGAGTTGGAGGGGAATTTGGTCACATAGTCATGCAGGCACAACCTTATGGGGCACCGATGTTGAAGATGATTGTGGAGGCAGTGATGTTGCCTATCCTTACTTTTAGGGGTCTGTGGGTTAGGAAATTCAGGATCGAGTTGCAGAGGGAGGAGCAGAAGTCCAGACCATGGAGTTTGGAAATGAGGAATAATAGTGTTGAAACCTGAGCTGTCATCAATAAATAGGAGTCTGAAATAGGCATATTGGCCTGATTGGCTTGTAATCCAGGCAGGCTTCCTGAAAAGAGGCAGAGGCGGTCTCTAAACAGCTCCCCAGCTGAGAGGCAAGAGCCCTGATGCCACAACAAGATTCCACCTTAAGTTACTGTTACAGGAAGTTAAAATGTCATTGTTTTATTGCAACTTGAAAGCATGGATTAAAAAAGCTCCTTATCTTATAAAATTTATGCTGGTATTTAATATGAAGTCTCAAAACACAATACATTGATAGTCTTAACATCAAATGTTCTGTGTCAGACACTTAACACTGCAGGTGCCAAGAACGTATATAACAGATATTGTGGGTAAATGCTGACATTTCTAGTATAAATTTTTCTATTGGCTATTCCTGATTTAGGGGATTATCAATCCTATTTAAGTTGAAAATTCCTACTCACACAATATTTTTTTGTAATTTCTAATGGATAACCATAACAGCACAATTTGCTAATGTGCGTTTTTTTTTATGTCTACACAGTATCAAAATTTGTAACCTCTAAAAAAAAACAAACCAAGAAGAAGCCAACACATAAATCAACCCCAGGTAAACATCCAGTCCAAAGTGCTTTTATTTGTTAATTTAACAGTAGTTACTGATTTGCTATGATTCAATAAAGCAGAGTGAGAAAGCAGACATGAGCAATGGACGCAAGTGAAGAGTGGATTGAGTGAGTGTGTAGGGAGTAGGTGAGACAAAGAGGCAGCGGGAAAATGAAGATCCAGAAGGAGCTGGAACATGAGGAAAAAGGTGGGAGGTATGACTGGGAGGTTTTTATCTCTTTTATGGTTGTGGGTTTGGAAAGTGCTGTCTCACAGGCCTCAATCAGTTGCTGTGAGAGATTCTGTAGCTGGTATATAATGCCGCTGTTACGCGCTGGTTGTGGTGGATGTGAATGTTGAAAGTAATGGATGGTGTGCTGATCATGCAGGCTGCTTTGCCCTGGATGATGTTGAGCTTCTTAAATGTTTCTGGAGCTGCACTCATCCGTGCAGATGGAGAGTATTCCATTACATTCCTGTGTTGGTAGATAGGCTGGAGTTTCTGTAGTTATGAGTTCAGATACTCTCCACAGAATTCCCAGCCTCTGATCTGTTTATGTAGCAACAGTATTATATGGCAGGTCCCTTAAGGTTCTGGTCAGTATTAACCTCAAGACTGTTGATGCTGGGTAATTCAGTGGTGGAAATGCGAAGGGGAGATGGTTAGATTCTTGTAAAATGGACATGGACTGCTTCAATACCTGAAGACTTACAAATTTTTGCAATTCTTATTGAGTAATCAAAAGTCTTCATTTGGGTCATTTGTGATACTGCCTAATGGACATTTTTCTTTTGGTTTTCCTTTCATTCCAGCTTTGCTAGGGCTCCTTGATATCACATTCGGTCAAATGCTGCCTTCATGTCAAAGACTGCCACTCTCACTTCAGCTCTTTTGTTTATGTTTGGCCCTGGCAAAACCCAAACTGAGCAGGTTATTGCTGTGTAAATGCCATTTGACAGCATTGTTAGTGACACTGGCCCATCCCTATGAATTATTTTTGTTTTGATTGCTCTTTGTCTTTTCTCATAACTTATGTGAATCCAATGATGCTAGATTCACTATCTTTGAAATGTTTCCTTTGATCCACTTACCACACCTCATTCTGCAGGACCAAATTGAGCAATGCCAACTTCCTCATTGGGCCAAGTATACACTTGTTAGTGACCTAGAAAATGCACCTGAATATTCATCTGTGAGAGGAATGGGCTTTGAGAATTTAGAGCAGCTTTGATGCAGTTTAAGATGGAAGGTTGCAGCTCTGACAACATTCATGACTTATCATAAATTATTATAACAGTAGATGATTTCATTAATAAAGATATTTATGCAATGAGCATACAGAATCCCAAATAATACAGTCAACAGTCGAGCCATCAATACCTACAACAGAAGGCAAACATCCAGCTGAATGTCATTGGGCTTGCTATTTGAATGCCTGTTGTAGATATGCAGTGAATGAACACGATTCAGGAGAAATAGAATGAGAAGAGAAAAAGAATGATTGGACCCAAGAGACAATTGGATGAATAATGGGGCAGGGAATGGAAGGGCAGGATTAGAAAATGAACAGGGAGAGAGAACCTAAGAAAGAGGAATGAAGTTGTGACACGTGCAGAAAGAAAGAAGGGATGAAGGGTGTAGAGGGTGAAGGGATATGTGACACAAGTCTTGCTTATTTGGAGGAGATGGTGACTGGACTCTTTTCCCTGCTCCATAGTACCGAATTTATGGCAGAGCAGGTTCGTGGTGTTGAATGCCATATTAGTGCTCCTTTTTCACATGTTTGTGTATTCTCTTGCATCTTGAAGATTGGGAGACAATCTCTTCGAAACCTACAAAATTCTGAAGAGATTTATTAGATTGGATACTGAGAGAGTGTTTCCATTTCTTATGGGATCTAAAACACTGGGGCACAGTCTCAGAATAAGAGGCTGATCATTTAGGACTGAGATGAGAAGAAATTTCTTTATTCTAAAGTTTGGGAATCTTTGGAATTCATTACCCAGAGGGTTGTTCGTTGTGTGCAGTTTTGGTGTCCTTATATGAGGAAGGATGTCCTTGCTATAGATGGAGGGTGATTCCTGGGATGGCTGGTCTGTCATATAAAAAGAGACCAAATCGGTTAGGATTATATTTACTAGAGTTTAAAAAAATGAGAGGGGATCACATTGAAACTTACAAAATTCTCACAGGATTGGATAGGGTGGATTCAGAAAGAATGTTCCCGATGGTAGGGGAGTTCAGAACTTTTGGGTGGTGCTGTGGTTAGCATTGCTGCTTCACATTGCTAGGGACTCGGGTTCGATTTCCAGCTTGGGTCACTATCTGTGTGGAGTTTGCACATTCTCTGGGTGCTCTGGTTTCCTCCCACAGTCCAAAAATGTGCGAACTAGATGGATTGGCCTTGTTAAATTGCCCCTTACTGTTGGGGGACTAGCTAGGGTAAATGCATGAGATTATGGGGATAAAGCCTGGGTGAAATTGTGATCGGTGCACACTTGATTGGGCCTTCTGCACAGTAGGGATCCTGTTATATAATTCTATGAACTAGGAGTCATGGTTTGAAGATAAGGGATAATCTTTTAGGACTGAGATAAGGAGAACTTTCTTCACCCAGAGGATGATAAAGATGTGGAATTTAATACCACAGAAAGTAGTTGAGACCAAAATGTCTGAATTCAAGAAGAAGTTAGATATAATTCTTGTGGCTAAAGGGATTAAGGGACATGGGGCGAAGGCAACATCAGAATGTTGAATTTGATGATCAAAATGGTTGTCAGAGCAGGTTCGAAGGACCACAAGATGAACTCGTCCTTCTATTTCCTATGTTTCTAACATTGACTACGTTTAAGGCTGGGATGGACAGATTCTTATCTCTCAGGGAATTAAGGATTATGGGAGGGTGGGCTGGAAAATGAATTTGAAGCTCAACATCAGTTATGATTTTATTGAATGATGGAGCAGGCTTGATGGGCCGTGTGATCTATTCCTACTCCTATTTCTTATGTTCTTATATTCTTAAAGTGTCAAAGGGTGGCAAATGTGACATCCTTAATTAAGAAAATGAGCAAGGACATACCTAGTAAATGCAGGCCAGTCAGTTTAATATCAGTGATGGATAAATCTTAACAAACAATAATCAGGGCAAGAAAATCAGTGAGAGGTTTGAGTTACTTCAGGAGAGTCAGCACAAAGTTGTAAAAGCAAAATTATGCTTGACTTACTTAATTGAATTCTTGATGAAGTAATGGAAAAGGTTGGTGAAGGAAGAATTGTGAATGTTGTGTGTTTGAATTTTGAGAAATCCTATGACTTCACATGATAACTGGTTAACAAAATAAAGTTAGTGAAATAGATGGGCCAGTGTCAGCATGGGTAAGAAATTAGCTTAAGGATGGAAAACAGTGAGTCGTGGTAAATAGTTGTTTTGCAGACTAGACTGGAAAATGATAAACGGTCATGGTTTCCATGGATCAGTGCTTGAATTACTAACTTTTGTTATAATAAATGATTTTTATGGAATGCAAAATAAAAGTTCAAAATTTGCCAATGATTCTTTGGAAGTTTGGCTGATGATGAGGACGATTCCAATCAAATGCAACAGAATATTGATAGATTTGCAGAATGGGCAGACAAGTGGCAGATGGAATTTAATACTGAGAAGTGTGCCATGATGCATTTTGGCAGATGGAATAGGTAAAGACAACATAGGCAAAATGCACTGTTATATAAAGTGTAGAGGTTTAGAGGGACCTAGGGTTATGCACATAGATCTTTATTGGTGATAGGAAATATTGAAAGACAAGTTAGAAAAGCATCTGGGATTTTTGGGCCTCATAAATACGAACATACATAGAGAGGAACATTAGGAATAGGAGCAGAAGTAGGCCATTTGACCCCTCCAGCCATTCAATAAGATCATGTCTGATCTATTTATGTTGAGTTCCACATTTCTACCTACTCCAATAACCTTTGATTCCATTGCTTAACAAGAATCTTTCTACCTCTGCTTTAAATGTATTCAGTAATCCCACCCACAATGCCTTCTGAGAGAGAGTTCCAAAATTGCACAATACTCTGAGAGAAAAAATGTCTCCTCATCTTTGTTGTATAAGGGCAGCCCCTAATTTTACAGCTGTGTCCCCTAGTTCTGAACTCACCCACAAGAGTAAGTACAAAAGCAGTGAAGTTTCTACTGAGTTAATAAAAATCTCTGGTTAGATCACAGCTAGAGCATTGTATCCAGTTGTGGCCACCATACTTTAGGAAGGATGTGAACTTTACCAGAATGCAGAGATTTACCAGGATGCCTCCTGCAATCAGGGATTTTAGCAAAAAGATTAGGTTGGAGAAGTTTGCATTGTTCTGTTTTGAGCCGAGGAGGTTGAGATAAGATTTGATAGTGGTGTATCAGATGATGACAGGCTTCGATAAGATAGACAAAGAAAATCTGTTCCCATTAGCTGATGGTCCAAACACCAGGACCAGAAGAGCGAAATTAGCTCACATAGCAAGTTGGCTAGTATGTGCTTCAAAATAATGCCAAAAGCATGAGTTTGATTCCTGTTTCTACTGAGGTGGATTTGGGATCTGCCTCTTCAACCTGTCCCTGAGAATGGAAGACAATAGCAAACTACGACCAATTAAACATGCTCAGGATGAAACATAGCAGACAAGCCAAGGATTTGTCTTCAGGGAGAGGGCAGATGAATGAATGAATAAACAAGGCAAAGGTGACACAGATTAACGTTTGGAGCAAGAGATGCATTTGGAATGTGAGGGAGAACTTTTTTTTTGTAGCAATGGTAATAATCACAAACTGGTTGCTTCAGGGCATGGTAGAAACAGAGACCATGCATGATTTGAAAAGGAAATTGATGAGCACTTGAGCAAAATAAATTTACAGGGCCAGACGGTTGGATTGCTCTACATAGGTCTGAGGATCCAAATGGCAACCTTCTTTGCTCTAATGACTTCTTACTCAATACAGGACTTTACAACAAGTGTTATAAATTTGACACTTAACCCAGTAATTCCCGAGAAAACTACCACACAGATTCAACAGATATTACAGGTAATGTTGCCACTTTTAATGGGACTTTTTGCATTGGCAGAATTTGACTTTGGGGCATGTCAATTCAATTTGAGGTAGAAAGTTCCCACCAACATTTGTAATTTATAATGGATTAGTTTAACTGCAGATGCCTTTGTTAGTTGAGATATTTCTGTTATTTCCACGCAGCATCAAGCTTTGTAAGCCACAAAAAGAAACGAATTAAGGAGAAGCCAACAGAAGAATCAAAACTAGGTAAAAATGCAGCTTAAAATCATTGACTTTGATAATTAAGCATGAATAGCTGTGAGTGAGCATGATCCAGGGAAAGGAGTGTGAAATGGGAGTAACGGAGCCACGTGAAGGGGAGGTGGGTGTGGGTACAGGGAATAGGGAGGTAGTAGAAATGAACAGAGAGCAAGAAAAGGAGAATAAATGGGTAACTGGAAGCTGGAAAAGTGCAGCTGATGTGGTGAGGAGTATGGAGAGCAATGTAGATGAAAGAGACAGAACATAGAAAGTCAGTGAAAGGAAATGAGCAGAGGGAATGATGTAACTTTTCAGAGGTGTATTTTGGCTATGATTATATAGATCAAGAAAGGCTTGATCCTAATTTTGACCTGTGAGGATATATATGGTCCTCAAGTCTGAGAACCAACTGTTCACTACTGCTCATTGGTTAAGTGACAGGAAACAATGTCATTCCAACGCGGCCCCTGACTCTTTGATTCCATGGAGATTTTAACTTTGCCGACAGAACCGTTATCTAGTTCTGTTTTTTGAAAGTTCACGCACACTACATCAACTACATTATCCTTATCAACCATTTTTGTTGTCTCATCAAAAATTAAACAAGTGCGTCAAACCAGATTAGTTCATATCAAATCCATTCTGGCTTGTTTTAATATACATTTGTTCAAATGATGATTAATTTTGACGTAATTTTTGTTTTTAAAATACTTCCCATGACCGAGATTATGCAGATTGGCCTGCACTTGCTGTGTTTACCTCATGCTGTGTTTTGAACAAGGATAGTGTTTGCAATTTTCCAGTTCCCTGTCAATTTCCATGTATCTGTGGAAGCTTGAAAGATTATGACCGGAGCCCCTGTGATTTTCATCCTTATTTCTCTCAGCAGCCTTAGGTGAGTCTCATCTGATCCTGGTGAATTATCAATCGATCTTCTGAATACTTCCACTTTTTCAATTTTAAACCATTCAATATCTCAATTGTCTTCTCTTCCATGATGACTTTGGCAGCATTTTTTTCCTTGGTGAAGTCGAATGCCAAACACTGTTTTAACACCTCATCTTGCTCACTGCCTCCATGCCTAAATTCCTCTTTTGGTTACTAATCACCACATTCCTTTTACTATATTTGTATTATTCATATCTCTAGGGAAGCCTTTTAGATTTCTTTTATATTGCTGCCCTTTGCCTCTCATGTTCTCTCTTTGCTTTTATTTTATTTCTATCTAAACTTTCTATTTTCCATCTTGTTTCCAATTACATTATCAACTAGATATTTGTCATATGCTTCATCTTTGTCTTATCTCTTTCATTAAGCAGGGAGCCCTGGCAGTGTTTCTCCCAGACTTCCCTCTTATGAAAATGGATCTCAACTGTATCTGAGCTATCTCCTCTTTAAGGGAAGATCTTTTACTGTATTACAGTTTTGTTTGCCAATCTTCGAATACAATTTAACTGGGATTGATTTGTTCTCACCCCACTAAAAATGGCTCTCCCATGGTGAATTATTTTTATTCCGGATTGCTCCTGACACTGCTAATCTAACTCTTATGGTACTATGAACAACATACTATTTCCTAAATATTTGTCTCCTGACATTAGGTCTATCGTATTCCCACAGCCAGATTTACCAATGCCTCCTTTCAATTCGGGTCAAAAAAGGAGGCAAGAGAGAAAAAGAAAAGAAAGCTGGGAAGTGATATGAAAGTTGTAACTGGGAGCAGGGAAGGGGAAATGGGATGTGCTGGTACAGGAAAATATACAGGAACATTTGCGGGGGTATGGTTTTGGGGGGCAGGATTTCAATAGAATCTGAAGTGGAAAATTGCTATCTACATAATATTTGTAATTTGTAATTGTTTACTATAACAGTAGATTCCTTTGTTATCTGAGATATTTTTGTTTTGTCCTATGGAAAGGTAGATAGTAAGTATTAGAGTCATAGAGGTTTACAGCATGGAACCATACCCTCTTCCCAACTTGTCCTTGTCACCCCCATTTTTATTAACCCATGATGTAGTCCCAATTGCCTGCATTTAGTCCACATTCCTCTCTACCCATCTTACCCGTGTAACTGTCAAAACAGTTCTTAAAATACAAAATTGTACCTGCCTCTACTACTGTCTCTGGTTTGTTCCAGACACCCTCTGAGTGAAAAAATTGCTCCTGTAGACTCTCTTATATTTCTGCCCTCTCACCTTAAACCTATGCCCTCTAGTTTTAGACTCCTCTACTTTTGGGAAAAGATATTGACTATCTTGCTGATCTATGTCTCTCATTAATTTATAGATCTCTATAAGATCACCCCTCAGCCTTCTATGCTCCCAGTCGATCCAGCCATTCCTAATAACTCAAACCATCAAATCCCAGTAGTATCCTAGTAAATCTTTTCTGCACTCTTCCTAGTTTAATAATATTGTAACTATAATAGGGTGAACAGTATTGTACATAGTGATCGAATTGTGGTCTTACCAATATCTTGTACAGCTTCAACAAGATGTCTCAATTCCTGTATTCAGTGTTCTCACCGATGAAACCAAGCATACTAAATGCCTTCTTCACCACTCTGTCCATCTGTGATTCCACTTTCAAGGAGCTATGAACCTGTACCACTAGATTTCTTCATTCTGTAACTCTCCCTAATGCCTTACCATTAACTGAGTAAGTCCTGCCTTAGTTCAGTCTGCCAAAATGCATCACCTTGTATTTATCTAAATTAAACTCCATCTGCCATTTGTCAGCCCGCTGACCTAACTGATCAAAATCCCATTGCAATCTGAGATAACCTTCTTTACTGTCTACTATGCCACCAATCTTTTGTCATCTGCAGACTTATTAGGCATGCCTCCTATATTCTTATCCAAATCATTAGTATAAATGACAAGTAACAGTGGACCCAGCACTGATCCCTGAGGCACACCATTGGTCACAGGCCTCCATTTGAAAAACAAAACTCCATAATCACCCTCTATCTTCGGTCATCAAGCTAATTTTGTATCCATTTGGCTACCTCACCCTGGATTCTGTGAGATATAACTTTATGCAGTAACCTACTGTGTGGTATCTTATCAAAGGCCTTGCTAAAGTCTGTATCGACAACATAAGTACATTGCCCTCATCTAGCTTCTTGGGTTACCTCTTCAGAAAACTCAATCAAATTTGTGAAACAGGATTTTCCACTCACAAAGCCATGCTGTTTCTAATCATTCCTTACGTTTCTAAATGCCTGTAGATCCTGCCTCTCAAAATACCTTATAGCAACTTATCCACTGCAGATATGAGGGTGACCAGCCTGTAGATCCCAGACTTTTCCCTGTGGCCAATCTTAAACAAAGACACAACATTTGCCACCCTCCAATCTTCAGGCACCTCACTTGTGACTATCAATGATTCAAATATCTCTGCAAGGGAACCCACAATTTTCTCCCATAATGTCCTGGGATACACTTCATCAGGTACTGTGGATTTATTCCACTTGATGCGCTTGAAGATTTCCAGATCTCCTTCTTTGTTTATATGTACATTCTTCAAGACACCACTATTTATTTCTCCCAAATTTCCTAATTATCTATGCTTTTCTGAACAGTGAATGCTGATTAGAAATATTTATTTAGGATTTCACCCATTTCTTTGGATTCGCAAGTTGATGACCTTGTTAACACTTGAGATATCCTACTTTCTTCCTAGTTACTCTTTTGCCCTTAGGCTGCCCAAATTCCAAAGGGAAATTTGAAACAGCCAGCACAATTGTTTTGCAATTTTGCAACTTGTAAGTTTTTCTGAAGTCAAGATGCGACTATCACGTCAATTATAATGATTTAATATGAAAGGTAAATAATTATTAAAATAAAAAAGAAAAAAAAACATTGAAAACACAAGGACATGTTTATACAGTTAATAATATTTTTAAAATATTTCCTAAAAGGTCTTGGCTTTAAATAAACTCCAAGCTAAACTCCCTTTAGATGGCAACAGTCCTTATTGATTTTCAGATCAATAAAATGGCAATAAATTTACCACATTGCCATGATGCTTTGAGGTTGAGAACAAACTGATATTGACAGGCCTGGCTTCTCCCATGGTTTGGTCTTATTCGAGATCTCACCTTCCACCACTAATTACCAAAACTATCTTCACCTTTTTTTTAAATGCTTTTTCTTTTGATCTTGCTCTCTATTGTTTTCAGTAATCCTTTGGAACTTCTTTTTCCCAGAATTGGTCAACCCTTTTTTTCCTTTATGATTTTAAAAGGTGAATTTACATTATTTTGCCTCATCCATTTACAATCTTCCAACTGTATATGTTTAATTTGAAATGAACAGCCAACTTCAAACCACTTATTTTAATTGCTTTCTATAAGTTTCTATTCAATTCTATTCTCCTGGCTGCCTGTTCATCAGCATATAAAACCATATGCCTTTACACCCTCTGTACTGATGGTTGACCTTCACGGTCATGAGGAGGGTTTACTTGCCTTTTCCACAATTGGATCTTCCGATCTTGTGAAAGATGACAGCTTGCAGTGGCTTCCCTGACAACAAGCCTTGCAAAATGCTGTGGACGTTGGTGTGACCAGAAGAGCCCACCTGTGCTGGGGGGGTGTGAGGGGTGGAGGGAGGGGAAGGAAGGGCAGAAAATCCCACCCTACCTATCTCCAATTTAATTAGACAAGTTACATCTCCATAAGTTTGTTTCTCAGCATATGCCAACATGAAACTAGTAGTGCAAAAAGAATTAAGATTCTGCTTTTCCATACTCATGCAGCAGAACGCGTGATAATCCGGAAGAAAATGCCTATCGAGGAGAAACCAACAAGAGGTAAAGACTTAGATCAATGTAGCATCATTTAAGATTGCTAATTAAACAAAGGTTACAGATCTGCTGTGACTATACAGCAGTGAAATGGCAAAATGGGAATAATTGACCCAAGTAAAGAGAGGAATGGGTGAAGGGCAGGGAATCATAGATTCCTTCCAGTGCAGAAGGATTTTTTTTACTTGATTTATTGTTATCACAAGTATTTGTGTACAGTGAAAAGTATCATTTCTTGCACACTATGCAGACAAAAATATACCATTCATAGAGTACATAGGGGATAAGGAGTGGGTGCAGAATATTATGTTAAAATCATGGCTCGGGTGATTCAAAAGTGATCCATTCAAAAGTCTGATGATAGCAGGGAAGAAGCTCTTCTTGAATCAGTTGGTACATTTTCTCAGACTTTTGTATCTTTTGCCACAGAGAAAAAAGTGGAAGAGAGAGTACGTCCAGGGTTTGTGGAAATGTACCTTGACTGTATCTGAACCTTCTCTTTAAATGCAATTCATTCTATTAAGTTTTGCTGCCACTTTTTAATTCCAGCTTCCCTGGGTCAAATTCATTCTTACCCAACTGAAATTGGCCTTTTCCCAGTGCATTGTTTTTATTCTAGATTGCTCATTGGGGTTTTTCCATGCATTGTTAATCTAAACTTCATAATGCAAAGTTCCTCTAAACATTGCTGCATTCTCACTTGATCTACTTGAACCAGTTTATTCCCCAGAGCGGATCCCACAATCCCTTTTTCTTCATAAGGCCGGAAAAGTATTGATATAGAAAGCTCTCCACCACAGAAAGAGGACTGGACTTAGCTAATTTATGGGGTTTTCCTTTGGAATTTGAGGTGGAAATTTGTAACTTTCAGAACTTAATTTATAATCAATTAGTACAACAGCAGATTGTTTTGATTATTGAGATGTTTTTGTAATTTCCTTGCAGAAACCCAGGAAATACAGTTTGTTTTGGAGGAGCCGACATCTGTACCAGATACAACTGGTAAACATACAGCACAACACTAATTTGCTAATTAATCATGTGTGCTCATGACATATGCCAAGTTTGAATTGCAGATTTGCTGTGATTGAATATGACTCAATTGACATTGAGAAACCAAAGTGAAGAACTGTATTGAGTGAAGAGAAAGGGGATTTGATAGGTTGAAAGAGAAGGGAATGGAGAGCAGAGGGAGAAGAAAAGGCAAGGGGAGGGGGAGCAGCAAGATAAACAGGGAGATGGAAGGCACATGGAAGTTGAGATGAAGGAATAACGAAGGCTTTTGAAGCGGGTATGTGAACAGCACAAGGTGGGAAAAAGAAACAGCAGCAAATTCTCAGAGTGTGGCAAGGTTTTCTTGAGTTAGCTTTCCTTCTCTCAAGCCAGGATTTTTTTAGTGAGGAACTGTTTTTCATGCCAGTAATGGAGAGTGGTGGTCATATGATATTTTTGAGATGATGTTCACTGGGCTGCAGTGAGATGGAAGTTCTTTCCATAGTGGAAACTACAACTTGAAAAATATCAGAGTGGTATTTTGGAAGTTGTTGACTAAGTGCCTGCATTGGGAAATTCAAGTCACATTTTTCTCTCCAAGTAGTGAAGTAAGCTGAAAGAATGGATTAAAAAAACACTTGTGTTAAATATACATTGAAGCTTAATGGCAAATCTCACTGCTTCTGCTTGATATAATTAATGGAGTTTAGAACAAATGTTATATATTGTACTGTAAGCGGCAACAAAAGTGCCACCAGTACATACCAGTGGGTAAATGTTGACACTTATGGATTTTCCCACTGGCAGAACCAGACTGTGGGGAATGTCAATTCAGTCTGAGGTGGAAAGTTCCATCACTTAACACTTGGAATTTAATAGAACATAGAACATAGAACAATACAGCACAGAACAGGCCCTTCGGCCTTCGATGTTGTGCCGACCAAAATAAAAAGCAATGCCCCTCCAAACTAAACCATTCCCTTCTCATCCATATACTTATCAACTAACCTCTTAAACGCCACCAAACTTGGCGCATCTACAACAGCTGCAGGCAGGGCATTCCACTCCCTAATCACTCTTTGAGTAAAGAACCTACCTCTGATATCCGTCCTATAACTCATACCCCTTAATTTAAAGCTGTGTCCCCTCGTGCTAGCTTTCTCCATCCTAGGAAAAAGGCTATCACTGTCCACCCTATCTAAACCTCTAATCATCTTATATGCTTCAATAAGATCCCCTCTTAGCCGCCTCCTTTCTAACGAAAACAACCTCAAATCCTTCAACCTCTCTTCATAGGACCTGCCCTCCATACCAGGCAACATCCTGGTAAACCTCCTCTGTACCCTCTCCAATGCCTCCACATCTTTCTTATAATGTGGGGACCAGAACTGCACACAATACTCCAAGTGCGGCCGCACTAGAGTTTTGTACAGTTGCAACATGATGCTGCGGCTCCTAAATTCAATCCCCCTACCAATAAAAGCTAAGACTCCATAAGCCTTCTTAACAACTTTATCCACTTGACTGCCTACTTTCAGGGATCTATTGACACATACACCAAGATCCTTCTGTTCCTCAACACTATTAAGAGCCCTACCATTAGCCCTATACTCTACACATTTATTGTTCCTGCCAAAGTGCATTACCTCACACTTTTCCACATTAAGTGCATTACCTCACACTTTTCCACATTTAGAATGGATTATTATGACAATAGGGACCTTGTTAATGGAATTTTTTTGTGTCCCTGCAGAAATATTTCTTGAAACTCCTCCAAGAACACAATACAAGGAGAAGCAATTGCACGAATCGATACCAGGTAAACACATAATTTAGCCCATATTAGGTTTGTTAATTAGAAGCAATTTACAAACTGAGCACAATTCTGGAGAAGCATAATGAGAATGGGAGTAATGGAGGACGTGGGTGGGGGGAGGGGGCGATGAGGGGAAAGAGAGGGCAGGAGAGAAGGAGATGGAACCTGGGAAGGTATGGAAGGAGGGTAGTTGGAAAAAGGGAAATGGGGAATTTGATGAAATGGGAATGGTAAGAACATGGAAGCGTATCAAAAAATTTCCTGGTGTGGGAATTGTATTTAGTTATCTTTCCTTTCCTGAAGCTTGCTTTACTTTTGGTGAGGAATAGCTTTTCATATTCCCAAGGCTTAGCCTTTTAATGGGGGAATTGGGGATGAGAAACATGTACCCTAATCCTCAGCCCTGAAATTCTGCTGGAGGGACCTTTTTTCATTCCTGAGGGCTGGTTACCTGAGATGTAGACAGCAGCAGGGCAACTCAGGAAAGTGACAGAGGCTGTCAAAAGACTCTGCCAGGAGGCAACAGTGCAGAGATGAAGATATTTTGTAGCCAGAGGCAATAGACAAATGAATAGCTAGCTATTTGTAGAAGTTGAAGTGAGAGTATCTCGATAGAGTGCACCTGTCCTAAGAGGCTCTAACAAACCTGTGCACCATGATTGCAGGGGAGAAGAGCTCTGGTGGGTATCCATGGCTGGTGGTCATTGCAGCCTTGACTTTCTAACTTTAGGTTAATTCTAGGGGCTCACTGGAGACATATGTGGCATCTCACAATCTGCTATACATCATTGCACTAAAATCCTGACTGATGTCTTCTTCGGGAGTGGCAACCAGTGCATATATTTTCAATTAATGATGGGGTGACAGTCAGGCTGTGACAGTCAAAAGGTTTAGCATAATAGCTGGATTCTCATTGACTGTATGCATGACCTATGTATTGCATAACTGTATGTTGGTTCCACAGACCAACTATCTGTCTTCATTAATTCAAAGGGATTTAATCCCCTCAGCATCTAGCTGTTCTGTGACCCACTGCAAACAGATTCTGCAGGTGTGTGTCCCCTTTCCTGGGAGCAACCATACCACTTACACTCTCTGGCACTCTCAGCCATTGCAACCTTTCACCCCACAACAGTGATCCTCTGCAGCCTTAAGGAAAGGTTGCTCTGAGACAAAGGATATCCATCGAAGAGATGGCTACTGACACTAGTGCTGAAACCAAAATCAGAAGCAGAGGAATGTTAGAACATAAGCCACAGCAAAAGTAAAGTGACCATCGAACGACAATCAGTCTCCTCAAATAGATTCGTGTATCTGGATGGATAAGATGGGACTGTTGAATACACCCCTGCAGGGGTCTTCCAGATGATGGTGATCAGCTGCATTATACATAACCCAGCACTGCTGAGGAGTACTATCACTGGCTGTTGAAGATATTGGATTATGAGACATCCTCAGATGAGGTGGACAAAGTCAAAGAGAGCCAGATCATTCTGATCAACATGAGGGGAATGCATGGAAGTGCCAAGATCTAATCAGAAGGAAGACTTGGGAACATTTTACTAACTCATTTCAGACAATTGCAGCCAAATAAAGCTCCATAAATCAAGCACAAAAAAAAACCCACTAGAAGCTCAGACCCCCTTCAATCACTGACATTTGCTGTTTCTGGAATGTGAAAGTGATGGGCACAGACACCTTGGTTGCCTGTGGGGAGCTCCTGAGTTGACACATGCCAATCTTACATTGCTGGAGGAGTACAGACACAGCTGGTACAGTTGGAAGTTTTCATAAACCAAATCAGATATTTATTACATTAATAATTGCACACAAGCAAAAAATCAGTAACTGTCTCATCAGCCATAAGGCCCAAGGGCACCTATTTTGTCTGGGAGTGCCAGAGTGTTTTTTAGCTGACACAAACACAGTTAACTGGTCACTTTCTGTGCCGTTAACTTCTCTATTATTCTAATGTGTGCCTTCAGAAGTCTTTCGAAGAGCTGTTACATGTTCTTTCCCCTTCAATGCCAGTTGTATTGGTGGTGACCTGCTGAACTTGCAGATGACTTTGGTTGCCAGGTTTTCTGGGGCATGGTGGCCCTGGCCTGCTGAGGGGCTCCTATGCAAATGTGGGTTAATCCCATGTTATTGCAGCAACTTATGGCATTGGTATCTCTGGCTAAAGAGCTGTTATCAGAGCACCAGGTGCAAAATCAGCTGCTGCTCCTTGTAAGAGTCACATACTTACCTGCTGACCTGAGAACAAAGAACAACACAGCACAGGAATAGGCCCTTTGGCCCTCTAAGTCTGCACCGATCATGTATTCCTAACTGAACCATCTGTTTATGTTCCTCTATTCCCAGTCAGTTCATGTGGATATCTAGATAGGTCTTAAATGATCCTAGCATGTCTGCCTCAACGACCTTGCTTGATAGTACATTCCAAGTCCCCACCACTCTCTGTGTAAAAAAAAATGCCCACCTGCTTATTTGTATTGAACCTTGCGCCCCCCCCCCCACTTTGAACTTGTGATCCCTTCTGTCTGTCATTTCTGACATGGGAAAAAGCTTCCAACTGTTCACCCTATCTATGCCCTTCATAATTTTATAGACTTCTATTAGTTTGCCCCTCAATTTCTGTCTTTTCAGGGAGAAGAACCCTAGATTACTCAATCACACCTCATAGGTAATACCCTGCCTAACCAGGCAACATCCTGGTAAACCTTTTCTGCACTTTCTCCAAAGCCTCCACATCCTTCTGGTAGAGTGGCAACCAGAACTGCACACAGTATTCCAAATGTGGCCTAAACAACGGTCTATATAACTGCAACATCACATGCCAACTTTTATGCTCCATCCATAAAGGCAAATGTGTCATGTACCTTCTTCACTACCTGCCACCTTTAAGGATCTGTGGACTTGCACACCCAGATTCCTCTGTGTATGTGTATACTGATGGTTGTGCCATTTATTGTCCAGCTTCCCCTGCATTATATCTCACAAAATGCATCACTTCGCATTTATATGGATTGAATTACATCTGCCATTTCTCCACCCAATTTTCCAGCCTATCTATATTCCTGCTGTAATCTCTGACAATATTTATCATTATCTGCAGCTCCAGCAATCTTTGTGTCATCTGCAAACTTATTAATCAGACCATCTACATCTTCTTCCTAATCATTTATATATTTCGCAAACAGCAGAAGTCCCAATACAGAGCCCTGCAGAACACCACTAGTCACAGACCTCCAATCAGAAAAAGACCCCTCCACTGTCTTCTATGTCTTCTATGGCAAAGCCAGATCTGTACCCATCTCGCTAGTTTACCTTTGATCCTGTGAGATTTAACCTTTTGTATCAGCCTACCATGAGGGACCTTGTCAAATGTTTTACTAAAATTCATGTAGACGACATCCATGGCCCTTTCCTCGTTAATCATTTTTGTCATCTCCTCAAAAAATTCAACCAAATTTGTGAGGCATGACCTCTCTCATACAAGACCACATTGTCTATCACTAACGAGACTATTCAGTTCTAAAATAGTTTTATACTCATAGAACGATGAGGCAAGAGGGGAATATAGTGTCTAGATGGAAACTCTAGACACTCCATCCCCCTCTTGCCTTACCTCTGTTAAGTTGAGCTTATGACTAGGTTGATGGCATGCCTATCTACTCACATCTCTGACATCCATTATCTGCTCTGCTGATTGTGACTCAGTTGTCAGTCACCAGATAGAGGAGGCCATGCACAAGAGGAATGGGAGATCGGAGTACTCATGGATGAAATGACTTATCCACAATTCTTGCCAGAGCACAGAAATCCTTTTGGAAGCTTGTCCACATTTTCTTCAATGTCAAGCTGCATATTCAGCACCCTCCACCTTATGGATATCTGCAGAGGCTCAACATCAGACTGGTTTTTCAAATGCCTGCCTCAAGGCTTCAGGTAACCAGTAGCTGGTCAGATGTGCATCTAACACTTGTATCAAGTGTTAATCCTGATCTAGTGACAAATACATATCCACCAGGCTGGGAGAAACTATGCTGGTGGAGAATGTGGGGGAGATGGAGGGAATGAATGATATTCTTTGGAGACAGAGCTCTCAGTTCCTATGATTGACCAGTCCTTCTCTATGAATAGTATGCTTTGTCTGTATAGCATGCAAGAAACAATACTTTTCACTGTAAACTAATACATGTGACAATAATAAATCAAATTAAAAGCAGAACAACCAGTACTCCAACCAAAGCCCACAGAATTTGCTGCAGTTCATATTGATGTCTGAGCATTGGAGGATACAAGAAAACCACCCCTCATGATCACTTCTCAGTGACTGAACTCCAGCCTCGCTGATGGAGCAGACACCCTGATACCCTGGCAATTCCTCTAACTACCTCCTCAGTAGACAGAGATGGTCAAGATCTATAATAGAGAGGGTCCATTCTCTGGCATTGTGGACCCATTTCTAATTAGGAAATGGGAGAAGTATATTAATGGCTGCACTAGAGCAAACATAACACCTTGCTGCGACATCTGTGGCAAATGGCAAAAACATAGCAATGGACTTCTCTGGAGAGACTTGGTTGCTAATGCTAGTTCATGCACTTGGCATGGCCACCAACATGATTGGCTGTACCTCCCCAGCATCCACATGGAACACACATCTATTCCCTACTCCCTCAACACTCCTCCGTACCTCACTACCACCACCATTTCCTCCAAAGGGAACTGAGGTTTGTCAGTCACCCTGGTAGAGAGGAGAGGGTTGTTTGTCCATTTGTAGCACTACTGACAGCTTTTCCAATGAGACAATCCCTGATGACTTTGATCATGATCTGCACCAGGCTTACTTATTGGACAGGGAATGCTTCTCCTTCTACCTCTGGGGTTAAGGATCTTCTGCTTTGCTGAAAATAACCTGGAGCAAAGACTGGTCACCGACCTATGGGACCACCTGGGATTCTGCTCCTTGAGCTGTAAACAGCTTGCTGTTGGGGGGAGGGGGGAAAGGGGAGATATCACATGTGCTGCCTGTTGGGAAAGGTACAGAATATTGGTTGTTTTGAGGGGTCAGATGTGTTTTTAATAATGATACAAATATAACAATTTATTAGATAAAGATAAGGATGTGTGGGATACAAGGAAATTTGGCCCATTGGATTTGGCTGTATCATAGAAGACAGAGGGTGGTGGTGGAAGGAAATTTTTCAGACTGGCCGGTTACCAGCGGTGTACCACGGGGGTCAGTGCTGGGTCCTCTGTTATTTATGATTTTTATCAATGAGTTGATGGAGAGGGCTGAAGGATGGGTTAGTAAATTTGCTGACGACACCAAGATTGGTGGAGGTCGTGCATTGTTGCAGGCTGCAAAGAGACATTAACAAGATACAGAGCTGGGCTGAAAAGTGGCAGATGGAATTTAATCCTGAAAAATGTGAGGTGATTCATTTTGGTAGGACAAATTTGAATGCAGATTACAGGGGCAACAGCAGGGTTCTAAGGAATGTAGAGAAACAGAGAGATCTTAGGGTTCATACCCACTGATTTCTGAAGGTTGTCATTTAAGTGGATAGAGCCGTGAAGAAGACTTATAGTATGTTAGTGTTTATTAATAGGGGGTTTAAATTTAAGAGCCGTGGGGTTATTCTGCAACTATACAGGATGTTGGTGAGACCACATTTGGAATATTGTGTTCAGTTCTGGTCACCTCACTATAAAAAGGATATAGAAGCATTTGAGAGAGTGCAGAGGAGATTTACCAGGATGCTATCCGGTTTGGAGCTTAGGTCTTATGAGGAAAGGTTGAGGGAGCTGGGGCTTTTTCCTTTGGAGTGGAGGAGGATGAGAGGTGACTTATTAGAGGTTGATAAGATGATGAGAGCGATTGATAAGTAGATGTGCAGCGACTATTTCCTCAGGTGGATGTAGTTGTTTTTTTGGAGGCATAACTATAAAGTTCATGGTGCAAGATATAGGAGGGATGTCCAAGGTAGATTCTTCACTCAGAGAATGGTTGGGGTGTGGAATAGACTGCCTGCTGTAATAGTGGAGTCGGACACTTTAGGAACTTTCAAGCGGTTATTGGGATAGCTTGACGTTGGGATTGGACATAGCTCGGCACAGCATTGAGGGCTCAAGGGCCTATACTGTGTTGTAATGTTCTATGTTCTATTCTACTCAGCGATTTGGTAAACATGTTGTTGGTTCATTTATTTGAACTACGCATATGAAAAAGAAATGCACACAGATAGATGGCTTGAAGACAGGGTTGTGTGCCTGTATTCTACTCCAGTTGAAAGTGAAACTGAGGCTGAATCACATGCCACACCTCCCTTCTATTGATATCATTATGTTCTTCTTTTAAAGATGTCCCACTTTGTTTTGAAAGATATCTTCCCTCTTCCAAAGATGCATAACCAATTACAATCCATGCCCATGTTAAGTCACCATTCCGTTAGTGTAAAGAACTGATGAATGCATCAATCTCTTTAAGTTAAAGGCTAACCTGCTGATACACCCAAATCCTGTGATGGTGGCCTTGTCTGGGCTTGTTTTTATTTGCCCACAGTGATGTGTGGGATTGTCATTTTAAGTGTTGTTCCTTGCTTCATTTAGGATCTTGTTCTGGATGCAAAAGAACTGTATGGTAATTGAGGAGTTGAAATGGATCTAATTTGTCCTATTTGCATCTCGCAATGTGGTTTTGTGTTTAATGACTTCATAGGATCCTGGTTCTGAACAAATCTTTGTCACCTCAGCTAGTTGCCACTTACTTTCTGTGGGATCCTGGATGTGAATTTATTGTCCCAACTCTGAACCTGGCAATTCTATACCTGAATTTTTATTGCGCACATTTGTCATCTTTTCTTGCAGGCTTAAAGGTCACTGTCTAGTTTCTAACAGAAAGTAAAATAGGTAAGAGTAGGTAAATTGGCACACACTGGACTGCCAGACATGTGCTCTGCTGGCAAAGGAATTTTTTGCAGTTAAAAGGTTTCATTTTCAAGTGCAACATTGTTATCCATAGGTCTTGCTTGGTTTGTTTACATTTGAAAACTACAGATTTCATTGTGTGATTGATTTGTTCAGCTAAGCTATTAGATCTCAGGTAATGAGGAGAAGAAGTAGTGTGATTGATGTTCCACTTCCTACAGCTGTTGTGAAATGCCTTAACAATAGATTGCAAACTATTTTCAACAATAATCTTTCTTAGCTCAGCAAATAAACTGAAAATGCTACCTAGAATATGTACAACAGTCATGTTTGATACAATCTTGATGTATTGTGCAATTGGCAAATAATAGAAGACTTGGTAATGCTGATGATATATTGTGCCACGGATATGAATGAATTTGGATCCAATTTTGGACAGAGAATGAGCATTAATTTCCAGTGAAATCAGTGGTTCTTTGTGCTGACTTAGCAAATACTATTTACATGCCTCATGCTTCTTGATGATGACTTGATGCCATTGGTCAATATCGACTATTTCACTGTTGCTCATCTATTCAATGCCCATGTTTGAGCGATGGAATTATTGAAAAAATCAGATCATAAAGATTCTGGTCCTTCTTTAAAAATGATTGCCCTGCCTAACTCATCCCAATAAGATCAAAATTGTCCTGGCTATTTGTAGACACGCAGAATTGAATCAGGTCATTATTCACTGATGGTCTTTCACAGTTTCTGTGTAATCTTTCATTGTTCCTTCATGGAAATGCTGACATTTACAATATGCAAAATGTACCAGATCAATCTGTAGAAAATCTTCAAGTCCAATGTCAGTAAAGCCAACTTGTTGACCCAAGGATATCCCTTCTGTTTTTACTGCTAGACAATCTGATAAGTGTATAAAATGTGAACATGCAGTTACATGGCTTGTAACTAATCTCACAATCATAACCTTGAATTTTTATCAATAGACATTGCAATCATGGCAGCACACAAGGTTTTTTTTTTCAAATCGACTCCAGTGGATTGTATCAGTTGGTACCACGGATGTTTTAAAAATAAATAGGTATGAAATGCATGATCCCAAACACTAAAGATAATATTGGAGTAATTTGATTGTGTTACAAAGATTTTGAAGTAAATGTAATCAGTGTGTCTTTTTGTCGTATATATGATGTAGATCTGTCTCTGAGGCATTTTCTTTGACAAATGACAGTTTCAATGTTTCAAAGAGACTTTGGGAGTTTTTGTATCTCAGAAATGACACACCTTTTCTCAACAATTCCCTGAGAGATGAATGATCTTTGAATGAAATTGGAAATAAAAGGGCATCGGAAATTCAAGTTATCTTTGAAGATCATCCTTATCTTGAAGATCTGGCATGGCTTTAATATTCTATATTTTCTTTGGATTCAGACATAGGTCAGCACTGGAATAAATAGAACTGAACAAATTGACCAGTTGAGTGTTGATATTGCATTATGGATTGTTGAATACCTATCCTTCATTATGTGCTGCTTAGATCAATAAGTACTCTCTTGGAGTTTGTACTCCAAGACCATGGATCCTGCACATGGAATAAGCAAACCATTGTACGTTGGAAGTTGTGCAATGGTATTTTTCGCCATTGCCTTTCATGCCTGTGGATACTTGTCCTTTAGAATTTGTAGAGGTAGTATGTTGGCACTTGCTTCTGTGTCATATTAGCCAATTCCAATTTCTTAGGGCAAATAATTTGAATCTTGGTAAATACTTTGGATGGCTTGACAATTATCTTTTCCATGAGATTGTGCAAAATCTGAGTTCAGTGCTCCTTGCCTCATTGTATACATCACCATTGTTTCCAGGTTTCTAATGGAATACCAGATGGTCATTATTATTGTTTGAAATTGCCCATTGTGTATTTGGAGCAATGCATGGACTTTAGTGACATTGCTCGAGAGCACACTGACATTGGCAATGGCCCTTTCTGCCACATGCCTTGCAGGAAGCTGGACAGCTCCTTTGTGCATGTAGAAGGTCATATCTTCCAATGGCATTTTATGTTTGGTTGTGTTAGTGAATACGTCAATAATCAAGGTTGTGCATGATCTAAGAGGTCGTACATTTTGAGTTTGCATCTATTGTTGGAGTAAGCCTTTGATGTTTTGGACTTGTCCATCAGGTCTTACCGAATGCTTCCATGGGAGTGGATGCTATCACCTACTCAGCAATCCTATCTGCTATGTTCAGCTCCAGGCTGAAGTGAAACTGAGGCTAGATCATGCAAATATATGAATTAGAAGTAGGAGGGGGCCTCTTGGTCTTTCAAGCCTGCTCCATCATTCAATAAGATCATGGCTAATCTGATTGTAACCAAAATCCCATATTCCTGTCTACCTCAGATAACGTTTAACTCCATGTTAATCAAGAATCTATCTAGCTTTCTGTTAAAAATATTATTCAAAGATTCTGTTTCCATTGCCTTTTGAGGAAGAGAGTTTCAGAGACTTACAACTGTCTGAAAGAAAAAAATTCTCCTCTTCTCCACGTAAATGAGAGTGACCTTTTTATTTTAAACATTAACTGTAGTTCTAGATTCTCCAATAAGATGAAGCATCCACCCCATATCACCTCTGTCAGTACTCCTCAAGATCTTAAAAGCTTTGATCGAGTCAACTATAATGACTACAAACCTAATCTCTCCAGCATTTCCTCATAAGACCATTCCAGGTATTAGTCTAATAAATCTTCTCTGAACTGCTTCTAACTTTTTTGGATTTGTCCTTAAATAAAAAAAAACAGTACTGTACGGAATATTCCAGGTGTGGTCTTAACAATGCCTTGCACAACTGAAGAATAGCTTCTCTGCTTTTGTAATTAATTCCACTACAATAAACTGTATATTAGCCTTTTGATTTTAATAAGCCAGGCACTCAAATCTCTCCATACCTCAGAGTTCTGCAATCACTCACTATTTAGATAATGTGTTTTTTTAATTCTTCCTGCCAAAATGGTCGATTTTCCATTTACCTGTAATATATTCCATTTCATAGCTATTTGCCCACTCACTTAACCTGTTAGTATCATTTTGTCGGCTCCTTATGTCCTCTTCACCACCTAACTTTCCTACTTATCTTTATGTCATCAGCAAATTTAGCACCCCTTTCTTCAATCCCCATATAAATTATAAGAAGTTGAGATCCCAATACTAATGGCTGTGGCACATCACACATTCAGTCTTCCAATCTGAAAAAGACCCATTTATGCTAAGCCTATTTCCTACAAGCCAGCCAATCTCCTGCCAAAATGCTACCCCCCCATACTATGAGCGTTTGTTCCCTACAATACTCTTTGATATGGCACCTTATCATAGCTTATTTGTCTGAATCAAGAAACAAACCTCTGCGTGTTGCTTAAGCATTCTGAAATTGAATATCAGGTTAGCTGCATCCCAATTTAAAGCGGGGAATTTTGCTGATACTTTGACAATATCCCTTTGACCTTTGTTGCTGTTTTGTTCAATTTGTTGTTCAGCAAATCCCAAAGCAACTAATTCAAATCGCAACCTTCTCTGATTTAGTGTATTTTTTTGTTTCACTCTCCCTCACTCATTATTGATCCAACAGCCTGGTTACTCTCCTTTTTTGAATCTGACACTGGTCCCACTCGCTGAACTGACGGGCTATTTACTGCGATATCACCACAAGAGATCGATCTGCGTACCAACTCTTTACTTAAGCACTAACTTGGGCCGGTGTCTCCAAAGCTTTTCTGCACAGTCAGCACACTGCATTTTCAACACTCATAGAACATAGAACATAGAACATTACAGCACAGAACAGGCCCTTCGGCCTTCGATGTTGCGCCGACCAATATAAAAAGCAATGCCCTCCAAACTAAACCATTCCCTTCTCTTCCATATACTTATCAACTAACCTCTTAAACGCCACCAAACTTGGCGCATCTACAACTGCTGCAGGCAGGGCATTCCACTCCCGAACCACCCTTTGGGTAAAGAACCTACCTCTGATATCCGTCCTATAACTATCACCCCTTAATTTAAAGCTGTGTCCCCTCGTGCTAGCTTTCTCCATCCTAGGAAAAAGGCTATCACTGTCCACCCTATCTAAACCTCTAATCATCTTATATGTTTCGATTAGGTCCCCTCTTAGCCGCCTCCTTTCTAACGAAAACAACCTCAAATCCCTCAGCCTCTCTTCATAAGACCTGCCCTCCATACCAGGCAACATCCTGGTAAACCTCCTCTGTACCCTCTCCAATGCCTCCACATCTTTCTTATAATGTGGGGACCAGAACTGCACACAATACTCCAAGTGCGGCCGCACTAGAGTATTGTACAGTTGCAACATGACGTTGCGGCTCCGAAATTCAATCCCTCTACCAATAAAAGCCAAGACTCCATATGCCTTCCTAACAACCTTCTCGACCTGACTGCCTACTTTCAGGGATCTATGCACATACACACCAAGATCCCTCTGTTCATCTAGACTACTAAGAATCCTACCATTTGCCCTATACTCTACACATTTATTATTTCTGCCAAAGTGCATTACCTCACACTTTTCCACATTAAACTCCATTTGCCACCTCTCGGCCCAGCTCTGCAACTTGTCCAAGTCTCTCTGCAAACTATAACACCCCTCTTCACTATCTACCACTCCACCGACTTTAGTGTCATCTGCAAATTTACTAATCCATCCTTCAATACCCTCATCCAGATCATTTATAAAAATTACAAACAGCAGGGGCCCCAAAACAGACCCCTGAGGTACACCACTTGTCACCGAACTCCACGATGAATATCTCCCATCAACCACCACCCTCTGTCTTCTATCTGCTAGCCAATTCCTAACCCAATTAGCTAAATCACCCTCTATCCCATACATCTGCATTTTCTGCAGAAGTCTTCCATGGGCCACCTTATCAAACGCCTTACTAAAGTCCATATATACCACATCAACCGCCTTACCCGCATCCACCTCCTTAGTCACTTTTTCAAAAAACTCAATGAGGTTAGTAAGGCACGACCTACCCTACATCGATTCAACAATTTCATTACAATCTGACCAGAATGTTAAGATACATCTGATACCATGCAGCGTGGCCTAAGGCTGTTCACCATGTCATATCCATACTTAATCCTGCTGTCATGCTGTTTTTGCTACCTCTTTGCACCATGTTGTGTTTCAATAATGATATGTATTACTCAGCAGTCATTCAAAAGAGACATTATGTGTTCATTTCTTTACATTGTGTGTAAGCACATTGTGGGTTCATTTATTTAAACCAGGCACATGAGAACATTATATATATGGATATGAAACTTGATGATACCAGTTGCAGGGGATGTGTTTGCATTCTGCTCCATGGATCACAGTACACACTTCCCTGTAAGTGAAGCCATGCTGCTAGACTTTAAATGCACATCACAATATGCTACTTTCTATTGGGTAGGCAGGGTGGGGGGTGGGGCACAGAAAGAGGGGGAGGATGGGGATGTCACAGGGCTGAGTTGTTGTCTGCTATTAGGACATTCCTTTGTGTCAGGTGGTGATACAGTCACTTCCAAAAGGATCATCTTAAGAAGCTGAGCATCTCCATCTATAACCTGTTAGTTAACTGGCCCACATTAATTCATTGTCTGGACGAAAGTTGGAACAGGAGTCTCCTTGCTACCTGATTCCAGTTCTGTCTTCACATTCACACCAGTTCCTGAAACATCCCGGTCAATGTCTTTACTTTGATGATTGATGCCAAATCTCTCTGTTGCAACATTGTACCACTAATGCATCTTTTCCTGAACATTATGTATTAGATTACTACTTCTGTAAAATAAGATACTACAAATAAATGCTAATACCATTTAAAGTAGTTTTCTCATTGACTCTTTGACTTGGAGAGTTTTAATGTAATTTGAACTGGAAATTGAAACCCACACAGCATTTGTAATTTTTAAGCCATTACAATAGCAGGAAGGAAGAACCGGGGACTGTCCATTTAAGTCTTTCCTTTCATGAGCAGGAGGCATGCAAAAAGCTTCATAGCCACTTGAGCGGAAAGCAATTTTTATGTTGTAGTTGTATGAAGTAGTGGTGAGGCCACACATGTGGTACTGTGTACAGTTCTGGTCTCCTTACTTGAGAAAGGATATACTAGCACTAGAAGGGGTGCAGAAAAGATTCACTAGCTTGATTTGGAGTTGAGAGAGTTGGCTTATGAAGAGAGACTGAGTAGACTGGGACTATACTTTTTGGAATTTAGAAGAATGTGGGGAGAGCTTATAGAAACATAGAAAATTATGAAAGGAATAGATAAGAAAGCAGGGAGGTTGTTTCTATGATAAGTTAAACCAGAACTCGGGAGCATGGCCACAAAATAAGGAAGAGCTGAGTTAAGGAGAATTTCTTCACCCAAATGGTTGTGAATCTTTGGAATTCCCTGCCAATGAAGCAGTTGAGGCTACCTCATTGCATGTTTTTAAGACAAAGATAGATTTTTGATCAATAAAGGAATTAAAGGTTATGGTGAGTGGGTGGGTAAATGGAGCTGAGTTCATTCAAAGATCAGCCATGATCTTATTAAATGGTGAAGCAGCATGAGGGGCCAAATGGCCTGCTCCTGCTTCTAATTCTTACATTCTTATGAAATAAAGGTGCTGTGGAATTGAAATGTGATGTTAAGAGTGCCGTGGAAATTAGTGATCTCGTCACGAATATTAGTAGAAGTCTATGTCCAGAAATAGAAACAGAGAAGTCAGGGAAGGGAAGTGAAGTATTAGAGATGGATCATCAGAGGGAGGTGGAGATTGGAAGCAAAATAGATGACTTTTTTTCAGTTCTACATGTGAACATTAAGTGACACCAATACGTTCCTCAGTGTACCAGAAAAAGATTTGTGGGTATTGGCCTGAGTAAAGCTGGAACAAGGAATGTTCCACATAACCCATAACCCACATAATCCATAAAGAGATGGGCATAATTGGGCCCCCTGTGGTTACCCATAGCCATACCTTTAATATGGAGGAAGTGAGACAAATTAAAGGAGAAACTGCTTAATGAGAAAATGAGATCAGCTTGACAGACAAGGGTGCCAGGTGACGGAGATTGTTTGTACCTATGTTTAAGAAGGAAGTGGTGAGCCCTCAGACCATCCTGATGGGAAATTGAGGTACAGAGGGATTGGACGTTCGTAGTGAAGAGGAGGCGGTTAGATGCAGAAAAGCGTTGAAATAAGATAATATGTAAGATAAATCACAATTGTAGACTGGACAAGGGGAGAAAGTAAGTCAAGGAAGGAAATTAGTTGAGTGGGTAGGAGCAGGCTAAAACAATGGGGCTGCCAGGACAATTCTGTTTGTGAATTTTGGGAAAAATGTAAAAGCAGACTGTACAATGAAGATGGTTTTGTTAACAGATATTTTTATGTTCATGCAGATATAGGCTATATAAGCTCTGAAATGGAATTAGCTGATCTTAAGTCTCAATCCTCCACAATTGGCCCAATACCAGGTAAACATCCAGTTCATTATCTTTGAGTTTGCTGACCAATTGTTGCAAAATCAAAATACAAACAGCTAATTTTATGTAATTTACTTTTATTGTTAATGCTAAATGCATCTACACTAAGAAAAAACAAAAAAAAATGTGCAGCATTGTTGTGCACTGAAGCAGAATGGGAGGGCAAACAGAGGGATTGGAGTCACATAAGGAAGAAGAGGATTAAGGTGGAAGGAATAGGAATGGGAGGCCAGCAGTGGGAAATGGGAGGATGAAATGGACAAAGAGAGAAAAGGGAAAACTGATGGAAGGTTACCAGAAGCAAATCAGCTGCAATCAATGGAGTAAAGAAATTGAGGAGAGGTTGAGATGAACATAGAACATAGAACATTACAGCTCAGAACAGGCCCTTCGACCTTTGATGTTGCGCTGACCAATTAAGAAAAAGCAATGACCCTCTAACCTAAACCATTCCCTTTTCGTCCATAAACTTATCTACTAACCTCTTAAACGCCACCAAACTTGGCGCATCTACAACTGCCGCAGGCAGGGCATTCCATACCCTTACCACCCTCTGGGTAAAGAACCTACCTCTGACATCCGTCCTATAACTACCACCCCTTAATTTAAAGCTATGTCCCCTCGTGCTAGCTTTCTCCATCCTAGGAAAAAGGCTATCACTGTCCACCCTATCTAAACCTCTAATCATCTTATATGTTTCAATAAGGTCTCCTCTTAGCCGCCTTCTTTCTAACGAAAACAACCTCAAATCCCTTAGCCTCTCTTCATAAGACCTGCCCTCCATACCAGGCAACATCCTGGTAAACCTCCTCTGTACCCTCTCCAATGCCTCCACATCTTTCTTATAATGTGGGGACCAGAACTGCACACAATACTCCAAGTGCGGCCGCACTAGAGTTTTGTACAGTTGCAACATGACGTTGCGGCTCCGAAATTCAATCCCCCTACCAATAAAAGCTAAGACTCCGTATGCCTTCTTAACAACCTTATCGACTTGATTGCCAACTTTCAGGGATCTATTAACATATACACCAAGATCCCTCTGTTCTTCAACACTATTGAGAGTCCCACCATTAGCCCTATACTCTACACATTTGTTATTCCTGCCAAAGTGCATTACCTCACACTTTTCCGCATTAAACTTCATTTGCCACCTGTCGACCCAGCTCTGCAACTTGTCCAAGTCTCTCTGCAAACTATAACACCCCTCTTCACTATCTACCACTCCTCCGACTTTGGTGTCATCTGCAAATTTACTAATTTACTAATCTACTAAGATGGTTGAAGAATGTAATAAATAAGATCAGGTGTAGAATATACGATTCCTTGTTTTGCAGTTCAGTAACATCAAAGCTTCTCTCATCACTTGGATAACTCTGATATCTCCCTAGACAGACAGAGGATGAGAGGGGACCTGATAGAAGTGCATAAGATGTTGAGAGGTATTGATCTAATGGATTCTCAGAGGCTTTTCCCCAGGGCTGAAATGGCTGCCACAAGAGGACACATGTTTAAGGTGCTGGGAAGTAGGTACAGAGGAGATATCAGAGGTAAGCTTTTCACTCAGAGGATGGTGGCTGAGTGGAATCGGCTATTTTCGGTGGTGGTGGAGGCAAATTTGATAGGGTCTTTTAAGAGACTTCTGAATGAGTACGTGGAACTTAATAGTACTAAGGGTTATAGATAAGCCTAGTAGGTAGAGGTACGATCGGCATAACATAGAACACTACAGCATAAACAAGCTCTTCGGCTCACAAGTTGCGCCGATCATACCCATACCTACTAGGCCATAGAACTATCTGTAACTCCCAATCCCATTTAATCCCATGTACTCATCCAGAAGTCTTTTAAAAGACCCCAGCAAGTTCGCCTCCACCACCACTGACGGCAGCCGATTCCATTTACTCACCATCCTCTGAGTGAAAAACTTACCCCTAACATCTCCTTTGTACTTGCTGCCCAATGCCTTAAACCTGTGTCCTCTTCGTAGCAACCATTTCAGTGAATCCACCCTATCTATTCCTCTCAACATTTTATAAACCTCTATCAGGTCACGTCTCAACCTTCGTCTCTCCAGGGAGAAGAGACCTAGCTCCCTCAACCTATCTTCATAGGGCATGCCTCCCAAACCAGGCAACATCCTTGTAAATCTCCTCTGCACCCTCTCAATAGCTTCCACATCCTTCCTGTAGTCAGGCGACCAGAACTGCACACAGTACTCCAAGTGGGATCTGACAAAGGTCTTATAAAGTTGCAGCATTACCTCCCAACTCCTAAACTCAGTCCCTCAATTAATGAAGGCGAGTACACCATACGCCTTCTTGATCACATCCTCCACCTCCGAGGCCGATTTAAGAGTCCTTGGACCTGGACCCCAAGATCCTTCTGCTCCTCAACACTGCCAAGAGTCCTCCTCTTGATATTGTACTCCTTCATCCCATTGGTCCTGCCAAAATGGACCACGACACATTTATCTGCGTTGAAGTCCATCTGCCACTTCTCTGCCCTTTCTTGCATCTTATCTATGTCTTGCTGCAACTTCTGACATCCCTCCACAACACCACCAACTTTCATTGGAGAACTTACTAAACCCATCCTTCCACTTCCTTATCCAAATCATTTCTGAAAATGACAAATAGAGAGGGTCCTAGAACAGATCCCTGGGGCACTCCAGTGGTGACTCATCCAGAACCACACTCTGCCTTCTGCAGGCAAGCCAGTTCTGGATCCGCAAGGCCAAAACCCCTGGGATCCCATGCCCTCTCACCTTCTCAAGAAGTCTTGCACGGGGGACCTTGACAAGCACTTTGAAATCCATGTAAACCACATCCACCGCTCTTTCTTCATCAATGTGTTTAATCACATCTTCAAAGAACTTCACTAGGCTCGTAAGGCACGACCTGCCCTTGACAAAGCTGTGTTGACTATTTCTGATCAAGCTAAACTTCTCTAAATGCTCATAAATCCTGTCCCTCAGGATCCTCTCAATAAACTTACCAACCTCTGAGGTCAGTGATTCACTGGTTGGTAATTTCCCAGGCTACCCCGTTCCCTTCCTTGAAAATAGGAAGCATATCTGCAACCCTCCAGTCCTCTGGAACCTCTCCCGTCTCCATTGATGATGCAAAGATCATCGCTAGGGGCTCTGCAATCACTTCCCTCACCTCCCACTCTAACCTGGGGTACATCCCATTCGGTCCCGCGACTTAACTGTCTTGATAGAATTTAAAAGTTCCAACACATCTTTTTTAACATCCACATACTCAATCTTTTCAGTCTGCTGCAAACTTGCAGTACAACCTCCGAGATCTCTTTCCACCGTGAATACCGATTTCTTTCAGTTCGACACAAACTTTTCCCCCTTCACCTTTTTAAAAATCCAATCCCTTCACTTCTTATTCTTTTACTCTTCACGTATTTGTAGAACGCCTTGGGATTCTCCTTAATCTTACCCGCCAAGGCCTTCATATGACCCCTTCAGGCTCTCCTAATTTGCTTCTTAAGCTCCTTTCTACAGATCTTATAGTCTTCTAGATCCTTAACATCTCCTAGTTCTCTGAATCTTTTGTACACCTTTCTTTTCTTCCTGACTAGATTCATCACAACCTTTCTGCACCACAGTTCCTGTGACCTACCAAAACCTCCTTGTCTTATCGGAACATTGTTGTGTAGAGCGCCAAACAAACATTCCTTGAAAATCTGCCACCTTCCTTCAGTACTTTTCCAGAAGAACACCTCCTTCCAATTTACTTGTCCGATTTTCTGCCTGATGATTTCATATTTCCACTACTCCAGATAAACGCCTTTCTATCCTGCTTGATCCCATCTCTTTCCAATGCTATCATGAACGAGATAGAATTATGATCACCATCCCCGAGATGCTTTCCTACCGAGATCCAACACCTATCCTGGTTCATTAGCCAGCACCAGGTCAAGTTCAGCCTCTCCTCTCATAGGCTTATCCACGTGCTGTGTCAGGAAACACACCTAACAAGCTCCTCACCATTCAAACCCCTTACCCTAGGGATATTCCAGTCGAAGTTTGGGAAATTAAAGTCTCCCATCACGACAACTCTGTTATTACTACATCTCTCTAGGATCTATTCCCCTATCTGCACCTCAACTGCCCTGTCATTCACTATTGGGCAGCCTATAGAAAACACCCAACAAAGTTATTGACCCCTTGCTGTTTTTAACTTTCATCCACAGAGATTCTGTAGACAGCCCCTCCATGGCATCCACCTTCTCTACAGTTGTGACACTGTCCCTGATCAACAGTGCCACTTTGCCACCTTTCTTGCCTCCCTCCCTGTCCTTCCTGAAGCATCTAAATCCTGGCACCTGAAGTACCCAGTCCTGTCCCTGAGACATCCAGGTCTCCGTAACGGACAACACATCACATTCCCAAGAAGCAATCCACACCGTAAGCTCATCCGCTTTATTCACTCCGCTCCTGGCCTTTAAAATGGACACACGTCAGACCCTTGGTCTGGGTGCTTCCCTTCTCATCACCTGTTTAACCTCCCTCTCATACAGTCTACAGTCCTTCTCTACTTGCAAGCTAACCTCCTCGCTCTCAGCCACCTCATCTCGATTCCCTCCCCCCAACCTTTCTAGTTTAAACTACCTTTCTAGTTTATTAACTTGTGGACCGAAGGACCTGTTTTTGCTGTAGTTTTTTTGAGATTCTGTGATTCAAAATTGGATCCTGGGTGCCTTGTTGTTACTCAGCTACATGCTGCCCCTGACTGACATTAACCACAAACTCAGCTTCATGTTTCATTTATGCTTATTATGCTAATGGAACCCAGCTGTGCCTCACTGTCACTTCTCGCAACCCTTTGTCACATATTGGACTGCTTGTCTGACATCCAGTACTGGATGAACAAAAATATCCTCCATTCCTATCTGCTGACTCCATGTCTCTTCCTGGAAACTACTCGAGGTTGAAGTAGTCTGTTTACAATGATATAACTACGCAACTACCATGATCATCATTTTTTTGCACCTTGATAATATTGCTTTACTCGGTACCATCTCAGCTCATCCACTTTTGAAATTCTCATTCTTGCCTTTCTTACCTCCAGATTAGATTATTCCAATGCAATCCTCCTAAGCTCGCACATCCTCTCTCTTCAGGTATCATGCCTTGACCTGGCATTTTTTTCTCGTCCATGATTGCATTTGGCAACATCCAGCTCTGAAGATTTGTCGTTGCTCTCTGG
Organism: Sphyrna mokarran; assembly: GCA_024679065.1. Lineage (NCBI taxonomy): Eukaryota > Metazoa > Chordata > Chondrichthyes > Carcharhiniformes > Carcharhinidae > Sphyrna > Sphyrna mokarran. Next base: position 114,383,272 of record JAGIQG010000004.1, read on the forward strand.
TGTTGCATGAGCAGGAAACATTCCCTTTCACACTACCTTCTATTAATGTATGTTATAAAGGTTTGCAAGTTGATACTTCACGTGTTTGGCCGTTGTTATGAATGCAGCTTCCTGGGCCATCGAGTACTGGGGTGGGAATTGAGCCAGAGCTTCTGGCTGAGAGGCAGGGACACTACCCACTGTGCTACAAGACCTCCTTCCTACATTCTACCCACCATAAACTTGAGGTTATCCAAAAATCTGCTGCATGTGTCTTAACTTACACCAAGTGCTATTTTCCTATCCTGCCTGTGCTTCCTACCTGCTTTGACTCCCAGTCAAACTCAACTTCAAAGTTGTCATTCTTGTTTTCTCATCCTATCATGGCCGCGTCCTCCTCTCAATCCTCCAGCTCCACAATCCTCAGATATTTGTGCTGCTCCAGTTCTTGCCTCTTGAGTGTCCCAATTTTAATTATTCCTCCATTGGTGCTGCGCCTTTAACTTCCTGGCCCTAAAATTTTGTCTTCTTTCATTGTGTCTCTCTCTTATTGTTCTTTACAATACTCCTTAAAGCTTACATCTGTTACCAAACTTTTGGTCATTCCACTTAAAGTGAAGATGGAATAGTGATTTCTTTGATTTGATTTATCATTGTCACGTGCATTAACATACAGTGAAAAGTATAGTTTCTTGCACGCTATACTGACAAAGCATAGCATTCATAGATAAGGAAATGAAAGAGTGCAGAATGTAGTGATAGAGTCATAGCTAGGGTGCAGAGAAAAATCAACTTAATGCAAGGTAAGTCATTCAAAAGTCTGACAGCAGCAAGGAAGATGCTGTTCTTGAGCCAATTGGTATGTGATCTCAAACTTTTGTATTTTTCCTGAAGAAAGAAGTGGAAAAGAGAATGTCCGGGGGGTGTGTGGGGTCCTTCATTATGCTGGCTGCTTTTCCGAGGCAACAGGAAATGTAGACAGAATCAATGGATTGGAAGATTGATTTGCATGATGGATTAGGCTACATTCATGACCCTTTGTAGATCGTTACGGACTTGGACAGAGCAGGAGCCATACCAAGCTGTGATACAACCAGAAAGAATGTTTTCTATGGTACATCTATAAAAGTTGGTGAGAGTCTTTGCTCACATGCCAAACTTCCTTAGTCTTCTGAGAAAGTAGAGGTGTTGGTGGGCTTTCTTAACTATAGTGTCAGCATGGGGGATTAGGACAGGTTGATGGTGATCTAGATACCTAAAAACTTGAAGCTCTCACCCTTTCTACTTCGTCCCCATTAATGTAGACAGGGGCGTGTTCTCCTTTACACTTCCTGAAGTTGATGACAATCTTCTCCATTTTGTTGACATTGAGGGAGAGTTTATTGTTGCCACACCAATTCACCAGACTTTCTATTTATTCCTATATTCTGTCTCATCATTATTTGAGATCTGACCCACTGTGTAGTGTCATCAGCAAACTTGAAAATCGAATTGGAGGATTTGGCTGCTGTCATATGTGTATAAGGAATATAGTAGGGGGTTCAGAACGCAGCATTGTGGGGCACTGCTGTTGCAATGATTATGGAGGAGCTGTTGTTGCCTATTCTTATTGATTGTACACTGTGAATTAGGAAGCTCAGGATCCAGTCGCAGAGGGAGGTGCCGTGATCCAGACCATGGAGTTTGGAGATGGCTTTTGAGGGAATAATAGTGTTGAAAGGCTGAGCTGTCGTCAATAAATAGGAGTCTGACATAGGTATCCTTGTTATCTAGGTGTCCCAGGGTTGAGTGCAGGGCCAGGGAAATGGCATCTGCAATGGACCTGTTGAGGCTGTGGCAAACTGTAGTGGATCCAGGTAGCCAAGGAGGCTGGAATTGATTCGTGCCATGACTAACCTTTTGAAACACTTCATAATGATGGATGTCAGAGCCATCCTGGTTTCTTAGATACCAGGATGATGGTCTTGAAGCAGATAGGGACCTTAGATTGTTGTAAAGAGAGGTTGAAGATGTCTATGAACACCTGCGCCAGCTGATCTGCACAGAATCTGAGTGCACGTCTGCGTTCCCCATCCAGGCCATTGTTGTCTATAGGTTGACCTTCAAGAAAACTGACATCTGCAATGATGATCCCAAATACAGGTTCAGCCAGGGCTTCCAGGATGCAGGGTGGAAATTCAAAACAAGCTAGTTCTCATTTGAAGAGCCTGATTTCTTCCATACTTTACGAAAGTGACAAGGAAATCAAGCATTACAATCCAGGTGAATATGGGGGGATGGAGGGGAATCAGAATATTGAATTCAATGATCAGCCATGATCAAGATGAATGGGATGGAGGGGAATCAGAATATTGAATTCAATGATCAGCCATGATCAAGATGAATGGCGGAGCAGTCTCAAAGGCCTCCTCCTACTTTTTCATATTTCTTTGTTTCCCGGTATCAAATTTCTCTTTGTAGGGTGGGGAGCTCAGGAATTTGCCATATTCAAGGGTCAGCTAATGTCTCAGCTAATGTCTTTGTGCTTTGGGTGGAAAGTGCTGGCAGCTCTGATGGGGTATTTTTCTGTACAAGTTTCACTGGGCTGGAGGGATTAGGAATTTCTACGCCTGTCAGGAATTATAGCATTCAGTGTGTTGGAAATGATAATCTCTCTTCAGAGAAGTTCAATTTACATTTTTCTGATACTCTATTATTAGAACTACTTGAAAAATAAATTGAAAATATACATTACCAAACACAACATTCCTTAATAACAATTGGTAACAATTGGCTGAATGTGTGTTTGGCTCTCAGGCACAGAGTTGCTTGTTGAACTCACAGGATGAACAGAATGTCAGATTTGGCAAAAATGCCAGGAACCTGTCTCAGATTCTGGTTGGAAGTTTGCCAATTGCTAGACTGGTTGAAGATGTATCACTTGCATCAAAAACACATACCAGCCGCATTCAGTTTTTTTTTTATTTTGTATTACGCCAAGTTGTTGGCTTGGCTATGGTCTCTCTATGTAAGGTGATGCCAACTGTCAGTGCAATTTACAGATGTGTCACAAAGTTAGTTGCTGAATTAGTATTTTTGGTGATTTCTGAATGGTTTTTGCTTCATTCCAGCACTTTGAAAATTGACTTCCTCTGCACAGGGCAGTGGCTCTTGCACATCTCTCTGTTTTTGCTCTCTGCCAAGTTGAAATAGCAAACGTTGGATGGATGGGATAGGAAATGGGGTGGGAGGTGAAACTGCAGTTAAGCCACCATGGAACAAAAGAAGAAAGAAGAGGAGGAGGAGGAGGGTACAACTCAAAGCCATATCTAGAAAGGGTCCTTGGGGTGCATCGCTGCCACCACACCTCGATTGAGGAGCAACGTATGAGATGCCTCCTTTACCAAGAAAGCTGTCCGTGAATTGATGCAACTAGATATACAACCAAACAAACAGCAAAGTATAGAATACAATGTCCAGCATTATCCTCAACCTTCATGTTTCTGGTTTCATTCAGGCTGTAATAAGTGACAACAGTGACATCTCACCATTTACTGTACATTGATGTATCACGGTGATTGGCTGCACCAGGGAAAACCAAACTTGGATTTTATTCTCCATGGACAGAGTGAAACAGGATGAGAAGAGCACTGGGCATCATTAATGCAAAACAGATTTTCTCAGGGTCTGTGGGCTAATTAGGTGGGAAGCTTCAGGATTTTGACCCATTGTTGGTGAAGGAACATCAAGATATATTTGAATCATAGTGTGTGACTTGGGCAGGGTAGAGCTTGGAGATGGTGATGTTTCCATACATGGGCTGTCCTTGTTCTTGTCGATGATTAGATAATTATGTTTGGAAAATGTTTATGAAAGCGTCTTGGCAAGTTGCACATTGCATCTTGTAGGTGGTTCACTTTTCTGACACTGTGTGGGGGAAAATAAATGTTTCAGTCATGAATGTCCTTGTGTTTTCTTCAGCAGTTTTTTCTGATTGAAGTCAATATCAGTACTTTGCAGTTAACATGCAGCCTGGTCCTCTGGTATGCTGATAACTGTGGTGACCTAGAGCCTGAGTCTGGCTCCGACACACTTGTGCCTGGCTAATTCTTTCTCTAACCAACATGTCAGTGTATCAACTGATGTCTCTTAAGAAATTGAATGAAGATGCATCATCAGTAACTTTGAACTGCTCTACATTTAACAGCTGAGGGGATGCAATATTATTGACAGCTAAAATTTAAGTTCAGAGTAAGTTTAGTGTTAGAAAATCAAGGAGTAGATAATAGGGAAGGCAATAATACAAGTTGCAATTAATGATGTTGAGAGCTGACAACTCCAGTAAGACCACTGACCCCATTTGCCCTGCATCACAGCCATGTTCAAGATGCAATGCTTCCCATGCTGTAATTCTGAGAGATGCCTTCCTATTCCTCCCTCATAAGGTGCTCTGGGACAGCTCGGCACCTCTGGGCAAAAGGATGTCCCAGTTCAAGTTCACTGATGTGTCGTAACCTCCACTACAGCATCAAAGATTTTTTTTCATGTCTGCTGCATCCTTTTAGCCATTTCCTTTAAAAGTGGCTGCAAAATCTGTAATTGCAGAAGATTGTTCTTCTTATTTCAAAGGTGTTGGCAGCCATTAATTAATTGTTTTAAAAAATTCATTCATGGACACAGGCATTACTGGCTGGCCAGCCTTTATTGGCCATCTCTAGTTGCCCTTGTTCAGAAGGCAGTTGAGTATCAACTATACATCTGCAGCTCTGGAGTCACATTTAGGCCAGACCGAGTAAGGACGACAGATTCCCTTCCCTGAAAGAGATATCTCCACTCCCATTGCCAAGAGGCATGTAGCCATTAAATATCTCAGGTAACACAGGACACATGCACAAACCTTTGCAACCTCACCTCATGAAGGGACAGCGCTCCAAAAGCTTGTGCCACCAAATAAATCTGTTGGACTTTAACTTGGTGTTGTGAGACTACTTAATGTGCCTACCTCAGTCCAATGCTGGCAACTCTACATCATTGCAATGAACAAAGAGCTAAAGTACACCACCCCCAAACCTCTGCCCCCATTTTTGAATGCTGTCCAATTTCCCGACCATTGGGTGGCTTTTTATATCTCACTCATCCTGAAACCATAAAATCCCGTGGTTGGTCAATGGACCTTCCCATTGTCGCCCCTCCAATTCCAATGGCGGGTGGGGCAGTAGAATTCTGGCCATTGTATTTGCAAAGAACCTTCATGTCAAGTCCTGGGCGGAGTTTTACATTCTGAATTTTGATGCTGGAAGTGGAAGTCAGAGCATTTTCCACTGTGCAGGGAGGGGGAATGGTGGTTTGTGGGTAGATGTGGGTGGGGGGAGGGGGGATGCTGGTGATTGGCCACAGCTGATCACGCAGAATCTCATGCAGTTTAGTTCATTATTTATACATCTGCATGGAGCACGGCAAATCTTGTGCCAGGATAGCAGGCAGCCTTCCCATCATTACCTCATGAGGTTGGAGTTCAGACACCATATTTAAAGGGCACCTAGGTAGCCCCTCCCTTCACCTGTCTCTCATTTCCAGGCTTGGCACAGTATGTTCTCCCAGTTCCTGATATGAATCAAATTGTGAGTGGTCCCTAAAAAGATGAAAGCAGAGTCTACTTACTTTGATGCTATGGAGTACGTCAGGCTCACCAGGTGCAGTTGTAAAAGTGAACGTTCTAATTTCTGGCTGGCAGGGAACTTAATTTCAGTGAAGTGGTCTTTTAAATAAGCGTGCATGATAGGCTAAGGCACATAAAAAGGCTTTTCAACATGCTTCATTGGGATGTTCAACTCACCTTTAAGTCACCTTTAAAATCACTTGAACAGAATTCCTGCAGTTTATCCTGACATTGGGAACTGAATTCACACCTAATACCACACTAAATTTCCCGGCCCGGCAAGCTTCCTGATGGTGGCAGGGCTGGAAGATTCTACCTGGCATTTCCCTTTGAATGACTTTAGGGGGTCTCGATGTATTTTGAATGCAAGATTGCAGCTCACAGAGTATTTGTAATTTATAATGATGTTTTACGATAACAGATATATTTACTGAGTTTTTTTTGTCCGTACAGAACTAGGCTTTGTAAGCGCAAATATGATCATCAGTAAGGATCACGGGAAAGAGACAACAACTATACTCATGGAAGGTAAATATCCACTATTTGCTAACCTGTTGGTATGAATACTTTTGATTCAGTTTCCAAAATCAAGTCGATATTATAGAATCCAAATATTTCAACCTTACTATTGTTCATGCTCTCCCACCTCATCCTATCAATTTTATTCCTCTTATGTTTGTTTAGCTTTCCGTTAAATGGATCTATACTAATTGTCAATAGTACTCTTTCTAGTAAGTCATTCCATAGAACCCTTCCTCCATGATGCACAAGTTATCCATCATGCTGATCGATTATCCTGCATATCAAACATAGTTGTTTTGGATGTCCCATTTATCCAGGCTCAGTATCAGTCTATACTGGCTTGCCTGCAGTCATGTCAATGCATTCTGGGACTTGAAACCAGGACCTTCTGGCTCAGAGGAAGAGGAGCTAACCACTGCGTCATTCTAGCTCAACATGTTTCATTGAGACATATGGGCTGGTATTTAAAGGGGCCTTTGGGGTAGATCAAAGACTGGCAAATTATGCCTGAATTGCAACAGATGGCATGCCTATTGCCTTTCCTCTACCAAACTATTTTGCCAGTAATGGAAATGGAGGCAACCAGTCTACTACCTTCCTTGAGCCAAAATGAGGCACTAATTAGCAGCCTCTCTGCGTCCACTGCCATTTTACCAGGATGGGTGAGTTGCAGCCACACGAGGAAACCATTAGGAAAATGCTGTCACCCCTTGGTAGGTTTCCTAGGGTGGAAGAAGGTCTTACTTTTAGGGCACTCTTTGGCCCAGCGATGGGCAATGTCCCAAGGTAGCAGCATCATCTGTCTTGCCAATCCCTCAACAAAGCCTGTCTGACTGCCCCTGATCCCTAGACCAGAACACTGCATTTGCCTGACGAAGGCTCGTGAATTTACTATCAAATAAGTTGGTTGGATTTAAAATTGGTGTTGTAAAACTTTACTGAGTTTACCCCAGTCCAACGCCGGCATCTCTACATCATGCCCCTGATCCCCCAGGTCTCACTTACTGAAGTTTGAGGGCACATATCCATTGATGAACCATGCTTACTATGCCTAGCCAGAGAGTCATTATGGCACAGAAAGATGTCACTAGGCCCATTGAACCCATGCTAGCTCTCTGTAGGGCAATTTAATCAACCTTATACCTTTATGCTTTCCTCATAACTCTGCAAGTTTAATTCCCCCAAGTGTCCATTCAATTTACTTTTGAAAGAACTCATTGTCTCCACTTCCGCTACCCTTGTAGGCAGTGAAATCTAAGTCATTACCTCTAGCTGCATTACAAATAAAAACTTCTCCCTGGAGCTTGCTCCATCAGCTAATAGGCATAGCTTTTATTTGCTCCAACTTGAAATTATATTGTCCACTTCCAGCAAACTTCCCCTTCAAATAGAACAACCCCAGTTTCTCCAGACAAACATTGGAGCTAAAATCCCTCATCCCTGGAACCTTTCTAACAATTTTTTTATGCCTTTTCCTCTCAGTCTCCCTCTCTATTCAGTTCTGGTATTATCCTTCCAAATTCTTTTGGATATTTTCCAGATAATCTTCCAATCCACTGTTGCTATCTGATCTGTTAGTTGTGACTCAGTAGTTAGTAGTCTTGGCAGTGTCAGGTCATCACTCCAAGTCTTATTCCAAAGACATGAATACAAAATCCAGCTTGACACACACAGTATGGTGCAGAGAGAGTGCTGCATTACTGTAGATGCTGAGATGAGATGCTCAGAAGAGGTGATTCATCATAGTCCTGGTTTTGCTCTTAGGGAGTTACAGGTAGTTAGAGAATGGAGTTCAGAACATGGACCTAAAACAATGACTTCAGTCTTCCCAATATTTTAATTGGCAGAAATTTCTTTTCATCTAATACTAGATGTTGGATAAGTAGTCTGATGACTTAGGAACATTTGGCGGGCATTTGCAGAGCTGCAGGTTGAGAGTGAGGAAGAATTTTATTGGGTACTAGGACATCAAAGTTGAAGTTGCTGGTGTGATTAAACAAATCAGTGGCTGCAATGATAAATTTGAAAGAAAGGCAAGAAGGGTGAAATAGGCATCGAGATGCTTAAAGAAGGAGAACGTGTGAGAGGAAAAGGAGTAACTCTGTAAATGTCAAGCACAGCATTACCTACACTAACTGCAGGTAATTATTTACTCCTGAAAAAGGAATTTTTCTAATGACAAAGCCTAAACTTTTGAGATTTCTGTGCAATTTGTAAATGAAAAATTGCAACACGTATAACATTTATAATAAACTATAACAGTAAGTTATTTTGCTGAGAGATTTTTTTGTCATGTTCATGCAGAAGTTGATGTTGTAAAGCCAGAAGATGTCAAAGAAGTGAAAGTCGAGGAAGAAAAGCCAATGCTTCCGACGGTAGAAGGTAAATATCACCACCCATGGGCAATCAAAGGCAACTTTTCATACATTGGCTTCAATTTTCAAAGCTAAAGGCAATATATATTTCAAAACTGTTGAATGAAATCGGAGCCACAGTTCAGAAACAGGCGACTTCATAAATACCAACATTTATTCTCAATGTAAATTTATTCTCTCTGCTCTTCAATTTAACCTCTTCCCCCATTTGCTGATCCAAACTGTCTCCATCCCCCCATCTGTGACTCTATTTATCTTTTCTTGACTACCTATCTCCAGGGTGAATGAGGTAATCAAGGAGGCATATGGCATGCATGCTTTCATTGGTCAGGACATTCAGTATAAGAATTTGCAAGTCATGCTGCAGCTGTACAGAACTTTAGTTAAACCTCATTTAGAATATTGTGTACAATGCTAGTTGCTACACTACCAGAAAGGATGTGGATGTTTGGAGAGGTTACAGAAGAGGTTTACCAGGAAGTTGTCTTGTCTGGAGGGTATTAGCTATGAGGAGAGGTTGAATAAACTCGGAGGTTGAGGGCTGACCTGATAGAGGTTTACAAGATTATGAGTGGCATGGACAAAGTTGATAGTTAGATGCTCTTTCCGTGGATTGAAAAATTAAGTACCAGGGACATAGGTTTAACGTGCATGAGGAAAAGTTTAAAGGAAATTTTTACACAGAGGGTGATGAATATCTGGAACATACTGGACAGGGAGGTGGTGGGAACAGGAATGATGTGGCATTTAAGGTGTAGCTAGATAAATACATGAATAGGATGAGAATGTAAGTACATGGATTCCATAAATGCTTAAAGTTTTAGTTTAGGCAAGCATCATGATCGTTGCAGGCTCCTAGGGCCAAAAGGACTGTTTCTGTGCTGTATTTTTCTTTGTGTTTGTTCCATGGCACAGCATTACCTATATTAACTGCAGGTAACTGTTAACATCTGGAAAAGGAGTTTTCCAATGACAAAACCTCAGCTTGGAGATTTCAGTGCAAGTTTAAGTAGAAAATTGCAACACATGTAATATTTATCATAAGCTATAAGGGTAGATAATTTTGTTAAAGATTTTTTGTCATGTTCATGCATAAATCAGTGTTGTAAAGCCAGAAGCTATCAAACAGGTGGAAGCCAAGAAAGAAAAGCAACACTTCCAACAGTAGAAGGTAAACATCACCACTGAATGCAAAATTGGACAATCAATGGCAACATTTCACTTATTTGCTGCAATTTTCAAAGCTAAATGAAAAATGTGCTCCGAAACAGTTGAGTGAAATCAGGCCACAGTTCAGGAAGAGGCGATTTCATATATACCAACATTTCCGTCAATGTAATTCTTTTCTCTCTGCCCTACAATTCACCCTATCATTATATCCTTTTATTATCTCCTCCCTCATGTGCTTGGTCAACTTGACTATGTCATTGTCAGGAGAAAAGACAGACAGGATGTCAGAGTAACCAAAGCCATGTGTGGTGCTGACTGCTTGGCAGATCACAGACTCATTGTCTTCAAAATGAGGCTCTGCATCAGACCGTAGAGGTGACCATAAGGAAGCAAGGTTATGAAATGAATCAATGTGACCAAGCTAAAGAACCCCAGCATAGCTTCAGCACTGACTGTAGATTTAGAAATCATGCTTGCTGATCTGCACCTTGCAAGCAGTGCTGAGGATGGCTGGGAATGCTTCAGGGATGCTATCCATACATCTGCGCTGAAGATACTCAGGCTCTCTACCTGCAAGCAGCATGACTGGTTCGATGAAATTGATGAGGAGATACAGGCTGTACTTGTTGAAAAGCATCATCTTCATCAGGTCTGTCAGGAAGACTAATCTTCAGCTGCCAAGAAAAATGCTTTTATCAGTGCTCACAGGACAATCCAGAATAAACTGCATAAAATGCAGGTTACCTGGCTGAGCACCAAGGTAGATGAAATATAGGGACACGCTGACAGAAATGACTTGAAATGGTTCTATGAAGCCCTGAACACTCTGTATGCACCTCAGTATCTCGGGAGCTCCCCTCTCCTGAGTACAAATGGTACAACTCTCATTACAGAGAAAGCTCAGATCCTGCAGAGATGAGCTGAACACTTTGACGCCACCCTCAATTGACTGTCATCTATTAATAATGAGGCAATAGACAGGATTCCTCAGGTTGATATCAATAGACCCATGGTAGTATCCGAAGTCACAAAAGCTGTCAGCCAGCTATCGAGTGGCAAAGCCCCAGGGGCAGATGCCATACCTCCAGAGATCTATAAAGCTAATGGTCCTGCACTTATTGAGAAGCTCACCAAGTTGTTCCAGTCCTTTTGGAAGCAAGGAGCTATTTCTCAAGAACTGAAAGATGCTTCCATCGTACACCTCTACAAGAGGAAGGACAATCAGCAAATATGCCACAACCACCGAGGAATCTCGCTGCTCTCCATCACAGGAAAATCCCTTGCAAGAGTCCTGCTAAATTGTCTGGTCACTCATCTGGAGCTGGGCTTGCTTCAAGAGTCACAGTGTGGCTTCTGCAAGTACTGATATCATTTTTGCTGTGTGCTAACTTCAGGAGAAGTGTCAGGAGCAGAATCACGAGCTCTACACGAAACCTCACGAAAGCCTTCGATACTGTAAACTGACAAGGCCTGCGGAGGATCGTGTCAAAGTTTGGCTTTCCCCCCAAATTCATTCAGCTGGTATGCCTGTTCCATGATGGCCAGAGTACTGGATGGCGGAGAATCCTCTGAGGCATTCCCAGTCACCAATGGCGTCAAACAGGGCTGTGTACTCACTCCCACACTGTTCAGCATGATGTTTACTGCCATGCTGAATAATGTCTTCCAGGCAGTGTTGCTGGAATCAGCCTCAAGTCAGTGTTGCTGGAATCAGCCTCAAGTACAGAGTGGATGGGAAGCTTTTCAATCTGAGGAGACTTCAAGTTATTACCAAAGTGAAAGAAACTGTTCAGAGTGATTTTCTCTTTGCCGATGACTGCGCCCTGTATGCTGGCTCAGAGCCAGAGATGCAAGTCAGTATGAACAAATTTTCCACAGTTTGTGATGACTTTGGACTCACCATCAACATTAAAAAGACCAAAGTCATGCACCAGCCTGCTCCTCATGCATTGTACTTAGAACCTATAACCAAAATCAAAGGGTAGAAACTACAGGCAGTGCACCAGTTTACTTATCTTGGCAGCACCCTCTCCCAGGCAGTGACTATTGATACAGAAGTTAACTGCAGAATAGTAAAGGCAAGTTTTGCTTTCAGTAGACTGCATTCTACTGTATGGGAGTGTTGAGGAATCAGCCCAGCAACAAAACTGAAGGTCTACAACGCTATGGTACTCACTATCTTGCTGTATGCCTGTGAAATGTGGACTGTGTATTGAAGACACGCAAACAGCTCAATCATTTCCATATGACTTGTCTTCGCAGAATATTACACATCCGATGGCAAGACAAAGTACCAGACACTGAAGTTCTGTCTAGAGCAAGTCTACCATGAGTCCACACATTGCTGATGAGAGTGTACACCCAGTGGGCAGGTCATGTCATCCGTATGTCAGACAAGCACGGACACAAGCAGCTCTTTTTTGGAGAACTCTCTGCTGGAAGATGCTCGCATGAAGGGCAAAAGAAATATTTCAACGATACACTCAAGACCTCCCTGAAGTCACTTGTCTTTGACATGATCACCTGGGAAACGTTGGCGCAAAACCGCCCTACCTGGTGCTGCCTCATCCACAAAGGCTGTCAAGCTCATGAACCAAAGTGTATTGCTAAAGCACAACTTAAGCACGAGCTGCACAAGTCCAGAGCCACCAGCGCAATAACTACAATGTCTACACAAGTCTGTCCAATATGTGCCAGGACATTCCATGCCTAAATTGGCCTGATCAATCATCTTTGGACACATGGCAACCAGCCCCAAAATGACTAATGGTGTTGAGGTCCTTATCGATGACGATGGACGAACAACAGTCAACTCCCCTGCCTTCTCCCCACCCCGCTGACCCCAACACTACCGTCCGCCAGACTTCCTTTGAAGCAGTCAAGAAATTAATGCTAATATCCTGTAAGTAATAACACTGGAAAACTTAGTGTGACTGAAATCTCTAGTGCTGATGACTTGCATTCCCCTGTTCAGAACAAACTAATTACAGAGATAGAGAACACATTGGTTTCGACTTTGTAGAATTTCTTGGGCACTGGATCAGTCCCCACGGATTGGAAGGTAGAAAACATAACACCGTTATGTGAAGAAGAAGACAGAAAGAAAACAGGAAATAATCTAATTAGCCTGGAATGTATAGAAGGGAAAATGCTCCAATGATTTTGTGAGACAACAGGACACTTAGAGCATCATAATGTACTGAGGCAGAGTGAGCATACACTTATGAAAGACAGCATTTGTTTGACAAGAGGACGATACCTGAAGAGTAAGCTGTGAATAATATTGGTGAACGTGGGGATCAGAAGGGTGAAGGTGATCAGAAGGTTGTGAAGTTGTATGAATGAAGTAGTGGCATGATGGGAAAATTAGTCAAATAAAACTGACTCTGCATAACCTAAGACACGAATAAGACCGGAGAAAGTCAAGACCTAATAAGGCTGACCCCACATAACTTAGGGCTGGATGAGTGAGGCGAGATAAGGTCAGAAATGACAAAGTCATCAGCCTTCTTCTGTTCTATCGAAAGGACAAGATAAAAGTATGAATGATGAGAAAAAGAAGTCTCGGAGGCCACTGGGTTATAGCACAAATAATGATGTTACTACTGTTTGTACTACTAATCGAATTCCTAAAGTCATGTAAACTGATAAGAAAAAGGTATAACTGTTGAATTGATTCTTTATGCAAGCATGGACTTGAGAGCAGAATTAGCAAGTCGTAACGACAGCTCTCTGAACTCAAGCTTTTGCCAATACTGCATACAGTCTTTTGGAAATAAAGATGTTATTTTGTTGAGTCTCTCTATCACAGTCAAGGAGCAGGAAAAATTTCCACTCAACAGATGTTCAACAATTTAGTGGGAATGGGGTCAAGTCAGCAGAAGACACAGCTTATGGACAAATGACCTCTGAAAAGGCAGGAGAAATGTGAGGAGAGAAACTAGGGAACAGTTTGCTTTCACTAGAGCAGGGGGAAACATCAGAGGAAGTTTGAGACTGTGAGCTGGAGAAAGGGAGTGACACGGCAAAGTCAGCTGATGAGATGGTCTTGCTCTCAGTGACAAAGAACTCCTCACAATTATTGTTGGAGGTCAGCGTGGAGAGATTAGGGGACAGAGGTTTAAGAATGCAGTACTGTACCAAAAGATAATGTTATCTTTGTGTTCCAGGATGATCCTGAAATAGTGGACAGTTTTAATAGTTAATAGCAGGGGATTGCCCATAGAGGTGGCTGCAGGTTGAACATGAGTAAGGCTTTTATTAAGCACCAAGACATCAGATTTGAAGCTGAGGGTGTGATTGAACAAATCTGTGGCTGCAGAAATATTGTGGTAAATTTGCCAAAGACTGGGTAGTTGGGACTTTGACAGTACAGTTGGAATGAATCAGAAGTTTTTTTTAAGAATGAAAGGGAGAATAGTTTTTTGGTTAGTTCAGCTGGCTGGATTGCTAGTTTGTAATGCAGAGAGATACCAACAGCATGGGCTCAATTCGTGTACTAGCTGAGATTATGAAGACCTGCCTTCTCAACCTTGTCCCTCGCCTGAGGTGTGATGATCCTTAGGTTAAATCACCACCAGTCAGCTTTCTCACTCTCTCTTTGTCAAAAACGGGAAAAGCAGCTTATGGTCCTCTGGAAATTCAGTGATTTTCCAGATCTTGGAATGAATTCGGGATCGTTTTTTCCAGGGATACATACAGATGATCGGGCGGGTTAGGAGATAAAGGGAGGATGTGGATGGAGAATAGTATTACAACGTGATCAAAAATGGCTTTTTTTGCGATTTATGTGATGGAGCCAGTAAAACAGTGACAGCGAAGATCATGAACATGGGCTGGGGAGCTTACACGGTGAATGATGGTTGGAGATGATGTGTAGGCAGCCAACTCAGAAAAGGGAAGATGATGAGTTGAGATGGGGGTTGATTTCGCTGAGGATGAAAAATTTCAATGCAAAGGTGAAGCGAGGAAAGCCAAGAAGCTACCTCCATGAAAATGTTTTGATTGTCTTTGGGAAAGTTGGAGACAAACTTTGAATGAAAGGCAAAAGGATGAGAATAAGTTGAGATGCTTAAATGGGGAGAATATGTGAAAGGAATAGGAGTAAATCTATAAATGCCAAGCACCGATAAGAGAAAGCACTATAATAGAAAGGATATTATAAAGCTAGAAGTAGCGGAGAAAACATTCACTATGATGATACCGGCTCTTGATGGTATCATCAGGATAGGCTGAATAGGCTGGGACCTTTCTCTCTAGAGCTTAAGAGTCTTTGGGATGAACTTAGAGGTCTATAAAATAATCATGGACATAGATAAGGTAGATAGTCAACCTCTTTTCCCTAAGGTAGATAGTCAACCTCTTTTCCCAAAGTTAGCAGAATCTAAAAGTAGAGTTCGTAGTTTTAAGGTGATACAGAAGGGTCCAGGTGGGCAATTTTTTTCACAGAGGGTGGTGAGTGAGCGTCTGGGACAAGCTGCCAGAGGTAGTAGTAGAGGTGGGTAATCTCTTTGTCTTTTAAAGGCATTTAGACAGTTATGTGGGTAAGATGGGTATAGAGGGATGTGGCCCAAATGCAGATAGTTGAGACAAGCTAAAAGCTAAACACTGGATGGAATGAACAAGTTGGGCCAAAGGGACTATTTCCATGCTACAAACTCTATGACTCTACCTTATATCGTCTTGACTACCTTATTACCGAGGTGGATGAGGTAATCAAGAAGGCATACGGCATGATGCTTTCATTGGTCAGGGCACTGAGAATAAAAATTCGCAGGTCGTGCTGTGAACCTTAATTAGACCTCATTTAGAATATTGTATACAATCCTGGTTGCTGCACTACCAGAAAGTATGTGGATGCTCTGGAGAGAGTACAGAATAGGTTTACCAGAATGTTGCCTCGACTGGAGCTTATTAGTTATAAGGAGAAGTTGGATAAACTTGGTTTGTTCTCACTTGAACGACAGAGGTTGAGGGGTGACCTGATAGAGGTTTACAAGATGTGAGTGCCATGAACATAGTTAGACACTCTTTCAAGGATGAAAACCAAGGGGTCATAGGTTTAAGGTGAGTGGGGAAAAGTTTAGAGGAGATTTTTACACAAAGGATAATGAATATCTGGAACACACTGCCCATTGAGGTGGTGGGAGCAGTACGAAGTGGCATGTAGGGGCAGCAGGATAAATACTTGAATAGGATGGGAATGGAAGGATATGGACTCCATAAGTAATTATGGTTTTAGTTTAGGCAAGCATCATGATCGGCGCAGGCTTCAATGGCCGAAGGGCCTGTATCTGTGCTGTACTTTTCTTTGTTGTTTGCTCTATGGCACAGCATTACCTATATTAACTGCAGGTAACTTTAATATCTGGAAAAGGAGTTTTCCCAATGACAAAGCCTCAGCTTGGAGATTTCAGTGCAATTTGTAAATGAAAAATTGCAAAACATATAATATTTATCATAAGCTCTGAGGGTAGATGATTTTGCTGAAGACTTTTTGTCATGCTCACGCAGAAATCAATATTGTAAAGCCAGAATTTGTCAAAGAGATGGAAGTCAAGAAGGAAAGACAGAGCTCCTTTATGCCACACTCAGTCAAATGCTCCCTTGATATCAAGGGCAGTCATTCTCACCTCACCCCTGGGGTTGAACATGGTTGGTTTCACTCACCTGCTGATTCAGAATATGTAATTACTTATTTTGATTAATTTGATTCTCATTTTAAATGCTTAAATACAGCAGCATTAAGAATTAATTTAAAGTACACTGATGTCCAAAATGGCTGTCTATGCATGAAGACATTAATCTGTCTCAACAGTGAGTAGTTTCAAACAAAATATAATTTTGGTACAAAAGTGTTTGGCCATAGTGCATTTACCATTGGGATAGTTTGTATCCAAAATCTGATATTTAAATATGAGTAGTGTAAGCAAATTTAATTGAAAGGAAAACTATTTTGGCAAAGATTCTACAGTGTAATTGCAAATGACCATGAATTGAACATTTAAGTGTATCAGTGCCCCATCTTTCAATGTTGTAGGTCTCTGCTGCTCAGTGTTCTTTCCCACCCAATGCTCCATGTTCCCGTCATCTGCTGTGGGTTTGGAAACTTTATCCTATCTGTGATAAGATTAAAATGGGGAAATTCCTGTATAATGTGGCTCCTGATGTTTTTATCCACAAATCCAGCGGGATTTCTCTGTCACTTTGGAAGCCAGGCTGTATGGGTGCAATTAAAGTTTGTATTAATTTCCTTTTTCACTGATTAAGGGTGAGAGTCTGTGAGACAATTAATGTGGCGGAGAAACACTCAAACTGCACATGCACGACATTGGCAGAGCCATTGAATTGAACTGGGCCCAGATGAAGCTGGGCATCACATGTCTGCAGTGGTTCAAGAAGGTGGCTCACCATCACAGGGCAATTACAGATGGTAAATAATGCTGCCTAGATAATGAGGCAAAAAATACCAAATTTGCAAAGAATAAGATTATGTGGGGGAAGGGACTGTAGATCAGTGGTGACCACAGGACAAAGAAGATATGAGAAATGAGAATGTACTGTAATCTTCCATTGTATAAACTCTGTCACTGACCATAACCTCAGCAACAACCATTCTAGTTTTGGTGACTGCAGTGTCTGCCGTGGAGGTGAGAACATGCTATCATTTTTGTCCCTTATTGATATCTTCTGCTGTCTCCAATTGCACAAGACCCTGTTCTGCAAAAAGATTGAAGCGTGTCAGTGGGTGTGAAATACTATTTTTGTGTGATGTGGTTGTCATAGATGAATAACTGATAGCATAGATTGTCTATGCTGAATTGCCCCTTAGTGTCCCAAGACATGTAGGCTAGATGGATTAACCATGGATGTGTGGAGTTACAGACGTAAGGTAGAAGAGAAGACCTGGGTTATCTACTCTGTTAGAGAATCAGTGCTGACTTGATGGACTGAATGGCCTCTTCTTGCCATAATTTTATGAGTGTGCAAGCTGTTGAGGATGGCTGAAGTGTAGAAGTCCCCAAGCCCCTCTTCCCCTAGTCCTTCAGAGTTACCAGCAGGAGTCGTCAGTGCTTGTCTCCCTCTGCAGAAGAGAACCTCTGAGTCACCGGTAAAATGCTAACAGCAATGGACAAAGCATCTAATTGATAAATAAGGTAGCTGGATTGACTCCTGGGCAGAAGAAATATTCGCCACCTCTCAGTCACTGGTAAAATGGCATGATGACAGGCAGAGAGAAGATGATGGGCAGTCAATCCCATATCTTTCCTTACCCTTTTGCTCTGTCACTTAACCATCTCACCTCCCCCTGTCAACTGCCTCCCAGGGGATTAGTCACACCTTAGCTAACATTTGTAATTTGTAAAATTAATTCTAAAGATATGATTCAACCTAGATATTTTTGTTATATCCACGCAGAGCTGACTGAGAAAACAAAGCTAGCAAAAAAGACACTACCAGATAAATATCCAGGATAAGATTGTTGGTTTTAATAATCTGTTGTTTCAGAATATGCAATGACCTATGGTGATTCATTTAAATTTATTTTAAATCTTTAAATGCAACAGTCCAAAGATGTGTGGATTAGGTTGATTGACCATGCTAAATTGACCTTAGTGCCAAGAGGATTAGCAGGGCAAATATGTGGGGTTACAGGAATAGGGCCTGGGTGGGATTGAGGTTAGTGCAGACTCGATGGGTTGAATAGCCTTCTTCTACACTGTAGGGATTCTGTGATTTTCTTTTAAATCTATGCAGATTTGATTGAAATAAGGTATCCAGGAAAAAAAGATAAGGCCAGGTAAACATCCAGGGTAACATTGTTGGCTTTGACAACAATGCTGATTTCGAATGTCTGATGACTTCTGTTGATTCCTTTGGCTTCCATTTTGAATGTTTCAATGATAGACATAACTAAAGGCAATTTTCAGAGCTACAGAAATTGCTGTCCCCTAGGTGAAGCAGGATGTGAAGACAATGGGACAATTGGGCTCAGGTGAGAAGGGAGAGAAATGAGGGGGCAGAAAGGATTCAATGACCAGAAAATAGGAGAGAAGAGGGAGGAATGGAAAGGATAGGGAAGACGGACAGAGAGAGGGGAGATTTGGTATGGAAATGGTGATCTGCAATGAGGAATGGGGGGGGGGGGTAAATAGAAACAGCAGAAATCTCTTGGGATGATTAAGCTGAGTGGTATTTCGCTCTGTGATTTTCTATTTAGTGTGAATTTGTCATTCCCAGGCATGGACTTTGTGTTTAATGGTGATGTTTTCCCTACTACAAGGCTTTGGAATTTGTGGGGAATGTTTGAATCCACGGGACCAGTTATCTGATTTGCTGGGATGGTGGTTGGCAAATATACCAGTGTGGAGTGGACGTGAGGGTTTTGTTTCAGTCTATATTTTCTGCCAAGGATTGGGGGAGTACTGAGTTTATTTTAGGATGAGTTTTTTCTGGGCTGTTTCTGGACAAAATGGAATCTCTTTCTGGAAAATACAGCATCATAAATGATAGGAGAATTTAATGTCCTTGGCTCTCTCCCAGGTGAATCTGAAAGCCGGGAATGGGGTGGTGGGGGGCAAATGGTGGTGTGACCACCCTCTCGATTCCACTTTCCTCTAATCAGAGCCAGCTCAGGACAGTTATCACACAGATATCAATTGAAGCTTTTAAGTGGCCAGTTGATTACCAACACCAGGCATGGATCTTGCCATCTAGACAGACTGCCCAACTAACCCAGAGAGATGTGTGCCTCATCTATCAGCACTCTGCCCCAACAAGGGAGCCATTATCAGGAAGGGGGTGGAGCCTGCAGGAAGTCACACCCCTATTCCAAGCCTCCCTCCCCCCAACCCACTCCCACCCGTACTCACTTCTCTCCAGGGATCCATTAGTGGTCCCCAGTAAAGGGAAATCTCCTTCCATCCATACATTGGGAACCTGTGACAAAGTTACCATTGTAACGCTGGGAATATTCACCATCACAGTGGCACAAGAGTGTTGCCCAGGTGAGTGCCTGATTGCACTGTAATTGTGCCGGGCATCATGCAGAAAAGTGGTATAGAGCTGCGACCAGTACTTCAGCTGCAGAGTGAGACCTCCATTGCACACATCCAACTTCCATCATTCTTATGAAAGATGATGCATATGAATCCCAAATTTACGATTGTATTGATCTGGTATCAGCAATACTTACAAAGTGGAAAGAAAATCTACATAATAATCTAAAACTGAGATTATTGCAAAAATTGAGCTTAGTCACACCTGCAGTTTTGCTGACATGAGTGGCACTTCGGTGTTCATGTTCGGTGCCTGTTGCAGCCACCATCTTGATGAGGATAGGTCTTAGCTTTGGGTGAGAGGATGAGCTGTGAGGAGAACACAGAGATGCTTCAGTGTAATTTGGACAGGCTGAGTATGTGGATATGTGCATGCCAGTTGCAATATAATATAGATAAATATAAAATTATCCATTTTGGTAGCAATAATAAGAAGAAAGATTTGATTCAGAAAAAATGTTCCCAATGATGGGGAGTCCAGAACTAGGGATCATAATTTGAGGATAACAGGTAAACCTTTTAGGACTAAGGTGAGGAGATATTTCTTTACACAGAGAGTGGTGCATGTGTGGAATTCACTACCACATAATGTAGTTGAGTCCACAATGTTGTCTGATTTCAAGAAAAAATTCTAGCCTTGGAGCTAATGGGATCAAGGGATATGGGGTATGAGGGGAGATCAGAATATTGATTTTTGATGATCAGTCATGATCAAAGTGAATGGTGGAGCAGGCTCAAAGGCTGAATAGCAAGCTCCTGGTTCTATTTTCCATGTGTTTATGCGTTTTAGAAAGTTTTAGCAAAGTGGCCATGGTGAGTTGCTGCAGTACTTCTTGCAGTTGAATGTCCTGGGATGATTTTGCTCCAACCATGCAACAATGCTCTTTTCTATTGGATATGACTACATGGGGAGAGTTTCCTTGAATACTGTTGAATTGAACTTTGGAAGGTCTCCTTTAGACCCCAAATCAATATTAGTTGGAGCAAAGGAGGAGATTGCAGGAGCTTAATTACTCTCTGGCCATGGTGGTAGATGATAGAGGATTGGAGAACAGTTAATGTGGTTCCACTATCTAAAAAGGATTGTAGAGAGAAACTAAGGAACTACAGACCAGAGAGTTTCATATCAGTGGTAGGGAAACTATTGGGCAAAATCCTGCTGGCGAGAATCAATCTCCACTTAGAGAGGCAAAGCTTGATCAAGGATAGTCAACTTGGCTTAGTCAGAAGGAGGTCAGTCTGAACAAATTTGGTTGAGTTTTTTCAGGTGTGTAGATATGGGTAGTGCCGTTGATAGTTCATATGGATTTAGGCAAAGCCTTTGACAATGTCCTACATGGGAAACCTACAAAGAAGGCAAATAACATATGGAAAACTAGTTAATTTGATAAAGTGGATACAAAATTGGATTGGTAGAGTGATGATAGAAGGCTGCTTTATTGATTGGAAGCCAGTAACCAGTGGCATACCACAGAGATCTGTGCCCCTCTGGGTCCCCTGTTATCTTCCTCATTCTTAAACAACATAAATGACTAAGTAGGAGTTAGGATTAATAAGAATGCAAATGATGCAAAGATTGACCAGCTGGTTAACAGTGAGGTGGGGCATTTTGGGCTACAGGAAGAGATAGTTGCAGTGGTCAAATAGTCAGATAAGTGGCAGATGGAATTTAACCCTGAAAAGTGTGAAGAGATATACTTTCGAAGGAGTAATTTCACAAGGAAAGATTCAATGAAAGGCATGACACAAGAGAGTTCTGTGGAACAGAAATAACTTTGGTCTGTTTGTCCATAGAATTCTGAAGCCAGAATGGCGAGTTAGTAGGGTGGGGAAAATAGCTTATGGGCCACTTGTCTTTATCAGTCAAGGCATAGATTACAAAAGCAGAGACGTCATGATGGAGTTGTAAAGAACTTTGGTGAGATCACAGTTGAAGTGTTGTATGCAGTTCTGATCACTACCTCATCAGAAAACTGTGATTGTACTGGCGGGAGGCAGGGGAGATTTACCAGGATGCTAAAAAAGCAAATTGTTGCAGATGCTGAAGTTTAGACTTCGACAAAGGGTCATCGGGACTTGAAATGTCAGTTCTTTTCTTTCCTTACAGTTGCTGCCAGACCTGCTGAAGTTTTCCATCATTTTCTCTTTTACCAGGATGCTGCCTGGAATGGAAGAATAAAGTTACGAAGAGAGGTTGCATAGGTTTTGGTTTTTTTGTTGGAGCAGAAAAGACTGAGGGGCGATCTAATTGAAGGGTACAAGATTATTAGAGACATGGACAGAGTGGATAAGAAGCAGCTGTTTCCTTCAGTTGAAGGGTCAGTCATGGGAGGACACAATTTGGATTTGAGGAACAATGTTTTTACTCAGAGGATGGTGACAGTCTGGAATGTGCTGCATGGGAGGGTGGTGGAGGTGGGTTGCCTCACATCATTTAAAAAATGTCTAGATAAGCATTTTGCATGTCATAAAATTCAAGGTGATGGGCCAAGAACTGGTCAGCAGGATTAGGTAGGTAGATCAGGTGTTTCTCATGTGTTGGTGCACATTCAATGGTTGAAGAGCCTCTTTTGCACTGTGTGATTTTGTGTTTAACTAGATCACATTGATTGCAACAATTGAAGATACAGTTCATTACTACCAGTTCAGGTGCAATTACGGATGAGCAACAAATACTGATGTTTTTAGAAATGTTCACATCCAAATGATGATTTTTTTTTAAATGGATTGGGTTGTGGTGAGGAAGAGGGGTAAGTAAGAGATGTAACTCAGGGACAGAAGTAATTCTGGCATGAGGCAGGTGGTGAGAATATACCGCCATCGTCTACGGATTAATCCTTGATGCTGACATGACATTGCGGCTCCGAAATTCAATCCCCCTACCAATAAAAGCTAAGACTCCATATGCCTTCTTAACAACCTTATTGACTTGATTGCTAACTTTCAGGGATCTATGCACACATACACCAAGATCCCTCTGTTCATCAACACTATTAAGAGTCCTACCATTAGCCCTATACTCTACACATTTGTTATTCCTGCCAAAGTGAATTACCTCACACTTTTCCACATTAAACTCCATTTGCCACCTCTCGGCCCAGCTCTGCAACTTGTCCAAGTCTCTCTGCAAACTAAAACACCCCTCTTCACTATCTACCACTCCACCGACTTTAGTGTCATCCGCAAATTTACTAATCCATCCCTCAATACCCTCATCCAGATCATTTATAAAAATTACAAACAGCAGGGGCCCCAAAACAGACCCCTGAGGCACACCACTAGTAACCGAACTCCACGATGAATATCTCCCATCAACCACCACCCTCTGTCTTCTATCTGCCAGCCAATTCCTAATCCAATTAGCTAAATCACCCTCAATCCCATACATCTGCATTTTCTGCAGAAGCCTTCCATGGGCCACCTTATCGAACGCCTTACTAAAGTCCATATATACCACATCAACTGCCTTACCCCCATCCACCTCTTTGGTCACTTTTTCAAAAAACTCAATAAGGTTAGTAAGGCACGACCTACCCTTCACAAAACCATGCTGACTATCCCCAATCAATTCATTTCTCTCTAAATAACTATAAATCCTATCCCTAATAATTCTCTCCAATACTTTGCCCACAACAGAAGTAAGACTCACCGGCCTATAATTCCCCGGAAAGTCTCTCTTCCCCTTCTTGAACAATGGGACCACATTCGCTGTCCTCCAGTCTTCCAGTCTACAGGCATTTCAACTTACACAAAAGGAATCAGCTTGATAAACCTTGACTGTACTCTCTTTATTTCAAGCACATTCTTCGTTAGATAAGGACATCAAAATTGCATAAAATATTCAGGTGTGCCCTTACCAACGCTCTGTACAATTGTAGTAAAACATCCCTATCCTGATATTCAAATCCACTCACTATGAAGACCAACACACTATTTGCCTTCTTTACTGCCTGCTGCATCTGTGTGCTTACTTTCAGCAACTGATGCACAAGGACACCAGGATCGCATTGAGTATGCACTTGTTTCAATTTACACCCATCTGTCTTCTTATTATTGCTACCAAAGTGGATAACCTCACATTTATCCACATTATACTGCATCTGCCATGAACGTGCCCACACACCCAGCCTGTCCAAATCATGCTGAAGCAGCTTTGCATCCTCCTCATAGCTCACCCTCCCACGCAACTTTATATCTGCAAATTTGAGAGAGTGCATTTAGTTTCCTCTTTCTAGTCATTAAATATAATGTGAATAGTTGGAGTCTGAGCACAGAACCTCACTAGTCACTACCTGCCAATCAGAAAAAGATGGATTTATGCCAAATCTTCCTATCTGCTAACGAGCTTTCTATCCATCTGAACAAGCTATCCACTGGTCTGCGATGCGATTCTTATCAAGATTCTCCTGAAAATCAAAATAAACGACATGCACTGGTTCCCCTTGGTCAACTCTACTAGTTAGATCCTCAAAAAATTCCAATAGATTTGTCAAGCATGATTTCCCTTTTATAATCCTTGCTGACTTTGTCTGATTATATACCATTGCCTTCCAAATGCCAAGTTATGAAGTCGTTAATAATTTACCTGAGCAAAAGTAGGGACAGATGTGATTATGGGAAAGGATGGGAAACAGGTTATGAGAAATGCGAATAAACTGTCAGCTTTTTGATTTGAACCCCACATTGAGCACATCCTCACCAACTACCACTTCAATTTTGGGAACCACTGCCTCCATGGAGGTGAGAACATGCTATCATGTATGTTGCCCTGCTGCCAGCCCTGGTTGTCTCAGATGTGCAAAACCTTGTTCAACAAATATACTGAAATCTGTCAGTGAGTGTGGAGCACTATATTTTGGTGATGTAGTTTCCTTTATAGATTAGTAGCCACTTTGGATGCAAGCTGTGGGCTCTGGTTGTGTAGCCCCTCCTCCGCGGTCCCAACCAAGGCACTTATCAGGTTTCACCAATGTGTATAGTCCCATGCAGAAGAGTGCCCCATCAACGGCTGTTGAAATGCCTGTGGTGCTGGGAAAGGCCCTTACCAGCCACTCAGTAGTTTTAATGTCCTCTGTGTAGAAGAGTCATCCACCTCATTTCTAATTGCTGCCAAAATGTCATGGCGACGGAAAGATGATGGGCAGTTCATGACATCAGTTTTCCTTTGCCTTTTTACACCAAGCTCCAGACCCAAGTTCTCACCCCTCACTCTGTCCCTGAGGGACGTTAACATCAGGCCAATATTTGTAAGTTGTAAATGTTGTTATGACAGGTGGTAATTTTGGTAACTAACATATTTTTCTCCTGCAGAATTGGTTGGGGTAGAAAAGCCAAAAGAAAAGGTTGTACCAGGTAAATATTCAGGACACTATTCAATGTTTTACTAACATGCTAATTTGGAATGTATGATAACTCCTGTTAATTCATTTGCATTTCATTTTCAATTGGTAAATAACACAGCTTTAAGAAATAATTAATAGTAAGTTTCAGAGCAACAATGGCTGTGCTGTAGCCGGATGAAGCAGGATGTGAAGACAAATGGATAATTAGACCTGAATGAGGGGAAGGAATGAGGGAGCAGAAAGGGGTAAATGGCAGGAGGACAGGAGAGAAAAGAGAGGAATGGGGAGGACAGGGAAGGTGGACAGAGAAAGGGGAGATTTGATATTGAAATGATGATTAGGAGCAGAATGGATTGCTGGTTTTGGGAGAATGGCTTGGGAAAATAGAAGCAATGGAAAAATCTCAGGATGATTGTGTTGAGTGATGTTTTGCTCTATGATTTTCTCTTCAATGGGAAATTGTTTCTTGTATACTCAGGGCCTAACTTCCTGTTTAATGGGGAGTTGTGAAAGAGGAAAGTTTTCTCCATGCCAGGACTTCAGAATTCTTGCTCAAACTGGAGGGTCAGGAATGAGTGATTTTAGAGCCCAATTATCTGGTTGGTTGGGAGCTGATCTATATTTTATGTGGTCGGCGTCTACAACCAATAAGAGAATCTTCAGACTTTGTTGGAACAAAAAGGTATTTACTGAATTGAACAACTTAGATACAGGAGGTTTATGCAGCATAAAGGCTGCCCTAAGTCCAAGCTCCACTTCTAAATGCTTATTCCATGTTTCCGGAAGATTCTGCTGAAAGAGGATTCCAGCCTCTGATGTGAATCCTCACTCTTGGTTTCCATTAGTTCCCCATGTCAGATGACCCTCTGTTGCTGCACTTCTTAAAGAGACAGACATTAGATACAGAATATCCCTTACCCTTTAACATTCTTATACAATCTTCAAAATAGACTTATTAACTCAGATTGTGAATAAATATGATGCACAGTGGTTAGACATCTGTAAACTGATGTAGCAATTGTTTAATGAAGGGATCTGATTATGCGAAGTTCCAAATGTCTTGGTTGGATTCTTCCATTTAGGCTTGCTGCTTTCTGAGTTCTGTCCTAGACTGTGTGCTGACTAAGGACTACATACTTTGCTCTGTGACAGTGTCATTCTCTGATCCATTATTGATCCTTTTCTCTGTCACACACTTTATTTTACATTGCATGCAGGTACAATAATCACAATACAACATAATCTTGCATCCTGACCATTCCTACACAATCTCAGTTTGTCACTTGTGAAGAAAATGGATGTGGTACTTTATTTCTGGTACTTAGATCATGTCATGGAGTTCCATCTCTTCCTAGCATTTCAATTTGGCATCTTTTTTATTGACCATTGTCTCATATTTGTTTTTTGTGTTTTTCAGCAGTCTTGTTCTGGCATGTAATATCAGTTTCTTCCTTTTTCTGATTTGCTGCTCTGTCTAGTTCTCTCTCGCACACTTTCTTCATCTGAATGCCTTAATTTACCAATCTCTTCTTTTTACCTTCTGTATCAACCAAACTTCTGAATGGTACAAGGGCACAGAGTCCAGTACTACTGTTTCATAGAGCTGGGGACGCAGATCCAACTCCAGCCCCACGTGATTGTCTGTGTGGAGTTGGCTTATTCTCTCCAGGTCTTCCTGCCTCCTCCCACAGTCCAAAGATGAGCAGGCCATGTGAGCTGGCCGTGATCAATATATGAGACACACTGATGGGATGGGGGGAATAGACTTAAGTAGGTAGGCACAGATCCAGTGGGCCGAATGGCCTTTTTCTGCATCACAAGGACTCTATGGATTCTGCTGAGACCAGAGTTGTTTTTCATTCATGCATCCACTTTCTCTGCACCTAACCGTCTTGCGCTCTGTCTTCACTATTTGCTGTTTGGGCTGAGCCATTTCCGGCTCCATTGCCAAAAGTTAGTAACTGTCCTCCTTTATTTTGATATTTATCTGAAGAACCCTTAGATGCATTGAAAACCCCAAGTGGCCCTTTGGCCAGAGAGCACTCCTGTGCTCTGTTTTACATTGTCTCGTTAAGCTATCCTTCCACTTCACTTTATCAACTTTGTTTTAGTTTGCTGTCAGCTAACTCATCTTCGTTTTTATCTTTTCTACGACTTAAATTCTTTTTCATTACTCCTTTCTATGTTCAATGTTCCTAGTTTCTGAAACTTCTGTGTCTCATTCACAGCATTCACTCATTTTACTCTTAATCCATTTGTCTCATGTAAGCATTGCTCCATTAGCATTCCAGTCTTAATAGAACATAGAACATCGAACAGTATAGCACAATACAGACCCTTCGGCCCTTGATGTTGTGCCGAACTTTGTCCAAAACCAAGATCAAATGATACCACTTCCTATCATTCTTGTGCGCTCCATGTGCCTATCAAATCACCACTTGGAAGTTTCCAAAGTGTCCAACTCCCCTTTCATAACAGGCATTCCATTCCACACCCCAACCAGTCTGTGAGTAAAGAACATGTCTCGGACATCCCTTCTATATCTCCCACCATGAACCTTATAGTTATGCCTCCAAGTAACAGTTACATCCAATCGAGGAAATAGTCTCCGAACTTCCATACTCTGTATCCCTCTCATCATTTTACATACCTCAATTAGGTTGCCTTTTATCCTCCTTTGTTCTAAAGAGAGAAGTCCCAGCTCCCTCAACCTTTCCTCATAAGACCTACCCTCCAAACCAGGCAGTATCCTGGTAAATCTCTTCTGCACTCTCTCCAATGCTTCCACATTCTTCTTATAATGAGGTGGCCAAAACTGCACACAATATTCCAAGTGTGGCTTCACCAAGGTCCTGTACAGTTAAAGTGTAACCCATGGTTCTTAAAATGTTAATAAATGCTAACACACTATAGGCCTTTTTCACGGCTCTATCCACTTGAGTGACAACCTTCAGAGATCTGTGGATATGAACCCCAAAATCTCCCTGTTCCTCCACATTCCACAGAACTCTGCCGTTGACTCTGTATTCTGCATTCAAATTTGTCCAACCAAAATGAATCGCCTCATACTTAACAGGGTTAAATTTCATGTGCCATTTTTCAGTGCAGCTCTGCATTCTATCAATGTCTTTTTGCAGCCTACAACAATCCTCCCCCTCATCTGCTACTCCAACAATCTTGGTGGCATCAGCAAATTTATTGACCCACCCTTCAGCCCTCTCCTCCAAGTCATTGATAAAAAATCACAAATAGGTGCCTTGAGGCATGGTACATTGGGAAGATCTTGCAGACGCTACAACAAAGGATGAATGAATACCACTTGACAATCACCAGGCAAGACTGCTCTCTTCCTGTTGGGGAATATTTCAGTGGTCAAGGGTGTTTGGCCTCTGATCTTTGAGTAAGCATTCTCCAAGGCGGCCTTCACGAGACATAACGTGCAGAGTGTTTCCATCACTTTGCAGAAAAAGAATTTTGGTCATATATTTTTTGTCAGCTTAATACTCAGGTACTGAACATATCAGAGGTCTTCCGCAAACCACTGCATTTTTTTCAGAATAACTTTCTCTTGTCGCCAGAGAATCACAAGCATTCTTTTGTCCATTACTCTGTTTTTGGAATACATTCAATTTATCTATTTGTGTTTATTCCAAGGTGAAACCTTCATTCTCTTCTCACGACATTTCTTCCCTTATCTATTTATGAGACAATTTTCCTGCATTGCTAACTTGCTCAACAGTTCTGTGCTCCCTTTGGATTTGTCCATTGATATGTTCTCCACAGCACTTTCAAAACCGGACAATTTCTGTCTCTCTGCACAATGCCAGTTTCTAAGCTCATTTGTATTTTGACCGGCAGTTGAATTGTTCAATTGGATCTCTGGAGAATTCCCAGTAATGGCTCTGATAAATGATACTTCTGTTGTGATTTCTTCTTTGGCATGTCAGCTACTATTCTCACCAACTTTTACAGATGTACCATAGAAAGCATTCTTCCTAGCTGTATCACAGCTTTATATGGCTCCCGCTCTGCCCAAGATAGCAAGGAACTACAAAAAATCATGAATATAGCCCAATCCACCACACAAACCAGCCTCCATCCATTGACCCTGTCTATATTTTCTGCTGCCTTGGCACAGAGTGAGCATAATTAAGGATCCCACGCACTCAAGCTCTTCCACCTCTTCCTTTGGGAAAAAGATACAAAAGTCTGAGATCACGTACCAACTGACTCGAGAACAGCTTCTTCCCTGCTGCGGTCAGACTTTTGAGTGGACTTACCTTGCATTAAGCTGATCTTTTCCTACACCCTAACTATGACTGTAAACTATATTCTGCACTCTCTCATTTCCTTCTCTATGAACGGTATGTTTAACGCGCAAGAAACAATACTTTTCTCTGCATGTTAATACATGTGACATTAATAAATCAAATCAAATCAAATCAAAATTAATAGTATGATAGCTCTTGCAGTAGATGATATGGGATGTCATATATGAGGATCAAATCTTTGATGTGTTTCACTTTTAGCTCCCCAGGTGATCATCCTAATTTGAGTTTTTCTTCTATCTTCCCAAATCTCACTTGCCTGGACACACGGACACACCAGGTTCATTACTTCAACTGCCCCTCACGGTCTGCCATGAGCTCAACAACCCTCACTGAATCTATTTGCCCAAGTGGTATCTCTCCCTTCCAATTTCAATTAAACTGAATTCTCTCATTTATGCTGTACCAATTAATCAAACCCCTTCTCCACCACCATGATATATATTTTGTGTAGCTGACATCTACAGTCAGTAAGAAAGACTTCAGACCTTATTGGGCAAGGAAGGTATTTACTGAACAGAGAAATTTAGGCAGAGGAGGTTAATGCAGCACCAACGCTGTTCTGGGGCTGAGCCCAGTTCTACATGCTTACTTCATGCTTCCAGAACAATTTGGTGAAAGAGGACTCAATTCTCTGGTGTGACACCTCACTCTTGGTTTCCATTGGTCCCTCAAGTCAGATGATCTTCTATAGCTGTACTCTTTTAAAGGCACAAACATATGTACACAACGGGGTATTCTGAGTAGTGCAGTCTGGTGTTGTGCACCAGGAGTTCGGGGTAATGTGCAATTGGAATCTTGGCCACTTTTCAGTCCAGAGGGTGAAACATGGCATAACGTTTGAGGAGATTAGCTTTGGGATAAGTTTTACTCACCTAAAAAGATTTAGGATTGTTGCTGTCTCTGGATACCAGTGCCGGATGCTGTCTTGCTTTCCAGGGAGACCAGGAAGCAAATTAAGTCAGTTTACAAACAGCCTACAAGTGGTTGTCCCTCGTTCCAGGGCACTCTATGCCTGATTATGGATCCCAACATCAGAAAATTGAGTTGGATGGGAGAGCGGAATATTGGAAGCTGCTCTCCTGCTGATGTTGTCACTTCCTGGACAATGATCCATACTTTCCTACTCTTTTGTCTCTCCATGGATCTCTACTGAAGTTAGAACTGTAGTAAAGACAGGGTCCACTCCTCCCACTGGTGGTGGCAGTAATAGAAAAGTGCTGAAATAAATAACTGATTGGAATGTAATTATTTTGGGTCAGCTGGAGAAAAATAGCATGTAGGGAGGAGGTGGTGTAATGGTTTTGTACCAAGTTTTGTACGAAGTGCTCAATTAGGTATTTTTTTAAAAGATGTGAGGCTCTCACAGGCAGCACATTGCAGACATCACCACTCTCTGCTTAAAAACATTTTTCCTCACAACTCCCCTAAACTTCTTGCCCCTCACCTAAAATCTTTGTCCCCTTACACTGATCTTTCAATTAAAGAGAACAGCTGTTCCTTATTCACTCTGTCTGTGCCCCTCATAGTCTTGAACACCTTGATCAGGTTGCTTCTCAGTCTTTTGTGCTCAAACGAAAACAAACCAAGCCTACCTAACCACTCTATAACTTAAATGTCCCATCCCCGGCAGAATCCTGGTGAATCTCCTCTGCAACCCTTCCAGTGCAAAGACATCATTCCTACAGTGTAGCGACCAGAACTGCACGCAGTGTTTCAGTTGTGGCCTCACCAAAGTTCAATACAACTTCAACACAATTTCCCTGATTTTGTAATCTATTCCTTGATTGATTGTGTCTTTTTCATCGCCCAACTATCATGTCCTTCCAAAGCAAAATCCTGGAATGACTTGGCTCCAACAATACAACCATTTGCTTTGTCCCAGACATGAGTCCATTTAGCAGAGAATTTCTGCTGATTTCCACTGAATTCAATTTTGCTCAGGCTCCTCGTCACCACACTAAGACAATACTTTTTCAATTCATCCTCTATGTTATTACACCACATGCCTTGTGACAATTGAGGACACATCACCTCAAGAGCAATTAGGGATGAGAAAAATGCTGGCTTTTCAGAAATGTTCATATCTCATGGACGAATTTGCACTGTGGTGAGGGTAGGGTCTGAGTGCAGCTTGGGGAACAGATGTGATTATAGGATGAGGGGGAGAAGAGAGAATGTACCAAATTTTCAAGGTTTAAAACCAGAATTGAACATGTCCTCAGCTACAGCCATTCCAATTATGATAGCTACTGTCTATTCCATGGAGGTAAGAACATGACGTCATGTACGTTCCTGGACTGCTTCTCCGATTGTTTCCTTATTCTGCAAACAGAGACTGAAATCTGTCAATGACTGTGGAGCTCTATATTTTGGTGATGTGGCTGCCATTGTGGATTAGCAAGCAGTATAGGTGTGAGATATGAGCTGTGGATTGCAGCCTGCTGATGAATAGAAGCCTCCTGGCCCAGCCAGGGCTGGTGCCACGGTTCACCAATGGGTATCAGCCCTTGCAGTGAATTGTCCGATTAGCAACTGTTGAAATTCCCATATGGTTGAAAAGGCCCTTAATCGGCTCCTCAGTAGTTCCATTACCATCTGTGCAGAAGATTATCCTGTTCCTCCTGAAGTACTAACAAAATGGCATGTCGATGGGAAGATGTTGGGCAGTTCAAGGCACCAGCCTGCCTCACCATTTTACTGCAAACTCTGGACACAAGTTGCCACTTCTCAGCCTGTATCTGAGGCATGCTAACACCAATCCAATATTTTAATTTGTAAAAATTATCATGTTAGCACTGATGTAGTTAACTAACACATTTTTCTCATGCAGAATTGGTAGAGATAGAAACACCAAAGAAAAACGTTGGACCAGGTAAATATCCAAGACACTCTTCAATGTTTTACTAACTTACTGATTTGGAATGTATAATAACTCCTGTTGATTCATTTGTGTTTTATTTTTAAATTGGTAAATTCAACAATGTTAAGAAATAATTAACAGAATTTTACAGTTTCACCCATCATGGGAATCGGAGTGGTCGAGGGGCAAATCTCAGGAGGATTCCACGATTTTGGGATGAACCAGCCCGCAGTGTGTGCGCTGTAACTGGATGAAGCAGAATGTGAAGCCGCAAGGATAATTGGGCCTGGGTGGAGAGAGGAAGGAGTGAGGGAGCAGAATGGAGTAAATGGCAGGAGAACAGGAAACAAGAGGGAGGAATAGGGAGGACAGAGAAGATGGATGGAAAGAGGAGACAGGTAAGGTATCTGGCAATCGGGGAATGGAGTAGGTAAACAGAAACAGCAGAAAAATCTTCGGATGATTGAGTTGAGTGATGTTTTGCACTTTAATTTTCTCTTCAGTGAGAAAATGTTTCTTGTACTTCCAGGACCCATTTTCCTGTTTAATGGAGAGTTGCAGTGAAGAATATTTTCTCTATTCTAGCACTTCTGTGGCACTAATATTACTTGCTACTTATTAGCATAAGCCTGATTCTTCCCAAATGTGGATACCACCAGCTTCAGTATCTGAGGAGTTACGAATGGTGCTGAACACAATGAGCATTAACAAATAGAATTTATTAATTCATGTCGGAGGGAAGGTCATTAATGCAGTAGCTGATGATTGTTGGACTGAGGACACCGACCAGAAATTCAGGCAGCAAAATCCTGCATTATTCTGCTTCAACATTGAAACCATATGCTTGGCTCTAGACATGATTCTAACTAACGGAGAACTTCCAATGCCCATCAAACTCAATTTTTCTGAAGGGCCTTGATACCACACTAAGGCAATACTTTGTCAAATCATTCTGAGTGAGTTACACCACATGGCCTGAAGCATTACCTATTCGGGTAATAAGGGAGGGAAACAAATGCTGGCCTTTCCAGGAATGTTCACGTCTCAACGAAAAATGTTAAACAAAAGGCTTGCACTACGGTGAGGGAAGACACTGAGTAGGAACTGCAGGCCCAAAGCATCTGTTGCCTGGGGACAGAAGTGATCATGGGACGAGGGGCTAAGAGAATCTGAGAATTAAGAACATACAGCCATCTTTTAGCTTTAAACCCCACATTGAGCGTATCCTCTCCAACAACCACTCCAGTTATGTGCAGCACTATATTTTGGTGATGTGGCTGCCGTTGTAGATTAGGAACCAGTGTGGGTGCAAGCTGTGAACTATGGCTCTGCAGACTACTGAGGAGTAGATGCCCTGTGGCCAAACAGGGCACGTGCCAGTGAAGGGGCTGAGTGCAGGTCCAGAGCTTTTGCAGCTTGGGGAACAGATGTGATTATTGGATGAGGAGGAGAGGAAATAATATACCATAATTTTTAAGGTTTAAACCTAAAATTGAACATGTCCTCAGTTACATCCACCCCAATTATGATACTGCTGTCTATTCCATGGAGGTGAGAACATAATATAATGTATATTCCCTCATTGCTAGCTCCGGTTGTCTCTTTATTCTGCAAACAGAGACTGAAATCTGTCAGTGAGTGTGGAGCACTACATTTTGATGATGTGGCTGCCATTGTAGATTAGCAAGCAGTATAGGTGTGAAATGTTAGCTATGGATTGCAGCGTACTGAGGAATAGAAGCCCCCTGGCCCAACCAGGGCTGGTGCCAGGGTTCACCAGTGCGTATCAGCCCTTGCAGTGGATTGCCCGATTAACAATGGTTGGAGTTCCCCTAGTGGTTGAAAAGACCCTTAATCGGCCACTCAATAGTTCCATTGCCCTCTGTACAGAAGGGTCATCCAGTTCCTCCTAAAGTGCTGACAAAACAGCATGCCGATGGGAAGATGATGGGCAGTTCATGGCACCAGCCTGCCTTGCCTTTTTACAGCAAACTCTGGACACAATTTCCCACTTCTCAGCCTGTATCGGAGGCCTGCTGACACCAAGCCAATATGTGTAATTATTATGTTAGCAGTGATGTAGTTAACCAATACATTTTTCTCATGCAGAATTGGTAGAGATAGAAATGCCAAAAGAAAAAGTTGTACCAGATAAATATCCAAGACACTTTTCAATGTTTTTCTAATTTACTGATTTGGAATGTGTAGTGACTCCTGTTGATTCATTTGCATTTTATTTTTAAATTGGTAAATTCAACAATGTTAAAAATAATTAAATGTTTCAGAGCTACAGGCTGGAATTTTACAGTCGCACCCATTATGAGAATTGGAGTGGGCGAGGGGCAAACCTCATGCAGGATTCCACGGTTTCGGGACAAACCTGCCCGCAGTGCCTGCACTGTAGCTGGATGAGGCAGGATGTGAAGCCGAAAGGATAATTGGGCATGGGTGAGGAGAGGAAGGAGTGAGGGGAGCAGAATGGAACAAATGGCAGGAGGACAGGAGTGAAGAGGGAGGAATAGGGAGGACAGAGAAAATAGATGGGGAAAGGAGACATTGTGTATGGAAATGGTGATTAGGTGCAGGTCACGTATCTAGCAATGAAGGAATGGAGTAGGTAAATAGAAACAGCAGAAAAATCTTAGGATGATTGAGTTGAGTGATGTTTTGTGCTTTAATTTTTTCTTCAGTGAGAAAATGTTTCTTGTACTTCCAGGACCCGATTTCCTGCTTAATGGGGAGTTGCAATGAGGAATATTTTTTCTATTCGAGCACTTCTGTGGCACTTATATGACTTACTACTTATCAGCCTAAGCCTGGTTCTTCCAAAATACAGACACCACCTGCTTCAATATCTAAGGAGTTGTGAATGGTGCTGAACACGATAAACACTAACAAATAACACTTCTTAAATTATGTCGGAGGGAAGATCATTTATGTAGCAGCTGATGATTGTTGGGCTCAGGACACCGATCTGAAATTCTGGCAGCAAAATCCTGCCTGATTCTGCTCCAACATTGAAACCATATGCTTGGCTCTAGACATAATTCTAATGAGCGGAGAACTTCCAATTCCCATTGAACTTAATTCTTCTAAAGCACCTTGATATCACACTAAGGCAATACTTTGTCAAATCATTCTGTGCATAGTTACACCGCATGGCCCAAAGCATTACCTATTCAAGTAATTAGGGAGGGGAACAAATGTTGGTCTTTCCAGAAATGTTCACGTCTCAACGAAAAATGTTAAAAAAAAAAGTTTGCACTATGGTGAGGCAAGAGACTGAGTAGGAACTGCAAGCCCAAAGCACCTGTTGCCTCGGGAACAGAAGTGATTATGGGACGAGGGGCAAAGAGAATGTTAGAATTAAGAACATGCAGCCATCTTTTAAGCTTTAAATCACACATTGAGCGTATCCTCTCCAACAACCACTCCAATTATATGCAGCACTATATTTTGGTAATGTGACTGCCATTGTAGATTAGTAGCTAGTGTGGGTGCAAGCTGTGAACTGTGGCTCTGCAGACTGCTGAAGAATAGAAGCCCCTTGCCCAAACAGGGCACGTGTCAGTGCCCATTAGCAACTGTTGATTTGCCCTGTGTGGTGGGAAAGGCCCTTAATTAGCCACTCAGTAGATTCATCCTCATCTGTGCAGAAGAGTCATCTCGCAACCTCATTCTCAATTTTTGCCAAAATGGGATGGCGATGGGAAGATGATGGGCAGTTCATGGCATCAGACTAACCTCGATGTTTTACCACAAGCTCTCGGCTCAAGTTCCCATCTGTCAGCTTGTCCCTGAGGAAAGCTAACACCAAGGCAACAATTGTAAAAATTTTTTGATAGCAGATTATTTTTCTAACTAACATATTTTTCTCATGCAGAAGTGGTTGAGGTAGAAAAGCCAAAAGCAAAAGTTGTACCAGGTAAATATTCAGGACATTATTGAATGTTTTGCTAACTTGCTGATTTGGAATGTATTATAACTCCTGTTTATTCACTTGCATTTTATTTTCAATCGGTAAATGCAACAGCATCCAGAAATAATTAAAACTTAGTGCATACCTATTTCTTTACTGTTAGCTCTAGTTGTTCCTAGATGTGCGTCACCAAGATTATAAACAGGGACTGAAATCTGTCAGTGAGTGTGGAGCAATATATTTTGGTGATACGGGTGCCATTGTACATTAGCAGGCAGTGTGGGTGCAAGCTCTGAGATGTGGATATGCAGCCTGTTGTAGAAAAGGAACCACCCAGCCCACGAACAGAGTTCATCAATGGGTATGGTCCCATGCAGTAGAGTGCCCCATCAACAGCTGTTGAAATAACACTGGTGTTAGGGAAGGCTATTAATCGGCCACTAATTACTTACAAAGAACAAAGAACAAAACAGCACGGGAAACAGGCCCTTCGGCCCAATGAGCCCGCGCTGACACCCCAATGTTCCCACCTTTCCCCGCGATCTCTGTCCATGTCCATAGATCTATGGATTAAACACCAAATTTGAGACAATTTAGGAAGAATTTGTTTTGCCAATTAGCCTAAGAGCACATCTTTGAGATGTGGGAGCAAACTGGAGCTCCCGGAGAAACCCATGCAAGCATGGGGAGAATATGCAAACTCCCACAGACACAGGCCCAAATCCATGTATCTGCACACCACAGCGATAGTCACTGAGCTGTCGTGTTGCCCATCAAATGGTCCAGGTCAAGCGTACACTAACGACATGAAGCACTAGGATACTCTCGTAAAAAATCCAAGAGCAGCCCTCTCACAACCCTTCGCTTGTATGCCCCTTGTTAGACAACAAGGTGGACCAAAGCACCTGTAGGATAAAAACAAGTACATCAATATCATCATCTATTTACACACTTCCCAGGGACTCCCAAGGCTCATGATCCCTATTTTGAATCAGTTTTCTATACCCCTCCATTCCCATTCTGTTCATGTGCCCATCTAAGTATTTCTTAAATAACTCCAGAGTAGCTGCCTCCACCACTTTACTTGGCAGCGCATTCCATACCCCCACCGCCCTCTGTGTGAAAAAACTCCCTCTAGCATCCAAATTATACCTTACCCCCCTCAACCTAAGCCCGTGACCCCTTGTGCTACTCGAGTCCATCCTAGGAAAAAGCTTAACCTTGTTTACTCTATCTATATCCCTCATAATCTTGTACACCTCTATTAGATGTCCTCTCAGTCTACATCTTTCTAAGGAAAACAGTCCCAATTTGCCTAGCCTCTCCTCATAACTCAGACCTTCCATACCAGGCAGCATCCTGATAAACCTCCTCTGCACTCTCTCCAGACTCTCCATGTCCTTCTGGTAGTAAGGCAACCAGAACTGGACGCAGTATTCCAAATGAGGTCTAACCAACATTTTATACAACTGCAACATTAAAGGCCAACTCTTGTACTCTGTACCCCTTCCTATAAAGGCTAACATACTATATGCTTTCTTCACAACCTTCTCCACTTGCTCTGCCACTTTCAGAGACTGGTTCATCTGCACCCTCAGGTCCCTCTGCGTTTCTATACTCTTAATAGGTCTACCCTTTATCATACACCTCCCCCCTACATTCTTTCTCCCGAAATGCATCACCTCACATTTATCAGGATTAAATTCCATCTGCCATCTGTCTGCCCAAGCTACCAGCCTATCTATGTCCTGCTGCATCGCCTGACAATGCTCCTCACTATCCGCAAGTCCAGCCATCTTTGTATCATCTGCAAACTTGCTGATCACTCCACTTAACCCCCTCTTCCAAGTCATTTATATATATTACAAATAGAAGAGATCCCAGTACTGAGCCCTGCAGCACACCACTAGTGACCGACCTCCAGCTAGAGAAACACCCTTCCACTATTACTCTCTGTCTCCTATTACCAAGCCAGTTGCTTATCCATCTAGCTACTTGTCCTTGTATCCCATTTGCCTTGACCTTCTCGACTAACCTCCCATGAGGGACTTTGTCAAACGCCTTACTAAAATCCATATAGACCACATCAACGGCTCGCCCTTCGTCCACCGTTTTCGTCACCTCCTCAAAAAATTCTACCAGATTTGTAAGGCGGAATTTTTTGAGGAGGTGACGAAAATGGTGGACGAAGGGTGAGCCGTTGATGTCGTCTATGTGGATTTTCCATGATTATATTCATGATTTTCTCTTCAGGGAAATAATGTGTCTTGTATGTCCAGGGCCCAATTTCCTGTTTAATGGAGAGTTGTGATGAGGAATGTCTTCTCTATTCCAGCACTTGTATGGTACTAATAATTTTTGCCACTTATCAACCTAAGCCTGAATATTGTCAAAGCCTTTCCAAATATGGACATAACCAGCTTCATTGTCTGAGGAGGTGTGAATGGTGCTGAACAAATAACTCATTTCTGAACTGACGTGGGAGGGAAGGTCATTGATGAATCAGCTGGTGATTGTTGGTCTGAGGAAACTGCCTGAAGAATTCTGGCAGCAAAATTCTGAGTG
The DNA here is from genome assembly GCA_024679065.1 of Sphyrna mokarran. NCBI lineage: Eukaryota > Metazoa > Chordata > Chondrichthyes > Carcharhiniformes > Carcharhinidae > Sphyrna > Sphyrna mokarran. The sequence goes on from JAGIQG010000004.1 coordinate 114,422,031, forward strand.
ATCCAGATCTAGTATTACAACCATTATACTAGACATGACTCATGTAACATGTATATTCCCCTATTGGGAGCTCAGTTGTTTCCAGATGTGCATCACCTATTTCTACAAACAGAGACTGAAATCTGTCAGTGTGTAACACTATATTTTGGTGAAATGGCCCCATTGTTGATTCACAGACAGTGTGGGTGCAAGCTGTGAGATCTGGCTATGCCCAGGTACGCCCTCACCAATGCCTTGTACAGTTGCAACAATACTTCCTCACCATTGTATTCTATTCCTTTCACTATAAATGCCAACATTCCATTCACTTAGCTTTCTTTATTATCTGCTCTTCCTGCACGCTAAAATTCTGTGACTTATGAATGAGGACACTCAGATCTCTCTGCATCAGAGCACCCCAGAGTCTCTCCCATTTAGATAATAAGTTCCCTTCCCATTTTTGTGACCAAAATGCACAATCTCACACTTATCCACATTAAATTCCAGTTCCCATAATTTGGCTCTCCTAACCTATCTATATCCATTTGTAAGGTTCTTATTTCCTCATTCCAACTTACTTTCCTGCCTATTTTTGTGTCATCTATAAATTTGGCTGTAGAGCCTTCTATCCCTGTATCCAAGTCATTAATATAGATTGTAAATAGCTGTGGCCCAAGAGCCAAATCCTGTGGCACCCCACTAGTTACTTCTCGGCATCCAGAATAAAACCCATTTATCCCAAATCTCTGTCTTCTGTCCATCAGCCAGTTACCTATCCAAGCTAGTAAATTACCCTTATAACCATGTGATTTAACTTGTGAATTGATCTGGATTATATCTGGATATAAATTGTCTCATTGGGAAGACGCAGCATGGGTTAAAGAAAGGTAGGTCATGTTTGACTCATTTGGTGGAGTTCTTTGGGAACATTACATGCACAATGAAAAATGTGGAATCTGTCATGTGATGTATCTGGATTTCCAGAAGGCATTTGACAGGAAACAATCTCTAACACTTTCAATGAACTCTGCCTCCAGGCTATCCTTGCCGATTAGATTCTTCCAATCTGTGTGCATCTTAAAATCAATCATAATTATTGTCGTAACTTTCTTGCAAGTCCCCTGTATTTCCTAGTTTATTCTTTGCTCCATTGTGAAACTTCTGCTTGGGAACCTTTGGATTACTTCTACCAAGTACTTCTTTCCCTTATTATTTCTTATTTTTATCCTGATGATTCAACTTCTTGATCTTGCATGCTCGTCACTTTTTATTACAGCACTGATCCCTCCCTTCAGTGGCAAATCTATACCTCCTTCTTTTACTTTCAGCCTTTCTTTCTGAAATGCTGTGTACCCTTGGATATTCAATTCCCAGACCTGGTCTCCTTGTAACCATTCTCAGCAATCACCACCAATTCGTACCTTTCTGTTTCTATTTGCGCTGCACACTCATTAATTTTGTTCCAAATGCTTTGTGCATTTAGATACAAAGCTTTCAAATTTGTTGCACTGGTAAATATCCCTACTGTTGTATAATTCCTTGGTGCATAAAGACATTCACCCATTCTGTCCCCCTCTTTTATTGTCTGGTAACCGATCCATCATACCTTATACTGCACTCTTACTTCCTTCTTCAATTCAGGTTATCTAATTTCCCCACCAAGTGAACCCATCCCCCATTCAGTTTAAAGCCCGATATACAACCCTAGTTACATGGTTTGCTAAGCCTCTGTTTCCAACATGATTCAGATGAAGACCATCTCATTGGACCATCTCTTCCCCACTGTTGGTACTAATGTCCCATGAATTCAAACCCACTTCTCCTTCACCAATCTTTAAACCATATTTTTACCTGCTTCATCTTATTGATCCTGTGCCAACCAGCTCATGGCTCAGGTAGTAATCCAGAGATATTATCTTTTTGATTCTGCTTTTTAATTTTGTTCCTAGCTGATCATACACCCCTAGCAGAACCTCTGTCCTTCTTTTATCTGTGTCGCTGGTACCTACATGGTCCATGACAACTGGATATTCACCTTTCCACTCCAAATTCCTCTGCAGCCTAGATGAGATATCCCAAATCCGAGCACCAAGTAGTCAACACAACCTTCGGGACTGTGGCTCCAGGTCACAGAGAACAGTGTCTATGTTCCTACCTGTACTATCACCAATTACAACTATGTTTCTTTCCTCTCTCGCAACTTGAATGGCACCCTGCACCACAGTGGTAGTGCCCTTTTACAGCCAGCTTTGGATCCAAGCCCCCATATATCCGCCTGACACTAGGGCCTGCTAACACCAAGCCTATGTTCATACTTTGTCCACTATACATCATAATAATGTTTACAATGGGGAACCTGTGGATGTAGTGCATCTGCATTTCCAGAAAGCATTTGACAAGATGCTGTACCAACGACTGCTACATAAGATGAAGGTACACGGTGTTACAGGTAATATATTAGCATGGATAGAGAATCAGTTAACCAACAGAAAGCAAAGAGTGGAGATAAATGGGTGTTTTTCAGGTTGGCAATCAGTGATTAGTGGTGTACCTCAGGGATCAGTGTTGGGACCGCAGTTGTTTTACATAGATGACTTGGAGTTAGGGACCAAGTGCAGTGTGTCAAAATTCGCAGATGAGTGGCAGAGCAAAGTGTGCAGAGGACGCTGAAAATCTGTAACAGGATATAGTTAGTCTGAGTGGGCAAGGATGTGGCAGATGGATACAGTGTTGATTAATGTGAGGTTATTCATTTTGGTAGAAATAACAGCAAAATGGACTTTCCTTTAAATGGTAGAAAATTGCAGCATGCAGCTGTGCAGAGGAACCTGGGTGTCCTTGTGCAAGAATCACAAGGAGTTTATTTGCAGGTACTGCAGGTAATTAAGAAGGCAAATGGAATTTTGTCTTTCATTGCTAGAGAGATAGAGTTTAAAAACAGTGAGGTTATGTTACAGCTGAATATGATGCTGGTGAGGCTACATCTGAAGTTCTGTGTACTGTTTTGGTCTGCTTACTTGAGACGAATATACTGCTACTGGAGGGGGTGGAGAGCAGATTCAGTAGGTTGATTCCAGAGTTGAGGGCAATGGTTTATTGAGGAGAAACTGTGTAGACTGGGGCTATGTTCATTGGAATTCAGAACAGTAAGAGGAAATCTTATGGAAACATATGAAGGGAATAGATAAGATAGAAGCTGGGAACGAGAATGTGGCCTCAAAATAAGGGGAAGCAGATTTAGGACTGAATTGTGGGGGAGCTTCTTCACAGAAAGGGTTGTGAATCTGTGAAATTCCCTGCCCAGTGAAGCAGTTGAGGTTACCTCATTGAATGTTTTTAAGGCAAGGACAGATAAATTTTTGAACAGTAAAGGAATTGAGGGTTCTGGTGAGCAGGCAGATAAGTGGAGTTGAGTCCATGAAAAGATCAGCCATGATCTTATTGAGTGGTGGAGCAGACTCGAGGGGCCAGATGGCCTTCTGCTGTTCCGAGTGCTTATGATCTTATGATAACAGCTGATTTTTCTAACTGATGTATTTTTCGATTGCAGAATCGGTTGAGGTGGAAAAGCCAAAAGAAAATGTTGTGCCAGGTAAATATCAAGGACATTACTCAATATTTTACTAACTTGCTGTTTTAGAATTTACAATAACTCTTGTTGATTCACTTGCGTTTTATTTTCAATCAGTAAATTCAACAGCTTTAAGAATTAATTAACTTTAAGTCGCAGAAAAACAGTGAACGTGCTGTAGCACAGGATGTGAAAATGAAAGGATAATTGGGCCTGGTTGAGGAGGGACAGAATGGAGTAACTGGCAGGAGAACAGGAGTGAAGAAGGAGGAATAGGGAAGTCAAGGAAGATGGACAGAGAGAGGGGACATTGTGTATGGAAATGGAGATTAGGCACAGGGAAGGAAGCAGGCAATAGGGGAATTAAGGAACATAGCTTTAAATTGAGGGGTGATAAATATAAGGATGAATGTCAGAGGTAGGTCCTTTACTCAGAGGGTAGTAAGGGCGTGGAATGCCTTGCCTGCAGCAGTAGTGGACTCGCCAACTTTAAGGGCATTCAAATGGTGATTGGATAGACATATGGATAATTATTGGAATAGATTAGGTTAGAGAGTCATTAGATTGGTTCCTCTGGTCGGCGCAATATTGAGGGCCGAAGTCCTGTACTGTGCTGTAATGTTTTATGTTCTATGTTTTGTGTTCTATGAATGGAGTGGGAAAATGGAAGCAGTTGAAAAATCTTAGGATGGTTGAGTTGAGTGATATTTTGTGCTGGAATATTTTCTTCAGTGAGAAATTGTTTCTTGTACACCCAGGACCCAATTTCCTGTTGAATAAGGAGTTGCGGTGCAGAATATTTTGTCTATAACAGCACTTGAATGGTACTTATAGTTCTTGCCAGTTATCAGCCTGAATATTACCTGGCCCTTCCCAAATATGGACACCATCAACTTCAATATCTGATGAGCTTTGGATAGTGCTGAACACTATGAACATTAACAAATAACTCACTTCTGAATTTATGTTGGAAGGAAGGTTATTGATGAATTTGGTAGCGATTGCTGGGCTGAGAATCTTCCCAAGAAGTATTCTGGCAGCAAAATCCTGGATGTGGAGATGCTGACATTAGACAGGGTTAAACAGAGTAAAAGATCTCACAACACTAGGTTAAAGTCCAACAGATTTATGTGATACCACAAGCCACTAGCTTTCAGAGTGTTGCTCCTTCCTCAGGTGAGTGGGATTTCAGTTCACAAGCATAGAACATAGAACATTACAGCTCAGAACAGGCCCTTTGGCCTTCGATGTTGCGCCGACCGATTAGGAAAAAGCAACGACCCTCTAACCTAAACCATTCCCTTTTCGTCCATAAACTTATCTACTAACCTCTTAAACGCCACCAAACTTGGCGCATCTACAACTGCAGCAGGCAGGGCATTCCATACCCTTACCACCCTCTTGGTAAAGAACCTACCTCTGACATCCGTCCTATAACTATCACCCCTTAATTTAAAGCTGTGTCCCCTCGTGCTAGCTTTCTCCATCCTAGGAAAAAGGCTATCACTGTCCACCCTATCTAAACCTCTAATCATCTTATATGTTTCAATAAGGTCCCCTCTTAGCCGCCTCCTTTCTAACGAAAACAACCTCAAATCCCTCAGCCTCTCTTCATAAGACCTGCCCTCCATACCAGGCAACATCCTGGTAAACCTCCTCTGTACCCTCTCCAATGCCTCCACATCTTTCTTATAATGTGGGGACCAGAACTGCACACAATACTCCAAGTGCGGCCGCACTAGAGTTTTGTACAGTTGCAACATGACGTTGCGGCTCCGAAATTCAATCCCCCTACCAATAAAAGCTAAGACTCCATATGCCTTCTTAACAACCTTATCAAGGCATATGAATATATCAAGCAGTCCGTATAAAGATACAAACTGAGTTTACGACCATTATTTTGTAGATTGAGTTTGTTTATTTATATGCCCTGTTTGTGAACTGAAATCCCCCTCATCTGATGAAGGGGCAGTGCTCTGAAATCTAGTGGCTTGTGCTACAAAATAAACCTGTTGGATTTTAACCTGGTGTTGTGAGACTTCTTATTGTGATTGAACTCCAACGTTACAACCATATGCTTTGTACTGGATTTTATTCCAATTAGCAGAGAACTTCTCCTGATTCCCATTGAATTCAATGTTTCTACAATTCCTTGTCACGACACTAAGGCAATACTTTGTCAAATCATTCTATGTGTAGTTATACCACATGGTCTCAAACACCTGCTCAAGGTTAATTACGGGGCGAACAAATGCTGGCCTTTCCACATCTCAAAAAGAAATTTCAAAAAATTTTGATGAGAGAAGGGACTGTCTGAGAGTTGCAGGCCCAATGGGAAACAGAAGCGATTACAGGATGAGTGGGAAATGGGGTGTCAGAATTGAGATCATTAAACCCTGAATTGAATACGCCAATTATGGTGACTGTTGTCCATTCCATGGAGTTGATAATATGTTATCATGTATGTTCTCCTACTGGAGCTCCAATGGTTCCCAGATGTGCATCACTTATATCTACAAACAGAGATTGAAATCTGTCAGTGAGTGTGGAGCACTGTATTTTGATTATATGGCTGCCATTGTAGATTAGTAAGCAGTGTGGGTGCAAGCTGTGAGCTGTGGATGTGCAGCCTGTTGAAAAACAAGAACTGCCTGGCCCAGGACCAGAGTTCACCAACGAGGTTAGACCTCATTGGGAATACTGCGTCCAGTTCTGGTTGCATTACTACTGGAAGGACGTGGAGACTCTGGAGAGAGTGCAGAGGAGGTTTACCAGGATGTTACCTGATATGGAAGGTCTGAGTTACGAGGAGAGGTTAGGCAAATTGGGACTGTTTTCCTTAGAAAGACGTAGACTTAGAGGAGATCTAATAGAGATATGCAAGATTATGAGGGATATAGATAGAGTAAACAGGGTTAAGCTTTTTCCTAGGATGTACTCGAATAGCACGAGGGGTCACGGGCTTAGGGTGAGGGGGGTAAGGTATAATTTGGATGCTAGAGGGAGTTTTTTCACACAGAGAGGTACGGAATGCGCTGCCAAGTAAAGTGGTGGAGGCAGGTACTCTGGAGTTATTTAAGAAATACTTATATGGGTACATGAACAGAATGAGAATGGAGGGGTATAGAAAAACTGATTTAAAATAGGGATCATGAGCCTTGGGAGTCCCTGGGAAGTGTGTAAGTAGATGATGATATTGATGTACTTGTTTTATATCCTACAGGTGCTTTGGTCCACCTTGTTGTCTACCAAGGGGCATACACGTGATGGGCCGTGAGAGAGCTGCTCTTGGATTTTTTTCGAGAGTATCCTAATGCTTCACGTTGTTAGTGTACGCTTGACCTGGACCATTTGATGGGCAACACGACAGTTCAGTGACTATCGCTGTGCTGTGCAGATACATGGATTTGGGCCTGTGTCTGTGGGAGTTTGCGCATTCTCCCCGTGCTTGCGTGGGTTTTCTCCGGGTGCTCTGGTTTCCTCCCACATCCCAAAGATGTGCTCTTAGGCTAATTGGCAAAACAAACTCTCCCTAAATTGTCTCAAATTTGGTTTTTAATCCATAGATCTATAAACATAGACAGGGATCGCGGGTAGAGGTGGGAACATTGGGGTGTCGGCGCAGGCTCGTTGGGCCAAAGGGCCTGTTTCCCATGCTGTTTTGTTCTTTGTTCTTTGAGTATATATTATTATCAGCTGTTGGAATGGATTTGGTGTTAGGAAAGGCCATTAATCAATCAATTATTGTCCTCTGCACAGAAGGCTGATCCATCTCATTCCTAATAGCAGCCAAAAGGGCATTGCAATAGGAAGATAATGGGCAGTTCATGGCAGCAGACTAGCGTGGTGCTAAGAGTGATGAGAGTAAGGGGGTCATAGAGGAAAGCTGTAAAACACAGCAGCATACGGGTGGGGTAGGGCATGG